>CM060926.1:945641850-946841850 GCA_030737875.1 Allium sativum | reverse complement strand
CATAATTTGATGTCTCTAGATATGTGCAATTGTTGATGATTGAAATCAAAGTTAAATGAGTAAGCTTAAATTCATAGCTACTGAATTTTAAGAATAAAACAATAAGATAATTGCAAAATAAAAGGCTAATGGTCACTACAACCAATTTTTAGTAAACATCATAATAGGAACTAGTATTTTTTGCCCGCTTTGCTGGACATTAAAGTTTATGTTATTAAAAAAAATATTGTAATGATTAAATATCAAAAATAAAAGAAAAATAAAGTATTGTAATTAATATTAAATAGTGTTATATATATATTATAATTCATGCGGCAACAATATAAATTGTTCTATTGTTCATCCAAAAATAATTTTATCATCGATATGTGTGCATTGCAAATGAGTGTTAAATTGGACCCTTGTTGCTCGATCAATTGGTACGTAGGTACATCATTAGTATATTTTTGTACTATTGCACATAAAAGCGTTAATATTTTATGAACTAACTTTGATAGCTCTTCTATTTAGGACTTACAACCACAAAAACTTATTTTCAATAGTGAATGGTATATATTCTTACGATAACTCATACATACAATTTTGAAATTCTATAAAAATTGAATTAACGTGTAGTTTTCTCATTTTATAGTCAGTATTCACTACATGAATATAGAATAAATAAGTAATACATTGGTTATAATATAAAGTGATAACTTAAGAAAAAAACCATATTAAGTTTCGTAGAATTAAGATCATTAATTGTGACATTATAGGTTGTAGAAAAAAAGCATTTGATCAAGGCATTCCTAAACTTAATCCTACATATGTAGTTACCTTGGGTCTTTTCTACATTCTTCCACAACATTGCTCTTTCATGATCAATCTGCAAATGTGGAAGTACGCAGTAATACACCTGACGTTCTATTGTTCATATATTTTTAGAAGAGAATTTTATTGTAGTTGCATCTTCGAACCATGCCACAATTCAGACACTGTGCACCCATATTACTTTGCATTTCTTATATTTTCATCTTATTATATGAAAATCTCAATAGTTCCACATTCCTTATTTTATGCTTACATAAGAAGATCAATACCGCCTCCTTGCCCTATGAAATATTCTTAATTACACTTCAAATATAACATCATATTCTAGAAGAACCATCAGGATTCATTCAACTACTATAATCATGATAAACTTTAGAGATTTCTACAATATAATGAATAGAAAGTCTATCAAAAAATGTAGGTAATGAAGAAAAATGTTACAGTAATAATGTAAGATACGCTTGAACTTTAAGATAAGAATTTTCATTAATTCAAAAAAAAAATGCATCATAATTTTCAAGTATAGCAATCAGACAATGAAGATATGCCTGATTCTATAATTTCACGTAGCCTTGTAGTAATGTTTTCTCTCTCTTAATTCAAAGGAAACAGGCACCACAATTTGGAATATTGTACAGTTTAGGTACAAATCATGCTATCACATATTACCTCACGAAAGAATTTAACAACTTCTACTATGTACTTTCTTCTACTTCTTGAGGCATTTGTGTGGTCTTTTGAACAAAAAGCAGTCCTCTATTATTTTTTATTCTTACCTCTCAAGGAAATGATTGTTCCATAATTTATATTTTAGCTATTGTTTCTACAACTGTCACGTACTATAAGCTTCCCTTCTGGCTAACTTTATCAACTTCGTCAACTATAGGTATTAACTTGCACTAACGTGAAACATAATATTATTACTTTCCATTATATTTGTTGACAATTTCAAAATGAGAGTGTGATGCAAAATATATGCAAGGTACATGTTTATCCAACGTATTAGATAAAATAGAAAACAATATCTACAAAATGAGACTAAAATTATAGTGAGTATTGATGGTGGCATACCTCTTATATGTGCTACAAAATATACCGGTTCCATTAGATCTCATAAACTGCCATGTCCCCATTTAATCCAACCTTAATTACCTATATATCGAAAAATAAATTAAACACTTACAAAAGAAAGAACATGAATAATGAGACATATAGTGATAATGAGTAAATGACAATGACACCTTCCAGAGCTATATGCAAAAAGTAAATAAAATAACTTGAATGGTTAGCTGATTCATCATCTAAAACAAACTTAACAGCTTGCCATCTAATAATAAAATAAATTATATCCAGCTAATCAAATAATTTTCTTATATTTGCAAAGTGAATACTAAGTTATTACGAATCTAAGATCATCGTTGAAATACATAAATTTATAAAAAGAACCTCCTGAAATTCTAAAACCAGTTGACATACAACAATAGTAACATAGTGCATAACATCTAAAGAAGACCCAAATGAATCATCCAAATGTCTATAAAACAGTTATTCTTTATAAAAGTAAGCACCACTCAAATTTTCCATGATGATGATGAATTTCTGAAACCGAAACAAATTGTTATGAATCATGATCTTAATTTTGGTGATAAATTAAATTATGAAAGAATGAAGTATGGAATACGAAGCAATATAATATCTATCATTTTAGCAGCTAATTCACAAAAGAAATGTTAACTTTGTGTTCATCCAACCATTCCATTTTGTGTTGTTTACTTTGTGTCATTTTGCTTTAGTCGTAATTCTTCCAACCACTCCAAATTAATAATATTACACTAGTCATTTATAGGCAAAAAATGCTTATAGTTTATTGGGAAGCTTGTAGGAATCAATCTAGAGCACAACATTCTAACTTACTACTTAAAAAAATTAGAATTAGCATATTGATAACTATGTTCTTTAGTGCTCTTAAATGGATAAAGGAATACAACAATGATGATAAAAGAAATTCAGCGGATTGGCTATTGTATAACATGGTTGAAAACTAAAACATTTGAAAACCCACCCTAATTTTCTCTATTTCATGAATAAAACTTGTAAAAAGAAATACTTTTAGTATGGAAAATAATTTTAAAATACTTAGAGACGAAAATAAATGGATATTCTTATAATTATAATTTTGCATTTGTGAAAGAAAAGAAAAAGTGGAAATAAAATTATGCATGGTTATTATGAGCAGGTCTAAGAAATAAAAATTAAAAATATACATGTCTTAAAAATTATAACTATGCACGAAATAAAAGGCACACTGATTATTTATGGTACACGTTCTTCAGTGAAAATTAAACATGGAAAATGTCCATTTTACATAGAAATTTTATCTTCCATAAATTATCTACCATATTAGTGCAAAATTATGGCAGGTAATTAATTACACTGGATAAGCCAGTGCAAAATTATGGCAGTTAATTTTGGCAGCTGTTCCAGTGTAAGATACATCACCTGTAATGTCATTTCATGGCAGTTTACTATGACATATCAATTCAAATCAAATATGTCACCTATAATTTTCTCTTATTTGTGCTAATTTCATATAAATATTTTTTTATCACCAGCTATATTAGGGTCATTGACTTCTAAATTTGGAACTCTTGCTATTTGTAATCAAAAAATTTATCACCTACCATATCAACACAAGAAAATAAAATTAAAAATGACACATAAACAAAATAAGATAAAATTGTAAAAGAATTCCAAATCAATGGCTAAGCAATACATATTAAATGTTCTTATGAATAAATCAATCATTATGTAAATTATACATAGTTAATTAACTTTTATAAGAAATTCAATCTTGCCATATGTATGAATATCTATAAAAATGTTAGTATTGTAGAAATTTAAAAGGCAGCTTCTTATTATATAAAAAATTTAAAAATAATAATATATATAACATATAAGCCAAACACATAAAATAAAACCACTAAACAGAAATAGAAAGCGCAAGAAAATAACAGTAATAAGTAAATTATATTAAAAACATTACGAATAAATTGAATCCACGTATATGTTAAGATATAGCTAATAAAATTCCATTGCAAAATCCAAGGCAATTAGAAAAATCATATTGCAAATAATATTCCCTTTATGGAAAAAGTTAATCGTAAGGTAACCTAGACAAAATCAGTTGTTTTCTTTCTAAAATCTCATCGTGTCACACATACATTTATAAATTAAAAAAATAGCATTACAAAAAGTAAGATTCATTCCCTTATGGAATATACGGTCAAAAACTTGCATGTCTATTCTACAATTGAAAATTTAAAAAGAAAATAACAAAAATAGATTTCAACCGTGCAAACTAATAGATTTGTTTTTAATATAATTTTCGATCATGAATGTGGAAAATTTTCAACTATGGTAGTAATACAATATATTATTCAAATCATATACCATTTCTTAGACAATTCCATTTGAATCTTTGTAGCTATAATAAGAATTAAAATATTCACCTAATATGATAAATAAATAGATTATTATGGACAGAAAAGAAATCATCCATACTTAGTCCGTTTATAAAAAGGTAGTTCATTTTTTGGGTGCATATGTGATGGAATAGATATCTAGATTATCCTATCCAGTTAAAGTACAAATCTGCTATGAAAAAAATTCAATGGTAGAAAAGCAGTGGACCAAGCAATATGCTTAGAACTATTTTCCATCCAAATTACCCAAATAAATTTGCGTATTGGTCAATTGATTTTGATAATACACAGCTTTAGCAATTCGAAATCAACTGCATGATTTAATTCTTCTAATATGTTGTTTGTAAGGAAGACAGAAGGTCAAGATAATAAAAGGGCAGGTTTTTGTTAAGAGATAAAATGAAATGAAGAATGTCATGGTAATCAATAAGCAAATTGAGGATGTTAATTGCTTTCCATAAACAGTCATTTGTATTTCTTATATCCCTAATTAAAAAGTATAATCAGCCAAATATCCTTGATCAAAGTGAAGGAAAGTAAATTCTTGGTTATATGACATGATTGTGGCGAAATTATTTTGATGGTATGAAGAACATTAAAAACACATAAATTCTTACATGATAAAATTTTAAATATATAATTTCATATAGGATATAGCAAAAAATCATCTGAAATTATTTTTATTCACATTGCAGCAGGGGTCATCAAGAAACCAAAGTAGAACATGAAATTATTAAGAAGATCAATAAACATGATTTATGGTAACGCCCTGTAACAACCCGGATTCTCAGAACCAAACTAAAATTTCTATTTTGACTATTTTAATGGATTTTGAATATTTAAAATGACTTATTTTAAATAATAATGACTAAAAAATTATTTTAATCGAAGTTATAACGTATAAATTTATTTTAATTATAAAACGAGCCTGAAATGGCGCGACGTTTGAAATTCGATTTTAAATTTCAAATGAATGTACATAATTCAAAATAAATCAGATTTCAGTAAAACAAAAAACAATTAAATCTGTTTTATTATATCTTTCTAACGAATGTGAAAAATCCAGATTTCATAATATAAATTGAAAGTTATATCCAGTTTAAAATTTAAAATAGTCGCTATGGAATTTATATATATTTTAATATAATATATAGCCCTTAGAAATAGCCATTTTGCAAACGACCTGTGTTTTCGATGAAACCACTTTTGTTGGATCCGGAATGTCAAATTATTGCTAGATACCAATTTTCATAATTTTTGAAATTAATATGTGAGCGTGGCAAAAGAAAACGTGTTTTGTCAATTTCAGTTGAATTGGATCGACCAGAAAATGGCCATTTTCAAACGGTCTCCAAATTCAACGAAATTAGTTTTGTTTGGACCATATCGTCAAAACAAAGCTAGATATAATTTTTCTGTAATTTTTGAAGTCTGTATGTGGCCCCGTTAAATTAAAATGTACGTTCAAATTCAATATATATTTAAGTTAATTATCTAATTCATGTGATCAATGGACAAACGACTGTATCTTCTTCATATGATGTCAAACTCGACGAAACTGGTTGCGTGAGAATCACGATGAAGAACACTACAACATGGAACTGACTAGAAGCGATTTAGAGCAAATTAGAATTCGAGGCGAATTTAAGTCAAAACAGCACATAAATTCAGAAATAAAGAATGGCGGAGTGGATCCCAATGTGAGAACTCTTTCTCACTAAAACTATATTACAATTAAATATATCATAGGTTGCAGACGGGGATTAGTAGCTCCTAGCACTATTTATTGTACAAACCATGGATGAGTTGTGTGATTTGATTGTATTGTGAGAAAAACTGACTGTATTGTGTATTGTGATTGTGATATTGAAATGGAGTAAATAAAAAATATATATATGCATTGTATAAATTATTTATATACGCGATATGTAAATTATTTATATACGTTGTATAAAATTCTCCTGAAATAAAATAAATATTCATTTACAAATCGGACGGTTTGTTTATGTACACTGTTCTTAAACCCCGTGTGAAAAGAATAAATATTTTAATTAAGATTATTATATTTTCCAATTATATTTAGTAATTGGAATAAAATGGAATGTGAATTGCATTTATTGTGAACTATGTTTTTAACAACATTCGTTCTCTAACCCGATTAACAGTGAAATGTGATTTGGAATATATAAATCTTTCTATTAAGATTTAATGGAATTTTCCAAAGTAAAGTTTTCCAATTTAATAAAATAAATCGGATTGGAATGGAATTCAATTTGGTAATAATCGAAGTGAGCTTCTGTGGAGGAAGATTGTTAATATATATGGAATTTAAAAGGCTTTGTCGTAATTCCATTTATATTATTAGTTGGATACGGAAATTGATATCGTCTATATATATATTGATCTGTTTTCCGTGAAAATTCCATAACAATGGAATGTGATTTTGGGTTTATCGTGAACTGTGTTTTAAACGACATTAGTTCTTTAACCCAGTTAAAGACAGGATTACATGTCTAACATTGTATTTTGAACCGTATTGTTGATCTCTGCTAAATATATATCTGTTTGGTGGCGGAGAATTTATTCTTTTGTTTAACACCCTTCTCTGAGACGTGCGAGCTTAGAGGTTATATATCGGCAGAAATCAATGGTACAGTGTAGATTGTCGATGCGGCATGTTTGATTTCCCAAAGTTAAATAATCATTAATAACGATTGTTGGAAGATTAAAACTAAGTGGTGTTTTAATGAATCTTTAATTAGATTGGAATGTGAATATGATAATTTAAATTATCAAATTTGTGAAATGATCGAGAATGGAGTATCACCAGTTTTACTCCAGACGATAGTTAAATCTTTAATTAGATTTGAACGTGAAATGGTAATTAGTTTTACCGATAACACTGGTATGAACCAGAAATGGGAGAGGGCTGCAGGGAGAACATTTTCTTTCTAGATAGGAGTGGTGTTATGGTATGGAGCCTAGACATTTTACTCATGTGGATGTTGCATATTATTTGATGGATAGTGAGGCGCCTCGGATATATCGGTCACTACGGGACCGATGGATGATATGGTCGACATACTGACCATTACGCCCCATAGGATGGGGAAACGTATTGTTCAGGAATAACTAATCCACAAATGTAAGAGCGGACCGGCCCTGAAGATCCAAGGTGCAGTTGCGGTTGTAGCCTGAGACATGGTAGGCTAGATTGTCTCGAATTCGGTAAGGACGATCCCTTGCCTTGGTTCATGATGGAAATCCAACTTCCAATACGACATCGTGCGGTTTTGATTTTAGAACTAGTATGGAGACATGATATATGGTACCCATGCCGTCTATGATTGATACATTTGTATTTGAAGTTGTTTTTAACACTATGCACTTATAATTATCAAATGATTTGCTTTAAACGTACCAAGCATGTTTGGCTATTATAAGGGAAAACTCTATCCTCTGGCTTGCGTTGCATTATGTGATGGGACCTGAGTCTTATAATAGCTTCATTTTTTTCAAAAAATCATTGCGCTGTTTGTTTTATGCACTAGTATTCTTGGGAGGAAACCCATTCCGTATTATACGGCGTGGCCCCTTGATTTACTTTATTTCTAAAGTAAAGTTTTAAATAACCGTTTTAGTTCTCACACCAGTCCCATGACTGACCTGGAGTTATTGTTTTAACCTAAACTCTGGGTGCCCATATTTTCCACACAGGCAGCTAGTAGTTTTGGTTTTGCAGATATTATATTCACAAGATCCTGGTTTACAGCTTGAGTAATATTCAGAAAGCTTTGTGTCCATGTATCTCTTTCAGTTGTGTTATGTATTATTTTTCCGCTGCTATGTAAATTATTTGAATCTCTGATATTTTTCTGATGTTATTATTCATTTATACTATGTTATATTCTTGTACTCTGATGTTATTGTTGAAATAGCAATGAAATATTCTTCTGTTTGCATTTCGATTTGTCGTGTTCTCATTATAATCCGTGTTTCCCGGTCTCCTCGGAGGCTAGCGAATTCGGGTCGTAACACGCCCAATCACCAATTGTCACAGAATTCTATAACACAGTGTACTGCCTATTCATTAGTTTGTGAAATCTGCAATCAACATTTAGTTCATGATAAATATAACTATCCTCGATTTTACTGGTAACTATCTAATTTTTAGTTTAATATTTCGAAAAATTAAAAACGGCAAACCTTACATTTCATACTATCTTACATGTTATCTAATATTGTTGAAAGCAATAAAAGTTAAAATTTAATAAGGTGCATCAATATCATAGGTTAAAACCTGTTGGTAGAACACAATAGTAAAAGGAAATGGAATGTGGAAAGGATCAGATAATTAAATGTTTATACGGTCAAATTATTTATGAAAGGTTGCATGCAAATTTTTAGGGAAATAATTATACATAGCCAAAAGTAGTGAGTATTAGGTGATATTTAAAAAGCGAGGGGCAATTTCGGTATTTCAAGGCCGGACAAAATGTAAGATTAGTGGGAATTATTATATAGATAGATGTTTAAGAGTTCAACTAAATCACAAAAATACCGGAATGTGTACGTTAAATCATAATAAATAGATGAATTAAATAAAAATCTATTCAAAATAATCCAATATGCATCCAAAATTTCACCTTATTGGCATGCATCAAGCCAAAAACAAACGGTCAAGCAAACTTTAAAAGGAAGCCATAACGTAAACATTAAAACAACAAGTTAAAGAAATTAAATGAAAAAAAAAACAAAATTAATCCAACATTCATCAAGCTAAAGTTTCCTAGCAGACACCAAAATGCCAAAAAAATGGAGATAAAATAAGTGTCTGTGGTTATCTCTGTTTTTATTATTATAAAGCAAAGCGAGTTAATAGTATGTATTGGGCGATGTTTATAAGCCCAAAGTATATTTTTGTTTCTTTGGTTTTGATACACTATATATATTGTACACGAACATATTGCCTTAGTCCATTTTTGTGAGAATAATTAATAACGTTTCTTTTTAGCTTTAGTTTTCAAATTCAATACATATCACAATTGTTTGACATAAATCCTTATTTGGTATCAAAGCCATAACTGCTTGACAATAAATTTCTAAGCAAGGAAAATATAGCTTCATAGTAAACTGAAATTATTGAAATCTATCTATCATCGATTAAGTATCATCATTCGATAAGGTCAAATTATATTCATCAGATAAGTTTCATCATTTGAGTATATGATGAAGTTATCTTTCAAAAAATCAAGAAAATAAGCGTCATTCCTAAAAAAACACAATTTCTTGGCTTCATCTCATCATCTTGTCCTAAAAAAATACCAGGAACGGAAAAAAGACTTAGACAACAATAGGAAAGGGAAATTCATTCAAAATGGAAAGAAAGCGAGTGTTATGGCAAGATAACATCAAACTAAGGTCATCATTTGACTACATCAAAATATTCATCTACAATTGAGTCTTGTACTTGTTCTTCATCTGAATCTGAAATCCTATTTTTGTTACAAGCTCTCTCATCCTGGTAGAAGATATCTACTTAATGAGTTCTTAAAAATATGGCTAGTTCTCAGCAACAAACTGCTGCACCAATAGAGAAACTGATCAAAAATGTGATCAATCCACAAGGTCAACTGATCACTGCTCGTCTTGAAGAAGATAACCATATCTTGTGGAAACTTCATGTTAAGACAATAATACAAGGCTATGCCCTTCAAGGCTTTATTCATAGAACACTTCGTATCATATTAACGTATATTTCTAATCAAGAAAATAAATGATCGGCAGTGAGGTTTGTATTAAACATCATAGGTAAGATAGACTTATGAGTTCTTGGTAATTATAATATATAAACACAAAACTCCTATCATAAGTAATTGGATGCAAATCCGCCAATGAGATATGGACAATGATAGAAAGATTTTTCAGCGATCAATCTGCTACCAAATTTATGCACTATAAAAGACAATTATAGAATATTATGAAGGATCACAAGGGATAATCTCTCAAAGATCAAAATAAATTGTGATAAGTTATAAGCAAATAGACATAAAATTTTAGATTCCAAACATATTATAACGGTCTGTAGTGGTCTCAGTGATGAATACAAATCAGTTGTAGCATTATATCATCATAAAAATTTCTACCATCTAAGGAAGTTGTGCATTCAATTCTTGTAACACCCTACGTCCATTAATGTCACTCACAAAGGGAATGCATTAACTTCCATGGAGCATTTTAAGTGAATATAGAACAGAAAATCACAACAAGATAGATATAAAGCAGTACTTGAAAATTTAAAACTTCATTTATTGTAGCGGAAGATAAATATGTTTGGTTACATCATCAGAAACCCAAAGACTAGAGTCAAGTACAAAATATCCATCTTGACAAAATCAGAGTATATAAAAATAAAAAGCATAATCCCAACTTCAATAGCCATGATAAACGATAAGCTGAACTTTACTTCAGCAATCCAAGTACTTCAGAAAAGATCCAAGTCAAGTTCCACTAGTGCTAGTCCCACCCTAAGAACCGGGGGGGAGGAAAAGAGGCGAAAACAAAGGGGGTCAGACATAAAGTCTGGCAAGTATGATAACTTTAACAATATAACTTTTAAAGTAACTAGGATAAGCTATAACTGGAAGATAAGGTATGACTGTGAAACAAATGACAGAGCCAAACATGAGGAATAGGATAATGTTAAGTTGCGCTTCCACATACTTAAGGGTAATTACTAAGTTATACCGAACTAATACTAACTGCACCAATACTAGTCACTCTAAAAGTTGATCCCGCCTACTGAACATAACAGATGTGATAATGGTAGTTTCGTGTACCCCTAGTTGTTGTCATAGGCGCCGCCTGCCCCTATCTCCACTAGTTGCACCTACTACCCACCCCATTTTAATTACAATATTTATAACATGGTAGTTGTACTCCTAGCTGCTGTCATAGGTGCCGCCTGCTCCTATCTCCACTAGTTGTACCCACTACCTTCCCCATTCGATCGACTCCCTAACTCGTAGATACCCGTGCTGGTCCCACAATGGGGTGTACCATTTCCCAAAGTGGCAACCCGATACAACAAAAGATGCACGACTTATACCTACACGATGCAACAATGTCTTACCTACCAGCCCGGGCCCACGTACGCACATGACCCCGTTGTACTTGCGTTCCCACCGCTAACCCGTTTTGGCCTCTTATAGTCAAGCCCAGTAAGCGTGTCCCGTCCTCGACTTGGGTCGTGCTCACAAAGATACTTATGGGTTACTGGTTTGAAACGGGCCCCCATTACTTAACACAAGCTTTCCACCTAAGCTTGGTCCCCACTAATACATCCCACTTAACCCCTTCTTATTCATGTCCACTTACATGTTTAAATTTGGTTAAGTGTTTCTATTCGTATTTCCACATGCCACCCAAGGCACCCACTTAACCCCCATGTCCTACTTACATGTTTATCTTGGTTAAGTGCTACTAATCGTATTTCCTCTTGTCACCCACTTAACCCCCATGTCCCACTACATGTTTACTTTGGTTAAGTGTTACTTAATTTATTACTACCGTAACCCCTGTAGGGCCTCTCACATTAGACTGGCATTTGTGGCTGCTGGATTTGCCGGCGGGTCCGGGCAGTCTTACACCACAAACGAGCCTAACCTCGTGTCCGTACAACCGTTACGCATTTAATTTGGGCCTTTGACCTCTCACATTGGGCTACCAATTGTGGCTGCTGGATTTGCCGGGCGGGTCCGGGCAGTCTTACACCACAAATGAGTCCAACCTTGTGTCTTAGGCATTGATTATTATACATAATCTTTTCACCCCAAATTTGGATTAATTATCCCTATTCAAATTTGTCAATAAATTCCAAATTTACTTATGTCTATAATTTGTCACCTAAATTATGTTCATCTATTTATGGTATATAAATTATACCAATTAACATCACCAATTAATTATATGCCTTTTTAAGGCTTATGTCCATAATTGTTCACCCAAACTAGCATAGGTAATTGTCACAAACTTGCATAAACTATGTATGTCATAGATTCAACATAAAGGTGTAAACTTGCATAAACTATGTATGTCATAGATCCAACATAAAGGTGTAAACTTGCATAAACTATGTATGTCATAGTTCTGGACTTAAAGGTGTAAACTTGCATATGGATCTAAAAAGATATGAACTTGCATATAGATCTAAAAAGATGTGAACTTGCATATGGATCTAAGCATGTAAATTAAGGTCACAGGTTTACATATAAACTAGCGTTTGTATCTCCAGTATTCACATATGAACCTATATATATTCCACCTACAACTTGCATAAGATTCATAAATTTACATATGATTTAACATCCCAAAACTTGCATAAGATTCATATATATATAACACATGGTTAAACATCCCAAAACTTGCATAAGATTCATATATATAACATATGATTTAACATCCCAAAACTTTCATAAAATTCATATATATAGCATATGATTTAACATCCCAAAACTTGCATAAAATTCATACATATAACATATGATTTAACATCCCAAAACTTGCATAAGATTCATACATATAACATATGATTTAACATCCCAAAACTTGCATAAAATTCATTTACAAATTTACGTATAATCCACAAATGAACTTGCATGTGACTATCATCTCAATTGAATAAAATTCTAATGTCATAGCATAATCAAGTTATACTTGTATGATTAAGCATAAGGAACAACCTACTAACATAGATTAACAACTTGTTATACGTTTACATCATAAGTAATACAAACTAGCAAGTCATATGAATCACAACCGTATTCTCATAATCCAGAGATAAGCATATCACAATTAAATTAAGAATTATCTTGTCATTGAAATCATACTCACAATGAATTGGATTAGAGATGAAGATAGTGTGTTCGTTGTTGTTTGAATCTTTGATTTGTAATTTCCTAAGCTTCAAGAAAAGATGAGCTACTCCAGCGACATGACGGCTACAGTTCTAATCTTATTTAGGTTTTAGAATGAGGCTTTGGAGTGTTTATATAGGAGTTAGATTTATTTACAGCCGTCAGATCACTCTAGAATCTATCTAGGCCTTAGAAACCAAGAAATGATGTCAACAGACCAACCAGAAATCGCCACCTAAGCCCTAAAACATAAAATTTCGTCATAGACCATTCAGGGCCGACGGGACCAATTCCAAACCTCCTGAGTCGACCCTGGGGTTGACCTAGCGGGTCTCGGGTCGACCCATAAAATAGGTCAGTCTGGTGTTTTGCCTTCCCGCTTCCGCTATTTTGAATTTTTTCTTAAATTTTAGGTTGAATTTTATTTTATTTATATATATATATATATATATGTATATTTCTATCTTTCTAATTAACCGTTTTCATACTAAACCACTTTTTGAACTGCGTTCACACTAAGCCATTGTTAAGTCATTCCCCTAAAACAAAAATATGGCGCTGGCAGGGATCGAACTCTGTACCCCTTGTATGCAAGTCACGTGTTCCAACCATATGAGCTACTAAGTCTTTTGCTTACAAACCTTAGAACAATGCTAGACAATATTCTTTAATTTGTTATTTTAATATTCTCAGAAAATACGGGGTGTTACATTATCCCCTCCTTAAAGGATTTCGTCCCCGAAATCTCCAAGTTAAGGTGAATGTATATCCTACCATCCAGTCATCCATCTACTCAACCATCAATCACAGGCATCCATTGTCCTCAAAAGACTTCTAATGCCATATGAACATATGCAGAGTGTGTGTATATGTTTCTTATCTAATGCAAAATCAGGCGGTCTACTGATTCAGTTGACCTCCTTAATGCAAATCATGATAGTGCCATGCGTCCATTATGTATGCAAAAGAGTCCTAATGATACATATTAATTCTATATGCGTGCACAACCATTCATCTTAATGCAGCATCCATATGATAATACAACCATTATTCATTCATTAATTTAAATATGCACACATATTTATATGCAGTATGAAAGTGATTGAGCCGATCTAGTGCCTAATGTGTGTGTAAATGCATCCACGAGAAACCACTAGCAAACACTTGCATCCACTTGCATCCACCGAACATAACATGTCTCAAACACATGTTTACAACCATAGGATTGTTCCTAACTAAAGATCGAAGATGTCATTGCAAAGACATTCTAAACGATAGGACAAGTATAAACAAAGCGGTAGAAAAGGAGAAGTTAAAAAAACATACCCTTAAAAAGAAAAGGGTACAGCGTACGCATCTTGTCTTCCGTTTCCCAAGTCGCGTCTCTAAGATCATCTCCCCATTGCACTTTGACCAACTTGACCTCTTTGTTCCGTAGCTTTTTGACCTCCGATCCAAGAATGCGTGTAGGAGCTCGTCTGATCGTGGCATCTCGCTCTACATCCACTTCTTTGAGCTTGCTCGGCTCCACCACCTCCGCCGTATCATGTAAACACTTACGCAAATGCGAAACGTGAAACACGTCATGAACACCACTAAGCTAGTTGCCTCTTCTCATGTCCCTCCAAAATCTAGGATACATAACCTCAAAAGATCTTCAAGGATTTTATTCACCCCTTTCTGTCCATCCATCCGTCTGTGGATGATAAGCGATGCCCATACTTTCCACGTTTTGCATATCACCTTTTCCTCTTGCATCGAAAACTGCTCCAAGTCATGTCCCGCAAGCATCAGTATACACTGTGAATGGCTTACTCCCATCTGGCAAAATTGGAGTTGTCGTCAAAGCCCTCTTCAAGCGTTGGAAAGCATTGTCACAGTCAACATCCCAAGCAAAAGCCAAGTTCTTCTTCGTTAACCGAGTAAGCGGGGCTGATATCTTCGTGAAGTCCTTAATGAACTTCCTATAATAACCAGCCATCCCTAAAAAGCTTCTTACTTCTGTTGCGTTCTTAGGAATCTTCCAATCTTGGATTGCCACCACCTTCGCGGGATCCACAGCTATCCCATCCTTAGAGACCACGTGCCCTAAGAATCTCACCTTCTTCCTCAAAAGAAATGGCATCAACATAGGGTCCTAAACAATCCATTAATTCACACCTTCCTCGAGTCCACTCGAGTCATCTCATAACCCTACTGAGTCTAACTCAGGGTAGTCCATACCATCGAATAGTCTTATCATGTCACGGCTAGCTATCACTCTTCGAGTAAACGAAGATATCATGCAATGAAAAATCACCATAGCTATTTATCTCTCACACAAACCATCCTAGCCAAACTCGACATCCCCCAAGTACAAGCCCCAAATGCCTAAACCAATATCAGACAATCACCCAGGGAATACCTCCTCCGAATTTAGACGATCTACGTGAGATGATACTAGCAAAACAACTGGAGCACCCCCATTCCGACATGCTTCTTCGTATGAATCCCTTCTCAAGCAACTCTTTCACTTTCTTACTGAGTTCCCTTCTCTCTCTCGGATCCATGTGGCGCACCGGTAATGCAACTGGCTTTGCATTATCCACTAGGTATATACGAAAGTCTATCTCGCGCCTCGGGGGTAAACCCCGAACTTCATCTAAGACGTTACCATACTCACGGACCACACGAACAAATTCCAAATCATTATTGGATGCGTCAAGAGATTCTAGGTAGCTAAGCATCACTGGACCTCTAGGGTCACAAGAAATATCGAGGGTCTTTCCACATCGAGTCAACAATCTAACTACCATTCTTTCACAATCTAGGATGGCACCGCCTCTGGCTAGCCAATCCATTCCTAGAATCAAGCTATAGCCCGTGAAACCAAGAACGAAGGCGTTGCATTCAAACCCAACGCCCAAGATAGACACTCTCAAATCCCGACAAACCACAGATGAGTGAGCCGAACCACCAATAGGATTTAAGACTACAAAGGGATCCGTAACTAGACTAGTATTTAGGTGCAGCGTTTCAACTAATGAAGCAGATACAAACGATTGTGAAGCGCCAGAGTCAAACAAAGTACGAACAGGATGATCAAACAGAAAAACTAAACTTTCAACGGATATGTTTCTACCTCTCTCTTGTCCGGGTGCCATGAGAGCCTGAACCTGCCCTCCAGAAGTAGACCCTCTCCTCTGCCTTTTCCTCGGGCAGTCTTTAATCTTTGATCAGATGTCCTGCCTCAACATAGTGGAAACAACCAGTCTTCTTTTTCTTCCTACAGTCCTTGCTCAGATGGCCTGGTGTCCACAATAAAGACAATTCCTCTTGTCACGGGGTTTATTATTATTTGCACCCTTTTTAGGTTCTACTTTCTTATCCTATGCCCTATCCATGCCTCCACTATACGTTCTCCATTCGTGACCTCTGACCTACAAGAAACTTCGTCCTTCATCCACAAAGCAGCTAGTCGAACCTTCCTCCCCTCGTCTATCTCAAAGATACTGACAAGTCCTCCACTTTCTTGAGCCAACTTCTAGCCCCGACAACCGTCTAAGTCCCGTGAAGCGGCTTTCCGCCAATCGTACGGAAGTCCTTATATATCTAAGAAAAAGCATCTATACGCGGAGGAAGAGATTCAAAAAGGGGAAGAGGAAGAGATTCAAAACGGAGAATCAAAGGAAAGATATATGGCTCTTGGGGATTATGTTTTTTAAATAAACCTTTCTCTTGAAAATACACTCCTTAAAACATATTTTTGAAAGTAATTCTTTATAAAATGCTTTGGAAAAATAGTTTTTCAAAATCTCATATCTGTTCTGGTAACCTTCAGCTCTGATACCACGTGTAACACCCCACGTCCATTAATGTCACTCACAAAGGGAATGTATTAACTTCCATGGAGCATTTTAAGTGAATATAGAACAGAAAATCACAACAAGACAAATATAAAGCAGTACTTTAAAATTTAAAACTTCATTTATTGCAGCGGAAGATAAATATGTTTGGTTACATCATCAGAAACCCAAAGACTAGAGTCAAGTACAAAATATCCATCTTGACAAAATCAGAGTATGTAAAAATAAAAAGCATAATCCCAACTTCAATAGCCATGATAAAAGATAAGCTGAACTTTACTTCAGCAATCCAAGTACTTCAGAAAAGATCCAAGTCAAGTTCCACTAGTGCTAGTCCCACCCTAAGAACCGGGGGGGGGAGGAAAAGAGGCGAAAACAAAGGGGGTCAGACATAAAGTTTGGCGAGTATGATAGCTTTAACAATATAACTTTTAAAGTAACTAGGATAAGCTATAACTGGAAGATAAGGTATGACTGTGAAACAAATGACAGAGCCAAACAGGAGGAATAGGATAATATTAAGTCGCGCTTCCACATACTTAAGGGTAATTACTAAGTTATACCGAACTAATACTAACTGCACCAATACTAGTCACTCTAAAAGTTGATCCCGCCTACTGAACATAACAGATGTGATAATGGTAGTTTCGTGTACCCCTTGTTGCTGTCATAGGCGTCGCCTGCCCCTATCTCCACTAGTTGCACCTACTACCCACCCCATTTTAATTACAATATTTACAATATGGTAGTTGTACTCCTAGCTGCTGTCATAGGTGCCGCCTTCTCCTATCTCCACTAGTTGTACCCATTACCTTCCCCATTCGATCGGCTCCCTAACTCGTAGATACCCGTGTTGGTCCCACAGTGGGGTGTATCATTTCCCAAAGTGGCAACCCGATACAACAAAAGATGCACGGCTTATACCTACACGATGCAACAACGTCTTACCTACCAGCCCGGGCCCACGCACGCACATGACCCTGTTGGACTTGTGTTGCCACCACTAACCAATTTTGGCCTCTTATAGTCAAGCCCAGTAAGCGTGTCCCGTCCTCGACTAGGGTCGAGCTCACAAAGATACTTATGGGTTGCTGGTTTGAAACGGGCCCTCATTACTTGACACAAGCTTTCCACCTAAGCTTGGTCCCCACTAATACATCCCACTTAACCCCTTCTTATTCATGTCCACTTACATGTTTAAATTTGGTTAAGTGTTTCTATTCGTATTTCCACATGCCACCCAAGGCACCCACTTAACCCCCATGTCCTACTTACATGTTTATCTTGGTTAAGTGCTACTAATCGTATTTCCTCATGTCACCCACTTAACCCCCATGTCCCGCTACATGTTTACTTTGGTTAAGTGTTACTTAATTTATTACTACCGTAACCCCTGTAGGACTTCTCACATTAGACTGGCATTTGTGGCTGCTGGATTTTCCGGGCTGGTCCGGGCAGTCTTACACCACAAACGAGCCTAACCTCGTGTCCATACAACTATTACGCATTTAATTTGGGCCTTTTACCTCTCACATTGGGCTACCATTTGTGGCTGCTGGATTTGTCGGGCGGGTCCGGGCAGTCTTACACCACAAATGAGTCCAACCTCGTGTCTTAGGTATTGATTATGATACATAACCTTTTCACCCCAAATTTGGATTAATTATCCCTATTCAAATTTGTCAGTAAATTCCAAATTTACTTATGTCCATAATTTGTCACCTAAATTATGTTCATCTAGTTATGGTATATAAATTATACCAATTAACATCACCAATTAATTATATGCCTTTTAAAGGCTTATGTCCATAATTGTCACTTAAATTATGTCCATTACTGCACATTAATTACCAATTAATGCCTTAATTAAATTTTATGCCTTCAAGGCAATTTACACTGATTTCATTATGCAAATTATACCAATTAGTGTCTCCAATTAATTATATGCCTTTTTAGGCCATTACATGCCAATTCACAATATGTGTATATTTAATATTCCCCCATTATCCTTGCATCGTTCGTTCGCTTAACATGAAATATATATATATATTAAACTAGTAAATAGTCTAACACATAAAAGGGGAAAAACATCACAAATTTGCACAACACACAAAATAGATCTAACTTGCATCTAACTTGCAATTAAGAATTACAACATAACTTGCATAGACTTTGTATTGCCAAGGGTCTAAAATCATAGATCTAAAAGGCGTGAACTTGCATGTATGAATATAGTTTTTCACCCAAACTAGCATAGGTAATTGTCACAAACTTGCATAAACTATGTATGTCATAGATCCAACATAAAGGTGTAAACTTGCATAAACTATGTATGTCATAGATCCAACATAAAGGTGTAAACTTGCATAAACTATGTACGTCATAATTCTAGACTTAAAGGTGTAAACTTGCATATGGATCTAAAAAGATATGAACTTGCATATAGATCTAAAATGATGTGAACTTGCATATGGATCTAAGCATGTAAATTAAGGTCACAGGTTTACACATAAACTAGCATTTGTTTCTCCACAATTCACATATGAACCTATATATATTCCACCTACAACTTGCATAAGATTCATAAATTTACATAAGATTTAACATCCCAAAACTTGCATAAGATTCATATATATATAACACATGGTTAAACATCCCAAAACTTGCATAAGATTCATATATATAACATATGATTTAACATCTCAAAACATGCATAAGATTCATATATATAGCATATGATTTAACATTCCAAAACTTGCATAAAATTCATATATATAGCATATGATTTAACATCCCAAAACTTGCATAAAATTCATATATATTGCATATGATTTAACATCCCAAAACTTGCATAAGATTCATACATATAACATATGATTTAACATCCCAAAACTTGCATAAAATTCATTTACAAATTTACATATAATCCACAAATGAACTTGCATGTGACTATCATCTCAATTGAATAAAATTCTAATGTCATAGCATAATCAAGTTATACTTGTATGATTAAGCATAAGGAACAACCTACTAACATAGATTAACAACTTGTTATACGTTTACATCATAAATAATACAAACTAGCAAGTCATATGAATCACAACCATATTCTCATAATCCAAAGATAAGCATATCACAATTAAATTAAGAATTATCTTGTCAATGAAATCATACTCACAATGAATCGGATTAGAGATGAAGATAGTGTGTTCGTTGTTGTTTGAATCTTTGATTTGTAATTTCCTAAGCTTCAAGAAAAGATGAGCTACTCCAGCGGCATGACGGCTGCGGTTCCAATTTTAATTAGGTTTTAGAATGAGGCTTTGGAGTGTTTATATAGGAGTTAGATTTATTTACAGCCGTCAGATCACTCTAGAATCCATCTAGGCCTTAGAAACCAAGAAATGATGTCAACAGACCAACCAGAAATCGCCACCTAAGCCCTAAAACATAAAATTTCGTCATAGACCATTCAGGGCCGACGGGACCAATTCCAAACCTCCTGAGTCGACCTTGGGGTCGACCCCCGCTCGGGTCGACCCATAAAATAGGTCGTTTTGGTGTTTTGCCATCCCGCTTCCGTTGTTTTGAATTTTTTTCTTAAATTTTAGGTTAAATTTTATTTTATATATATATATATATTTCTATCTTCCTAATTAACCATTTTCACACTAAACCACTTTTTGAACTGCGTTAACACTAAGCCATTGTTAAGCCATTCCCCTAAAACAAAAATATGGCGCTGGAAGGGATCGAACTCTGTACCCCTTGTATGCAAGTCACGTGTTCCAACCAAATGAGCTACTAAGTCTTTTGCTTACAAACCTTAGAACAATGCTAGACATTATTCTTTAATTTGTTATTTTAATATTCTCAGAAAATACGGGGTGTTACAATTCTACTATCACATGAAGCAAGTACAGATTAAAAAACCTAAATAATTAGATTTATCCATCGCTTAGGTGACCAACACTAGAAATAAAGTTTAAAATAATATTGATCAATCAACACAAATAGGTGGATACTCTTGTAGATCTAGAGGCAGAGGAAGACAGAGAAATGGTAATAAATCAAAGTGTCAGATATGTGAGAAAGTTAGTGTAACAATCTGATTTTTTATTTAATTTTAAATACATGAATTGGTTGGAATTTAAAACTTTAACATCCTAATATCCAATTTAATTTGAGTTGTATAAAATAAATGAATTTGATTTTATAAATGAACAATAACAAGTAAAGTTGAACATTTAAATCAAACAATTGTCAAATCTGGATGTAATTACTTGACTGACTCAACTTACGTTATTTATATTTAAGAAGATTTATAAAAAACTTAAATTTAGTTAATGAAATTGAATTGATGAATATATTGATGTGTCAAATCTATTAAATTATAAAAAATTCGAAAAAGTCTATTTGGATCAAGACTGGTTAAAATTTGAATTCAAGCTAAAATTTAAATTTGTCAAAATTTGAATTCAAGCTAAAATTTAAAATTTGTTAAAAAAATTCTTATGAATCTATACCGAATTCTAAGCATCCAAATTTTTTGTTTTGTTAAAATTCAATTTCGTTTGTCCAGATTTCTCGTTTGTAATTGTAAAAAAAGGCGTAAAAACGAATAATGTTTGTTAGATGCATACTTGTATGCAATTAATCTATATCTTCCAAGACATTCTCCCTTTGAATTTGAATAGATGAAATTAATTTGTGGGGACACTTATTAATTGATACTAAATATTTTGTAACAGTTATTCTCGTGCAAATTGAAATAATGTATATTTGTTTTCATTTCTCATTCTATTTTTCTTAGAAAAGCTCTCATTCTCTTTCTTCTCCTTGTGTAGATCCCAAATCTCAAATTTCAATGAAAAGTTTCCTCAAATCAATAGTAAAAAATTCATAGAAATCATATGAAAGTCCAAATCAAAGCAAGCTTCTATCTCCCTCTTCTTTTCTCTTTCTTTTTCATGCACAGGAAAACCCATTCATCATCGTCCAACCCCACACCGCCGCACCACTACCACCCATGACCTGACATTCCTTCTATCCCTCTGTCCCGAACCAAAACCCGACTTCATTAGCTTTTCCTCTTTTTGATTTTCTGGTTTTTACGAAATTTTGACCCAATTTGCCAAGGCCATAACTTCGGTATACGTAACCTAAATCCACTTTTCTTTTTCTTCAATTGGGTAAAATTGAAATAGCTACACTTTTCGTGCTGAACACTTTTTTAGATTTCAATTTTTTTCGGGTTGAAACCTCCAATGTTTCAGATGCTTTTTTGGGTTCAGATTTCTAACCCGAAAATTATTTATCGCAGTTTCAATCATATCTTCTTCAAATTTTATCAAAAATCAATTTTTATTTTTTTTAGATTTAAGAGAAAAGAATCTGCAATAATTTTTCAGTTTATGACTTTTTCAAAATTTGAAGTTAACTGGTCTAAAAGTAAAATTCAAAATTACCAAAAAAAACAATCAGTTTTCATGAAATTTCTTTAAAAAACTAAATCCATCCTTCTTGACTCCCCTTGTCTGTTGTGCCGAGTTGTATGTTTGTATGGGTCAATTTGCTGTAGGAATTTTAATGTATGTGGTTGTGTGGAGTTTAAAATAAAAAAATGTGTAGTTGGAGTGCTAAAGCATGGACATGTTGAGTGTGAGGTCTTGGGTTCAATCACGGTAGTTATAGGACTTGTGATATTTTGGATTGTCATATATTATATGATATATATATTAATTCACGCGAGTGTATGAGACAACCCAAATCCGCCTGCCTTTTGAACCGAATATAAACCACACAAGTACAGTCCAAAACGTAAGCATCATCGGAAGGCCCTGCGATAAACCAAATTTCCGACCTTCGATAGTCGATACTTAACACATCCACGATGTTCATGTTCCGCAAAATCAAATGTCGTAAACTCGATTAATTCGGTTTCATCTGAGAAAACACAGCGGAACAAAAACAAAATATAATGTTCAATATATAACTTTACAGTGGAAGACTTTTATTATATGAGTTGAACACATTCTTACATCATCAATCCATATACATCCAAGTATAGATAGTATAATACGTCCTGACATCCGACGAAGAACTCCAGCTTTCTAAATAAATTGGAAACTCCTCATCCACTTGTTAAACGTGAACCACACACTCGGATCCGACTCTAGCTTCAAACACTCGGGTCAGGCTTGGATTAACCAATTTAAGAACTAGATAACTAACCATAACCCATATCATACAATCATCAACCAAGTTTCAAAATTACGAAATTCTAGCTTTTGAAAATTGAAGCTATTATAAGACTCAAGTCCTATCACACAATGCAACGAATATCGGAGGATAGAGTTTTACCTTATAATAATCAAACATGCTTGATATTCTTAAAACAAAATATTTTGATAGTATTATTAATGTCTAGGTATGGAAATCACTTTCAAAAACAAATGTATAAATCTTAGCTCGCATAATACTCATCCCATTATGTCGGCTATTAGGGTACAAATGAAAACCGAAGCTCGTATTGGAAGTTCGATTCCACCAATGACCAGGGTAAAGGATCTTCCTTAATTGTTCGGAACACTTCTAGTAAGATGTCCTAGGACTCACATGCATGTGATCCTTCGGATTGGCAGAGAAGACCCACTAATTCCCGGTGAGTTCGGGTTACTCCATAACATAACGTTCCTCAGTCGTATCTGACCGTCGTCCTGGTCTTATTTGACCATCAACCGGGGCGCCTTGATCCATCATCCATATAAGTAAACTTGTCTGGACTCCATACTATGGCATCACTCTTAGCTAGAAGGAAACATATGTCCTTAATTTGTTGTCCATCATCCTATTCTCGGCCATTCACAGGTTGTGAGGCTCTATAGTCACATTTCAACACAAAGCTACGCTATATCGCCATGCTTTGATCATCATCCACAAAGCTCTGCTTTTCAACAACAGCTTTGATCGGCTCAGCACTTAACATGCCACATTGTCAATTCACAACATATAATCAGTGTCTATTAATATATTACCCTCTGAGTACATAAGTCTAAGAGGAGGGTGTTAAGCTAAGAGATTAAATTTTCCGCCACAAACTGATATAACATCAATAGAAACCAATTAATTATATCGTATAATACAACTTCAGACATGCATCCATTTATAAGTCCGTTCAACATTTGAACGAAACCAAAGGCGCTTTATTCCATGACTACGCCTAGGTGTGAAGACCTTGCATTCCGAATCTCTCCAAGTACGGTTGAATCATCGTCACAGTATAACCCAATAATTGAGTGGCCACCCGAGGCATCAATGAGCAATCCTTCCGATGTGAAGGTCTCCGGTCTTCAGTCACATTCAAAGTCGTTTTCATTACGTCGTATAGTTATTCACAATGGGTCGAAACCCGATCATTTCGAATAACTATAGCAACTTTAAAATTAATAAAGAGAAACTAGACATCATGAGTCTTATTCCATTTTGAGATATTCTTTCATTCAAATCTTCCTTTTCTTTTGGGAATTATTCGCTTAAATCTTATCAAAGGTTTACATTCATTAACCTCTTGTTTAAAATTTTCCTTGGAAATCATTCCAATAGATTATAAAAATCTCATTTCACAACTTTAACTCAAATCGAGTTTTCTAAACTTTATCGGGGTCATCAAACCTTGCAAAAAGGTAATTTCTCAAATCGTTATCCCATTCCCAACCTATTTATCCCCTGGAGAAAAACTGGTGGTACTCCATATCTAACACTCCTCATGTTTCGGTATGTTTAATTACCTTCTTTCATTTCAAATCTAACTAAAGATTAAATCTTGTCATTACGTGAAAACATGCTTACTCAAATCCAAATAATTCATTAAACATCATAATGGTAAATAACTTTTAACTTTCCTAAATCTTATCTTTGGCGCAAAATCATACTTGCGATTTCTCATTCATATCATTAGGGAAAACCATTCACTAACCAGAATTGGTTCTCGATTGCACAATGCCAAGAGGATAACCTATCAAGTGTATAAACCCAAAGTCCTACACCAACACCGGATCAAACGTCCAGAAGATCACCCAACTCAACGATAAAACATTGAGTTCCAAATCCTTTCATTACATATTTATATTCAGTTTAAATAAAGATTACATTTCAACTCATCTTGTAAAATTATATTTTCCTTTACATAGGCTAGAACAAACATTATTTAAAACATCATTCACGATGAACCCAAAATCATTCTTTCATTTCAAATGAAATCTTCACAGAAATCATATCATTTTATAATCGATATAAATTCCTATATCCGACTAATACTATATGCGGAAAAATGGCAAAGCCTTTTAAATTCCTTAACTTGTAATGATCTTCATCCATAGAGACCCATCTCGATTATCACTAAATCGATTTCCATCAAATTCTAGTTTATTTGGAAAACTTAGCTTTGGTTTAAACCTTTTTAAATCCCAAATATATCTCAAGACTTCATTCTAATCCTTTGGATATGTTTTCAAATCATTTGAATATTATGGTTATCACAAACTATTTTAAATCGTTCTAAAAATCATCGCAAATAGTGCTGCTAAACAACTCGTTTTGGGGAAAATAGCTTTTTAACTTTCCAAACTTGGTATATTCAATTCAAATCCTTTTCAAATCATTTATTATGATTTATCATATTTTATTCCTATTTCTAATAATTTAAAAATAGTTCATTTCGTAAAAATCCAATTTCGAATTAATAATGGCACTAGCGCTGTTTTTATTCAAATTTGTTTTGAAATGATATCACAGTTTAACTGTTGGATTTTAAAGCTCTTAGATTCATTTGAAAGATCCTTTCATTTCGAACCAAACGGTTTTCGTTTTGGGAAAATTCGAAGGTCGGTTCTATCGACACGTCAGTTTGAAGTCAATGGTCGAAATTCGCGAATTACCGCTTCGCGACTAGCTCTATTCAAACCAAACTTCGATTTTAAATAAAATCGAATTGAATTGTTTCTAACATTGTTTATTAATTTTATAAAGCATGTATAATAATTTTCAGAAACATATTTTGCATTTTCACTTGAAATTCAAATATTTCTGTTAAATGGATATTATTTTATTATTAAAATGATATTATTTTTCAAACTTCTTCTTTTGACGCCCAAATTTTTGTGACATCCATTATAAAAATAAACAAGTTAGTTTTGAAAAAGAAATCTTGTTAAACCATTTCTCAGGTACCCTAACCGAACTTCACTTTTCCCAATTACTATTCATTCTTAAAATAAAATTTATAACATGCCTTAATTGTTTGAAAATAGAATCAAATCAATTTCTTTTCTTTATGAAAATTATTCATAAATATTTTATCTATTTTCCAAATTGTTTTGGATTCAAAATTCAAACTTTTATTTTTCGCCCAACATTTCGTTATTAAAATATTCAATTTAATCTTAATTTGAAATAAAACTCAATTAACTTCCATGTAATTTGACTGATATGGATTCAACATGTTAATAACATTCAATTAACATTTATCAATCATCAAACACCATAATATGACATTGTCGGCCTAAATGTCAAAATCATCAACACTCAAACACTGTTACATATTATTTTTCAACCAAATTATTAATGGTCGTTAATAACTTATTAGCTATTATTTTTCTAGTCAATCCATATCAAAACACATCAACATATAACATATAAAATTGTATACCCATATCCTATTGGGGTTTTTATCCTCAAGGGCAAAATGAACAAAAATTGTTCCACAAGGACAAGGGGCTAAAATTTTATCCATAAGGACAAATTTTAGTGTAAAGGGAGAAATTTAAGGGCCCACTATAATTCTTCCCTTTACACTAAAATTTGTCCTTATGGACAAAATTTTAGCCTCTTGTCCTTGTGGAACAATTTTTTATTCATTTTGTCCTTCACACTATTTTCCTGTATCCTATTTATATTAACAAACGTCGCGCCAATGTAAACAAATGTTTACTATTCATTTCATATACTTGTTTATCCAATTAATCGTTTCAACTACCATTTTCACTACATATTTATGTCGTTTTGGATACGGTAAATTATTCAAACCTCGTTGTTAACTTTTTAATCACTTAACTGTTAGAATTTGTGATACAATATTTCCATTTGCAGAAGATTTGAGAAAACTATTGATTATGGTGATGTAACATTTCCATTTAGAGAAGATTTGGGAAATATTTTTAATTTGAGTAATATAATATTTCAAACTGCAGAAGATTTGGAAGATTTCAGAAAATTCACTGGCCCTTTTGTAAAATTAGATAGAACAATAAATTACCTACATAAGTGGAAGAATATGAAGAAGTTTCTTTTGGGATATTGAAGTAAGGAATTAATTCTCTGATTGGAGAATTAATTAGGCATTGATTTATAACCATAAATCAATTACTTCAACCCCAAGTATTAATCCTTATATAAGGATAGGCATTAGGTAAATTGATACATCATCTCTCAAAGTTTTATTTCTTCTTCTTCGTCTCTATTACCAGTCTTGTAATATTTTCTAATTTAGAAATGGAATAAAATCTCCACTCCCCAAGTGGTCGTACACTAACAAGACTTTAGCGAAACCACTATAAATCTCTTGTGTTATTTCTTTTATTGCTTGATCTGTGATTGTTTTGCTGGTGACTATCTGCTGTTTGTTTTGCCTCGCCATCAATCCGTTCCTACTTGTTTTTCCGCAAGGTTGCGTTTTATTCTCAAGGCATTTTTGGGAACCTTTTCCCCAAAAATTGGTATCAGAGTTCCATGGTTCGAGGGGACCGGTATGTGTAGCATGACCGAAGCATGGCTCCAAAGGGGCTTGAGTATGAGATGCTCGTCAAGATGTAGATACGGTTATAAGCAGTCTGCCTCCACTGTTGCTTATGAGAACTCGAGGTAGCAGCCTGACCAACTGTGAAGAGGACTCAAGGTGTAACTCCAAGGTGACTTGAGCAATGTTTGCCAAGGTGGAGATTGTTAGGTGTGGCTCGCATTGGAATGGAGTTGGTGCGTGGATTGAACGGGCGAATTGTCCGACATCACAAGAAATTAAAAAAGATTGTGGTATATATATGGTGTTGGTGGCATGTAACATTAGGGATTCCTTTTGTTACAACAAGTTCTTGCCAATACCAAATTATATGCTCGATGGGAGGCGATGGGGGATGTTCAATCGGGACACCGACATAGGAGACTTTGACCGTTGACTTCGATAGACACGGTGAAGCGCGTACGGTACGCAGGGAATGCCGAAAACCACTTACATTAACATGTAAATCACTAATCAATGTCGACAACTCGTATTCAAACTCCAGTCACATACAACATTAAGAATACATAGCATATAATTACTTGCATTTTAAAAAACACAACATTAATAAGCATATATATAAGCATATTAATTCAAACATGAGCATATAATTGCTCACCACAGCTTTTCACTCCGTCTAACTTTTAAAGATAAGATTTTTATCACTCCACAAGCTTGCTAGTAGCCAAACGAACACTGTATACACTCAATGCACTTATAAAGTCACCATATATATATATGTATATGTATACATATGTATATACATATGTATATATATATATATATGTTCTAACTTGGGTTTAAAGAGGAAAGATTAGATCTTTACGAGTTTTAAAGGAAAAAGGTTGGATTTTTGGCTACGGCGAATGCTCACGTCCTATGGGGCCCACGGCTATGAAGTGGAGGAGGGTAGGGGTGACGTGAATAGTGGGGAGGGGAGGTGATGGTGGAGTTTGGTGAGGGTAGTAACTTGTATATGTGGTGTAGGAATTTTTAAAGAGAGCTAAAAGAGGTTAGGAAAGAAGGGAAGCTTGGTAGGGCCAAGGGGAGGGGGAAGGCAGATCATGCCGTTGATGAGGGAGGAGGAGCTCGCGGTGGTGGGCTGTAGGGAGGGGAAGGACGACGGGTGGCGTGTGGAGGAAGGATGAATGGAGAGAAAGAGGAAAGAAAATGAGAAAGGAAGAAGGTAAATGGAAAAGTGGAGGCTCATTTATAGAAAATGGAAGTGGCCTTGGATCGGTGAGGTGTCGACAATATAGGAAGAGGCTTGTCAACACATAAGAAGCAAAAATTGTTGTATTATGGGGTGACACCTCAAAGAGGAAACACTTTCTGTGCTAATGAATAGTTTAGCTAGTTTAACTGCATTTAACACTTGTAAACGTTGTATCATGACATCCAAATGTTTACGAAAGTAAATTAGGGTTCTAAAAACATTTACTCAACATTTGAAAAATATATTTTATTTTCAATATATTTATAAATATTAAATATTGGTCTAAAACTAATTAATTCAATCATTTAAACCAAGTTTCATTAAAATCTACCTACGTGTTTTCTACTCTCACAAACACATACTAATACCGATTGCTATGAAATTTGATCTGCTATGTTTTTCAGATACGGTTCCAATGGCCCTGGTCTCGTCGAATTCGGAGACCGTTTACAAAAAGGCCTTTCTTTATGTTATTATTTAATTTTAACTACTTTTTTCTACCTGTATTTATATTACGCACGCTCACACACTAACTCCGATTGACTTGAAATTTGGAACCTTACCATAATTTATCATTATGGATCCGATAAAATTGGTTTTTCTGAAATCCGAGGTTGTCTGCAAAATGTCTATTTTTAAGCTTTTAAAATAGCACTTAATTATCGATTTTCAAAATATTCTTTTTAATTATCATTTTAAAAATCCAATAACCTTATTTTAACTATTCTATAAGTCGTATTTAAATATATATCAGAAAATCTTAAAATTTATAAGAGTAGTAAATAATGTCAAGTTCTTATTTTATACTATAAATTGTTTGAACTGATATAAGTAATTTATCTGATCGTTATACTTTTTGAAATCGTATTCAAAAATGAGTGTATGTATCCAAAACCGTGCGCGATTATTCTAAATTCTTAAAAACTCGATTTTTCAAAATATCTGAAATTATGGGTCGTTACATTATCCCCTACTTAAAAAGATTTCATCTTTGAAATCGTAGATGAAGCAAAGAACAGAGTACTGAAATAGTATATTTTAACCAAAAGGTTTCATATCATATCATATATCATCATCTCATAACCAAAATATCAACTATATCATGGACATAACTTATACCCTAGTGTATAGTGCCACTTAAGGTATAAGCGATGTATATGCATATATACCAACCAACCTAGGCACGTACTACGTACGTATTTGAGGCGGTATATACAAAATGGTATCATGCTCCAAAATATATACTAAGTAACTGTACCGCACCAAAACGAAGCTAACAACTATGTATACCTTTGGCTCCTTGTCCACCTCGTCATCCAAGTCAGGATCATTCTAACCATCCCATCCAAGCACCATAATCTGTTCTTCGTCAAGAGCATCAGGATCGTCCTCCATAAACTCCTCCTCGTTATCGGGATCGTAGTCGTCCTCGGCTTCCTCCATGTCTATCTCTAGATCTATATCTCCGTCATGATAGTCGTTCCCAACCTCGAACTCTATCTCTGGCTCGATCTCGTCGTTGAACTTCGATGCTAAGTCTAGTATAGGCTCGTCCATCAATAGGAGTGGTATCTCAGGTAGTGCCGGCTCCTCGTGGATCGACTCGGGAGCAAAACCAGATATGATCTCCAATATAGGATGAGGCTGGATCTCTACTGTCGCATCATGCTCTAGCATCCAGTCATCATAATCGCCTAAGTCCTCAGGCTGTACGGAGTCTGACTCTACGAAAGTAGGTGTTGAATTAGACACAGAATTTATAACTGCTATCGGTCGAAATGCTAACGTGGCGTCAAAGATATACTCGTCTGTGCTACCCTGACTAGACGAGTCGGAAGAACTACTACTCTATGTATCCTCAGAAGAAGAACAAGTAGGTGGGGAAGGCTCTCGAAACTGGGTTATATATCGAAGAACTGATAGTTGTTTACCACTTCCTCCCACTCTACCTCTACCCCTACCTCTTTACAATAAAACAAAGAGTTTCTAATCAGTTACAAGTTTAAACTGATCCTTTTAAACCTATTTATCTAAAACAAAAAAATTGAATTTCATGTATATTCACTATCCAAAATCGTGAATATAACATCTTTTATAAATTTTAACCTATATTTGTCAGAATTGATCGACTGTCCAAAATTGCCGAAAATTCCATTTACCTACCATAATTTACCATTTTAAGTTCATTATCATCCCTTAATTAGTTAAACTAGCTATCATACAACACATCCAACAATCAATTAGTTGATTAACTTTTCAAATTTAACTTTATTTTCTTTATCAAAATACTTATTACTTAGAAAATCAAAATCATAAGTACGTCTCTCAGATATATATAATTCTCTCAACTCATTCTAGGGTGTACTGACCCATCTCTAATGAGTCACTCATCCTAGGATACTACCGATCCTATCTTTGACAAGTCTTTACTTCATAGAGCCAAGATTTATCGCTAAACCAAACCTCTGATACCAAAATGAGATGACCCAAATCCTCCTGCCTTCTCAATCGACCATAAACCACACAATTCCAGTCCAAAAAATAAGCTTCATCGGAAGGTCATACGATAAACCAAATTTCCGACCTTCGATAGTCGATACTTAACACGTCCATGGTGTTCCTGTACCGTAAAATCAAATGTCACAAACTCGATTCATTGGGTTTTATTAGAGCAAACACAACGGAACAAAAACAAAATATAATATTCAGTATGTAAATTTATAGCGAAAGACTTTTATTATCTGAGTTGAACACATTCTTACATCATCAATCCATATACATCCAAGTATAGATAGTATAATACATCCTCTCATCCGATGAAGAATTTCAGCTTTGTGAATCAAATGGAAACTTCTCGTCCACCTGTTAAACCTGAACCACACACTCGGATCTGACTCGAGCGTCAAACACTCGGGTCAGGCTTGGATTAACCAATTTAAGAACTAGATAACAAACCATAACCCATATCATACAATCATCAACCAAGTTTCAAAATTACGAAATTCTAGCTTTTGAAAAATGAAGCTATTATAAGACTCAAGTCCCATCACGCAATGCAACGTATATCGGAGGATAGAGTTTTACCTTATAATAATCAAACATGCTTGATATTCCTAAAACATAATATTTTGATATTATTATTAATGTTTAGGTCTGGAAATCACTTTCAAAAATAAATGTATAAATCTTAGCTCGCATAATGCCCCATCCCATTATGTTGACTATTAGGGTACAAATGAAAACGTAAGATCTTACTGAAAGTTGGATTCCATCACTGACCAAAGCAAAGGATCTTCCTTAACTGTTCGAAACACCTCTAACAAGATTTCTTAGGACTCACACGCATGATCCTTCTGATTGGCAGAGCCGGACCACCAATTCCTGGTGAGTTTGGATTACTCTTGGTCAAAATATTCCCCGGTCATATCTGACCATCATCAAGGTCGCATTTGACCATCATCCGAGGCACCTCGGTCCATCATCCACATAAGTAAACTTTCCTGGGCTCCATACCATGGCATCACTTTTAGCTAAAAGGAAACGTATGTCCTTACTCTATTGTCCATCATCCTGTTTTCGACCATTCACGAGTTGTGAGGCTCTACAGTCATGTTTCAAACAAAGCTACGCTATATCAGCCATGCTTTGATCATCGTCCACAAAGCTCTGCTTTCCAATAACATCTTTGATTGGTTCAGCACTTAGCATGCCACATTATCAATTCACAACATATAATCGGTGTCTACTAATATATAACCCTCTAAGTACATAAGTTTCAGAGGAGGTTGTTAAGCTAAGAGAATAAATTCTCCGCTACCAACTGATATAACATCAATAGAAATCAATTGGTTATATCGTAAAATACAACATCGAACACATATCCATTTACAAGTCCGTTCTGGGTTTGAATGAAACCGAAGGCGCATTATTCCGCGACTCCGCCTGGGTGTAAAGCCCTTGCATTCTGAATCGCTCCACGTACGGTTGAATCACCATCACAATATAACCCCATTATTGGGTGGCCACCCGAGGCATCGATAAGCATTCCTTCCAATGTGAAGGTCTCCGATCTTCAATCACAGTCAACACCGTTTTCATTACGTTATATACTTATTCACAATGGGTCGAAACCCGGTCGTTTCAAATAACTATTGCATCTTAAAATCAATAAAGATATATTATTCCATTTTGGAAATATTCAAATCATCCTTTTCTTTTGGGAATTATTTCCTTAAATCTTATCGAAGATTTATATTCATTAACCTCTTGTTTAAATTTTTCCTTGGAAATCATTCCATTAGATTATAAAAATCTCATTTCACAACTTTAACTCAAATAGAGTTTTCTAAGCTTTATCGGGATCATCGAACCTTGCAAAAGGTAATTTCTCGAATTGTTATCCCATTCTCAACCTATTTATCCGCTGGAGCAAACTTGATGATACTCCATATCTAACACTCCTCATGTTTCGATAAGTTTAATTACCTTCTTTCATTTCAAATCTAATTAAAGATTAAATCTTGTCATTATGTGAAAACATGCATACTCAAATTGAAATCATTCATTAACCATCATAATGGTAAATCACTTTTAGATTTCCCAAATCTTATATTCGGAGAAAAATCGTACTTGCGATTTCTTATTTACATCGTTATGGAAAAACATTCATTAATCAGAATTGGTTCTCAATTGCACAATGCCAAGAGGATATCTATCAAGTGTATGATCCCGAAGGCATAAACTAACATCAAATCAAACACCCAAAAGATCACCCAACTCAACGATAAAACAAAGAATTCCAATTCCTTTCTTTACATCTTTATATTCAATTTAAATAAAGATTTCATTTCAATTCATCTTGGAAAATTATCATTTCCTTTACATGGGCTTAAGAACAAACGTTATTTAAAACATCGTTCATGATAAACCCAAAATCATTCTTTCATTTCATATGAAATCTTCATGGAAATCATATCTGTTTATAATCGATATAAATTCATGTATCCGACTAATACTATATGCGGAATAACAACAAAGCCTTTTAAATTCCTTAAGTATTAATGGTCTTCATCCATAGAGACCCATCTCGATTATCACTAAATCAATTTCCATCCAATTCCAGTTTTATTTGAAAAACTTAGCTTTGGTTTAAACCTTTTTAAATCCTAAATATATCTCAAAACTTCATTCTAATCCTTGGGATATGTTTACAAACCATACGAATATTATTGGTTATCACAAAACCTTTTTATTTTAAATTTTTCCAAAATCATCGCAAATAGTGCTTTTGAAACAACTCATTTTTGGGAAAATAGCTTTTTAACTTTCTAAACTTGGTATATTCAATTCAAATCTCTTTCAATTTTTTTATTATGATTTATCATAATATATTCATTTTTTTTATAATTTAAAAATAGTTCATTTCATAAAAATCCGATTTCTGGTCAATAATGGCACTAACACTATTTTTATTCAAATTTGTTTTGAACCCATCTCACAATCTAACTATTGGATTTTAAATTTCTTTGACTCATTTGAAAGCCCTTTTCATTTCGAACCAAATGGTTTTCGTTTTAGAAAAAATCAACGGTCAATCTCCCGGTACGTCTTTTTGAATTCAGTGGTTGAAATTCGCTAATTACCATTACGTGATTAGCTCTATTCAAACCGAACTTTGATTTTGACTAAAAATCGCGTCGAATTGCTTCTAAAATAGTTTGTTAATTTTATAAAACATATATAATAATTTTCGAAAACATATTTTCCATTTTTCACTTCAAATTCAAATATTTCCATTAAATGGATATTATAATATTATTTTATTATTAAAATAATATTATTTTTCAAACTTCTTTTGACGCCCAAATTTTACTGATGTCCATTATGAAAATAAACAAGATAGTTTTGAAAAAGAAATCCTGTTAAAACATTTCTTAGGTACCCTAACCAAACGTTACTTTTACCAGAAACTATTCATATTTAAAATAAAATTTAAAACATGCCATAATTGTTTGAAAATAACTTCAAATCAAATTTCTTTTCTTTACGAAAACTATTCATAACTATTTTACCTAACTTTCCGAATTGTTTCAGATTCAAAATTCAAACTTTTATTTTTCACCCAGTATTTTATTATTAAAATATTCAATTTAATCCCATTTTGGAATAAAACTCATTTTAACTTCCATATAATTTAACTTATATGGATTCAACATGTTAGTAACGTTTAATTAAATTTTAACAATCATCAAACACCATAATATGGCGTTGTCGGCCTAAGTGTCAAAATCGTCAACACTCAAACATCATTCCAATCTATTTTTCAACCAAATAATTATTTGTCAATAATAACTGATTAGCTATTATTTTCCAAGCCAATCCATATCAAAACACATCAGGATACAACATATAAAATTATATACCCATGTTCTACTTATATTTATAAAAGTAGCGCCAATATAAACAAATGTTTACTATTCATTTCATATACTTGTTTATTCAAGTAATCGTTTCAACTACAATTTTCACTACATATTTATGTCATTTTGGATACAATAAATTATCCAGACTTCGTTGTTAACTATTTAATCACTTAACAACCCAATTATTAACTTGCTAACATTTATTTCCAACCAACGTACATGCATATTTCAACCAAATTATCATTCAAAATTTCCAACCTTTTACTTGAGATTTTCAACTTTAAAATCACTTACATTAGCTTGTAAATCACTAACCAATGTCAATAACTCGCATTAAAACTCCAATCACGTGCAACATTAAGCATACATATCATATAATTACTTGCATTTTAAAACACATAACATTAATAAGCATATATGTAAGCATATTAATTCAAACATGAGCATATAATTGCTCATCATAGAATTCCACTCCGTCTAACTTTTAAAGATGAGATTTTTATCACTCCGCAAACTTGCTAGCAACCAAACGAACACCGTATGCACTCAACACACTTATGTAGTCACCACACACAGATTTATGTTTTAACTTGGGTTTAAAGAGGAAAGATTGGATCTTTACGGGTTTTAAACGAAAAAGGTTGGATTTTTTTGCCATGGGGAGGTCTCATGGCCTATGGGCCCATGACTATGACGTGAAGGAGGGTGGGGGTGACATGGATAGTAGGGAGGGGAGCGGAGGTCATGGTGGAGTTTGGTGAGGGTAGGAGCTTGTATATGTGGTGTAGGAATTTTTAAAGAGAGACAAAAGAGTTTTGGAAGGAAGGGAAGCTTGGTGGGGCCAATGGGATAGGTAGAGCTGCTTACGCCGATGATGGGGGAGGAGGAGGTGATGGTGGTGGGCTATGGGGAGGGGAAGGCCGACGGGTGGTGTGGGGAGGAAGGAGGAATGGATAGAAGGAGGAAAAAAAAATGAAAAAAAAAAGGTAAATGGAAAAGTGGAGGCTCTTTTATTGAAAATGGAAGTGGCCTTGGATCAGTGAGGTGTCGGCAGTCTAGGAAGGGGACTTGACAACACATAAGAAGCACAAATTGTTGCATTAGTGGGGTGACACCTCAAAGAAGAAACACTTTCCATTTTAATGAATGGTTTTAGCTGGTTTAACTACATTTAACACGTCTAAATGTTGTATCATGACATCCAAATGTTTATGGAAGCAAATTAGTGTTCTAAAAACATTTACTCAACATTTGAAAAATATATTTTATTTTTAAATATTAAATATTGGTTCAAACTAATTAATTCGATCATTTTAAATCAAGTTTCATTAAAATCTATCTACGCATTTTCTACTTGCACAACCACATATTAAACCCGATTGCTACGAAATTTGAAACTCTACTATGTTTATGAGATACGTTTCCAATTGTCCTGGCCTCATTGAAATCGGAGACCGTTTGAAAAATGCCCTTTCTTTATGTTATTATTTAATTTTAACTACTTTTTCCTATATGCGTTTATATTATGCATGCTCACATACTAATTCCAATTGACGTGAAATTTGAAACCTTACCATAATTTACCATTACGGTTCCGATAAAATTGGTTTCATCGAAATCCGAGGTCGTTTGCAAAATGTCTATTTTTAAGCTTTTAAAATAGCACTGAATTATTGATTTTAAAAATATTCCTTTTAATTATCATTTTGAAAATCCAATAACCTCATTTTAACTATTCTATAAGTCGTATACAAATATCTATCAGAAAATCTCAAAATTTAGAATAGTAGTGAATAGCGTCAAATTCTTATTTTATACTATAAATTATTTGAACAGGTAAGTTGGTAAAACTGATATAAATAATTTATCTCATCGTTATATTTTTGAAATCGTGTTTAAAAATGAGTGTATGTATCCAGAACCATGCACACTTATTCTAAATTCTTAATAACTCGATTTTTCAAAATATCAGAAATTATAGGTTATTACTGTTTATATATATTATAAAATAATAAAATAATATTGATTTGGGAAGTGTGATTTGAACTTGGGTTGATTCAAGTTAGTGTTACGATACATTGATTCAAACGTGTTGTGTTAGCTTTTGTATCAGTTTTCGTGTCCATTTAAGCATATGTCGTCTACTTCTATTTTGCCATGCAAGTTGAGAATCCTCACTCACAATTAACATTTTCAATATGTAAATTAATATCATTTGAAATGTTAGGTTTTCTTTAGAAAACACGATTATTTATGTGCGCACGTGTGACATACACACTTACGACATATATAACACAAAATTTATTATGATGATTTGTGCTGATATGGATGGTTCATTTGAAATGTTATATTATTTGTTCTTATACTACAAGTTCGCTATAGTTTGAAAAACTATTATGGGTTGAAATGATACATACCCGAATCCGTGTATAAATTTAGGAATTTAAAATGAATTTACTGGGATACGTGTTGAAATGATAAATACCCGTAAATTTAATAATAAATGGATTGAAATGATATATATATATATATCTACATCACTAGGCCTAGGTGGAAAATTATATATGGACACCGTTGGTCTGTTTTAAAAAGTATTTTCTGAATTTACAAATATATTTTGATTTAATAAAAATCATTTTAAAAAACTAAATTTAGAATTTTATTTAAACCTATATTTTTATATAACTTAATAGCGATATAAATTTAGATTTTTAATAAATTATGTGTTATAATTTTTTGTATATAAGTTAATATATGTTTTAAAAATAAATTTAAGATTTTTATATTATAATATTATTTAAAATTTAAACTATATAAATATAGATTTTTACAAAATATAAGTATATAGAAGGTTTAAAGAGAAGTTAGAAATTTAACCATAACTTGATTTGTTAAATGACATATATCAAGTAAGATAAATCGGTTTTAAGACATGAATTTAATTTAATGGGTTACGAATTAAGTATGATTATGGAATCTAGTGAACTGATTTGAAAATAATTGATTTAGAAAATGTTTTGAATCTAAATATAATTGAAGTTAAAATATTATAATCATTAAATTGAAATGTAGAATCAATTGATATGAACTTTATTACAAGGCTGATTTGAATGTAATTTGAATCATTAAGAATAACAATTGAATAACCTAACTTGAATACTATTTTGAAATGATTTGAACTTAGAATTTATTGTTTAAAGTTTAAAATTAGTTTAAAATAAGTTTATTGAATCTGAATTAATGAAACCAAACTTTGAAAATACAGATGAGTGACTTGGATTGGAATGTTTAAATTATATGAAATTTATATTATCCTATGTTAAACTAAACTAAATTTTTACTATGTAAAGTTAATATTTATTTTATAACTATTTTAATTTAACTCTTTTATCCATATTTTATTTAACTATTATATATTTTAAATTTGCTTTAAATCAAATTATTTGATAAAAATATAATTATTTTAATTAAAACTATTTTATATTATATTAACTATTTTACATAAACTTGTTCCTCACATTAGTAAAATCTTGTTTACAGTCTTATATTACATATTGGTCCAGGACCTTCATTTTCCCCAAGAAACTTATCAAAATGTTGCTTGGTGCTTTCTCTAACTTCTTATGGTCTAGTAACATGTACTCGAAGAAGATCAAACCTATAAGTTTCTCTAAGCTTGAGAGAGAAAAATGTGATGGTGGTCTTGGGATCATTAACCTCATGCAATGGAACAGGGCAGCTATTAGTGTGCACGTAAACAACTTGGTGAAAACAAAGGATAGGCCTTGGGTAAAATGTCCCACAAGACACAACTTGAAACGCAACTATTTATGGACTATGGATGTTCCTACCACGTGCAATTAGACTTAGAGAGTCATCCTCAATCTTAGAGCTATATTACTTCCTCATGTTCGGGCTCTTCCATCTGAGCATGATTGTGCGTCTTTCTAGCATGATCCGTGGGTGGACAGGGGTAAAATACTTGCTAACTTATTTAGGTATAATCAGATACTATAATCGGGTATACCAGCTTATGCAAAAGTCAGGTTGTTCCTTATCAATGGAGTTCTATCTCTGCCATCTTCTTCTAATCAATTCATTAGTCAAGTTTGGGGTGAAATCGCGTCACAACATATCCCTATTGTTCAGCATGATAGGGTTGTGTGGTCACTTTCTTTCTCTGATCATTCGATATCTACCATATATAGGTGTTTGAATGATGGTGGAACTCATTAATTTTGCATGGAATAAGAGAGCGTGGAATATATACAGCAAATAATCTGATAATTTAATGCTTTGTAAAGTTCTTATAAATGCACTTAACACTAAAGAGAGACTCTATTACCTGGGATTTCGTGCAGGCCCGAATTATATTTTTTGTAATGTAACTTCTGAAACTAACACTAATCTCTTTTTTGATTGTGCATTCACCTTCAAATTTTGGAACAAAATCATGAACAAAGTGGGGAGAAGGGGTACTTCCAGGACTAGTAATATAGAATGGTGCTACCTTTACAAAGCTACTAGATGGAAAGATGATTTTGGTGTCTTGATGCAAATAATTCTCAAAAAGTTTGTTACTGTCCTATGGAGTTGTAGAAATGACATTATATTCTAAGGCAACTGGAAACACGAGCTTGAAATTTGGAAGGAAGTGTTGGCAGCTATAAGGCATAGAGTTGCAAACTCTAGTTTTCGTTTTGACAACCTGTCAGTTTTATTGTCATTTTTTTCCTTTTGATGTGTATGTTTGTGTTGTGACCTAGTAGTTAGAAAGTCCTTCTAACTCCTATACTTAATTCTTTCATTATTTGCTAAAATGAAAGTGGTTGCGGCCACTATAAAAACCGGCTTAGCTTTGCTAAAAAATAAACTTGTTCATGTCCAAGCTATTGAATTCAAACTTGTTGATATAAAGATTTTCAAGTAATGACATTTGAGATATAGGAATATGAAATAAAATGTACTTTTGTAAATGAACCATTTTATAAATACGAAATGTGTATATTGAACTTAATCCAATATTTATGATTTAAGAACTTAATCAAATAATGAATTGATTTGAAATATGATTTTTGACATTGAATATTTGAAGTTAATGATTTGAATGTAAACCAACGTTATTATTAAATTTATTTATGATATTTAAATATGATTTTTTTGAATGTAAATGACCATGGTGTGAAATAATCACTTGGTTATTAAAGAGACCGGGGTCGGATATTGTCATGCTCTCTACCAATACTAGGAACCACTTTAACAACTAGGCACATGGTGGAGAATCTAGAATGAAGTAGGTTGGTTTGGCGAACGATATTGGGATGAAGTAAAAGAATGATAATGGCTGGCCTTGACCTTCGGGTCATAATTAAAATGACTAAAATAGAAGTCATACCCATGCCAATGTAGTTAGCTCCTCTTAGTGGACATGCTTCTTCGTTACCATCTATTATTGTGATTAGATTGGGGTCTCTTTGATTTTGGGAGTATTTACTGAGGTGGGAGGTAGTTGCGGCGATGCATTACCATCAGCCAGGGTCTGTAATTCGGTAGAATTCTACTATTGGGAATAGCCTCGGTGTCTTGTCCTATTATCCTGATCGAGCCCCCTATTATTTTGATTTAACTTTATCGTATAGCGGCACATCCCCATCCACCAACCGTTTAACAGGTGTTTTATATGCAATGTTTACGACGATGTTATAAATGGTGTAATGGTAATCCCGTTTATGCTATTTTCAATAGTATATTTAACCATAGACACTATTATAATAGTGTATTGTATTATATGATATCTAGTTTAACAGATCCTTAAAGAGTGAAATCCCAAACACTTTTAAAGTTATTGATGCATTTCATTTGAACATTTTAATTGAGTTGATGTATTGTTGAGATTGTTACTCATAATCCCAGTGTTTTGTTTTGACTTTATGCCCGGTCAGACTGAGGAGTTCAACTTTGGTGATTTATCTTTTGAGTGCTGGGGATCCATTGAAGATTCGACTTATTATCTGTCTACTATTGGTATCTTGGTTATTCAGTTATTTCATTTCCATCACTTACTTTTGTTCTAGGCATTTATGTATCAGAAATTTTCTAATGTATTTAACTATGACTCTGATATTTTATATAACTTATTTTGAGATTAGTAGCTTCATAACCTACTAAGTTTTTATTCTGTTTCGAGTTATTCTGCTATTTTGTATTTATGATTTGTTTTTGTTCTATGATTTGATTTTATTAAACCCTATAGTTAAAACAATCTGTTTTTTCAAATGATTTGAGTTGGTTTAATTTATTATCGACTTAAATGGTTAGAAAAATCCGAATGTTACATGTGGTATCCGAGCTTTGGTTTAATCACAAACCTTAGCTTACGGGGTTTAAAACTCATTTGAGATAGGGTAGCGACACCCTAAATGAGTGAAATCTGTCACAGAATTATCCTTGAGCAAGCGTATTTTGAAAAGTAAAAATAGCTTTAAAAATAGTTTTAAAATGATTTTAAAGTATTCTTGATACAAAATTTGCTTTACAATTTAACCTTTTCCAAGAGTTCCTTGCTTTCGAATCCAATTTCCTTGGTTAGTTCCTCTTCAATTAGGATTTCCTAAATTCAAATCCCGATTCTTGTTCTGAATTTATCTTAGGAAATTTATATAGGTGGTTTCCTAATTATTAAGTATGCTCTAGTCTGTTCTAATTAGGATCTCCAACCTTTATTGTCTCAGTTGGTTAGGTTCTTTCGTTGTTTAGCTTTTAGCTCAGATTTTGACTTATTTATTTTGACCTAACTGCATAAATAACGAAAATGATTCAAAATATAATTCATGTTAAGAATTATTGATAAATATGAAAATGTTAATAATTAGGATAATATTTATTTATTTTATTAATTGGAATAATAAAGATTTTGAAAGTATTATGTGAATTTAAAAAGTGTTGTATATAGAAACTTATAAGATGATTGATTTGTAATAAAAGGAGTTAGTTGAACTCAAAACTTATATATGATTTTGTAATAATATCATTTATGTTTTTAAACATGATATTTTGAATTATTAACTTTAATAAGTATAAGTCACTAATTTGAATTCAAAAAAGGAAATAATAACATTGATTTGATTTATATAATGTTTTTTAAATGAATACCTGCTTTATGTGAATATAAATTGGTAAAATGGAATGGTCATTTTGATATATGTATCATATAATATAGATTAAACTTATAAGTATTAGATGGACTTATAGGTATGATTTTAAGTTACTCTAATTTGAATGTTGAAAAAAACAACTAATAAAAGTATCATGGTTAGTTTAGTTAGCTTAGATATTTAAAGGGGTGTTTGTTTTAGTAGGTTGGAATAAATTTAAACTTACCTACATTAAGGCTAGTAAAATTATATTGTTTTGAATTTGATTTAATAAAAATCGAATTAGATACAAACTATAATTATATATAGATATAAATTTGGACTTAGTTAGCATACTTGACAGTTATAAGATTTGAAACTAAATTAAAATGGATTGTTAGTGCAAACTTCAATATAACTAAATTAAAATCGAATTTGTATGTGATATAATAAATAAGTTATTCACTAAACTAAAAGTAACCCAATGCTAATATATGGTAATACAATATATATTGTTTTGAAACATATTTTGAAATATTATATTATGCACATGTGCAAATCTTGTGGTAATAAGATTTATTGAACAATATAAACTAAATTATAATAAATAAATAAATGAGTGGGGAAGATATATAATTTTCCATGTTAGAAATTTCTGTAATAAATAAATGGTTCGAAATATATTTATAATGAAATTTTAATATATCATATTTTAAAAATTAAAGTTTTGAGTATTCTCTTGACGTTAAAATTGGCCTATCGAATACTCAGTGATTTGGACATACGCCTAACTAATGTGTGTTAAATTCTATATGTACTAGAAAGAATATAATGTCACACTTTAGTTGCTTGAAAATAACTTCGATGATGACATCATCGTTATTTGTTTTCAGGTTTCGAAATTGAGATATACATAGTGCTAATTGAGGCGTCAAGTGAATACTTGAAACTATATTTGTATTTTTTTGGAGAAATCTAAACTTTTGATTTGAATATATATTTCAAAATATACACAAGTAAGATGATAAAAGTGAACCGATTGATTTTAAATACTTTTAATTACTATTTTCTCTACATTGTTCCTTTTCGTGGACTAAAAGGTCTAAGTGGAGGAGACTGTAAAGACCAGAATTTTTAATTAATTTTAAATATATGAATTGGTTGGAATTCAAAACTTTAGTATTCTAAAATCCAATTTGGTTTGAATTGTATGAAATAAATGAATTTGATTTTGTAAATGAACAATAATAAGTAACCTTGAACATTTAATTCAAACAACTCTCAAATTTGAGTGTAATTATTTAACCGACTTAACTTGCGATGTTTAAATTTAAGTAGATTTATAAAAAACTTAAATTTAATTAACGAAATTGAATTTATGAATAAGTGTCAAATATAATAAATTATAAAATATTTCAGAAAAGTCTATGTTGGTCAAGATTGGTTAAATTTTGAATTCAAGCTAAAATTTAAAATTTGTCAGATTTTGAGTTCTTTTTATGAATCTATATTAAACTCTGAGCATCTAGCACTTTTCATTTCATTAAAATTCATTTTTCATTTGTTCGAAATTTGCATTTGTAATTGTTAAAAAAGGCACAAAATGCACGACGTTTGTTAGGTGTATACTTGTCTGTAATTAATCTATATCTTCCTTCTCCTTTGAATTTAAATAAGTGAAATTAATTTGTGGGGACACTTATTAATTGACACTAAATATTTGGTAACTGTCATTCTCGTGAATACAGAAATCATGAATATCTCTTTTCATTTCTCATTCTGTTTTTTCTTGGGAAATTTGTGATGACCCGAACTTCCTCGTGAGGGAAAGCACAGATTGCTTTGAGGACAAGACAAATCAGGACACAAACAGAAGAACATTTCATTGTTTATTACAACAATTCCATCGGAATACAAAAATATACAGAGTATGAATAAATAATTTACATTAAAAAAATATCAGAGATTAAAATGCATTACTGCAGCGGAAAAATTATACAAAACATAACTGAAAGAAATACACGAATACAGAGCTTTCCGAATATCACTTCATCTTGAAACCAGGATCCTGTGAATATAAATCTACAAAACCAAAACTACTAGCTGCCCATGTGGAAAATAAGGGCACCCAGAATTTAGGTTAAAATAATAAACTCCAGGTCAGTCATGTGACTGGTGTGAGAACTAAAACAGTTATTAGTTTGATTTTTAAAGTTCGGTAAATCAAGGGACCATGCCGTACAACACGGAACGGGTTTAAACCCCAAGAATACCAGTGCATAAACAAATAGGGCAATGCTAAATAAAGAACAATGAAGCTATTATAAGACTCAGGTCCCATCACACAATTTAACACAAGCCGTAGGATAGAGTTTTACCTTATAATAGCCAAATATGCTTGGTACGCGAAATTTATCTTTTATTATTGCTATAAGTGAAGAAATCAACTTCAAATATAAATGTATCAATCGTAGACGGCATGGGTACCATACATCATGTCGCCATACTAGTTTTACAATTAAAACCGCAAAATGTCGTATTGGAAATTTGGATTTCCATCACGGTGGCTCCTGATCCGAAAGATCGATCGCGTAGTGCAATCCACAACGGCTTACGTCCCAACGAGAGAAAACATAGTAACGCACATCCGCACTTTTGGGAAATCAAGTATCACTTCGGCTTACGTCCCGGCGAGAGAAAACACCGCTTACTCTATCCCACTGAGCACTTGGCTCATCTCGGTCAATCGAATCCATGACACCACTAAGCTGTCTATCCTCTAAAAAGCATATTGATCTAACCATCAGTTTACCACCATACCGGGGTGTGAGGCTCGCGAATTAATGCTATACACAAATCGACGCTATATTAAAGCTGTGCTTTGATCATCAACCACAAGACTCTGCTTTTCAACAGAAGCCTTGATCATTTGCCACTTAGGCATGCCACACAGGCAATTTACGCTATGCGACTGATGCCCATCGATATACAACCTCTGATCCCGTACGTCTCAGAGAAGGGTGAAGTAAGGGAATCAATTCTCCTTCACCAGGAAGATGTATATTTAATAGAGATCAATCAACACAGATCAAAATCCAATGTCAGACACACCATCCATTTACAAGTCCGTTCTAGGTATGAACGAAACCGGAGGCACCTGAGGCCCTCGCATATCCGTACAATCAACAAGTACGTCCGGACGGCTACCACTGTAGCCCCTTCAAGGTAGCTACTCCAATCATAGGCATCAGTAGCACCCATCCATTCGATCTGAAGATCGTCAGTCTTGCACCGTCTTCAATCTCTTCGACTTATCGTCGAATCAGTTATTCAGAATGAGTATAAACCCGGCCTTTCCGAATAACCCGCGTATATTATAATCAAGTGATATAAACACGCAACATACGCCTCATTCCAATCCAGAATATTCTTTTATTCAAATATTCTCATTCTTATTCCAACCTAGTTAAAGATTCATTAAAACATTAATTCAGTTTTAATCTCAATAATCATTACTTAATGATTATTCGAATTTAAGAAATTAATCTTATCTTTACCTGGGTTAAAGAACCAATGCCATTTAAAACACGGTTCACGATAAACCCAAAATCACATTCCATCAGTCTCTAACCGTAAATTAGTAAGAGAACAATTCCCTAAGTATTAACCCCGAAGGCCGAAACCAACATCAAATCAATACCCCGGAAACCATTCAACTTAGCTAATCCCTAGTTAGTTTCTAATTTTCTTAACTCCATTGGGTTTAAGAACAGTGTTAATGAAGACACCATTCACGACAAACCAAAAATCCCATTTGATAATAAATACAAGGCTCTGAATAGAAAATATATCGGCTTATATTCAATATCAAATTCTGAAATCAATAAATATCGTATCAGAATAACGATATATATATCTTCCAAATTCCTCGACAGTATCCGTATAATCAAGGAATCCAATATTGAAATATTCTGAAGATAATTTCGATTTAAATCCATTCCAATTCATATATTGGAAATTCTGGTTATTCTTAAAACCATTTCAAATCCAATTTATTTATTTAAAAATATTGGATTATAATTCTAGATCATAACTGGTTCACGATTAACCCCAAAATCACATTCCATTAATAATGGAATCTTCATGGAAAACAGATCAATATATAATCGATATCAATTTCCGTATCTAACTAATAATACAAATGTAATAACGACAAAGCCTTTCAAATTCCATATATAGTAACGGTCTTCGTCCACAGTAGCTCACTTCGATTTTTACCAATCGAATTCCATTCAATTCCAATTAAATATTGATTAATTGGAAAACTTTCTCTAATTCTTAATCAGTCTCTAACCGTAAATTAGTAAGAGAATAATTCCCTAATTATTAACCCCGAAGGCCGAAACCAACATCAGATCAATACCCAGGAAACCATTCAACTTAGCTAATTTCCAGTTAGCTTCTAATTTTATTTACAAGCGTTTGATTTTCATTCTAGTTATTAACTAGCTCATTTTGATAAAAATATATTTCTGTCTTTATGAATTTGGAAATTTTCATTTCAATTCTTTTCAAATTATTTATTATGATTTTACACAAATTATTAATATTTTTAATAATTTTATCAAGGCCCGTACAGTCGATTTCCATAAACGGTCATTGAACTGCACTTACAACGACCCTTTTCCCAATTGGATTTGGATATAATTCCAAATCCAACCGTTACATTTCAAATTTCTCATATTCGTTAGAAATCTCTTTTCGATACGAACCCAACGGTCCCGGTTTCAGGAGAATCCGACGGTCGGATCTCCCGTAACGTCAATTCGAAGTCAAAGGTCAAAATTCGCGAACTGCCACGGTGCGGCGCAATCTATTCAGGCTACTATAATATATATATATATATATATATATATAATATACATAATATATATAATATATATTTCGTAGATTTCTATTTAAAACGAATTTTATAAATCGTTTTAAAAACAATTTCCACTTCCATTTCAATTTCAACTCAAAATTGAATATTCTTTATATATTCGTTTTAAATTCATTTCAAATCGATTTCAATTTTATTTCCAATTCAATTCGATTTCAATTCAACTCGCTTTCAATTCCTTTTCAATTCAATTCGATTTTCAAATTCATTTCAATTCAATTCGATTTTCAAATTCATTTCAATTCAATTCGAATTTCAAATTCAAATCCAAATTGAATATTCTACATCATTTTAATATTAAAATGATAATATTTTCAAATATCAGATTTTGAAATCACTTTTCGATATTCATTATAAAATGAATAAAATCGACCAAATTCCCGTTCGTGTTAAAATGGCGTTTAACTACTTAACACGGCTTCACATTTCAATATTTTCTGAATATTATTTTAAAATATTCGATAATTCTGAACTGGAATCAGACTCAATCAATTAACAATAATTTCAGTTATATGAATTTCAACATCTCATATATACAATAATAATGATAAACAATCCTTAAAAACTCATACAACATCCAGAGTGCATTCTACAACTGTATAAGCATTAAAATAAATAAATAACGCTTATACAGCCTGTCAACCCATCGATTGGCATACCACTAGTTATCAGGATCAGTGTATGTCAAATATTATCCCAATACCCGTGTGGGGTTTTCAAACAACAAATACTGTTTATTATCTGTGTAGTTGGGCGATGTGTAAAATTTATCGTCCCAACCCGTATCAGTAAAATGAGTGTACATAAACAAACCGTCCGGTTTGTAAATGAGTATTTATTTTATTTCAACACATTAATATTTTCTACAGCTCAGTTATATAATAAAAATGATATTTTTATCATTCAAATATTTTTACACATTCCATTTCACATCACAATCAATTTCAACCACACAATACAATCAAACAAACAAGTCACCCATGGTCTGTGGACCACGGGGAGCAGTACATATATGCAGTAATAAATTAAATAACTGTACAGAAATCATTTTGGTGAGAAATTCTCACAGTGGGATCCACTCCATCAGTTTTATTTGAATTTCTGGTTTGGTTCGGGTTTGAATTTGCCTGAAATTCCAACTTGCTCTTTTTTGGATGCGATCAGTTTTGTTGCAAAGCTCTCATCCTCACGATCACAACGGATCCAGTTTCGCGCGATTTGGGCCTCGTATGGAAAAGATACAGGTTTTTAAACTTTGAACAATTTAATATGTAATTAATTAAAATAATTAACACTTAATAACGTTTAAATGATTGTTACCCAAAGCGCTACCATCTTCTCCGTTAATTCCCTGTACCTCGCAAATCAGCCGAACCCAAACCTTCCACCCTAGGTCTCCGATTTGCGCGCCGCCAGAGCCACCAGCACCCGATATGACGACGCCATGTCCTCCGCCTACGCACCAGCTCCACCCGTGCCCCTCCCTGTCCAACTCACCGCCACCTTCTAGCCGGAAATGGCCTACGAACGACCCAACTTTGGCAGCGCGAATCGAGCAAAGCTCGATACGATAAATCTGCTTCCCAGTACCAATTTGTAGATCATAGAAGTTCTTTGATTTCACTTCAGATAGATTTCAATTTCATTGAATGGATTCGCCAAAGATTATGGAAGAAGAATCCAACCCTTTCGTTGTTCGTCGTTCAGCTAGGGCCTGCGCATTTTTTTATAAACGAAAAAATCTGATTGGTTGGTTCTATTTATAATATATTTTTAATCATATTTAATTCAATCAATAATTGTTTATAGACACGAACTTCAAATCGAACCCAACGACTGTCGCCACTAGCTAAATACCCCCATTCCGGACACAAAGGGATATGTTGCATAACCCAATTCGGCTGTTACGATTAGTTTTCGTTAAAATTTAAATTTAAATCAATTTAAATTGAATTTAAACGCACATTTTATTTTACCGGGGCCACATACGGACTCTAAAAATTCCAAATAAATTATTTCTAGCTTCGTATTGACGATACGGTCCTAACAAAACAAATTTCGTTAAATTCTGAGACCGTTTGAAAAATGGCCATTTTCTAGTCGATTAAATTCAATTGAAATTGGTCAAACGCGTTTAAATGCGCCACACTCACATATTGATTTCAAAAATTATGAATTTTGAAACCTATCAATAATTTGACATCGCAGATCCAACAAAAGTGTTTTCGTCGAAAACGAAGGTCATTTGCAAAATGGCTATTTTCAAGGCCTTTATATATATATATATATATATATTAAAATATATATAAATTCCACAGCGACTTTTCTGAATTTTAAACTGGACGTAACTCTCAACTTTTAAAACGAAATCTCAGTTTCTTACATCCGTTAGAAAGATATGATTAAAAAGATTCAAATATTTCTTGTTTCGTCCAATTCTAACTTATACTTAATTCTGTATATTCATTGAAATTAGAAATCGAATTTTCGAACTGCTGCGCCATTTCAGGCTCGTTTTATAATTAAAATAAATTTATTCATTTTAACTTCGTCGAAAATAAATTTTTAGTCATTATTATTTAAAATAAATCATTTTAAATAATCAAAATTCATTAAAATTGCCAAAATAAAAATTTTAAATTGGCTCGGATTTTCCGGATTGTTACAATCTCCCCCACTTAAAATCTTTTCATCCTCGAAAAGGAACGGAGGAGAAAGTTGTTTAACTAATAAACTCAACTTCCATTATTTTTATTATGGCTTAAGCTCTTCAACTTTTCAATTTTTAAGAACTTTTCAAATTTTTCAAAAATTTGGCTAACATCCTAAATTTTCGAAAAATTTCTCCATAACCTCCTTTGTACCGGGAGCAGCAGGAAAATCCCCAAACCACCACACAGGCCCTCTCATCTCAAAAAGAAAAAAAAGCCAAGCGGCTAGCCAATCGGTTCATAAAATCATCCAAACCCAAGAAATATAGTAAACATGTACCTATTTGTCGGGCATGCAATTTTATTCCTCTTCGTTAGCCTCCTTGCTATGACATGTTCAATAGATATACATGTATATGGATGCATTTTCAAACAATTTTCAATTCAGTTCAACGTTTGGTAAAATTAGGCTAATGTAACTTTCACGTACATATTGGTTTCAAGGAATAATTATACAACACAACCTTTAATCAATTAGTTGATTAGCTTTTCAAATTTATAATTTTGATATACATACAGAAAATCATGTTTTTGATGCATATTCACAACAATAAATCCTATATCTAGTTTTGGTTCTCACACCAGCCTATGGAAATATATAGATATCCCACTTTCGAAACTCGAACATAAACACTGATGATGAGATCTCAATCATCAGTATCATCTCCGGGCGACTAGAGTGTGATTCTATATCTATCCAGTATATTTAAGGCTTCGAATATACGTTCCCGAGACGTATATGCAAAATCTCGATATACTCGATTGTCCAAATCAATTTAAAATAAAATATTCAAATATGTATGATAAGGTTTAAATTTTCGAAATAAAATTTGTTTTCCTTTTTATTTTTAAAAAATAACACTCTTCCAACTCGTTCTAGGATACTACTAATCCCATCTCTAATGAGTCATTCTCATTGGATATTACTAATCCAATCTCTAATGAACTCTTTCGATCGTTTCTAATGTGTCATGTCCTCGAGCTATGTAAACCAAAGCTCTGATACCAAATGTGACAACCCGAACTCCCCCATAAGGGAAAGCACAGATTGCTTTGAGGACAAGACAAATAAGAACACAAACAGAAGAACATTTCATTGTTTATTACAACAATTCCATCAGAATACAAGAATATACAGAGTATGAATTATTTACAGCAGAATAATATCAGAGATTAAAATACATTACTGCAGCGGAAAAATAATACAAAACATAACTGAAAGAAATACACGGATACAGAGCTTTTCGAATATCACTTCAGCTAGAAACCAGGATCTTGTGAATATAAATCTGCAAAACCAAAACTACTAGCTGCCCGTGTGGAAAATAAGGGCACCCAGAGTTTAGGTTAAAACAATAAACTCCAGGTCAGTCATGTGACTGGTGTGAGAACTAAAACAGTTATTAGTTTGATTTTTAAAGTTAGGTAAATCAAGGGACCACGCCGTATAACACGAAACGTGTTTTAACCCCCAAGAATCCCAGTGCATAAACAAATAGCGCAATGCTAAATAAAGAACAATGAAGCTTTTATAAGACTCAGGTCCCATCACACAATGCAACACAAGCCGAAGGATAGAGTTTTACCTTATAATAGCCAAATATGCTTGGTACGCGAAATTTATCTTTTATTATTGCTATAAGTGAATAAATCAACTTCAAATATAAATGTATCAAGCATAGACGGCATGGGTACTATATATCATGTCGCCATACTGGTTTTACAATTAAAACTGCAAAATTTCGTATTGGAAATTTGGATTTCCATCACGGTGGCTCCTGATCCGAAAGATCGATCGCGTAGTGCAATCCACATCGGCTTACGTCCCAGTGAGAGAAAACACCGTAAGGCATATCCGCACTTTTGGGAAATCAAGTATCACTGCGGCTTACGTCCCAGCGAGAGAAAACACCGCTTACTCTATCCCTCTGAGCACTTGGCTCATCTCGGTCGACCGAATCCATGACACCACTAAAGTGTCTATCCTCTAAAAAGTATATTGATCTAACCATCAGTTTACCACCATACCGGGGTGTGAGGCTCGTGAATTAATGCTATACACAAAGCGACATTATATTAAAGCTGTGCTTTGATCATCAACCACAAGACTCTGCTTTTCAACAGAAGCCTTGATCATTTGCCACTTAGGCATGCCACACAGGCAATTTACGCCATCCGACTGATGCCCATCGATATACAACCTCTGATCCCATACGTCTCAGAGAAGGGTGAAGTAAGGGAATCAATTACCCTTCACCAGGAAGATGTATATTTAATAGAGATCAATTAACACAGAGCAAAATCCAATGTCAGACACACCATCCATTTACAAGTCCGTTCTAGGTATGAACGAAACCGGGGGCACCTGAGGCCCTCGCATATCCGTACAATCAACAAGTACGTCCAGACGGCTACCACTGTAGCCCCTTCAAGCTAGCTACTCCAATCATGGGCATCAGTAGCACCCATCCATTCGATCTGAAGATCGTCAATCTTGCACTGTCTTCAATCTCTTCGACTTATCATCGAATCAGTTATTCAGAATGGGTATAAACCCGGCCTTTCCGAATAACCCGCGTATATTATAATCAAGTGATATAAACACGCAACATACGCCTCATTCCAATCCAGAATATTCTTTTATTCAAATATTCTCATTCTTATTCCAATCTAGTTAGAGATTCATTAAAACTCTAATTCAGTTTTAATCTCAATAATCATTACTTAATGATTATTCGAATTTAAGAAATTAATCTTATCTTTACCTGGGTTAAAGAACCAATGCCATTTAAAACACGGTTCACGATAAACCCAAAATCACATTCCATCAGTCTCTAACCGTAAATTAGTAAGAGAATAATTCCCTAAGTATTAACCCTGAAGGCCGAAACCAACATCAGATCAACACCCAGGAAACCATTCAACTTAGCTAATCTCCAGTTAGTTTCTAATTTTCTTAACTCCATTGGGTTTAAGAACAGTGTTAATGAAGACATCATTCACGACAAACCCAAAATCCCATTCGATAATAAATACAAGGCTCTGAATAGAAAATATATCGGCTTATATTTAATATCAAATTCTGAAATCAACAAATATCGTATCAGAATAACGATATATATATCTTCCAAATTCCTCCACAATATCCGTATAATCAAGGAATCCAATATCGAAATATTCCGAAGATATTTTAAATTCAAATCCATTCCAATTCATATATTGGAAATTCTGGTTATTCTTAAAACCATTTCAAATCCAATTTATTTATTTAAAAATATTGGATTATAATTCTAGATCATAACTGGTTCACGATTAACCCCAAAATCACATTCCATTAATAATGGAATCTTCACGGAAAACAGATCAATATATAATCGATATCAATTTCCATATCTAACTAATAATACAAATGGAATAATGGCAAAGCCTTTCAAATTCCATATATAGCAACGGTCTTCCTCCACAGAAGCTCACTTCGATTATTACCAATTGAATTCCATTCAATTCAATTAAATATTGATTAATTGGAAAACTTTCTCTAATTCTTAATCAGTCTCTAACCGTAAATTAGTAAGAGAATAGTTCGCTAAGTATTAACCCCGAAGGCCGCAACCAACATCAGATCAATACCCAGGAAACCATTCAACTTAGCTAATTTCCAGTTAGCTTCTAATTTTTTTACAACCGTTTGATTTTCATTCTAGTTATTAACTAGCTCATTTTGATAAAAATATATTTCTATCTTTACGAATATGGAAATTTTCATTTCAATTCTTTTCAAATTATTTATTATGATTTTACACAAATTATTAATATTTTTAATAATTTTATTAAGGCCCGTACAGTCGATTTCCATAAACGGTCATCGAACTGCACTTAAGCGACCCTTTTCCCAATTTGATTTGGACATAATTCCAAATCCAACCGTTACATTTCAAATTTCTCATATTCGTTAGAAATCTCTTTTCGATACGAACCCAACGATCCTGGTTTCAGGAGAATCCGATGGACGGATCTCCCGTAACGTCAATTCGAAGTCAATGGTCGAAATTCGTGAACTACCGCGGCGCGGCCCGTTCTATTCAGGCCATTATAATATATATAATATATATATTATATATTTCGTCGATTTATATTTAAAATGAATTTTATAAATCATTTTAAATTCGTTTTAAAAACGATTTCCACTTCCATTTCAATTTCAACTCAAAATTGAATATTCTTTATATATTCGTTTTAAATTCATTTCAAATCGATTTCAATTTTATTTCCAATTCAATTCGATTTCAATTCCATTTCGATTTAATTCGATTTCAATTCCTTTTCAATTCAATTCGATTTTCAAATTCATTTCGATTCGATTCGATTTTCAAATTCAAATCCAAATTGAATATTCTACATCATTTTAATATTAAAATGATAATATTTTCAAAATATCAGATTTTGAAATCACTTTTCGATATTCATTATAAAATGAATAAAATCGACCAAATACCTGTTTGTGTTAAAATGGCGTTTAACTACTTAACACGTCTTCACATTTCAATATTTTTTGAATATTATTTTAAAATATTCGATAATTCTGAACTGGAATTAGACTCAACCAATTACCAATAATTTCAGTTATATGGATTTAAACATCTCATGTATACAATAATAATGATAAAGAATCATTAAAAATTCATACAACATCCAGAGTGCATTCTACAACTGTATAAGCATTAAAATAAATAAATAACGCTTATACAGCCTGTCAACCCATCGATTGGCATACCACTAGTTATCGGGATCAGTGTATGTCAAATATTATCCTAATACCCGTGTGGGGTTTTCAAACAACAAATACTGTTTATTATCTGTGCAGTTGGGCGATGTGTAAAATTTATCGTCCCAATCCATATCAGTAAAATGAGTGTACATAAACAAACCGTCAGGTTTGTAAATGAGTATTTATTTTATTTCAACACATTAATATTTTCTACAGCTCAGTTATATAACAAAAATGATATTTTTATCATTCAAATATTTTTACACATTCCATTTCACATCACAATCAATTTCAACCACATAATATAATCAAACAAACAAGTCGTCCATGGTCTGTGGACGACGGGGAGCAGTTCACATATGCAGTTATAAATTAAATAATTGTACAGAAATCATTTTGGTGAGAAATTCTCATAGTCGGGTCCACTCCGTCAGTTTTATCTGAATTTCTGGTTTGGTTCGGGTTTGAATTTGCCTGAAATTCCAACTTGCTCTGTTTTTGACGCGGTCAGTTTAATTGAGAAGCTCCCTCCTCACGATCACAACGGATCTGGGTTCGCGCGATTTGGGCCTCGTATGGAAAAGATACAGGTTTTTAAACTTTGAACAATTTAATATGTAATTAATTAAATTAATTAACACTTAATAACGTTTAAATAATCGTTACCCAAAGCGCTACCATCTTCTCCGTTAATTCCCTGTACCTCACAAATTAGCCGAACCCGAACCTTCCACCATAAGTCTCCGATTTGCGCGCCGCCAGAGCCACCAGCACCCGATCTGACGTCGCCATGTCCTCCGCCTACGCACCAGCTCCACACGCGCCCCTCCCTGTCTAACTCGCCGCCACCTTCTAGCCGGAAATGGCCTGCGAACGGCCCAACTTTGGCAGCACGAATCGAGCAAATCTCTATATGATAAATCCGCTTCCCAGTACCAATTAGTAGATCATAAAATTTCTTTGATTTCACTTCAGAAAAATTTCAATTTCATTGAATGGATTCGCCAAAGATTATGCAAGAAGAATCCAACCCTTTCCGCCGTTTGTCATTCAGCTAGGGCCTACGCATTTTTTTATAAACGAAAAAATCTGATTGGTTGGTTCTATTTATAATATATTTTTAATTATATTTAATTCAATCAATAGTTGTTTATAGACACGAACTTCAAATCGAACCCAACGACTATCTCCACTAGCTAAATACCCCCATTCTGGACACAATGGGATATGTTGCGTAACCCAATTCGGCTGTTACAATCAATTTTCATTAAAATTTAAATATAAATCAATTTAAATTGAATTCGAACGCACATTTTTATTTACCGGGGCCACATACGGACTCTAAAAATTCCAAATAAATTATTTCTAGCTTCGTATTGACGATACGGTCCTAACAAAACAAATTTCGTCAAATTCTGAGACCGTTTGAAAAATGGCCATTTTCTGGTCGATTAAATTCAATTGAAATTTGTCAAACGTGTTTAAATGTGCCACGCTCACATATTGATTTCAAAAATGATGAATTTTGAAACCTAGCAATAATTTGACATCTCGGATCCAACAAAAGTGGTTTCGTCGAAAACAAAGGTCGTTTGCAAAATGGCTATTTTCAAGGCCTTTTCTGAATTCCACATCGACTTTTCTGAATTTTAAACTGGACATAACTCTCAACTTTTAAAACGAAATCTCAGTTTCTTACATCAGTTAGAAAGATATGATTAAAAAGATTCAAATATTTCTTGTTTCGTCCAATTCTGACTTATATTGAATTATGTATATTCATTTGAAATTAGAAATCGAATTTTCGAACTACCACGCCAATTCAAGCTCGTTTTATAATTAAAATAAATTTATTCGTTTTAACTTCGTCAAAAATAATTTTTTTGTCGTTATTTTTTAAAATAAATCATTTTAAGTAATCCAAATTCATTAAAATTGCCAAAATAAAAATTTTAAATTGGCTCGGATTTTCCGGGTTGTTACAAAATTTCTCATTCTCTTTCTCCTCTATGTCTAGATCCCAGATCTCAAATTTTCAATGAAAAAATTCCTCAAATTAATTACAAAACAATTCATAGAAATAATGTGAAAATCCAAATCAAAACAAAAACAAAGCGAGCTTCTCTCTCCCTCTTCTGTCTCTTTCTTTTTCGCGCACAGCAAAACCCGATCTTCACCTTCCATCCCCACACCGCCGCACCACCACCACCCAATAATACTTGACCACCTCTGACCTGAACCAAAACCCCAGACCCAAAGCCCGACTTCCTTAGCTTTTTCCTCTTTATAATTTTTTGGTTTTTACACAATTTTAGCCCGATTTTCCAAGGCTATAACTTCCCTATAAGGAACCCAAATCCACTTTTTAATAGATCAAAAAGTAATGCCTACAATTTTTGTGTTGAACACTTTTTTATATTTTGAATTTTTCTAGGTGGAAACCGCCAGTCTTTCTGATGCATTTATCGGTTCAGATTTTTGACCTGAAAATTATTTATCGTTGTTTTAGTCTTATCTCCTTCAAATTTTATCGAAAATCAGTTATTATTAATTTTTAAATTGAAAAGAAAAGAATTTTCAATATTTTGTAGTTTATGGTTTTTTCATATTCCAAAGTTAACTTATCCAAAAGTATATTTTGAAATTACCAGAATTTTGTTTAGTTTTCATAAATTTTGTTAAAAATCTAAATCCATCCTCCTTGCCTTCCCTTATCCGCTGTGCCAAGTTGTGTGTTTGTATGGATGAAATTGCTATAGGAGTTTGAATGTATGTGGTTGTGTTGAGTTTGAAACCAAAAGAATGTGTAGTTGGAGTGGTAAAACATGGAGATGTTGAGTGTGAGGTCTTGGGTTCTATTATGGTAGATGTTGGATTTACAATATTTTGGGTTGCCGTATTTTATATTGTATGTGTGTACATATATATTACTTTGTGCAAGTATATACATATTTTATAAAATAATTAAAGGGTGTTGATTTGGGATGTGTAATTTGAGCTTGGGTTTATTCAAGTTAGTGATCCAATATGTTGATTCGATCGTGCTGTGTCAGCTTTTGTGTTAGCATCCACATCTGTTTTAGCCTATGTTGTATATTTATATTTTGCCACGCAAGGTGAGAGTCCTTACTCACGATTAATATTTTCAATATATAAATTAATATCATTTGAAATGTCATATGAAATGTCAGGATTACTTTAAAAATTCTGATTGTTTATTTGCGCACATGTAACACGCACACTTATAACATATATGACATGAAATTGATTGTGATTATTTGTGCTGATATGGAAGGTTCATTTGAAATATAATATTATTTGTTTTTATACTGCAAGATCACTGTAGATTTGAGAAACCATTATGGGTTGAAACGATACATACCCGAATCCTTGTATAGATTTAAGAATTTAAACTGAATTTATTAGCATGCGGGTTAAAATGATAAATACCCGTAAATTTAATATTAAACGGATTGAAATGATATATATCTGTATCACTTGGCCTAGGTAGAAAATTGTATACGAACACCCTTGATCTATTTTGAAAAGTATTTTCTGAATAACCAAATATATTTTGATTTAATAATAGTCATGTTAAAAATCTAAATTTATTATTTTATTTAAACCTACATTTTTATATAACTTAATACAGTTTTAAATTTAGATTTTAAATAAATTAAATGTTATAAGTTTTTTATATATAAGTTAATATATGTTTTAAAAAATAAACTTAAGAAATTTAAATTATGATATTATCTAAATTTTAGAAGTATACAAATATAGATTTTTATAATATTTAAGTATATAAAAAGTTTAAAGAGAAGTTAGAAATTTAATGATAACTTGATTTGTTAAATGACACATTAGAACGAAATTTATCAAGTGAGATAAATCGATTTTAAGACATGAATTTAATTTGCTGGGTTATGAATTAAGTATGATTATGAAATCTAACGAAATGTTTTGAAAATAATTTATTTAGAAAATGTTTTGAATCTAAATATAATTGAAGTTAAAATATTAAACTGATTAAATTGAAATTTAGAATCAATCGATATGAACTTTATTAAAAGGTGATCTGAATGTAATTTGAATCATTAAATATAAAAATTGAATAACCCAACTTGAATGCTATTTTGAGATGATTTGAACTTAGAATTTATTGTGTAAAGTTGATAATTGATTTGATATAATTTTTTTGAATCTGAATGAATGAAACCGAACTTTTGAAATACGGATCAGTAGCTTAGATTAGGCTGTTTAAATTATATGAAATTTGTATTATCCTATATTAAACTAAACTAAAGTTTTTCTATGTAACGTTAATATCTGTTTTATAACCATTTTAATTTAACTTTTTATCCATATTTAATTTAAATGTTATATATTTTAAATTTATTTTAAATTAAATTATTTTATATAAATATAATTATTTTAAATAAAACTATTTTATATTAAATTAACTATTTTAAATAACTTTTTCATGTCCAAGCTATTGAATCTGATCTTGTTTGTGTAAAGATTTTAAAGTCATGACATTTGAGATATAGGAATATGAAATTAAATGTAATTTTGTAAATGAAGTGTTTTGTAAATATGAAATGTGATCTTGAACTTAGTCCAATAATAAATTGATTTATGATTTATGAACTTAATCAATTAATGAATTGATTTGAAATATGATTTCTAACATTGAATATTTGAACTTAGTGATTTGAATATAAACCAATGTTATTATCATATTGATTTATGATATATAAATATGATTTCTTTTGGATATAAATGATCATGGTGTGAATAAGCGTTTGTTGTTGAAGTAACCGAGGTCGGATATTGTCTTACTCTGTACCAATATCGGGAACTACTTTGACAATTGTGCACATGGTAGAGAATACATAATGAAGTAGGTCGGTTTGGCGAACGCTTGTGGAACGAAGTAAGAGAACGATGATGGATGACCTTGACTTTCATGTCATAATTAAAATAACTAAAAACAGGAGCCATACCCAGGCCAATTGAGTTAGCACCTCTCTGTGGACATGCTTCTTCGATATGATCTATTACTTTGTGATTTGATTGGGACCCTTTTGATTTTGGGAGTATTGTCTGAGGTGGGTAGTAGCTATAGCTTTGCATTACCATCAACCTCAGTCTATAATCCGGTAGAATCCTACCGTTGGATATAGCCTTGGTGCCTTGCCATATTACCCTGATTGTACCCCCTACGATTTTGATTTAACGTTCTTGTATATCGTCGCATCCCTATCCACCGACCGCTTAACAAGTATTTTATATGCAATGTTTACGACAATGTTATGAACGGTGTAAGGGTAATAATGGTAATCCCGCTTACGCCATTTTCAATAGTATACTTAACCATAGACATTATTATAATAACGTATTGTATTATATGGTATCTAGTTTAACAGATCCTTAAAGAATGGAATACCAAAAATTCTTTAAGTTACCGATGCATTTCATTTGAATATTTTAATTGAGTTGATTTACTATTCAGATATTTACTCATAATCTGAGTGTTTTGTTTTGACTTTATGCTCGGTTGAGGAGTTCAGCTTTGGCGATTCATCTTTAGAGTGCTAGAGATCTATTGGAGATTCATCTTATTATCTATCTACTATTAGTATCTTGGTGACTTAGTTATTCTATTTCCATCACTTTCTTTTGTCCTAGGCATTTATGTATTTGAAATTTTCTAAAGTATCACGGAGGAAGTTATTCGTTTATCCTTTGCTAGGGCCTTAGTAGAAGTAGATACCAGTTTTTAATTTCCTGACTTTGTTCCTATTCAGTGTGCTAATGATAGTATAATTTGGCAAAGAGTAATTTATGAGTGGTGTCCTAATGCATGTTCGATTTGTAAAATATTTGGGCATTCAACTAATGAATGTAAAGCTTCGAAAGTCTGGAAACCTAAAGAACAAGATTGTAATATGGAAATTGATGTGTCCAAAGATCAGGAATTTAATATGCCTATTGGATTGGAAAATGCTAGTCATGATAAGCACATGTCTCACGTTACTAGAAATATATCCTCATCTCATATTACTGGTAATGATATTCAAAAGGTGGATAATATTAGTAATCAGGTTATTTCACCTGAAGCCTCTATGTTAGATGGTAAACAATTATTGGTAAAAGATAATATTCATAAAGAGTCTTCTGAGTGTAAAAATCCAGTTAATGTTGCGAAAAGTAGAGACTGTATAAATCCTGAAAGTGTGTTGGAAAATCGAAGTTAGAATGGATATGAATACATCAGAGAATTCAGATATTAAAAAGTGTAAAGAGAAGTTATATGAGCAGTCAAACAAGGGTGTTAAAGAGATAGAGAATCATGAAGAGAATGATAAGGTTTATAGTATGAATAGATTTGGCAATTGTACCGAACTTATAAATGGTGAGAATGATGAAAATATAGATTTTCTTATGGACGAGTCGAATAGCTCATTTTGTTCACTCAGTTCTGCATGTAGCTTCAAAAAAAGGAGAACAAGATTTAAACCAAGTAAATATAAGAAGGGTAACAAACTCAATATTGATGAACCATTGGTAGAAGATAATCCAGAGTGGAACAATTTTATGAATCAGATACAATCTCGATCCAAAACACGAAAAGTCAATGGTGGTGTATCAAAAAAGTAAAGGATTTGGATTTCTTTTGTCAGCAGTAATGTGTAAGTTTGGTCTTTTTAATTTTATGTCTGGTTTTAAAGGTTTGGAGATGCGATTTTGTGTTTGTTGCCTTGTTGTTGATCGTTTTTCTTTCCTGCTGATAATATTTGGGATTTTGTTTTTGTGTGGTCTAGAGCTTAGTTGTAGTTTGTTGGGTAGTTGTTGCTTTTGCTTGAGCAGTTTGGATGTTTTGACAGTGGTGGTGCTTGCAGCTTATGCTTACTGGTCTACCGTATGGTTAGTGCTTTCGCTGGCAGCTAGTGGTGGAAGGAGTCATGTGCTTATCTGGCTTTTGTTGAAGGTCTGCGGCATGTTATTGTGATCTGTTGTGTAGGATGGTGTTATTGCAAGGGCTTGGTGTAGTATTTTAAGTAGTCTTTCTTGCTATGTTTGTGTTTGATTAAGCTGGTTTTTTTTTTTTTTTTTTGTACAGTATTTGTTCTTGTTTGGGTTGTATCATTTGTAACCAGCTTAATCTTCTCTTTGTAACATGTTTATTGTAATATAAGTACCCTTCTTGTTTCAAAAAAAATTATGACCTTGTTATTTTATGTAATTATTTTGAGATTTTAAGATTAGTAGCTTCATGAAATTCGAAGCTATTATTCTGCTGTGAGTTATTCTGTTATTTTGTATCTATAATCTGTCTATATTCTGTTATTTGATTTTATTAAACCCCATAGTTAAAATTATCTGTTTTTTCAAATGATTTGAGTTGGTTTTATTATCAACTTAAATGGTAAGAAAAAATCCATATGTTACATTTAGTCACCCGACCCTATGCTATTTTAGATTCAATTCAAACTATTTAGGAAACCAGGACACTAACAATCAAAGAAATATAATCTTAGTGCACACACGACACATGTACAACTTGATATAAGTGTTGAATCAGAAAGAAAAAGAAATCATGTCGAGACCATTAGACCAAAACGTACACAAGATGAAAGTTAGTATCCTAATATGATAACAACCAATCACATAACAAATAATCATCCAAATTTAAATCTTGGAAAGTGTATAGAGGTAAACAACAAATATGCATGGGGAATGCTGATTCTATTGAGTTGAGATCACACATACTAGTAAGACATTTTTAAAGGTACATGAAAATTGTTCCTAAATAAATCATTAATAATGCATAAAATCAAGGGAAATATATTAAGTGCATCTCAATATGCTCATGACAACAAGGATTACTTTGAATTCTTCCCTTATGATTGCATGGCTAGAAACTTATTTACTAAAGAAATTCTTTTGTAGGGTAACTGAGACAAGGGGATATATAAGTTTAAGCTTGTCAACAACAATGGATCTATAAAAAGTGAAAAGTGTTGTAATTTGTCAAATATAGGATATAGAAGAATAAAAACATATTTGATTTGTGACATTATAAGCTTGCTCAAAAACTTGGGCATCCAAATACTGACATTGTAAAGCAAGTTCTTTTTGAAAATAAAATTGCATATGATCAGGCCCGACCCAAGGCCTAGGCAGCCGAGATGGCCGCCTAGGGCAGCACTACGGGTGGTGGTCGAGGGGGGCAGCAGCCAGCAGTGCAGACTTTGAAATTTTCATATATTAAGTAATGGGAGGGCAGCTTAACAATCAAATATTATTTGATGCAGTGGTATAAGGCCTCCCTTGTATGTACTTTTAACCCCACAAACAAGGGTTCAAAACCTGGCAGAGGCATTTTGGGTGACTGTTTTTTCCCATCCTTTTATTTCCCTTGAGCTTTGTTTAGGGCAACAGATAAGGTAGGGCCGACCCTGCATATGATGATACTTTTTTACGTTATATTTGCATTTATTGTCAAATAAGGAAAAGCCACAAATTATAATTTTCATATTTTGCAATAAAATACAGTAAACTATTAAAACTAGTTTCAACTAACCCTCAGGATCCAACACCAATAAGTCTGGTTATGGCTTTGAATACTACATATCATTTGTTGATGCTTATTCTAGGTACAATTGAATATACTTTGTCAAATGAAAGGAATGAACTTATAATGATGTGATGCATTTTGCAACACAAGCAAGAAAAACAAATTGACTCACAAGTTAAATTTATGCGAACTAATAGAGGAGCAGAGTATACGACTGTAAGTAAATACTTTCTTAAAAAAGGATAGTTCATCGAACTACATTCATATACACTTTTGAATAAAATGGTTTGGTTGAAAGAAAATGTAACAACCAAAATTTCAGCAGGCCCAGATTATTCATAAAATGCTAAAATTCAAGTCCATAGAAACTCAAGAGTGTTATCTAGTATCTTGCAAAAGGCGAATATAAGTATATCAGAGTTCAAAGTTAATATCTCATAGTGAAATTGAATAAAATATGATAATAAGTAAATAGTTATCATAATAATGACATTGACTAAGCAAGTGTTTCTAAGATGGGAAATATTTGCCATCAATCTAACTTGTGGGTTTGTTATGAGAAGGGGATCAGAACTAAAATTCTAGTGAATGGACAAATTATATATTTTTTAAGAATAAAATTACATGCACCATTCTATCTTAGTTTACTTTTTATTAAGTTATTAGGGTTTATAAAACTCTCAGCTCTATGCGTAAATCGTACTGATCTACTCCCAAATAGAACAAACCTAATAATATATACGTAGTTGTATGCCTAATATATCTAGGTATTACCTATAATACCTTCCATATCCTCATTGATTGATCTCCATCGTCTCTCTACGGAAGAGCATTGCTGCTACATCTGCAAAGGACTGCATTGTAAGTCCTGTAATGCAGATGTTTCGTTTTTTGGTAAGAAAACGTGAAACTATATCCGCACTGGACTCTCCATTGTTCAAACATCCATAATGTACCACTCGCTGCATTAATCAAAAACCTTCATGTGATCATTCTGCCTATGATCTAAGTTCCGCTAATAAGTGGTACGACTGGGACTCATTATGGGACTCGGTAGTTTTACTATAATCAAGAAGAGCAACTACTATCAACTCAATCACAGGGTGTACGAGCTTAAAGATCAATTGGGAAAAATAATGGAGGATGCTAGCTTCGTTCATCCTAACCCACCACACTACACTAAGTCTCGCTCTCCGTCATCTTTTCAGATCATCTCTTCAAGCCTTCAACCTTCTCCGCTTGACACCGACTCCTTACCCATTCACCACTTCCCCTCAGACTCAGAAAACATTCATAACCAAGTTAACCTGAGTTCATCACCAGTGGAACCTTTACTATCCTATGCTCAGGTAGCGGCTTCTCGTTCTAAACTTCCACCTGTCCTTCCCAATCCTCCCACTAAACGGAGAAGGATCATACCAGTGTTCAAGTCAGTGCAAGAGACATTGAAAATTTTGAATTCGGAAAGACGTTGCCTCAAATGTGCAGATCGTGGAAACGTGGCAAGACTATGTAGGAATGCGTTAATATGCTATCATTGTTCATGTTTTGGACATGCAAGCTCGCAATGTCCCAATAAAAAGCTATCACCTTCCCGAGCCAAAAATGCTGAGTGGATGCGTCCCAATGCAGATCGAACAACGAACAGCCGTGTGCCAAGCAGCCTGCAAATTCAGAAATTAGGGCCTCACAGGTCTTCTCAACACTCTAATCGTCATAATAACCCTAAATCTACTATCTCTAACTTCAATCTAAAACCACTTATCACTTCAAACGAAAACTTCTCTCCATCTTCAACTTCTAATCACTCCTCCAAATTCAACAAAAAAAATTCCTTTTTTCTCTGAAATGGCGGATGCCTACCCCTACCTCATAGCGATCACCATCGATGGGCTTTGGTCCATCGAAATGCTTACAGGGCTCTTAAATCAACGTTTGGACCAGACCACGAATGGCCAATTTGGCACATTTCAGATAACTCCTTCCTCGTTAGTTTTCTTGATGTCGCTACTAAGAATCATGCCCTACACTTAAAATTACCAACTAAACAAGATGGAGTCGTTCTCCTTCAGCAGGCAACTACCCATGAAGAAACTCCAGAGCCCCCCTTTGAGCAAGAATCATGGGCTAAGATAAGTGGCTTTCCTGAATTTTATAGAAACAACTCTGAAGCCATCAGGGAAGCATTAAAACCAATGGGATGTCTTATTCACACGGATTCATGCGATTGGTCCTTTGTTGATCATCGCTACCTATATGTTAAGATGCAGTTCTATGAAGGTATCTCAACTCCATGCACTTATACAACCCATCTGAACAACCATGCAGTGAAACTTCGGATTGATCGCTGGACACATGCTCACCCCTGTCAACGTCCAAAAACGCTCCTCTTGGGGATTACCTATGAATACGATGGCTACATCTTTCAACCCTTAGCTCAGCAAGTTGATCAGATGGAAAATGATAGGTATGGTGTGATGTTTGATGAAGCAGCGAGGCAGGTTCCAAGGACGCTTGAAGATCAACAACAGGACTTGGCTATGTATGTGCAGCACAATGAAGACAATGTGGTGCCACGATGGGACCCATTGGCAGCTCTGTACCTTTCAGTTCTCCTGCATCAACAGCTGCCATCGCATTAGGAACAACATGAGCAAATGCATCAGGAAGGTCAAGATTCAACGTCTCCTCACATCTCTTCGACGACAATCAGAAGGAGTGCCAGAACCAATAGGGTCACTCTCTGCCTCCAGGAGCATCGGGTAGTTATTTTGAACCTGTTGTTTTTTCTTCAGCTAATAAGGCTTTAAATACAAAATTAGCAAAATGCATGGGTGCTTGTTTGCATGATAAACATTATTCTGCCATGCAAACCCTAGAACAACAGTGTACTAACCACTCTAAATGAAGATAGTTTCATGGAATATCAGAGGGTTAGGGGACCCCACAAAAAATCGTGTTGTCAATCTAATTATCTCCCCACATAATATTGATATCCTATTTCTACAAGAAACTAAAATTTCTAACCCACCCAATTCTCTCATTCGTCGAATTTGTGGACCTCACTTATCTGGTTGGACACATGTTGATGCTTTGGACACTCGTGGAATTACAGCGTGGAATGATCACGTGTGGTCCTTCATTCACTGTCTCTCTCTCTCTCATCTATCTGTCCTACAAGTGTCCCTTCGTCACATTTCCTCAAACACTATTTTTCATTTCACTCATGTTTACGCACCAAATGACATTCATGATAGATCTGAAATTGGCAACATTGTCAAAGCTTATCATAACATATAAATGATCCTTGGATCATCGAAGGAGACTTCAACACTACTCGTTCCTTTGTTGAACGTAATTCAGGCAATACCTCCAGCGATTCTATTCACTTTAATGCATTTATCCAATCCTGCTCTATCATCGATCCCCCTATCAATAATCGTCGCTTTACATGGTCAAGTAGAAGGGAAGTCCCTTCATTGGCTAAGCTAGATCTTTTTTTCTTCAACCTTAACTGGGATGATCTCCTTCCTCTGTCACTAGTCAATGGTTTAGCCACCACCATTTCAGATCACTGCCCAATTCATTTAGACACTTGCTCAGGCAATCATATTAAACGTCCATTCAGATTTGAACGACTTGGTCTTCTAAGACCTTCTTTTGATAATTTCATCAAACATATCTTGGGACAATTATTGAACCACCATTCTGCCACTGTCAGGATGGTTTGTAAACTCCGTTCACTACGTAAGCTAATTCGTCCATGGGCCAAAAATGTCTGGAACTCTTTGAAAACCCAAATCTCATTCACTCAATATGCCATTCTCAACTCAAACATCACTGAAGAACTCCGTCCTTTATCTGAATCTGAACGTCAAAACCTGAAAGAATTGGAAGAGAAATTAGATAGACTTATCAAACAGGAAGAAATTGGATGGAAACAAAGATCAAAAACCAAATGGATTAATGAGGGTAACAAGAACACTGCTTACTTTCATCGTATGGCTAATTGACTTCATCGTGCTTCCTTCATCTCGAAGATTATTCACAACAATGCCACTCTTAATGACTCGAAGGAAATTTGCCACCATTTTAGCAATTTCTACATAAATCTTCTTGGCTCAGCTCCATCTCCTTCTCTAGAACTCAATTGGCATTATTTATACCCAAACCCAGCTCCCATTGCCATTGATCATCCTTTCTCAAAGGAAGAAATTTGGAAAGCTCTAAAAGATATGGCATATGATATGGCTCCTGGGCCTGATGGTTTTGGCCCATCCTTTTTTAAACACTTTTGGCCTACTTTAAAACCTAATATCATTGAAATGTGTTCTGAATTCTACTTCAACCCCTCCTCAATTGCCAATTTGAACTACGCTAATATTATCCTCATCCCAAAATTTCATGGTGCAAACACTCTCTCTTCTTTCAGACCTATCAGTTTCCTTAACACAACATTCAAGATCATCACCAAAATCTTAGCTAGCAGACTTCAACTCTACATTGATTCTCTAGTTAGCAGTGAACAATATGCATTCATATTTGTAAGAAACATTCTTGACTATGTAGCGACCACCCAAGAAGTAATCACTTACTGTCATGTTTCTAAAACCCCGGGTGTCCTCCTTAAACTTAACTTCTCAAAAGCATTTGATTCTGTTAACTGGGACTTCATTCTGGATCTTATGGCTCATAGGAGATTTCCATTGAAATGGTGCAAATGGATCAATGCAATTATGAACACTAGCTTTTCCACAGTTTGTATTAATGGAGAAAATGGGGGTAAAATCAAATCTAAAAGAGGTTTAAGACAAGGAGACCCCCTTTCACCTCTCATTTTTGTGCTAATAGCAGATGTTTTCAATGAAATTGTGAAACGATCCCTCTCTCATAATATCTTTTCAGGCATTTTATTCCCAAACTCTGAGCTAAGCACATCCAGTTTACAATTTGCAGATGACACAATACTTTTTGCCTCTCCTACTCACTCAAATATCCACTGCCTTAAAGTAATCCTCTACACATTTGAAATGGTGTCAGGGCTTTCCATTAACTTCAATAAAAGTTCCATTATCATGTTAGGTAATTGTACCCATTTGGGCCCAATTATCGCTGAATGCCTTAACTGTAAGCTTGACTCATTCCCAATAAACTACCTGGGAGGCCCCCTCCGGCCTACCAAGCTTCATAAATCCGATTGGCTCCCTCTAATTGGTAAAATTGAAACCAGACTCTCATGTTGGAAAGCTAACTCATTATCCTCTGCAGAGCGTCTTATCCTTGTAAAACATGTCCTCTCATCCTTGGCAACTTATTGGATGTCCTTCTACAAACTCCCTACCTACGTAATTAACAAAATCGATTCAATTCGCAGCTCTTTCTATGGAATGGTGGCAAACTGAAAACACTAATTAATTGGAAAACGGTCTGCCTCCCCTTAAACCATGGTGGTCTTGGAGTTCTTGATCTCTCCACTTTCAACCTTGTGTTGCTTGCCAAATGGCTTTGGCGCATTCTCTCTCCTCGACATTTTATTTGGAAAGATCGGATCTTGTTAAGATTATATAACTCAAACCCCTTTCTTATCCTTCACTACCGCCCAACTGCTCGACCGTCGCCGTTCTGGAAGGGGGTATTATCAACCATTACCAGAGTCAAATCTCTTTTTCATGTGAAAGTAAATAATGGTGAATCTTGTTTATTTTGGATGGATATTTGGGAGGAGCAGATCCCTTTGTTTAGCCTATTTCCTTACCTTGCATCATTAAATCAATCCAACCCTTTAACCGTTTCATTGGCACATAGACTCGGCCCATTGGGCCTTTTTCCTTCAACGCTTCTTGGGCTGGACGCACTTGACGAGATAACTTCAATTGGGAAAATTCTCAACTCAATTCAATTTTCGAATGGATCAGATTCATTTATATGGGCTTTAGGCCCGACTAACAATTTATCTGTTTCGGCCTGCTACAAATTTTTTATCCACCCAGGACGTTGCTTCTCCTTCTCTCGCATATGGAAATGTCATCTTCCTCCTCACGTCATTTTCTTTCAATGGCTTCTCATCCATATCCGCATAAACACCAAAGACAGACTACGTTGTTTCAACATCGAAATTGATCCTGTATGTGTGCTCTGCAACCACCATAATGAATCCCTTCCACATCTCTTCTTTGAATGCGATTTCTCTTTTGCGGTGTGGCTGCAACTTGCTCATTCTTGCTCGGTTTCATCCCTTCTATCCACTCATTCTTCGAATATTGGCAGCATAACCCCCCCGATCCCAAACTGGATTCCTTGGTGGCTTTCTTCTCCTGGAGTATTTGGTCAGAACGCAATGCACACGTCTTCGGCAGACCTAAGAAACTCTTGATGGGAATTTGTTATCACATCCTGCATCTTTTCGAAACATGGATAGGAACAGCTAGGCACGCTCGCTTCAGACTCGCTCTTCCCATGCAATAGTCCCCTGGAACGCAGGGCATCATCTCCCTCTTCCCCTACTGATGTCAGATGAAGCTTTATATATATCATCTTTATGTTCCATTTTGGTTGTGTAGTTATATGCTGTGATCACTACTGCTTGATGTATATATTTTATGTTATGTTGGTACTATCTCTATTGACCTTCAGGGTCTAGACTTATTATGCCACTGGTTGGACCTGTCAACCAGCTTATATTATTAGCTACCTATATTTATGCGTAACCGGCTGTGTAGCATCACGCTACACACCCGTCTTCCTCTAAAAAAAGAAGAGAAACTACTAGGGCCCATGAATTTAAATTAGGTCTGTCTCTTTTCTAGCATGGCTAAGTCTCCATGCAACCACCCCTATACTAGTAGGAAGACACTCTGGTGAGTTAAGTCCTTACCATAAAAAAATAAACCAAGCTTCTAATTGTTTTTTTCACCTGATCCAGCGTCTTGCTAGTGAACGATCACCGACATGTTGGTTTAACCCACTTCTTCCTCGCACTTTTTGTTGGATGGTTGGTATCCGAACGGTTATTATCCTTATTAGGTACTGACCAAGAAGCTTGCTCCCCGAGTTAAGGCAATTGCCAAGTACTAAAGTCACCTGCCAGCCTTCTGCTTACATACTTTATGAAAGCAATCAAGGCATACTCACTTAACGGAAGCTGCAGATCTGCCTCCAATGGACCGCTCAACTATGCCTACATCTAAGGGCCATCCTTGGGGTATCTTCCATGTCTCGTTTTGAAGCTTTCGCTTCCTATCTTCAACATGGTTGGTCCCGTTCTTCCTGAGATCATCAGTCCACGACTGATAGGAAATGCTGCTATAAATGTGTCTCGCGGGATCAATATGCTCTGGCGAATTTGTCATGGTCTGCATCGCTAGGCATTCCTTCACTTTTCTCAACTCCAAAACCATTACACATTTCTTATTAAACTCTATGTCTAAATCTTTTCTTACGCATTTAATTATTTTATCTTTCTTAATCTGCTTATATTGCTTTATTATGATATTATCCCTTACTTTCTCTTAACTGTTTTTATGACAATCGCGGTCTTGGAACTATGTTAATATGTCATAATTTTTTTATCATAATAATCTTGTTTCTTTCCATTTTTTGTATTATAATAGAGATTCTTAATTGTGTTCTTTATTTGCTCTTTCTATGTTATCAAGTGTCTAACTTGATTTCTTACTCTTTTTCTTTTTATAACATCTTTCACTTATATTACTCTTTTACTTATCATCTTTGTAAGTTTTATCCTTTGGAAGTTTATTTATTCTTTTGGGTGGTTGCTCAAAATATGCATAAATTTATTTCCAAAATTTAATATAAAACAATTCTACAAATAGAAATATGTAATTGCAAGACATCTCTTTTATTTATTTCTGAACTGCTAGATAGTGCAAAATAAGGCTAAATCTATATTTTACATTAATCCATTTTCTTTTACTTTTATTCTTGTAGTTATGTTTTCTGTATTTTCTTACAAATCAAACTATGGAATATATCCATTTCTTTTAACCAACCAATCTAGGTTATTTTTAACTTCCTAATTAATTGGTATATTTTTATTCCTGTTCTTAATTCATTTCCCAAAATTTGACATGATTATCATAACTTTACAACATTTGGGCTTATGTCTTTCTCTTACTACAACAAAATAACAATTTCGCAACTGGAAAAACTAGTTGCAATAGACCTATTGCAAGAGGCAAATGCCAACCTGGATAGGCCCAGTTGCAATAAACTGTTTACATTTTGCAATAGTTGCAAAAAAGAGTTGTGGTAGACAATTTCAACAGCTGTCAAAAGCATTTGCAATAGACCTTTTTGCAAGTGCTACTGACAGTTGCTGCATATAAATTATAATTCACCATTCACAGTATGTAATAATTCACTGTTTAAAACAAATATCTCAATGAAATAACAAAAAAAACATTTCTAAAAGCTAAGTAAGATAAAATTACATACACAAATTTCTAATGTACATTTCAGAATGATTGATAACATTTCATTTAAGCTCCTAACATATTAAACTAACACATCAACAAAATATCCTTATTTAAACTTTTAAATAGTGCTAGTTGCACATAGCCACAACACAAAATTACATACATTCAGCTACACACACATGTTCAGCAGTACATAAACATACATAATAACAATTTAATATGCATCAAAAGTAATTATGCATAGTACATAATACATTAACACATATATAGTTAGTTACAGAAACACTGAATCAATCAATATTAGTCTACTTCATTCACACAATCAATATCATCACCTGGAACCGTAGCCTTAGCACAATTAGCTGCAGATGCTCCTTCCAAGTTACGCTTTGATCGGCTTTTCCTTGTTGAGGATACAACAAGCATGATTCCACATTTGATGAATAAGAAAACCAAATCAAATAATGACAACTTATTAATGGTCTACGTAGTATAAAATGATATAAATACACACTCAAACTATAGCACCAAAAACTGCAGAGGCCAAAAACTTTATATGTTAATTAAATACATGCATGTTGTTTGTTAATATTTATAGATTCAAGCACATGCCTAAATAATTTTATAGCATTGGAAAACAATCTTATTTATGATGTAAAAGAGAATCATGCTAACAGACCTATGTTTAGAAATTTGTTGTCAAATCTTATAAATCCTTCCTGTAATGCCTTTATAAGCATATCCTCCTACATACACATCCCTAAGAGCATCTCCAACAATGGATCAATTCATCCCCTGAATGGTGAATTGAGGCCAATTTGGTTCCCAATGGGTATTCCTACCCTTAACATTCAAGGGAAAATTACGGGGCTAATTCTGAATCTTAAACTGACCGGCGCACCGAATTTATCGGTGTGGCACTTGGCGAGCCGATTTTTTCGGCGTGCGCCAATAAAATCGGCTCGCCAAGTGTCACGCCGATAAATTCGGCGCATCAACAACCAACGGCTATTTCCATTGCATTTTAACTACAGAACAATAAAACGGTCTTATTTTCCCAACGACTATAAAACGGTCAAAACTTTTCTAACGACTATATTTTCAGTTATAAATTGGTTCATTTCAAACATTCTACAACACAACATATTCACAATTCCTTTCTATCTCTTTAATCTTAACAAACTCTAACTCTATAATATCGCCACCATTCGGGAATTTTTCACATCTGACGATGGACGGAAGCCAGTTTTCGCAAGGTACACGAGCAATGTCTTGGGTGCTCAATCAAGCAAAACAGGAACTATTCCGTGGACAGACAAAGAGGACATCGATCTATGCACCATCTATTGCCATTTCTCACAAGATTCGGCTACGGGGAACGACCAATCAGCTGCTACGTTTTGGGAAAAAAATTATGACTGCCTTCGTTGAGAAGCATCCAGAAGGCTTACGGACGTTGTCAGCGATTCAAGGACGTTTCGGAAAAATAAGTTGTCAAACAATGTTTTATGAATCACAAGTATATAAAATAAAGATAGCGAATCCAAGTGGCATGGGAGGAGAGGATAATCTGGTATATTTTCTTACTACGTACGTTAGTGGTTGGTAGATTGTTTTATGATTCATATTCCCTATTTTTATTAGAAACGAATGGCAAACGAGGAGTTGAAGAAGCTTTTTGCTAGAGAAAATGGTTCGAAAAGGCCACATTATTATCAGTTTAGGCATTGTTATGATCTGCTTACTAGTCAACCAAAAGGGAACTCAAACTTGCTAAGAGCCTTCGCGATGTTCAAACTGCTAGCAAGGGCAAGAAAAAAGCTTCAAAATCTGAGTATTCTTCCAGTCCAAGCGAGTCAACTGCCAAAATTTCTCAATGTTCAGGGGAAAACCTACTTGATGAGTTCAATACCACGATTGATGAAATTTTTTGACCCGAGGGAGTCAAAGCTGCGAAAAGAAGGGACAAAACTGCGGTTGAGCTTGAAGGAAAAGTGAACGCACGCCACGAAGAACATAGTCGTAGAGCTGTAGAAAGACGTGTAGAAGCCAAGGAAAGAATAGAAGTTATGAAAAGTTTCGCTGATCTGGAAGAGAAGAGACTACAAATTCTAGCGGACGATTTAGAGTATAAGAAAGAACAAGAAGACAATGCTATCATGAACAAAGATCTGACTGGAATGCCTAACTTGGAGATGGAATTTTGGATGGGAATGAAACAGCGTATTCTGATGTCTCGGTTTCCTAAGTTAGAAGTAGATTGTTCACCACTATCTGTATTACTAGTTGCTTGTATTATGTTGTTGTAGTAACCTTATATTTCCTACTGCAGTAACGATTTTCTTATAAATGGAATGTGTGCTTTTTTTATGTTGCTACTGTTTCCCTAAGCTGATAGTTTTATAATGTGTACTAAAGTATCAAAGTAGACGAACTCCATATTTTACGTAGGATCATTAAATAAAAGAAAATTTCAACAACTAGTAAACAAAACCATTATCCTATTCAGCCCCATATCGGGTTAGCCAACTATAACGTAGTTTATAGGCTTCGTGGCTAACAAAATCAATGTCGTACTCTACAAGGTAACGAAAATCAAAAGTTTCCTAAGTCAATTTAAATATATCTTCGTCTTCAAATGTCTTTATAATCTTTTGGTATCGTTCACAAGCTTCAACGAAACGGCGATGAGGCATATGAATTTCAACAGAAGTTCGTGTAGCAGTGCAGGTACGATGGTTGTTATGTAATCTTGTTATCATGGACCAAAATTCTTCATGGGTTAGACCCCCTCCATTTTGCATCAGTAGCAAATCTCTTTTATCAACTTCGATATAGGATTTCACGAGTATAAGCAAGTCCTTAGGAGAGAATTCTGTAGTAGTAGCATTGAAGCTAGCATTACTTTGGTTGTGACGATTATGGTTAACCATTTTCCTCGCTTTGTTTTTTCGTGAACCTGCTTTTGGTTTCTGAACTTCAACTACTCATTGAGAACCACGAATAATTTCATTTTGAACTGGTTCGTCCGCCTCTACTACTTGTGTATCTGGAACGAATCCACCATCTTTCTCGTCCTCCTTGTTCCGTTCATACTCATCAAACATTTTATCCATGATTTCATCACTGATTTCCCAATTGTTCATTTAAGCTACACAAAAACAAAAAACATATTATCTATACGTAGAAGTACATGAACACGTATAAGCATAAAGAGTAATGCTTTCTCACCTTAATGTCGTGATTGATCTAGAACACACAAATTATAGTTATGGTTGGGGGACGAAGTATAAACTATTTAAAGTGGAGGTGATTGTTGATAAAGCTCTATCATCAACAGTTGAGCTGTAGAATAGAGACATATAACATGACTGGACTTTGTCCTCAATAGTCGAGTTGCTATGTCTCTGGCGTAGAACAATTGAAGTTACTACACTCTGCAACACTTGGGCAACGTTATATAGCTTGTCCAACGAATAGAAACAACATGACTTGACAAGTCGTACTGATTAAAGATGACATGTTCACTGCTTTAGTAAAGAAGAGCACGAAATAAGCAGACTTGGCAACCTTTAAGACCACCCAGTCCCTCTTCTTCTTTTATCAGCACTTTTGAATTCTTAAGTTTGTCAAATTCCTCATTTTATCTAGCTGCCACTTTTCAAGTAGTTCAAAATGTCTTCTTGGGAATTAGATGATGAAACCATGGTCCAAATGTACGATCAATATGAAAGAAATAAGGAAGCGGTCGAGTTTGTGCCTGAAACACAATTGGAAGATCAAGTGGAAGCTGGAGATGTGGAGTCTGAACTCTTCAGTGCCACGCAATCGAACGTTGCTGTCTCATGTATTGGACCTCTTCAAAAAAACCACAATGCTCGGTTAAGGGAAGTAATAGCTCGGGAGAACCCGGATAGGTCAAGCTACAGCATGACGGGACGTTCAGTACTATGCTACTGCGGAGTGGAATGTAATGTGGTTGTTTCTAAAAGCCAAAGCAACGCAAGTCGTCGCTTTTATGGTTACAAAGCGTACATTACTGCACTTAACACACAAGGGTTAGATAGTTGTAATTTTTTCTCATGGATCGATCCACCACTGACGGAGAGGAGCGTCCAGTATGCTCTATAGATGCAAGCAGAGGTAAGTCGTTTGGAAAGGTTGAATGTTGCAGCAAAGGCTGAAATGTTGTATGGGTTATACGGTTCGTCCTGAAACTAGTTTCTTATTTATATGGTACTATGTCTTAATTATATGTATTGTATTCCATGTTATGTCGTACTTTATCATAGTTGTATGTTGGGTCGGCCATTCACTGTATCATGTATCTTGTATTTTGTTATATTGAACAAAGTTTGTACGCATGTTAATAGGTATTATTTATATTTATGAATGCAAATGAGTTAAAAACTAGGGTTATCCCCATTTGAATTAAACCTTTCAATACCCAATATCATTAAAAAAAATAGGGTCGTACTCATCCACTTGATCATTATTGCAGACAAATGCTTTGAATATCGAATCATTTAAAGCAAAGTGGAATCAGTAACTATTCACATCACAGCAGTACGAAAATCAGATTCCCTACAATATTACGTCAGAAGAAACAGTGTCGGGCAGCACGTAAAGCACAGTCATAACAGTGACCGATTACATCATTATTTATTCTATTGATTTGTACACTACGCAGCTATATATTTCTGTCAAATTACTCACAACTTTCACTCAAACAAATTTTTTTCCATTCTTGTACTACCTCCTCCTTTTATACTCATTCAAAATGTCTTCTTGGCCATTAGCTACAGACTCCGATGAACATGCGTACGAACGGATGAGACTTCAGGAGCTCGAGGACGAATTCCAGTTTTTAAACCAAATAAGACCTCAGGATGAACCACCGTAGGAACATGGGAAGGTACAACTTCCACATGAAGCTCAAGTTCCACATGTTCAACTATCGTATGAACAGGTGGTCGCTCAACCACAACAAGAAGTAGAGGTATATCGAGTACCACGGTATGAACGTGAAGTTAATTCTTATCCGGTTTGTTGCTACTACGGTTATGCGGTTGAAGTTATGGTTCGAGCAGAGGGCAACAATATAGGTCGACGCATGCAGAAATGTCCATCATATCCAAATGGATGCAATTACACGAAATGGATAGACGAACCTTTGTTCCCAAGGGGAATAACATATGCAAATGAACTCGAACGAGAGATTAGACGTCTCCAAAATGATATTGAACAGTTGCGATTGAACATAATGAGACTCCTTTGAGCTTGAACGTAACATGTAGTCGGCTTAAGTAATTATTTCCTATGTTTGCTTTAATGTTTTAGTTGGCAACTACTATCATTAGTTGTTGTATCTTTATGACCTGTTGTATCTGTATGCTTATTGTTAGTTTTATCGTTATGCGAAATATTAGTTGTATCATGTTGATCATGACCACTTATTTCGTTATGAGAATTACCAATTGTAGTTGAATCTCCTGGGGTTGAACGTAACATCTGATTTGCTTGCGTATTTAATTTCATGCTTATCTTCGGTCTAATTGTTCATTGTATCATTAAGTGTTTCCAACCATTAAATAACCATATAAGGATTATAAAAATTAATTATCAGTACCACGCCGATATTATCGGTGCGCACCTGTTGGGAAAATAACATCATTTCTTCTGAATCTTACGGGTCGTAATATTACGACCCGTAAGTCTGTTGGAGATGCTCTAAGCTACACGTCCTTATGTCTTGTACTCACTAGATTAGGATTGATGACCTCTTTTTATATACACAACCAATGTCACCTCTATTTTTTAACTCAACTGCTTTAATAGCTTGAACAGAAGCATCATACAAACTACTTAAATCTTTATCATCTAATAAAGAAAGATCAACAGTTCCACTTGCCATTTTCTCCACTCTCCAATCTGCCTAACCTATGGGATTTGAAAACTCGACCCTACATTCAAAACAACTCCTGTCCCATTATTATTTAATGCATCATAATCATCTTTGTTAATTTCGTAAGGAGAATCAAAGCTATTATAGAGAATGAGATTTATTCCATAATCATTTATAGCAACGTTCTTAACAATCCGCGGATCTAAAACATGAAGAGTAGATTTGATGGTTTCCAAAACATATGGTTTCAGCAGCATACCATCCAAGGCGTCATCTCTGGTCATGGTTGCAATCTGGGCTCAGCAGATAAAGCGTATCCTTCAAAGAGGTATTCAAGAGGGATGCTATTACTTATCACTTATAACTGATATTCAAATAGAAGGGGTTTATTATCATGTTGTTCAGTGTACTCAAACTCAAATGCTTGCGGGAGCAACAAGCGAAGTAAAAAAGATGAAGCATTTGAGCAACACAACGATAAGGTTTTGGATTTAGAATCATGCAAAGTGGATTTTAGCTTTTGGAATCTTAGCTCAAAGTGAAATCTGATATCCTAATTCTATAAAAGTTTTGTTTGTTATACATCAGTCCAGCAGCTCCCTTTTCACTAAATATATTTTGGTCGGTAGCATTTATAGAGGTTGATTATTTAAAAGTCCTATGTCTAATAACTTGCAATTGTTTTCTTTTTAATGAGATGGATTTACATAAACCATCTCAATACGAAATCATTGCATAACAATGTTAGATTTTAATGATCAAAGCATAAAACGATAAGCAGGCTAAGAAAGGTTGTTCCATCATTTCGTACCACTGAAAATCCCATAGTAATGATACATACGTTTATTGCAGAGCATTCAAAGCTGTGAATATGTTGTCTGATTGAAAATCGGTAATGGACACTTACTTTTTTAGTATTGTGCACTCCAGCTTTTTTATTCCCTTGTCCTCTGATTGAAACTAGGCTTTGCCTACGAATAAAATTAAGTATTACTTCAAAAGACTAAATTTGGATATTTTTCGGTGAAGAGATTATTTCATAAAACGAAGACACATAATGATCACGTCAAGTTTTTTTTTTTTTTTTGTAGTTTGTTCAGGAGGGAACCCAACCTTGGTTTAAAGCAAAGTTATATTAGAATCCAGTTTAATGCTCGATCTACCTGAGACAAATTGTAAACTGCATACACACACCTTGGTTTAAAGCAAACTTTGTCACAAATAATTAAAATCTCAAACAACAAATACAATGAAGAGAAATAATTGGAATAACTTTTACACTGTAGATACTGTGTTCTGTTCCAACTTCTTTCAAACTAAAATTTTCACCAATTTAAATATTGTTGATAGTGTTTTCGAGATTGCTTAACAACCCAAATAATACTAAAGAAACCATGTATAAGAAAGTATACAAAAAAAGGTTTGCTACCTTGGAGGCTTGAACTTGAAGAGACCATGTATAAGCAAAAGACAAGTAACCTGCAGTCTGGGTCAATAATGCTATATATAAGAGGAAAACTATAAGACAAATAAGTAAACTTATGTATATTTGTACAATGACTTAGGAGAAAGCATTGACTCACAAGAACACAAGAGATTTAAGTTTTTCCAATGATAGAGGAATGGTTCCAGATATATTGTTGTCATATAAATCCAAGCTAATAAGGCTCTTCAAGTTACCAAGCTCGGGAGGAATTGTTCCTTGAAGGTTGTTTTTGTATATTTCCCTATACAAATGAGAAGAAGAGTTTCAGCATAGCTTCATTTGACACAACTCAATGCCACAAATGTCCTACTATATTCTAGGTTCTCAAAAATCATAACAGTTGTTAACTTTCAAAATTGTTGTACATGGATAAAAAATTTAGTGTTTTTATAGAAGTTAATAAACAAAATTGTTGACAAAAGCTCCAACAAAGAAGAAAAGAATAAACTCTACACTGCACCAAAGGTAAACGTTTGATCATAGTAATAGCAGCTTAGCAACCCAAACTTTCATGTTGTTGATTGTTCACATTTTACATGAATTTGTTCTATTTGATGCGAATGAATTAAGAGTTTCCCTTTAAAATTTGAAAACAAGTAGGTTGTTACTGAAATAAGCGAGTTTAATATAGGAGCTTTTATATAATAAATGTATATAGACAACGACAAACGACCCACTAAATTATGATCTCCAAAATGAGCACTGATAAGTACATAAATAACAGCATGAACATGAAATTCACTTTCAAAGATTACTTATATGGCTTCATTTTTGTTAAATCTGTAACACACACATGTACATATACACACACATATACATATACATACATATATACATATATATATATATATATATATATATATATATATATATATATATATATGCTAAGAGCTTACCATGTGCATACGCTAAGATCAATCATTTATGTGGTGCTCGCGGACCGGGCTAGATGCACTAGGGAAGATTTTACGACTCCGGTCGGTTTCTCTTCTGAACAAATTCATATATATATATATATATATATATATATATATATATATATATATATATATATATATATATATATGAGGCAGGTTCAATGACACCCCAAATAGTGAGCACCCTTTTAGCCTACCACTTTTCCACCACTCATTTCCCACTAACTCACCTTCTCTCCTTCCACTAACTCTCTCACTTCCCACTCACTTTCTTTAATATAAATGAGACGTGGAAATCAGGGGGTTTTTGGGATGCTCTATTTTTGGGGTGCAACGGAACGCTTGTCTATATAAATATTCAAAATAGTGCTTTCTATACATTATACGTGCATACAGGCGACAAATGTTTTCTCCTGACAACGCTCTTGCTATGTTATCAGGCATGCATCTCTAGCATGTAGATTCAAATGTTTTACAGATGTGGAACCCTCTACAAGTCAAAACATGATTATTCAAGGAAATTTGAATGAACATGTATAAGAGTTTAGTATTTACTCGATTTAATGGAGCATTTCACTTGACAGATTTTTTGCAGCAAGATTTAAGGTTTCACAAAACCATTTAATACATTTTAAACAGGAAAATAAATGACGAGCACATGTAACTCCAAACAGAAGGACAACCAACGCATTTATGTTGTTAGGTACAACATATTTCGGTTGGATAAATTAAATCCATCAAGTTAAAGACATAAAGGTCACAACTAAAGCTCACATGTAACTCGTAACCAGTGTTATGAAATGAGCTACACGAAGAAGAAACTGTAATTGAGAGATTATCGTTCAACCCTGTAAATTAAATTAGCAACTGTAATTGAGCAATTGATTGTAGGCAAAAAAACATACAAGTATGGACAACAAAAACAAAATTATCCATAGCATATTGTAATAGTACATCGAATCACCTGAACCAAAATTGGTAATCAGGAGGTCGCCCTCAATGAGTAGACGGTCGAGAATAAATGAAGGAGGCCAGGGGAATCATCAACATAGGTAAGGGAAATCGAGATATCGACTACCAGTTGTGGTTCTGTCCTTATAGGTACTGTTTGTAACGGCAGAAGGTGAACGTGACAATGAACGATTGATAATTTGGTGGATTTAGGGTGCGTTCGCAGCAAAGTTTTGGCACGCTCAAGTTTGTGTTCGCGTGCGACGAGTGTGTCGGACGCGAGCACTTTTTTCCACTTCCAAATGGAACGACTGCTGGATGTTGGAAATCAAGCCGTTGGCATCGGACGCCAACGGCTTGATTTCCAACTTCTCTTCCTCCCTATATATTACCCCCTCTATCTTAACACCTTACACAATACTACTTCTTCAACTCTTTCTACTTATTCGACTAATATCAAACTCCAATTCATCCTCCGAGAACGACGATTTGATGGAGCTCTACGGGGTTTATCTGGTTCAGAATGAAAGGAGAAATCATATGACGCGGATTAATACTTCGGAGTTCACTGGCTTATCTTGGATCAACGAAATTTTGAATGGCCATCAAAGCCGTTGTCAAAATAATTTTCGGATGAAAAGGTTTTGTTTCTACGCAATATGTGAGAAACTGCAACATCATGGTCTCGCTTCCAGACCAGAAATCTGTGTCGTCGAAATGGTTGGAATATTCATTTATACAATGGCTACTGGGCTTTCAAATAGACAACTACAAGAAAGATTTCAACGATCAGGTAGCACAATTTCCGTTTGTTTTCATGATGTCCTAAACGCTTTTCAATTACTCGCTGCTGATGTAATAAAGCCAGCGGAACAACAATTTAATACTGTTCTACATCACATCAGAACTTCCACCCGGTATTACCCGTATTTCAAAAACTGTATTGGCGCTGTAGACGGTACCCACGTATCTGCACATTTACCCGCTGATCAAATTATCCCTTATATTGGAAGAAAAGGGTTTGCAACTCAAAATATATTAGCGGTTTGTGATTTCGATTTACAGTTTACGTATGTTATGGCTGGTTGGGAAGGGACTGCACATGATAGCAGAATTTTTAATGCTGTTACAAACGACAGAAACTATAACTTTCCTTACCCTCCAGCTGGACAGTATTATTTAGTTGATTCGGGCTATCCATTACAGACTGGATATTTACCGCCATATCGAAATATGAGATATCATATTCCGCATTTCCGTGATACAATGAATCAACCAAAGTTGGCAAATGAAGTGTTTAATTGCTACCATTCGAGTTTACGGATGGCCATAGAACGAACATTTGGCATTTGGAAGAAAAAATTTACCGTTCTCAACAAGATGCCTACATATCGGTTTCAAACTCAAGTGAAAGTTGTGGTGTCTACAATGGCCTTACACAACTTCATACGCAAATACAATAGTGGTGACCCAGATTTTATGGCTTTTGATGATGATCCTGAACGAATACCCGATAATTACTTGACGGAATATTATAGTATGAGAAATACGACGAATAGAGGCACGGAACGTGTTCAAGCAGAAGGATCCCGAGAAATGTCATTAGTTCGAGATACCATTAGAGATCGGTTGGTTGTTGCGGGTCTGCACTCATTTGTGTTTGTATTTGTAACTGTACTTGTATCTGTATTAGAAACTGTATTTGTATTTGTATTTGTATTCGAATTTGCCAAACCATCTCTATTTAAATCTTATTTTAAAAATACCACGCTCAAATACCCCGTTCGTAGCTAAAAACACAATTCCCCTTCGCTACAGTACCACGCTCAAATGCCACGCTCACGTTCATTTAGAACGCACCCTTAATGGGCATATCAGTCTTCAACGACAATCGTTAATGCCACTCCAGAAACTACCGGTTAAGTATGTCACTTTTTTTTTAATTTACCGAGCGGAGCAACATTTAACATAGCCCGTTAATAATTTATAAAATATAGACAAAAATGTCATTTTATTATTTTATCTTAATTATATTTTACTGTTCGCTAAACCTTAATCATCTTCTTTTCAGAGTAAACAATTAATCACTTTTTTCATGGAGTAACCAATTTCTAATGAAATTTCTAATTTTGAAAAAGAAGACAACATGATTTTTACTTAGAAAAGTGAAGGGAATTTGTTGAAGAAATCACCGAAAAGGTAATAATTTACTAGAAAAAACGGAGTTCCGTTTTCAACCATAAACGATATATTCGTTGACAGCGAGACGAAGTTGAATAATTAAAACAGCATGTACTCGGCGAATTTGGTGAACGCATCAGGTCATGACAATAACACAAATTCGGCGATAGACCACCGAATAAAATCGTGTTTTTCGATGTACTATTGCCGATTATACAGGAATTTTTTTTAGTTAATCTATTTTCGGCATGTTATTTCCAAACTTTGTACTAAATTTTGATATGTTCTTATTGATTTTTACCGAGTTTTGTGTATTTGAATGGAGGGTAAAATCGGGTTCTTTTATTTAGTTTTCCATTGTATTTGGCCCTCCTTAATAATTTAATTTTTAATTGAGTGAAAATAGAATATGACCCCCATTATCCATTTTTAGAGTGTCATTAACAATACTCTTCTCAATTCCACTTGCCCTAGAAATTTATGGGGAAGGCGGGATTTATATAAGGACTGCACCGAACTCATATCCAATTCGAGCCAACCCACCAGCCCGACCCAACCCACATAAATTCAACCCAACCCATCCTAGTTCGGGTCAGATATGAGTTATAATTTGTAACCCATACTATATACGGGTTAGGTTTGATATTTTGTTCAACCCAACTCTATTTTAACCCAACCCAACCCTATATTGAAAACCTAATTTAATATCATCCTACTTAAAATTAAAATAGTATAATCCTAGAATAATGTTTATGTATTCTATAATAAATATGCAAAAAAACATTTTTATGAGAATCCAAACTAGATAGAATTTGGCAAATATATTTTAAAGAGCATTTTAATGTATTTTGAAATGAAACACTTGTTCTACTATGTAATAAATTAATTTCATATGATGTGTTTTACAATGAAATTTTAATAAAATATGTCTTATAATGAATCAGTTATTTTAAATGCATTATGCTAGCAAACATCTGATATATTATTCTGAATATTTTAAAATTTTAAAATATTCCCTTATATTATCATTTTTTTATTATATTCTAGCAACCCAACCCAACCCTACTAAGCCCAACCCAACCCATATTCAACCTCATATAGGGTCGGATACATGTTGAACTAACTTAAACTCATACCTATGTGGATCGGATGAAGTATTTGGTCTAATCTGACCCAACCCGTACTTTGTGCAGCCCTAATTTTTATAGGGTAGGCGTTTATAAAATGGAAAACTAATATTTAGCAGTCATTTGTTTCCCTTAAGGGTTTGCAATTTTAATTTAGGGGTAGAGACTTTGTTACAACTGATATTTTGTTTCCCTCCCGACGTAGGAGCCCACAAAATTTTGCCTCTACATGAAAGCTATTTCCCTCTGCATAAAAATATTTCCTACCACTAATCAATCATATGCATAATAATTTTTGAATCACAAGCTATTGATTATTAATATGTTAATCATTAATTATTAGTTTAAATTATTACCTTAAAATGATAATTATTAATTATTTAAAAGTTATTTTTATTTATTGGAATATTACTTCTTATTTGTTATTTATTACTTCATGACTATAATTGAATATTAATTATTACGTATGTATTATTGATTATAATAATTATTAAATATGTATTATTGATTATAATAATTATTAAGTATCTATTATTGATTATAATAATTGCATGTTTACTATCAATTATTTTAGTATTGCTATGTACTAATTATTTAAAGTATTATTTCATATTTATTAATTATTACTTATGACTTCCTACATTATAATGGAATATTAATTATTACGCATTACATCTTTATTATGTATTTAATAACAAATGTTAAAAATATGTGTATTGCAACTGGCAAGAAAGAGGAGTTGTTAAAACTATGTTAATCGTAACTGACAAAAAATCCAATACATGTTTGATCGATATTCGTTTCATACGCTTGTTTAGGGTTTATTATGAATTCATTTTCTACCATTTTATTATAGTATTTGGTATATTGTTATCTGGTAAAAGAAACTACTGTTTATTGTGAATCCAATATTCATATTTTACAAATTCAAATTTTATTTCAATTATTAATTACACCAATAAATGTCATTAGAATATATTAATATTAAATTCCAACTTTCACTGTCAATTAATATAAACGAATCAAAAATTTGTTAATAATCGATATAAGTCTAGTATTTTTGCCCGCTTTTGCTAGGCATTAAAATTTATGTTATAAAAAAAATATTGTAATGATTAAATATCAAAAATAAAAGAAAATCAAAGTATTGAAATTAATTTTAAATGGTTATATATACATATATATTTTTAAATATTATAATTTATGCGACAACAATAATAAATTGTTCTGTTATTCATCTAAAAATAATTTTATCATCGATATGCGTGCATTGCAAATGAGTGTTAAATTGGACCCTTGTTGCTCGATCAACTGGTACTTAGTTACATCATTAGTATATTTTTGTCCTATTGCACATAAAAGTGCTAATATTTTGTTAACTAACTTTGATAGCTCTTCTATTTAGGACTTACAACCGCAAAAACTTATTTTTAATGGTGAGTGGTATATAATCTTACGGTAACTCATGCATACAATTTTGAAATTCTATAAAAATTGAATTAACGTGTAGTTTTCTCATTTTATAGTCAGTATTCACTACATGAATATAGAATGCTATGATTAAATAGAAATAACATGTTGTAACTACTATCTAAGAATGCTTCGTATTGCGTATGAGGAGCCGCATTTGTATTCTAAGAATGCTGATCTAAAAAGACGCACTATAATATTGAATCCAACATGCCTAGATATTGCAAACTGATGACTTATCACAATGGCAAGGCACTCTCTACTGGCAGTAGATTAACATAGCATTTATTTTGAACAATAATCAAGAAGTTAATTGTTAATGTGCGCATGTTCAGTCTCTCTAGTTCGGAATAAGTGACCGCTGCAGCAAATAAAGGATAATCAGGGAAGAAAGATGAATGAGCTTGATATAAAAATTGCAAAGGACCAAGCTATCATGAGTAACAGTCTCAATATGACAACTTTTGACAAAGCAGCCACAATTAAAAAGCTTATATTTTTGAGCAATATGCCATGAATTTTATAAAAAATATGTAATCATATATGCATTAAATGATAAAAGCAATAAATCGACTTCAATTCGACATATTGCACATTTTATGACTAATAAATGGACATCTCCAATGCAAATTTGCCATCTAGTCTGAATTTCCATAATAATTAACACAACAATTTTTATGATGACTAACAGATCTAATCATTCCTAATTCATAATTGAAAGTGGTTAGCAACTTTTTGGTAGTGTAGTCATGCTAAATTTTTGTTTATCAATTTCATATTTCATGGTACGGTCAGCATAAAACTGCACATGATAATAGTTACTCTGATTGCTTTTTCCGTTAGTTTATGTTGAATTAATGCTGAACAAAGTTCATCGACCAACACGCAGTTACTTTGAGAATATCATGAAGAGCCAAAGCATTAAAAAGTATACTATGTGTTATTTATTAACACTAATCACTTGAGAAATATTATTTGATGAAATTGAGAATGAACTGGATTTGTTAAACAAATCACGTAGTTTTTGGGTAGGAAAGAGTGGATGCTGAAGATAGGCTTATAATTTAACTTCAAATCTGCAATCGGTCTTATGTAATATTACATGTAGTGATCAAGTTGGCATCAGATGTGGACCTGCTACTCATATCTTGATTCTTTTTTAATGTTGTATCTATTAGAATAGTTTTTTGTTAACTGTATTTAAGGGACTTCCAATGTAAAGATCTTCAAAGCTCTTTTACACCACGTATTATTCCATCTTTGAAACATTTGTTCATCCCCAACAATTAAGTAAGCCCATAAATATGCAACGAAGAGGCTTCTTCTGTCAAAATAAATAATGTTATTCGTATTTCATGTTTGTAAGTATAAGAAAATTCAGTTTAGTCGATTGGATGTAGATATTCATTTTTTAATCTGAAATATAAACAAATTGAATGAACCTACTTTCTCCTCAAATTTTAAACTAAAGTTGCATTGTTTTCAACTATTTAAAAGTGAGGCCAGCACTGTTATATAAAGAACTCAAACCTTGTCTAACTGAAACTTGTATTGCACTTATACTTAGCTTTAACTTAAACATGAATCACTTATATGTATTAAAAAAAAAATCATTGCAAGTCTCAGAGTATGAAGAAGAAAAGCTGCTTAACCCACCACTTGTTTATCACTCCTCGTGTCTCTAAATTAAATTAAAGGATATCAATGTGCTAAAGATATGAGAGCACAGATAATGAATCCAAAGATCATAAAACTATCAAAAACAAAAAATTAAGCTGTTATTTAAATTAGAATTACTACAGAATGGACAATGACTCTAAAAGTATTAGGTGAAAAGTTATGGTATTCAAAAAAAACTCAAATACCAACCTACTTTTTGTTGCATTACATAAGAAGCTTCCCCATCATGCATTTTTTCTGCAGCCACCATTTTAAGGTGGGGGCAGTAGTAGTCCCGATTCAAAACAAAATGAGTATAAGATCCAGACATAACATTCACATAAGTTTATCTAAAACATACATACATATCACTTTTAAGAAGCATGCATTTTATACCTATTAGATAAGTTTTGTACAAACTCAGTAGAAAACAATATTCAAATCCATTTGTATGAAGTATGACATATTACTTTAATAAAACAATAGTAAATAAATGTTAACTGACATTTTGCAAAGTGATAAACAGAACAAATCAAGGTGAAAATTAGACAAACCCAATATTTTTTCATCACAAATCATACTTCAATGGCAAACTGAACACGTCAGAGAATAAATAGCCACTTTGTATTTGTTGTTGGATGAGTGACTCTCAACAATAAAAATGTTTAATCAGTTGCCCCAATGATTATTTACTCTTCTTAACATGTTTATATTTGACAGGATTAATGTCACGCTCACAATTGGAATAGGAATGAGAAATCATTAATAGAATTATCACTGTTTTCTCTTTACCACAAAATGTTATTAATATTAAAGGAATGAACCAACCTTAATAATTTAATTATCAATGCTTTTTCCAAACAAAGATTAGTCGATTTTTATTTTGCCAATTGGTAAGATAAGAAGCATTTATTTTTCTCTATTTTAATTGTAAATAAATTAGGCAAATTGTTTCTAGAAAAATGTCTTCCCATTTAGACATATAATATCTCTCGACGCTTGTCGATTGTATGTACTAATAGTTGGGCAAAGATGTAGGAAGTAGTTTGGTAATTGATTAAGCATATATTCTGTTGTATCCGTCAGCAGCAGATTTTGTAAAATAGAATACAAAGTCCATGCGTAAATATTTTCCATTTTTCCTAACCATACATGTAAAAAGAAGGCGTTCATAACTTAATAAGTTTGGTTGAAATAAGTAATGATTTATATATATATATATATATATATATATATATATATATATATATATATGATCAAACCAAAGATGCTCAAATGACTTCTAACTTGCACAGAGCACTTAACAACCATACTCTACAAATTATTTCACTAAAATACGAACATAACATTAGCAAATAAAGGTTGAAATAAAAGATAAATTAGAGAAATACTTGCTGGAAACATAAACAAATTTGTTTAAACAAATTCAAGTTGACTATTATCATATTAATTTCATCCAATTATGAAACTACCGATTATGAAATTGCAAAATTGCATTGGATAACCATTAAATAAATATTAAATATAGTGGAACATTCAGAGCAATTTAAAATGAGATTCAACATATCGCATCACTTTCTGGAAAAAATGCCCACTAAATGAGGAACGAACCAAGACTAGTATGAGCAGGTGGAAAAAGAAATATGACCAAAAAGTTTAATTATCCTGGAGATGTTGAAACAAAGGGGGACAAACATCAAACTGGAGAATCCAAATGAAACAAACAGCAATATCAATTACAACCAATGCAAACAGTGTGATAATGCGTACTAAAAATAATAATTGTATACCGAATTGTGATCGGGATTAAATCGTTGAAACCATGGATATTTAGGAACATACCAGATATTTTCTTCAAAAGAGAGTGGAAAAAAGTTAATCGGTAAGGCTGAACTTGTAGGTATCTTCTTCAAATCTACAGCTAACGTGCAGGCACCATGGTCAGTACATGATCTGCTATAAAGGGTATAAACAGGGATAAAGCATCAACGGGACAATGACTATAGGTTTAGAATGATGTCTGGTTTACATGACCGAAAAGAAATAGGTCCGGATTATTACCCAATGACGTACAACAGGTTCAAATTTCTATCGCCGAAGCGGTTGAAGCCGCAGATGATGGATCAGATGAGACCGCGCGATAAGGCAAATTGAATCCCTCAATGATGATGGTAGCAGAAAGTAGACAGTGAAACCATTGACGATGGCGATAAGGGAGGTGGGGCAACAATGGGGTAGACAGCGTAGGGGGCTAATTTATAGCGTTGCCCGTGTATACATACTTCTTTCTACAGGGTGAAATAACAGAGCAATTTTAGAAATTATAAAAAAAATGTGATAATCAAACTTATATGAGACAATGTCTTCTAAAAACATCATGCAAATTTTGAACTTATAAACAACCGTGATAATCACTATGAAGTGGAAATGAAACATTTGTTTTTTCTTCTAAATATTTATGGTGGACATATATGGAAGTTCGGTTTTTTATCATTAATGCACAGCTAAGAAAGTAAAAATAGACATATTCTATTTTATTTGGCATCCCATTTAGTTTTGTAAATAGATAATAGACTTTATGTCCCTTTTTAAATTTGAGATAATTACCTTTTATTTATACCACCAAGAATTTTACTCCACGTGCCTTTTTCTTGGTTTACCTAAATGATAATCTCTAAATGACCCTAATAAGCAAAGAAGCTTTGAAGATTTTCGACTACAATATCGAGCAGCATAAAAACATTGAAGGAAAATATTTACTTTCTAATAACGTAACCGCACTATTTTCATGCATTATTAAATATTTATATCTTATTTAGCTGGCAATGATTTGCGTCCGCCTACTACAGCAGTATGAAAAATCCAAGCTTATGCTCGTCCATGGTAACAGCCTGGAGTTATGAGAATAAAATTCTTCTTAATTAAAGGCATAAGGCAATATAAAGCATGAAATAGGAAATATTAATAAATCAAGAAAAAATAGCGTTGAACAAATGGAATATGTTGTCATTGATTACTAATTCAAATGGTTATTTTGAAATCCAATAATAAACTAAAATAAATGCCCCTATAACATAAGAGAACCCAAAAGGAAATGAAAAAACATTAATCAACAAAAAGGTATCAAATAAGAAAAAAAAATATAATGTCTTCCTCAATGAATTATCATTTATTCTTCCCAAACTTTTCATTCATAGCAATAAATCTCAATATTAAATTCTGCGACCTAGCAAAAGCATCAAATTCTACCATATTACAACAAATGACTAAACTATAGGAGCTATTGTCAGCAAGTAGCAACAAATTATTTGATATATGACCAAATAACGCAAATTCGCCACTATTATAGCATACATATGAGGAACATAAACTACAAATTTGCACAAAACTTACTAAAGTTATCCGGATATATAGAACATACACCAATTTTTTTGCAAAAATATCAGCATAAATGGTGGCACAATTAATGCATATAAAATGCGGAAACTCTACATCTGTACAAAATATTTAATTTTTCTTCTAAATATTTTTGGTGGACCTATATGGAAGTTCAGTATTTTTATCATTAATGCATAGCTAAGAAAGTAAAAATAGACATATTCTATTTTATTTGGCATCCCATTTAATTTTGTAAATAGATAATAGACTTTATGTTCTTTTTTAAACTTGAGATAATTACCTTTTATTTACACCACCAAGAATTTTACTCCACATGCCTTTTTCTTAGTTCACCTAAATGACAATCCCTAAATGACCCTAATATGCAAAGATGCTTTGAAAATTTTCGGCTGTAATATCGAGCAGCATAAAAATATTGAAGGAAAATATTTAGTTTATAATAACATAACCGCAATATTTTCATGCATGAATAAATATTTATATCTTATTTAGCTGGCAATGATTTGTGTCCACCCACTACAGCAATATGAAAAATCCAAGCTTATGTTCGTCCGTGGTAACAACCTGGAGTTATGAGAATAAAATTCTTCTTAATTAAAAGAATAGGGCAATATAAAACATGAAATAGAAAATATTAATAAATCAAGAAAAAATATGTAATGAACCAGGATTTTTAATGATTAAAATATAATACAAATTCAATTTTTCTAAATATCAAATGAATTTGATAAGATATAAATACAAATATTGTTTTAGAAAAATATTATATACGAGTTGAATAAATATTTTTGTTTTGATGTGAATAACTTATTTTAGGTTCATATTTAAGATTTCATTTAAATAAATATTTTTAATATTATTAAGTGATAATATTATGTAGTTTCATAAAAAAAATATTTCCATAGTGTTTTCTTGTGTTTCTAAAAAAAACCTTATTTTCATAATTTATATTATTAAAATAATATGAATAAATATTTTGAAATATTAGGTATTGCATAAATCTTAAGTAATAGTTTGGTTACATTTTTATGCATTGGAAACTTACTACATTTATAAGTGTTACTAAGATGGAGCCAAAAATAAAAATTTAACAAATAATTAAATAAGTTAATAATTGTAAGACATGCATTGGTTAATTTTCAAAAGAGGATTAGGTGTCTCTTATGTGTTTACATGCATGAAAAGGGATTTTTGAGAGAAGCCAAGTGTCCATTTATTAAATAATCAAATTACCCTTCTCTATCTCATATAAAAACATAATTTTCCTCTCCTGGGCAAAGCTACAGCTGAATTTTTCCACGACGTTCTTCTTCTCCTCTCATTTTCAGCTTACAGTAAAAGAGAAAAACCCCACTTCCACTCAATCAAAAATTTATATCTCAAAATCCATTTGTTTCTAGCCAAAACAATTCACGTGAGAGTTTTCCGGATCATCGTTTCTGATTTTTAGAATTCGACGGATCCAAAATTCATCAACAATCGAAAGAGAAATTCATGTTTTACTGTAAAATGGAAATTTTCAAAGAGAACTTTGAAAAATCATTTCTCCCAATCCGCTCAGAATTAATCAACGCCGTCAACGCTGTTGCAATCAGCGAAGGATGTAGTATTTTTGGTGTGAATTTGGTTGGATTCTGTGTCCACACTTTGGATGGTCGGAAATTAGGGTTGAAATTGGCCGGAGGTGGAAGCGACGATGCTCGAATCGGAGTATGGCGTAGTGACGAGGGAAGAGATAGCTTCGATGTGAAGTAGTTTGGTGGAATTTGGAGAGAATTTTTGTCGATATTCTTAAGAGGGGCGTACGATTTTGAGCTTCCAGGTCGACGGACGGTTTTTGATTCGGGGTGCTCCGGTTCATGGGGAGGTGTGCAGTTGAATGAGGACGCGAAGACAGGTTTGCAGGTGGTCTCGGATTCGATAATAGTGAAGTTTGGCGGGTGTACAGGTGCACGTCATGCACAACAAAATGGGTTCCAGGAGTTTGCGCAAGGGAGAAGAAGAGAACGGGCCGTGGGTTGGAGCATGGGTCGGTGCTTTTGTGTTGGGCCGGGCCTTCTAATTTTGGGTATAATTCCTTCTAATTTTTTTAAAGTTTAAGTTTAAAACTTTGTCGGCTAATATGTTGTTCGTTTTAACTCGGATTTATACACCGTTGGGTCCGCTAGGTTCGTATCAGAAAATAGAATCCATATATATAGAGAGAGAGAGTTTAGTAATTTTAGTTAATAATAAATTATGAGAAAATAAAATAAAAGGCCTTGATATATATGAAAACATGTAACAACAATGTTATTAATTTATTTCCGATATATAATATTAGCAGAACAATCTCCGGCCGCTAATGGATATGGATTGAAAGCTATATGAGTAGCGGTGTTAGTATTCGTCGCCTTATTCATCCTGGTAGTGAAGATTTACGGAGCTATTTCTGTGAGAACACTAAATTTAATCATTTATTTTAATTAGTAGCGATTAAATAATGAATTGTGATGGATGAATGAATTGTTTGGATATGAATGTTCTTGTGTGAATGGATGTGCATGTAATTAGATGACACTGAAAGCGTTATTGACCGTAACGCTTGTGCACAGCTGAATTTTTTGTATGGGTGATAATTATAATTTATGATCATAAAATTATATAGTTGATTTATTTTGCATGATGCACACATAACACCATGGTTGTGGAATCATGCAGATAATGGATTAAATTTTCCTTCCATGTAAATGAAGATTTATTCTTCAAATATTAAAATATCTTTCTTTTAAGTCAAATTTTAATTTGAAAGTGATTTGGAAATTTAAATATAAAATTTTGTAATATAATATACCCGACTGTTCTAGGATGACAGAGAGGATGGTGTCTAGGCTTAGGTTTGGAAATTCAGTTTCCTGCTCTCCCTGGCTATCCCTAACTGGTCCGACGGACAGAACGGTTAATTCAAATATAATTTGAATTTGAATTTGAAGTTGTTGTAAAACGTAGAAAAACCGATGGACCATTTATGAAATTCAAATTTAAATTTAAATAATAAGTGTTTTGAATTCCTATGGTTAACAACTTATTTAAATTTAAATTTAGATTTGGAAATGATTTTATTTAACTTAAAAATTGGTTTTGAAATTTAGTTGTTTTTGAATTTTAAATTTAAGTTCAAAAGGATTTGAAGGAATTATATTTAAATCGTTTTATAACGCGCTGCGGCACAACAGTTCATAAATATTGATTTAAATTTTCAAACAATTATAACTTGACCGTTTGAAACCAGTTTGACTTGAAACAAGAAACGTTGATTTTCAAATATTAACAGTTTTGAATAGAAAAGAAATTTTCGAATTTCAACGTAAAATTTTCAAGTTATGTTCAAAAATAAATTTGGAAAAGGTCGTTGTAAGTGCAGTTCGGCGACCATAGCGAAAATTCAAGTAAAACCAACTTTGAATTTAGAGAGAATTCATGATAAATCTTACTTTATTAACTTAAAGTAATTTGAAATGAATTGTTTGAATTTTTGAATTGACTTGAAATCGATTTGAATTAAATGGCTATTGCAGCACCTTTTAGTAACGTTCAAAACATTATTATCTCATTTCCAAAGACAAATGGGTTTTGAACCTTATAAATCGTAAACCATTATTTTAAATGGTTAAAGGATTTTTAAATATTTTGGAAAGATTTTTAAGTGATTTAATATGGAATTATTTACTAATTCTAAAAGGTTAGAATTTTAAAAGGGAAATGAGTTGGATAGAGTTTGTGTCGTATATTCGATATGTAATTCCAAGATTGAACAAATACAATCAGAAGCATTAGAAGATATTTACCTCGAGATTCTGATAGTGTTTGATTGAGTTGTGAATCTATATCGAATATAAGTTGATTAACCCTATCAAACATATGTCCGAATATAAATTGCCTGGATTATCGTATATGAAATTGTAATCCAAACAGAGATTTGGTAAATTGAATGACTTAAGGAATAAGTAAAGAAGTATGAGAATTGGAAAGTATGTTTTGAAATATAAGATTGGTAAATCGAATCTTTGATGTCGAATAAAGAGTTAAGATGATAACTGAATTTATGACAAATTCCAACCTTGACATTTGTAATGAATTGAACTTATTGGAAGGAAACTGAATTGAAAAGCCGTATGATCCATAATCATTGTTTTATGAATACGCTTATTACTCAGAAAGACCGGGATCGGATTTAAGTCCGAAACCATTCCAAGTAATAATACGACGCATGAAGCAAATTCAAGACTTGGAATCGATGAATGAAGACCGTGGTTCTTCAAAATCGAACGGACTGTCTGCCGATTGGTTTCTTTAATGAATAGCAACAGTAGAGAGATGGCCCTATTACCAGAGTGGCGGGAAGTCCGAACGTGTTGGGAGAACTTTCGTATTTCGTTTCGTTGAGACCTAGGATGGACTTGTATGGATGGCGTGTCTGACATTGAAATTGACCGCATAACACTAATTTCCGTTAATATATATCGGATTTGTGGCAATATATTATCCTCATCTCTAAGCCATATGAACTTAGAGGGTATGCATTAATTGAAATCAGTAATATGTCGTGAATTGTCAATGTGGCATACCTGAGTTATGAAACGAGCTAGTGATGATCAAAGCATAGCTTTGTATATGACGTGACATCGACAAATCTCACACCTCGGATTGATGAGAAACTGGCGGTTAGGTTTTATATGAATTGATGATGAAGCTGCAGATGTGGGAAACCACTATGAACTTGGGGAAATTGGGTATGTTCGGGGGGCCGTGTCTGGTCGAAAACCGTTGATCTGCCCTAACGATGTGTAGTTGGTGTCCGTGATGGACGAAAATCCGTGAGCCACTTCGTTTTGTATCCCTGATTGATCTTTCGTGCCAGGAATCATCAAGTTGGAAATCCAATCTTCAATACGAGCCATACGGTTTTGGTTTGTATATATATATATATATATATATATATATATATATATATATATATATATATATATATATGGCGACATAATATTATGGGTATTATGCCGTCTAGGATTAATACATTTATTTGCAAAATGGTTTTCTGCACTATATATAATATGAAAAGGGGATTTTTCACGTATGAAAGTATGTTTGGTTACCATAAGATAAAACTCGCTCATTTGGTGTGCGCTTGCATTGTGTGATGTGGGACGGGCTTATGATAGCTTCATTTTCGAAAGTCATGGCGTATTCATATGCACAGGCATTCACATGGAGAAAACCTGTTCCGCGTTAGCGGCGTGGTCCAGTGAATTTCCCCACTTTAAAATAATAATACTTTAAACATATACATATATTTAAAACAAATAAGTTTTTATTTAAATATTTTAAAATTAACATATCATGTTTAAATAGTTGAAAGCCTATATAAATATATAAATACTTTAAATTGGCTTTCAACTATTTAAACATGATATGTTAATTTCAAAATATTTAAATAAAAACTTATTTGTTTTAAAGATATGTATATGTTTAAAGTTAAATTGATTCAAACCCTCCTTCAGATACAGAACTTTTATCTATAATTCGACTCGAGCATGAAATTTGATTTGTCGAACAAAGCTAAGTCTTAAATTCAAATTAGAAATGGTGAATTTATATCGAATATAAGTCGAATTAACTCTATCAAACTTATGTTTGAATATAAATTATTTGGATTATCGCTAATGGAATTCCAATCCAAATAAAGATTCGATAAACTTAAAGACAAAAGGATTTGAAGGAATTATATTTAAATCGATTTATAATGCGCTGCGGCGCGATAGCTCGTAAATATCGATTTAAATTTCAAATGGTTATAACTTGACCATTTGAAATCGGTTTGACTTGAAACTAGAAACATTGACTACCTATAAATTTAAATTTTGAAATCTCAAGATGATCTGTGAGACTTGGAATCCCCTTTTCATTTCATTGAAACACTACATATTTATATAGAGAAACATACTTTATCTCGGGACTTCCAAAACCAATTTTTTCTTTCAAAAATTAAAATATACTATGATGTTATTTGTTCATATTTGCACAAAAATAATAGAACTTTTTATTTCATTATGAAATATTACATTAGAGTTACCAGGAATACATCAGAGTACACCGATTATACAGCGGAAGAAAATACTAAACTCAGCGGAAGAATGCGACTGCTCCAGAACAATAGTAGCTCCAGCTAAACCAGAATCCAGCTCTAACTGACCCCAAGGCTAAATCTGCAAACTAAACTACTAGGCTGCCCGTGCAAAATTATGGGCACCCAGAGTTTAGGTGTGGGAATAATAAACTCCAGATCAGTCGTGGGACTGGTGTGAGAACTCAAAACAATTATTATTAGGTTCATTTTAAAGTTGGGAATTTCACTGGACCACGCCACCATCGTGGAACGGGTTTACTCCATGTGAATGTCCATGCACATAAATTCGCAATGACTTTGGAAAAATGAAGCTATCATAAGCTCGTCCCACATCACACAATGCAAGCGCACACCAAATGGGCGAGTTTTATCTTATGATAACCAAATATGCCTTCATACGTAAAATCCTCTTTTAATACTATAATATAGTGTGGAAAACAATTTCGCAAATAAATGTATTAATCCTAGACGGCATAATACCCCATAATATTATGTCGCCATATATATACAATCAAAATCGTATGGCTCGTATTGGAGATTTGGGTTTCCAACTTGATGATTCCTGGCACGAAAGATCAAAGCATGGCTTATTGAAGCATAGCTTTGTGTATGACGTGACATCGACAAACCTCACACCCCGGATTGATGAGAAACTGGCGGTTAGGTTTTATACTTATATATGAATTGATGATGAAGCTGTGCAGCAGTGGGAAAACACTTATGAACTTAGGGAAGTTGGGTATGTTCGGGGAGCAACTATAACGATCTGGCTTTTTGACCGCCTCAAGTCGGTAATTAAACCAACTCCAAACGTTGAAACGTCAGATTGTTATTGGTTTACACGGTTTAAACAGAATCAATACAGAATTACAGAGTACAAATGCGAAATATAATAGTTTAAATGAGATAATAAGTTAAGTAAATGAATAAATTAAATAAGTTAAATTGAATTACTATATAAGTTACTACATCTGAAATCATAAATTTCAAATCATTTGAAAGCTTCAAAATGATTTCTCTGAACTTAGAATTCCATTTCATTTCAAACCATTTGAAGTACTATACATTTTTTTTATATATAGAATCATACTTCACTTCGGGATTTCAAAATCAAAATCGCTTTCAAAACTTCAAATATATATATGATAACTTGAAGCCTAACAAGTCCATGGTCGTCCTTGCAAACTTTAGATATGCGTTGATCAGGCGCATGACTAAAATATACAAGTAATAAAAATACTTGTTTCAACTTCTTGTCAAAAATTCTGTTCATTTCCTCAATTTTTCCATGACAAGGCCTAAGGGCAGCCTATCGTACGCAATAATATAGATAATTAAGGTCGCTCCGGACATCTAAAGCAGACCATCGTCGAGGGTTCTCAAGCGAAGTGTACATCACGGTTTTCGTCCAGACATGAACCTCCAAGTACAAAAGCGCGGAGCACATATATCTCTCGGTTTTCGTGAGAATCCATATATATATAGTTTAGTAATTTTTGTTAAGAATAAATTATGAGTAAATAAAATAAAAGGCCCTTATATATATGACATGTAACAACAACGTTATTAATTCATTTCCGATATATAATATTAGCTGAACAATCTCCGGACGCTAATGGATATGGATTGAAAGTTATACGAGTAGCGGTGTTAGTATTCGTCGGCTCATTCATCCTGGTAGTGAAGATTTATGGAGCTATTTCTTTGAGAACACTAAATTTAATCATTTATTTTAATTAGTAGCGATTAAATAATGAATTGTGATGGTTGAATGAATTGTTTGGATATGAATGTTCTTGTGTGAATGGATGTGCATGTAATTAGATGACACTGAACACTGAAAGCGTTATTGACCGTAACGCTTGTGCACAGCTGAATTGTTTGTGTATGGGTGATAATTATAATTTATGATCATCCCGATTATATGGTTGATTTATTTTGCATGATGCACACATAACACCATGGTTGTGGAATCATACAGATAATCGATTAAATTTTCCTTCCATGTAAATGAAGATTTATTCTTCAAATATAAAAAATATCTTTCTTTTAAGCCAAATTTTAATTTGAAAGAGATTTGGAAATTTAAATATAATATTTTATAATATTATCTACCCGACTGTTCTAGGATGACAGAGAGGATGGTGTCTAGGCTTGGGTTTGGAAATTCATTTTCCTGCTCTCCCTGGCTATCCCTAACTGGTCCGACGGACGAAACGGTTAATTCAAATTTAATTTGAATTTGAAGTTGTCGTAAAACATAGAAAAACCGACGGACCATTTATGAAATACAAATTTAAATTTAAATTTAAATAAAAAGGGTTTTGAATTCCTATGGTTTACAACTTATTTAAATTTAAATTTAGATTTGGAAATGATTTTATTTAACTTAAAAATCGGTTTTGAAATTTAGTTGTTTTGGAATTTTAAATTTAAGTTCAAAAGGATTTGAAGGAATTATATTTAAATCGTTTTTTAACGCGCTGCGGCACAATAGTTCGTAAATATCGATTTAAATTTTCAAGCGATTATAACTTGACCGTTTGAAATCGGTTTGACTTGAAACAAGAAACGTTGATTTTCAAATATTAACAGTTTTGAATAGAAAAGAAATTTTCGAATTTCAACGTAAAATTTTCAAGTTATGTTCAAAAATAAATTTGGAAAAGGTCGCTGTAAGTGCAGTTCGGCGACCATAGCGAAAATTCAAATAAAACCAACTTTGAATTTAGAGAGAATTCATGATAAATCTTACTTTATTAACTTAAAGTAATTTGAAATGAATTGTTTGAATTTTTGAATTAACTTGAAATCGATTTGAATTAAATGGCTATTGCAGCACCTTTTAGTAACGATCAAAACGTTATTTTCTCATTTCCAAAGACAAATGTGTTTTGAAACTTATAAATCGCAAACCATTATTTTAAATGGTTAAAGGATTTTTAAATATTTTGGAAAGATTTTTAAGTGATTTAATATGGAATTATTTACTAATTCTGAAAGGTTAGAATTTTAAAAGGGAAATGAGTTGGATAGAGTTTGTGTCGTATATTCGATATGTAATTCCAAGATTGAACAAATACTATCAGAAGCATTAGAAGATATTTACCTCGAGATTCTGATAGTGTTTGATTGAATTGTGAATCTATATCGAATATAAGTTGATTAACCCTATCAAACTTATGTCCGAATATAAATTGCCTGGATTATCGTTTATGAAATTGTAATCCAAACAGAGATTTGGTAAATTAAATGACTTAAGGAATAAATAAAGAAGTATGAGAATTGGAAAGTATGTTTTGAAATATAAGATTGGTAAATCGAATCTTTGATGTCGAAGCAAGAGTTAAGATGATAACTGAATTTATGACAAATTCCAACCTTGACATTTGTAATGAATTGAACCGATTGGAAGGAAATTGAATTGAAAAGTCGTATGATCCATAATCATTGTTTTATGAATACGCTTATTACTTGGAAAGACCGGGATCAGATTTAAGTCCGAAAACCACTCCAAGTAATAATACGACGAATGAAGCAAATTCAAGACTTGGAATCGACGAATGAAGACCGTGGTTCTTCACAATCAAACGGACTGTCTGTCGATTGGTTTCTTTACTGAATACCTACAGTAGAGAGATGCCCCTATTACCGGAGTGACGGGAAGTCCGAACGTGTTGGGAGAACTTTCGGATTTCGTTCCGTTCAGACCCAGGACGGACTTGTATAGATAGCGTGTCTGACATTGAAATTGACCGCATAGCACTGATTTCTGTTAATATATATCAGATTTGTGGCAATATATTATCCCTTTCTCTATGTCATATGAACTTAGAGGGTATGCACTGATTGAAATCAGTAATATGTCATGAATTGACAATGTGGCATACTTGAGTTATGAAACGAGCTAGTGATGATCAAAGCATGGCTTATCGATGCATAGCTTTGTATATGACGTGACATCGACAAACCTCACACCCCGGATTGATGAGAAACTGGCGGTTAGGTTTTATACTTATATATGAATTGATGATGAAGCTGCAGCAGTGGGAAACCACTTATGAACTTGGGGAAATTGGGTATGTTCGACCGGCCGTGTCTGGTCGAAAACCGTTGATCTACCCTGACGATGTGTAGTTGGTGTCCGTGATGGATGAAAAAGCCGTGAGGCACTTCGTTTTGTATCCCTGATTGATCTTTTGTGCCAGGAATCATCAAGTTGGAAATCCAATCTTCAATATGAGCCATACGGTTTTGGTTTGTGTGTGTGTGTATATATATATATATATATATATATATATATGGCGACATAATATTATGGGTATTATGCCATCTAGGATTAATACATTTATTTGCGAAATGGTTTTCCGCACTATATATAATATGAAAAGAGGATTTTTCACATATGAAATCATGTTTGGTTATCATAAGATAAAACTCGCCCATCTGGTGTGCGCTTGCATTGTGTGATGTGGGATAGGCTTATGATAGCTTCATTTTCGAAAGTCATGGCGTATTCGTATGCACGGTTATTCACATGGAGAAAACCCGTTCCGCGTTAGCAGCGTGGTCCGGTGAATTTCCCCACTTTAAAATAAACCTTAAAGCAACTGTTTTACGTTCTCACACCAGTCCCATGACTGACCTGGAGTTTATTGTTCCTTCCTAAACTTTGGGTGCCCATTAATTTTCACACGGGCAACTAGTAGTTTAGTTTTGCAGTTATGTTTCATTGGAGCGAAGTTCGGATCACTTTCTGAGTTGGAGTCCATGCTAAGGTTGAAGCTTCCGATGTGTTCTTTTCTTCCACTGAGAGTACATTTATATTTTTCTTCTGCTGTACGTCTATGTTGTAACTCTGATATTAATGTAACTCTGATGTAATATTGTTTGAGCAATGAAAAGATCTGTTATTTTGTTCAATATATGTATGTACCCATTACAATTCGTCTTTCTGAATGGTTTAAGTTGGTTTATTTACCGGCGAGAACCGGACAAAAAGGCGGGTCGTTACAGTTGGTATCAGAGCTTTGGTTTATAAAAAGATAAGGGGTACGACATATTTTGAGCAAAGATAGGACTCATCAGAGTTATAACGTCTCATTAGAGATAGGGTCAGAAATGCCCTAGAATGAGATTTTGGAATATCCCGTCGAGAGATTGTATTTTGAAATCCATACAAAGTATTTTTGAACTAAGTAAATCGTTTTGAAAGTATGATCATTTTGGAAATATAATTAAGGATACGGGATTCTTGAGTATTGTGTTCGACGTTGCGATTGGACTATCGAGTATATATGGATTTTGAATATACGCCTAGCTAACATATATACGAAGTCCAGTGTATACTAGATAGATATATAATCACATTCTAGTCGCTTTAGGATGAATTTACTGATGACCATGGCACCATCAGTAGTGATTTTCGAGTTTCAAAAGTGGGATGACTATATGATTCCGGCTACGACGTCGAGAAATACTTAAATTATTTCGATATATTGGAAATATTAAGGGAATTTAACATAAGGTAGATAAGCTAGAAACATAATTAACCTGGACAATAAGTCATGAGTAGCCTATAAATAGTTAGAAAAAAATGTTTAAAAGTAAAGTTCGTCTGAATAATTGGAAAATGAATCTTGAATATGCACGTACGTAAGCTTATTTGTTAATCACATGCGTCGAACATCACTCAGTTTTAACAAAAGAAATCGATCAAGTTAAAACAAATGTTTATATATGAATTATTGAGATCAAATAAGTGTAGTCAGAGAAGATATCTTATGCCTCGATAAGTGTTAAGCAATAGAGTTGAACCTATACTTAGCATGAATTGTAAATGACAAAATGTAAGTTAAACTGTTTTGCCAAGAAGATGATTTTAGCAATCAGACTTTCCTAAGGAATTTGAAGGTAATTTTGGCTTAAGTTAAGAATTTGTTTAAAAAAATGATTTAAATTGTAACAAGCTAAGTTGGAACCCGTGCTTCGCACACGGGCAGGTTGTGGAATTTACCAATTGAAAAATAATTTTGAAGTACTAACAGTATATGGTATATTTCATGTAAAGGGGAATGTTCGCTTTCAAAGTATTATAGCAAATGAGCGGATATTAATTCTTCTAAGCATGCGAAGATTAGTATATGTGACATAGTTAATTATTAAAATAGCGTTGCAATCTAATATTATAGTTAAAAATGCTGATATGTAAGTTATTCATTCAATTAAACAAAAGATAATTAAATTAAACAATGCAAATATTTTTCAACATGAAGCGAGAAGTCTCCCCAACATGGTTATTTAATTGTTGAGGTCGGTCATCATAGGATAGAAGATGAAGCTGGCTACACTACATTTTAGGGATAGCAATATTCGATTCAAACCGAGTTAACGGACCAAACAGGTTGATTTCGGTCGGTTTGGTTCGATTTTAAAACTAAGAAGGTTTGAATTCGGTTTGTAAAATAATTTTTTTTTGTTATTGGTTTGACCAAACTTTAATTTATTATTTACTTTTACAGTGTTGTAGTACTATAAATAATTAGTTTAGTGATAAAATAAAAGGCATGTGTTACAAATTAGTCAAATTTTATTATAAACACAAAATTTACTATATAAAATTTCTCTAAACATGAATTTATTTTTATTTTGTGTGAATTCATCATTTATATAATAAAACATCCTTCAAGTTCGCTTCAATCGGTTGCCGACTAAATTAACCGAAATTAATTTGATTCAGTTCGGGTTGGTTTAGAAGATTTTAGTTCAATTTGAGGTTTTTTACGTCCAAAATAACCGAACTGACCAAACGCTCACCCCTAACTTCACTATTGCTGATTGTTTTTAGAATAGCTAGAAGGAGGCTTTCAGTAATATTGAAGGTTGCATGTAGTTGATATTAGTGTAACATCTCTTTTCGACCTAACATTGTTCACATTTATGGCATAGTTTATATATTTCTTGGATTATACATACATGTTAACTAAGGTGGTTGGCAACTTCTAAGTGTAGATTTCCATAGACTATTCTTTTACTAAACTATCATAGGTCATGCATGAAAATTGTTATATCTAAGACCATAACCAACCATCCGTTCTGTTCAGTTATTCTCTCTCATGTTATGCAACTGGTCCAACGAGCCGAGCACCCAGAAAGGAGGAACCACCCACAGACTGGTTTTGGGAGAGGGATACAACGGCAAAGAGAAAGCCGTTATAATGTTACAACGGCAAACTCTTTGCCACTGTAACGTTATAACGGCAAACACTTTGCCGTTATAACATATAACGGAAAAATGTTTGCCGTTATAACACTTTGCTCCATAAAACCCATGCCGCCACCCCCTCCTCGGCTCCATTCTCCTTCCCCATTTCAATCCCGAAAAACCAATCTCCTCCCCCATTTTCCACCAAATTTTCTCCACCATTTCACCAATCCGTCAGCTTTTAACCAAATTAACTAGCTTGTTTGAGATATCCGTTCGAAAATATGGCCAGATTACTAAAAAAATTCGCCAAAAAATTCATGCATGGCGACGATAGTGGAACCGGGGGAAGTGGCGCAGGCGGGAGTGGTGCAGGAGGTAGTGGGGAACAACCAGCGCTCGGAATAGAAGACTTGCTTGCAGCCGCCGAAGACGTAGGGGCGCACGAGGAAGGTGGCCATCGTGGACGTGACGGGCGTAGAGGTGGACGTGCAGGCAGGGCGCGTAGGGGTGTGGGATCGGTTTCCTCTAGAAAGGCCGATCTTGATGGTTTTCTGGATATGAACCTCAGCGCCGCGAAGCTTCCTTCGCTATCCAACTTTCGCATTCTTCCAGAAGACGAAGTACACGTTAGCACACAGTCGAGTTTGGTGTAAGTATTTTTAGTATTATTTAAATAGTATTCTTTGAGTATTAGATATTGGGTAGATAGTATAACATTTTGTTGAACTGTTGACAGTCGCGGAATATACGTTCACGTGGTTCGTTAGCGACCACACTTAGATATTATCATGCACACTCGGAGGGTAAGGAGGGGGTCGCAGGACTGTTACATGCTCTTGGATTTCAATTTTTTCTAGGTAATATTAAAGACCTTTTAATGAAACAAGTGGATAATTTAGTAGTCATATTTTATCTTATTGTGCGCTTTGTAATTTTAGGAATAAACTATGTTATAAATGCCGATGTCCAATTGTGTGCGGCAATTGCTCTACGGTGGTACAAAACCGCCCACACATTTCACTTTCCTTGTGGTGAGTTAGGACTTACACCGCTTGATTTCTCCATGCTTACTGGTATTAGCATTGGATTAGGTGCTTATCCCCCACTACCTTATGACGATGGTCGATGGCGTGATCGTGCACTTGTTTATGATCTACTGCCTCATTTTGATGTTTCTGCTGTGTCGTATCAGGCAGAAGGCGCTATTATAGTGAGCGCCATCCGTGTAGTCATGGACAGCGTACTCGGTCAGTGCTCCGTTGATGACGACTTGGAGCTTGCTCGATTATTTGTGTTATACCTTATGGGTAACCTGTTCTTTAGTTCTTCGAGCAGTAGTTTGCCTGTGGGGTTTCTTGAGGTCGCGGCTGAGTTAAATGTCGATGGGGAGATTTTATATGATTGGGGCACACCTATCCTTGCATACCTATACAGATGTCTCGACATGCAGTGCACCATCTCTGATTCTCAGGTTTCTTTATTTGGATTATGGGAGTTGTTACAGTATTGGTACTTTGAGTACTCTAGAAACTTTCATTTTATCACCCGTACTGCAGACCCATCGACCTTTTTCCCCATATATGCTTTTGGACTGCGGACAACCAGGGGTCCAGGGATAATGAGTCACGCCATGTGTATCCCGTTGCCCATAACCAGATCGAGCTGAGGATGTATAGGGATCAGATTATATGGCATCCATTTGAGCAGAGTACATCCATCGATCTTGAGATCATACAGATTGCTAGGATGCTTGCCGGACGGAGATTTCCACTTATATCTTATCCCGTGGCGCTAGGTGCTTATTGGTATCTTGGTGAGAGGTGCTGGAGACATTTGTATGACTTTGATGCTATTCCGGATGATCCACACCCACATACTTATCGGTGTATGATTTACCCGACGGAGCAGCTAGATATAGGCAGGGCAGCAGGCTGGTGGACGGCTGAGAGCTTTGTTATTATCGGGGAGTGTTACCTTACCTTCTGGCATAGATTTTTCACTGGGTCCTCAGACACGATTACGCATGCAGCATCGATCGATTTAGTAGGGCCATCTGTTATACGACACGGCATACGTCCACCTATTGTCGAGGATATTACCCATCCCAGCCAGAGTTTTCGTGCAGCTGATCATGTGGCGGCCTCCAGTCATTTTGGATGGACCATGGCAGTGCCCACCATTGGACCGGATCGTTACATTGACGTGTTTCATCCTCCGGCCCATCACGATTACCCGGATCCTACACAGATATCATATCATAATCTGTATGATATGCAGATGGGGATTAGGCATACGGGCTATAGAGAGCATAGGCGTAGCCTAGATTACTATGATGGTGAGCTACGTCGTGTTGCAGAGGAGGCACGACAGCAGCAGGCACATTTTGAGGCCCAGCTTGAGGCAGAGCGCAAGAGACTTCAGGACTTGCAGATGTATTACCACCATAGGTCTAGTGTTGGGTCCAGTCAGCCTCCAGATGTTGGTGATGATGAGAGACGTCATCGGCGCCGCACACGTCCACGTACACATTCAGATGACTCGGACGACTGAGTTACTACCACTTTTATGTACTTTCGCAGTTGTCAGTTGTATGGTCCTACTGTTGGAGTAGACATTCTACATTTGTTGACTACCACTATTATGTGCTTTTGTTGTATTACCACTGTTATGTACTTTTGTTGTATTACGTTTTCCTAGTTGATAGTTGTATGTTCCTGTTGTTTGAGTAGATGTTCTGTATTTGTTCACTACCATGATTATGTACTTTCGATGTATTACGTTTTCACAGTTGTCAGTTGTATGTTCCTGTTGTTTGAGTATGCATTCTGTATTTGTTGACTACCACTATTATGTACTTTCGATGTATTTTTTGTACGTTTTGATTATGTTTCTGCGTAGAGACTGCATTTGGTTATGTGTAGAGACTATATTTCTGTGTAGAGAATGTTTTTGTGTAGAGCCGGTATGTTCTGTTGTTCTAGTTCCTGTAAGTGTTGTTTGGAATGTAATAACGTTTGAATTTGATGTTGAACAAGGTTTCCCTCTTCTCGTGTAGAAATGCAAAATTCTTAAATAGCACGCCAACATAAAAAGGTTTACAGATAACTCCATATTCTACGCACAAACATCAAATTAAATAGACAGTAAAACAACAATAAAATCACAATACCATAAGCCTACTCAGTTCCATAGCGGGTCAACCAACTGTAGCGGAGTTTATACGCTTTGTAACCAACGAACTCCTCACCATACTCGAAAAGGTAACGAGAATCATATGTTGCTTGATTTCTTTTTAAATATGTTCTCGTCTTCAACAGTTTCGATAATCTTTGTGTACCGATCACAAGCGTCTGCAAAATGACGATTAGCCGTTTGGATTTCAACCGATGTTCGTGTAGTGGGCCGGGAACGATGGTTGTTGTATAGCCTCGTGATCATTGCCCATCTTTCTTCATATGTTAAACCCCCTCCACTTTGCATTAGCAACTCATCTCTCTTTTCAACCTCAATATAGGATTTTACGAGGGCCAGCAAATCCTTAGACGGAAATTCTGGAGTAGGAGAATTCAATGTTTGAGCACTATTACTAGGTCGTTGATTAACTGGAGAAGGACGCGGAGCTGTAATCGCTCGATGCTGAATCGCGACAGGCACCTCTTCGACTTGTGTATCATGAACTAATCCAATTTCGTTATCGTTGACTAAGTTTCGTTCGTACTCATAAAAAATCCTTCCCATTTCTTCATCACTTATTTTTGAATTGTCCATGTAACATATGCATCAGTAGAATAAGTAGAGTTACTAGAAGTACGAATTTTGTTGGTAATAAACGTTACCTTTAAGAAAACAAGAAAATAAAATTTCTCGCTTGAGTCTACAACGGTGTTGCTTGAAGTTGTAGAAGGTATGAGATGGATAATCAGATATGGAGTACTTATAATGGCAATGTACGACCAACGGTTACAATTCAACATACTTGAATACCCGTTACAGGGTTCTTGTGATATTACGTTAGATTCCCTACAGTGACTTTTCACATCACAACAAATGTGGGCAGTTACTATTAATTTCGTATACTGTTGTCATTTAATTCGGAAGAGACTACTCAATGCAGTGTGCGAAAGATGGAGACGTTTAATGGAATCCTAGCTACGAATGATGGAGACGCGTCTTTAATTTTCTTCTTCTCAGTGAATGGTCCAATCATGTTATACATGCTTGTGAAAGGGTATAATCTACATACACGTGACTCGTATTAAATTCACAGTGATATTGCAGTATGTAATATTGTTGTATGCCTCAATGTCAAGTCATTTTATTGACTGTAGCAGGCTTTGGAAGCATGATTCGTAATTGTTTTGTCATAGAGGCAATTTTGTGTATATGTAGGAGTTTAAAAATAGGGGTCGTCCACCAGTGCTTTAACCATTTCAATTCACGAAAGAGTTACGAAAAATGGGTCGTTCCCAGGTGCCTTACATAACTTAGAAGCGTACATCACTTGAGAATTATAACAACTACAACTATTGAGCAATTATAACAACTAAAACAACGACAACTAGTACAACAGAAGGAAATGCCAAACCATAATCATACAAACTACAACAACTGAGCACACAAGCATCAAATTCAAACACGTACACCTACCATGGTCTAGGGAAAGAACCATCTCTTGTCTTACCGGCATTAATCTTGCTCAAGCGTCTTATTTCTGCTTGCGCTTCAAGTGCATACTGACGTCCATGTTCGTACATGGGAGGGTCAATCCACTGCTTAAAGCAACAACAATCAATGTCATCAGGATAATTCATGTGGTCGTTGAAGGCTTGACAACCGAAAAATCGACGACCGACATTTGTTTCGGTCTCGTCAACAACAACGACGGACACTTGTCCACAATGGCAAATAGGGTTGGATCCAATCGTCCGTAGTGGCTCGGAAACCTTCCCTTCGAGTAGAATTTCTTTTCCAGATCTTTGATGAACGGAAGAGGCATCTTCGTTTGAATACGGTGAGTATCCGTATTCGTGAGTTGGGCGAAACGATTGCTGGTGTTGGACTGGACGTTGCATGGCAAAAGATGACGAGTGCGATTGGGCCATGGGTTTCTTACTTGCAGATTTTTTACCGGTACGCTTGGGTTCAGATGAAGACATTTTTCTGGTTGTCAAAAATGAATTTGAGAAGGTGGTCTGCTTGTGTGGAACAAGGAGGAGTTAGGTTGGTATATAAAGGGAGGGAATGCAACCGTTTAAGTAGCCGTTGTGGTGCCACGACAATAAAATATAACGGCAAACAGTTTGTCGTTATATTTTTATACAGGAAATTTCATTTCCTAGTGTGTAGGCCGGTCACTCTTGTTCTACAGTTTTTAGACCAGAGTGTGGTCATGTCACTCTTTTTCTAAAGTTAAGAACCCATTTTCCAACGTAGCTACAGGAAACAGTGCACAGTGTACAGTATAAAGTGGACAGTATGCAGTAAATAGTGAACAGTGTACAGTGCACAGTCCAATGGTTGCAATTACCCGTTGTCAATTTGTTTTCACATTCCATGTCTTTTGAAAACGGGAAGTAATATCATTATGCAGTGGTAAGTAAATCTCCTCCTATATATAGCTAACATTGCTTAAGCAATACCCGATCCATACGGACTGAAAATTATATCTCAAATAAGAAAAATGCCAATATCGTAACCATCTTCTTACAATTACACGGACCTTCTCTCAGGACCATCAAACCATAATCCGTCCACACCCAGAGAACCAACAGAGTGGTATATCGAAATGGAAGAGCGACACAATGACGAGGTGCGACAATTAGAACTTGAAGCAGGAATGCATGAAATGGAAATACGACATCAGCATGACAATCGTAATCGACAACGTGAGTACAGGTCTAACCTTGTAATTCCTCGTGTTAGAGCCACGGTAGAAGAAGGCGAGGTGCAATCCGCAAATATTGTATACTTTTGTGGATTTGAAGCACCACAATTAGTCGTCCGTCATGGAAACGACGTTGGATGTCGATATTATAGTTGTCCAGTACGTGGCAACGGATGCGAGTTTGGACAGTGGATAGATGACCGTTTTCCCCGTCGAGCAATTACGTATGCTTTGGAACTAGAGGAAGAAATAAGAAAGCTGCGAAATCAAGTAAACGACCTAAGTAATGCAAATTATCGCCTGCAACGTGGGTTAAATTGGGATTTAAATATTTTATGTTATGCGTACTATGTACTGTATCGTTACGCGTCGTATCATTTTTATCTTTATGCTTTATTTAAGTTGAAAACCTTCACTGTGGTTCGAATGAAGTATGTAACCCAAGAGTTGTGTAACATTTAGGTTATCTAGGTTGATTTTATATGTGGAACCTATTGTTTGTCTAATCTACCGTCTGTGTAATTTATCATTATTTGTAACTTATTATCACTTATGTAACATATGTGTAAGGGTCGTTCCGTGGTGCATTAAACGATTCAATACAACTACGAGTTAAAAAAATATGGATCGTTCTGCATTGACTGGTCAAGTCTTGCACAGTTCCCATAGTTCATCTATGTTTTATGCCAGGGTGGAGTCATGCCACTTTTTTTCGTGAGTATTAGTTAAAAATAGGGGTCATCCTCGGGTGCATTAACCTTTTCAATACGTGTAGGAGTTAAAAAAATGGGTCAGCATACTTTATGTCAAACATTTTACGGAAACAGTCAAACAGTACACAGTGCAAACAGTGATACACTATACATTGATACAGTACCAGTAATTATGTTACTGAAAAAGTTGATGCATTAAATATCAATACCATAAATTTATCACGGGTATCACCTAGTTTTTGTTTTTGTTGGGAATTTCAACATTTCTTTTTACAAATCTAGCCCTGCTTTGTGTTCAAACGCAGCAATAAATATGCACCAGGTTTATATCTCTAACAGAACAAAAATTCCATACACTTTACATTCATTTCAATTGTTTAAGGTTTTGTTTTGTATTGAAGCTATGGAAAACTTGGAGATTGACGATGAAACAATGAATAATTGTTATGTAGAGTTTGAACGGTCAAGGAATAGTGTACAACACAACAAGCCTACGGTGGAATTCGATGATGGAGCACAAGTTCAGTCTAAATCAGTGAAGCCGAGAACAAAATCTTTCAACGCTTGATTGCGCGAAGTTGTAGCAAATCAAAGACCTAGTAAGAAGATCGTATACGAAGGACAAGAAATCGAGCCCCTACATCCAATGGGTCCAACGCTACCTAGTGGAGCTTACCTGTTGTTGTGGAGATGAATCGGTTGTTGTTGTTGCCAAAACTGAAAAAAATGCTGGACGCCGATTCTTCGGATGTCCTGCCTTCGAAGGCCATAGATATTACCCCAATGATATTCAATGTTGTAATTTTATGCAGTGGATAGACCCGCCAATGTGCCAACGTGGACTTTAATATGCACTAGAAGCGCAAGCCGAAATAAGGCGGTTGAACAAGATTGTTGCAGATGCAACTAGAGCTGACTATCTCAGAAATCGTTAGGATTTAGTTTTTCTTGGATCAAAGATTTATTACTGTAGTTTGAATTTGATGTTGCTATGTTCTGTTGTTCTAGTTCCTGTAAGTGTTGTTTGGAATGTATTAGTGTTTGAATTTGATCGTGAACAAGATTATCGTCTTCTCGTTTAGAAATGCAAAATTCTTACATAACGCGCCAACATAACAAGGTTTGCAGATAACTCCATATTCTACGTAAAAACTTAACGGGACAACCAACTGTAGCGCAATTACTGGTCAAGTCTTGCATACTTCGCATAGGGCAGTCTTGTCATCTGCCAGATTCCATATAGTGTTCCCTACAGTGTAGCTTTTGATCGTTCACACCATTTCCAATCTTCTAGCTATATATACATATGTTAACTTACTCACAACATACAAAACTCAAACAACTTCTTCCCCATTCTAAGAGCACATCCTTTTATTCGCACTCACTGAAAATGTCTTCGTGGGCAACATCTACAGATTCCGAGGAACAAGCTTACGAAAACATGAGGCTACAGGAGCTTGAAGACGAACTTCAGTTCCTAAACCAAATGAAACCGCAAACTATACCACCGTACGAACAAGTGAACGTTCAAACTCCACATGAAACACCAGTACCACCTGAACAAGAGGTCACTCAATCAACGCAAGAAGAAGAGTTCTTTCGTGTACCACTGCAACATGTAGTGAATTCTTATCCAGTTCGTTGCTATTGCGGGTATGCGGTTGAAGTTGTCGTTCGAGCAGAGGGCAACAATATAGGTCGGCGCGTGCAGCGATGTCCAGCCTATCCAAATGGTTGCAATTACACGGACTGGATAGACCAACCTTTGTGTCCTCGGGGGATAGCATATTCTAACGAACTCGAATGCGAGAATAGACGTGTTCGAAGTTAAAATGACCAGTTGCGATTGAACATCCTGCGACTCCCTTAAGGCTAAACGTAAAATGGGGTTTACTGAAGTTGCTAATTTTCACTTCATGCTTTGATGGAGCTAGTTCGCATGTACTATCGGCAGTTGTTGTACCGTTATAAACTATTGTATCTTTATGCTTATTGTTGTATCTTTATAAATTGTTGTATCCCCGTATCCTACTCTACTGTTCGACTTTAGTGGAGATTTTAAACATATTTGGATATCACATTATATCAAATTTCTGAATATTTGGATATCCTTTAATAAATAAATGTAAATGAAATTCTCCATTACCCTGCACTTACCTTTGACATCACAATAACTATAGGCAGTCACTAATAATTTCGAATATTGTTACAGCCAAAAATTATGCCGGAGCCATTATTGCCAAAACCATTAGTATCCCAACCATTATGTCGAAGCCATTATTATCCCAACCATTATGTTGGAGCCATTTTTGCCAAAAAATATGGGTACAATAATTTGACTACCCAACGACAGAGATATGGTCCCAACCATTATTGCCAACCATTCTTGCCTACGTGTATTGCCAACAATTATTGCCAACCTTTCACATCACAACAACTGTCCGAATTGACTACTCCATGACATGACCATTATTATCCCAACCATTATGTCGGATCCATTATTGCCAAAATATGTGGGTACAATAATTTGACTACCCAACGATAGAGATATTATCCCAACCATTATTGCCAACCATTCTTGCTAACCATTAGTCCAACCTTTCACTTCACAACAAGTGTCCGAATTGACCACTCAATGACATAACCATTATTATCCCAACCATTATCTACGAACCATTATTGCCAACCATTCTTGCCTACATGTACTGCCAACCTTTCACAACACAACAACTTTATGAATTGACTACTCAATGACAGAATCATTATTATCCCAACCATTATGTCGGAACCATTATTGCCAAAAATATTGCTAGAATAATTTGACTACTCAAGGCAGAGATATTATCCTAATCATTATTGCCAACCATTTTTTCCTACATGTACTGCCAACCATTATTGCCAACCATTAGTGCCAACCTTTCACTTTACAACAACTGTCTGAATTGACTACTCAATGACAGAACCATTATTGTCCCAACCATTATCTCGGAACCATTATTGCCAACCATTCTTGCCTACATGTACTGCCAACCATTATTGCCAACCTTTCACAACACAACAACTTTCTGAATTGACTACTCAATGGTAGAACCATTATTATCCCAACCATTATGTCGGAACCATTATTGCCAAAAAATATAGTTAAAATATGTTAACCATCATTGCTTATATATATCTGTCGTACGTCTACACTTAGGGAGAACAACGAAACTCAATTTATAAAAAAACAAGCAATGGATCCAAATCTATACCACCATTACTACGAAGTCATGAATCAAACAGAAGATTCCGAAATAGAAGTGGAGGTAGAGACGGAGGAGCAGCTGGAACAACACGCAATGGTTGGGTATTCCAATTATTTCGTTGAAGGCTCAATTAGCAACAATCGGGATAGTAAGCCTGGTCGGATTGACCGGCGGTATAAGAGAGACTACAAGAATGGACATGAAAGACTAATGAGAGATTACTTCATCGACAATCGAACCTACGATATAACTTTGTTCCGTCGTCGTTATCGTATGAGTCCAGCAATCTTCTCTAAAATTTATCTTAAACTTCGTCAGTCAAATCCATATTTCACTTATAGACTGAACGGAGCACAAGAAATCGGCCATTCGCCCCACATCAAAATTTCAACGGCGTTGAGGATGTTAAGCTATGGAACATCTGACAAACAAATGGATGAATATTTCAGAATCGCAGCATCAACAGCAATAGAGTGTTTGAAAGAATTCTATAAAACAGTTGTTGAAGAGTTCGGGAAGGAGTATCTACGGACGCCTGGACCAAACGATATAAGCAGGATACTACGCAGGGGAGAAGCCAGAGGATTTCCAGGTATGCTTGGAAGTTTAGATTGCATGCATTGGCCTTGGAAAAACTGCCAAACGGGATGGAAAGGAATGTTCACCGGACATAAGAAAGTGCCATCAATGATCCTTGAAGCAGTAGCAACAGACGATTTATTGGTTTGGCATGCTTTTTTTGGAGTCCCAGGTTCATTGAATGATATAAATGTTTTAAAACAGTCATATCTTTTCACAGAACTTGCTAACGGACTGTCAACAGATGTTTCATATAACGTTGGTAATATCGAACACAAAACTGGATACTTTCTAGTGGATGGAATATACCCAAAGTGGAGAACTTTGATTCAGGGATACAGAGTACCATCAAATGACAAAGAAAGTTATTTCACTGAAAAAAGTAGCTAGCTACAGAAAGGACATCGAACGTACGTTTGGTGTTCTACAAGCCCGATTTCATATTTTACGAAATCTTGCTCGTTTTCATGATGCAGGGGTGCTTTCAGAAATCATGTATGCTTGTATAATAATACATAACATGATTGTGGAGTCTGAAAGAGGCGGATATAAGAATCAAAAGTCTAATTATCCTCATGTGTTTATGGGGTCAAATGCAAAACCCCATAAAGATGCAAACTCAATGGACGAATATGTTGATATGGTTCAACATATTGAAGATCAAGCTGCGCACTTCCAATTGCGTGACTAGTTAGTGGAACATTTGTGGGCGCATAAAGGAAGAAATAGTCGGAATCAGTAGTTGTTACTAGAACTATGTATCAGTGTGTACTCGTGTACTATGTATCAGTGTGTAGTTGGGTCAATAAATCTGGTTTCCAATCATATTGATGATTGTATCATTGTTTCAACAACTAGCACATAAATACTAAAAACATATCATAGTCATATTACAACTCAACCCAACATATACAGCTACTACATAAACAACAACTACTGCATACATACTACAAATAGGTCACAATCATATTACAACTCAACCCTAGATAGTACATAAATACCCACTAGTACATAACTACTACAAGCAGTTCACAATCATATTACAACTTAACCCAACATACATAGCTAGTCCTGATATGAGCCACTACAGCTTCCGCCTCCGCTTCCTTTGTTTCATCTGTACTCTGCAATCTGCTCGCTTACTAGTTCTTGCTATAAAGGGGAAAGCTTACTAAAATCACATGTAATCATTTTAACATAATGGCTCTCCCGCACCAGTGCTTTCTTCTTCTCCAGCCTTTCTCGTAACAGGGCTTGTTTCTCTGTATGTTCTTGTCTGCGGAGCTCTCGATCATCCCTAACTGCTTTGTGGAACTCTTCGTCGCTACGGTTTCTTTGCTTCGAAAATCGAAGACTATGCTCTTTTGTCTCCGTAGCTGAATTCTCTATTGTTTCCATAAATCTGGAGAACTCTGCACCACGTAGCTCCAGCTGAATTGACTTGGCTCTGCCAATAGGTCGTCCGTCACTAGTTCCAAATAAAGGGTTTCTTTCTTGCGAACTCGGGTCACTTCCTGGACTAGATTCGGAGTAGTTCATCCTTCTAGATTTGTTCTGCTGTTCAAGCATGAAGTTGCTTGGGTTCTTCCACTTAGGCAAAAAAGGTAGAAGCTCGAAACAGTCGTTAAATTTAAATGGAAGTCCATACTTTCGTTGGTAGGCCTTTCGTGACTCTTCAATCTGTAACACAAAGTCGAAATTGTATGAGTGTATGACATTTATAATTAATCAAGCATAGTATAGTAAGTTATTTTTAAAAGTAATCTACGATATTTACAACGTCATAAGGTGCAGCACCGCTTTGCTGCCTGTTCTGCAAGCCTGTCAGTATTGCAAGATAGTTCTGACATGCGGCATTCATAACTCTATAACTGCCTCTAAGTGATCCCCATGTTCTACTCCTCGTTTCCAACAAATTGTAGAACTCTGTAACTCTTTCCCAAAATTTCTGACCTTTCATATTATTCCCAACAATGTTGTCTTGTGAAATGCGTATCCACGATTTAGCAAGTGAAACGTACTGCTCGGAAGTAAACTTAAATTGTTTTCTTCTTCCATCCGCTGTTGTTTCTTCCTCTTCAGCATGATCATCCTCAACATCTTCTATTCCGGGATCCGGCTCCGATTCAACTTCGGTTTGGTGTCGTTTACTGAAAATGCCGCTTAAAGACTTCCGCTTCGTCTTCTTTTGGTTATATTCGGGACTGACAGGTGCAGTGTATTCTTGAGTAAATTCTTCAGAATTTGTAACATTCGCATCCTCATTTGCATCTTGCTCCTCCGCCTCCTCCGTTGAAGTTTCAACATTTTCTTTGTTACTAGGAGAGACATACCCGTACGAAAACTGTCTTTGCAGATTTTGGGTACCTTCGCGGTCACGAACCTCGGTCTGTTGCAGAGGTAGGTGAGGTTGTTGACTTTGATCGGTCTGCATCATCATTGATATATACGACGAATGATCATCGTACACGCCTTGCACGGGTGGTCATTGGTAAAAAAGTGGCGGGGCGGAAGAATGGATGGGAGGAAAGTTAGGAGAAGCGAGCGGTTGGTACGGTGGTCGATATGGATAATTTGAATATGGCGAGTAGCCATATTCGTGAGATGGCTGCAACGATTGATGTTGTTGGACTGACCGTTGCATGGCATACGATGACGAGGGCGGTTTGGACATGGGTTTCTTGATTGCGCGTTTTTTCGTGCTTCGCTTGGGTGCGGAAGAAGACATTTTTGTTGTTGAAGAAGTTGAAGATGAGAAGGTAGAGTGGTTGTGTGGAAGAAGAAGGAGGAAGGTTGGTGTTTTAGAAGGGAAAATGGGCTAGCCGTTGGAGTGTAACAGCTATGTCTTATAACGGCAAAGAGAAAGTCGTTATAAGATTATAATGACAAACTCTTTGCCGTAATAAGTTTATAACGACAAAGAGTTTGCCGTTATAAGATTATAACGGCTTTCTCTTGCCATTATAAGTTCCAACCTCTGTTCAGTCCACCAGCCACGAACGAGCTCCAAACTAGCCATCGGCTAGCCACGGATGACTGAACAAGCCACACCTGGTTGCTCCATGGCTTGTTTAGTAACTGAACAAGCTATTGTTGGTTGTGCTCTAGGCACGCATATTATATAAATGGTTGCTTATGTAGATAATTATTCTTAACAAAGCAGCCCCTGACACATGCAGAGCCAGTAACATACATTTTGAAATACTGAACTCCAGTCCAGTTCACTTGACTTCATATAAGGGTGCGTATAGAATCTTGAAACGGTACGAACATGAACATATACGGGTAACTGAAATGTAAAAACATGAACATGCAGGTAACACGCACGAACTTGAACATAAAAGAGCAAATATTTATACAATTGATCCTATACATGTTCATTTTTTTGACTGATCCAAAGGAATGTTAAGTTCTGCATTCTCTATTTTGTGGTGCTAACATATTTCGACGATGCAACCTTGAAACTTCTAATTACTCCGCTTTTGGTTTTGTAAGGTGGACAAAGTTTTTTTGGAAAGATACAACCACTTTCCAACATTTCCTTCATGTATCGTGCATGCTTTTTAAATTCTGCATATTACTTTAATTGAAGCAACAATAGATGATATGTGCGGAGAAAATCTAAAAAGATATTATATAAATAACACGTAACATACTTTTAAAAGAATAATGCAATGTTACATTCTGATTACAACAACTCAATGCCAATAATTATAGTTAACAATAAAATAATCGTCTAAATTTATATGTTTTGTATAATGTTACGCTCTAGCATAATATGAATACTATGACATAAATTGTGCATTCAAATATTACAAGGTTTTCATGACCATCTTCACTCATCCAATCTCAGCCCCTATATGCCTCCAGTATATTCTTCCGCACCTTTTCATTGATCAAGAAAAAGGTTATGTTTGATGATCTCCTTAAAGCAATTGCTCCACCACTTGATAAATACCGATGGCATTGGTTTACTTCCATAGTCTTTATTAGTCAGAAGCAATCGAGCTTTATGATTATTATTTTTTCTGCAAACTAACATTGTAGATATCTTAGATTATATAACAGAGTGGCTATGGTAAATGCCGGGATTGGGTACTCCATATGTGTGATTAAAACCAAAACGTTATGGTTTCGACATTTGAAAAGCAAATATGATCCTTGTGATATTTGCTCCAGCTAAGAACATGCAAATTGCTAAAGAATAATCCATGGATTAAAACGCAAATATGAATTTTCTGTTTAAAAAAATAACCTAAATATCATTCTAGTAAGTGCAGCTAACGAAAATTAGATGCCTTAACCAAATTCGACGTCCTCGCCAACCATTACAATCTTGGAAAACAATATTCAAATCAGGAAAATATAGTTTAAACTACTACTCAGTCATCATTGATATTCCAATTATACGTGCAGGAGAACCAAAAAAAAACATCAAAAATTGAAGTTGGGGTAGTGAGGTGGGGATTGGGATACAAAACAATTAACAAAATAATCAGTTAAATAAAGTCACATCTTTCTAGAACGGTCAGTTAAAGGGCTCAAATCAAATATTACAATATGAGTCTACTAACTTCCGGGTAGCACAGTAGCAACAACTAATTGATAATAATACACAACCTTTGCATAAGTAATTGCCCCATATATTTTGTAAATCGACCGCTAAAACCATTTTTTGCAACAGATTTCACAAATTTCTTGCCATGTATACTAAATCTATTTTATTCAGTAGTTGCTTGCAAATATGATATAGTGGATCTAATCAACTACTGTATCTGTATCATGTGTTACAAATAATAAAATTGCAGTCATTATGGATTATAAAATTGAACGTATTACACATTGCATTCTTAGTAAGTTTACAATATGATGAATGGCGAACTTTAAATGTTAGAATACATAGGTAATTGTTGCACGTTGAGTAGATATGAAGGCGATAACAAACATGTTCATTTTTGATTATTTCATGAACTTCAGAAAATTATGCATAAGTTCGAGTACATACGACTTAAAGATCAGATTCAAGTATGTTGGTCCATAACAAAGATGCTCACAACACACACTTAATGAAAGTGAGGTATAAGTGATTATAGAATAGAATAAACACAGCATAAAAAGTAGGTAAAACAACCCATGCTACGCATGTGAGAAAGTTTAAAGTTAATGAAGATGGGTGCCAATAATACCATGACGTTATTTTCACATTCTTGTTCGTTTCAATGAGTACACGTACAAAGTGATATATTTTTTATTTGTTTTATACTATAATTTCATTTTATCTTTTATAATGTCTGCAAATTGGTGTACGTGATATTTTTTTATGATTACCTGTGTAGGTACATACAAGTACATACATTATATCAACTAATGCATATGCAATTCGTAGTTTACAAAATAAGGGCCTGAAAATATTTCGAAAGTAGTTCAAAGTTATTACAAAAGTCAGGTCCGTGACACTCATTACAGATGGCACACTCATTATGCTCAGTATACTCAAATTTATTATTATAAGACCCAGGCCCATTTCGACCATTATACGCATTACAATCAAGATAAATAAGTCCCAGAACCGGTCCATTACAAATGGCATATTAAAATAAAATGAAGTGTACTCAGCACATCACATGCATCATATTTTAACTCTTGCTTTCCAAAAAAGACTCGGATAAAGATATTACTAAAGTGACAGCAAAAGACCTATCCTCGATGATGAAAAATAGGCTTAACGCGAAAGGCACAACAAACACATGACATAAAGAAGAATCCGAGTCCCAGCGAATAGACATCATCAGCCAAGCTACGCTCCAGGACACAAAAGCTAGGAAAAATAGAGGAAATCAACTTTTTTTAGATTGTCTATAAATAATAGTAGGAAATTTTTTGATTAAAGCATGATATATTTGGTTTATATACCATTGTGATTTACAAAGTAGGATGAACATGCACTTCAACTGTTTTCTGGAAAATGTTTTGCACCTTCATATCACCATTTTCCTAAAGCAAACATCTAAGAATATTAGTAAATATTACGGGGAAAAAAGTATGCTGAAGATATAGCACGCATGGTAAGAGTTATAGGATAAATATGTGCAACCATTTTTGAGACGCTAAGGTAGTGTTTGGTTTACCATTTTAAGTTTTGGGTTTTCGTCCATATAAAAATGTGCACAACGCATGCATATCATGAAAAACAATCATTTTAACAAACAAAGTTAACACACAAAATAAAAAACAACTTTTATCTATTTTTCATGTTTTGAGAAATGAGAGAAACATGGAGATCAATTCTTCCTTCCATGATTGCTACATCCCCTCGGCTGTCCCCTCCATCTTCTTTTCATTCTACCATTCCTCCTTTCATACCTTTAATGTTTTGTAATTAATTTTGAAAACTAAAATCTAAAAACTCATTTTTAACCAAATGCACCCTAATTTTTAATCATTTCATGACACCAACACGATGCTTGGGTAAAGAACAGGTCGTTTATACATAAACCTATAAGCATTGTGATAAAGTAAAAATGTACATACCTATTCAGAATGATAAAACAAAAAAGCCTTTGTCCTGTCATCCATAACATTCACGTACCAATTATTGAGTAGTATTTTCATATAATATTGATTTTTCAAATTTTTGCAAACAACAAAGGAAACTTTCACTTATTAATGCTCTTACTAAAATTGACAACCTTAACAAATCAATGAATTTAAATTCAAATTTAAATTTTAAGAATGTATTTTTAGATAAATAAATGATAATTTAAGTAAAAGTCATAAAGTGCGATAAATTTGTTTCCATTAGAATGGAGAAAATTCTACAAAACAAAATCTATGTATTAGCTTCCACAAACAATGAATATTTGCCTATTAAATGACTTGTATATTAAATATTATCGCACAAACAGTGAGCATAATGTCAGAAAATTAGAACATGATAAAAATTTCATTCCAACAGATTGATTGGTTAGTCCTCCAATGCCTAAAAATGGGAAAGAAAGGCATTTTATCAATAATTTGACTCAAATCAGAAATACAGAAAATAGACTCAGACATGGTCAAATATTATATTGCTAAAAGCTTGAGCAGTTTTCTTAACTTACAACAGAGTTTTTTACAGTCGATAATAAACCGAAGTTGTTCGAGAATGTAATCAAAGGTTTGTTCACTTGCTATGTATGTCATTTAATGGTTTTGAAATTCAAGTTCTATTCATAATTATACAAAGAATATTAGTGAGTAAACACATTTCATATACATGTTTTGTTTATCATTAAAGCAGCTTGCATATACTGAAATGATGGTGATATTTCCGTTAAAAATTGCGACTGTATATTTAAAGGCAATATATCATGATAATATGCCCTATATATTAATTGCCCCAACCATAAAAGAAATAATGTCAGTCTTATTGTAAACATGGTAAGCTCCAATCCTATCCTCAGTCTATGGGACTTTTAGTTAGAATTGACGTAAGAACTCCATATTTTGTTAGTGTACCCAATAGTGAAAATAGTTATCTAGTCCAACCCATTGTTTCTTATATCACCTCAACAGTCTTTTTTTTTATGTTAATTCCACACTGTTGCTCTCGAGATCTTCAAACAATTTTCTAAATGTAAAAAGTTGCAAACTTTAGTTATGTTTCCATTGCCTACATGATATCGTAAAAATACTTTAATAGCTTACCAACTTGGAACCAATAAATTCAATGATTCTGAATAAGTTAGTTTACTTTGGAAATAGTCAAGCATTCCTGAATTGCCGATGTAAGAGGTCATATTTCAGGATTAGCAGGAATTTAAAAAATGGACGGTGGATAGCTGATAGTTGAAGAAAATGAATTGTATATTCTGTATCACTTTTAAGGCGCTGAGCATATGTTTAATACAGGAGATTTATAGGTAAAGCTAAAATTATGCAAAATAAATATATTAGGAAAGCTAAGTGTGTCCATTTCATTAGCAAGTCCAAAATTGTAGTAAAAAAGTTAAAGGAGTAATGTGCAATTTTTCTGAAATAATATCCTTTTTGCTCAAAAAGTAAACATGGATCCAAAAATGGAACAATATGTCTAAGTCGTATGTAAGTAAAGCCATAAAATATAGCTACTACCTTAAGTAAATGAATGCATACCTTTGTCATTAAGAGGTAAATTTATATCCACTCCTGTAATTACGCATTGAAATTTGAATAACCAAGAGTACATATATAGTGTAATGTAAATTAATGGAGTCTACCATATAAATAAAGTTAAGATCAGTATTAGAATAATTCTTCATTTTTAACCTTCAACGAAATTTGGCAAGATGGTGTTAAAATTTGATATAGAGAGGAGGATAGAGATAAACACAGAATAATTGAATGACTATATTGTTCTTACTTTAATCTTCCTTTTTTTCTTTTTTAATTTTCCTTACATTCCATAACCAAAATGGTAGGCTTTATATATAGGAGCCTTACATGACACTTCATTTAATAGGCATCCCGTTTCACTAAGAGACACACAAACTTTCATATGACTCTTGAAACATAAAAGACACATCACTTACAAACCGACACTTAGAATTCATGAAGTAATAAATTTCAAATTATATTTCAAACAGACGGTACATTTGAGATGCTGGAAATGGTTACTTTGGAAACAAATACTAAATTCATAGCAAAAAATTAAATCGTTTGATGATCTGACAATTGAGGCATAAGATATGTGAACCAATTTCTCTAAAAGCATTATTTGTAGATTGAGGTAAGAACATTAAAGTAAGTTTCCTTTGTTTTTTGCAAATCTGCAAATGCACAACCAATATTTCGAAGATACAGTTGGAGGAAATGATGAGCTATAATCATGCTTGAAATGTTACACCTTACAACAGCCACTCAAAAAGAAGATAATTTAGCATTAACCGGGAGTTATTTGAATAGTATGTCATTGATGTATCTACATGACATGTAATAATTTAACAGAAACGGGAGAAAGCAGACAGTGGAAAAAGCTTCCTCTTTCTTTACCATTTATTCCGTATAAGGAGCATAAATTAATGGCTTGACTTATTACTTTAGTGAACTTAGGATGTAAAAGACATATGAGTGACATGCATATGAAACTAATGGTATGATAAAACTAATCTGATATATTTTTCCTGTGTTCGGTAACTCAAATCTCATGTTGACTGTACTTTCATATTTTTGGGAAAAGTGATCAATTTGTGATGGGTAGTGCATGACAAACAACACTGCAGTTGCCCAATATTTCATAACCTATTGTACATTGTAAATATAAAATACTTGCAGGAACTGAGAAAATCGATATTAATGCAGGACTAAACTAAGGAATACATATGATACCATATGTTGTAAAGACAAAATATGCATGCTAGTTTTCATTTTCCTAAAGATAACATAGCCGCAGAAGGCCAAGTATATGGTTATTTTAAAAACAGATGTACATATTGGTTTAAAAACCATTTTACTGTCATAAAGATGTTTCATTGAGTAGAACTAAGGAACACAACAATCAGTTTATAGTCATCTACTATTAATTTTAAGTTTAGGCCTTATAAGCTTGTTTATGTTTAAGAATGTGACATTGAGAACAAAAGTTAAGCATCATATATATGATTTCGCCATTGCCTATAAACAATATTACCGTGAATATATGAACAACTAAGCTTTTTAACCAAAAAATTGGTTGATAGTAACTTAGAAGAAGTAGATAAATATGTTTAAACATTATCCAAAAACTAAGTATGACCAATCGCAACATTTGTTACTACAAATCAAAATGGGAGTCCTATGAAAATAGAAATTTCATTTCAGTCAAAGAACATTTACCTTAAAGTCTATTTCATTAGGGATTCCAAAATTCATGTATCAATAGCATGTATATGCGTAGAAGGAAAAACAGACATTAAGAGCAATACAAAGCATAAGAGAAATATTAAAAATTAAGTTACTCGTTAATACCTATTCAGTTAATTCAGGCATTTATTATTTAACACAAAAATTAAATGACTCGGTTAATATAGTGCTAATCCTAATACTAAAAATCAATATATTAAAATATGAATAGAACTGAAATTATGAATTAAATTTACAGATGGAAAATAATTTGAAAACATAAGGATGAAAATTACAAAAATTACCAGTAGATTCCATAGCATGCTTGCATGTTTGTCCTTGATTGTAAGGGTGTCTATACGACAACCCTACCCAAAATTGCATCAAGTAGCTAAGGAGAATAAAACAGTCTTTTAACCGTGTGCTACAAGACATTAAATATCAAAAGCAAAAGTTGAACGTTACAGATTAATTTCGAATTACATAACAACTGAACATTTATTCCAACACAACCACCTTAATGCATTATGACTAATATTCATATAAAATAATTAGTCTAGTATTTACCTAACAATTCAAGTAAGATGTTTCTGCCTAGAATTTGGGTTGTCCTCCTTTCCAGTTGCTGTAACCAGTTTGGTTTATCCTACCGCCTCCTAAATCGCCATTGTCGACTCCCAACTTCGCCTTAGTTCCTTCTCCACCAGTCCCGATTCTCATGCTGATAATTCAAATGTAGCTGTTTAATAAAATGAAGGATTTTGAAAGAAACACAAACACTGACGGTTATTCATTTAAAACCCAAATCCATCTATATTCTTATGCTTAGTAACATCAGATGCGCCCACAAAATAAAAGTTGCAATTTTAAAATTAGTTGGATATTTCATTTAGGTGCATAAAACAAAAATGAGGAAACCGAACTACTAATAATATTTACAACCGTTGAAATCACCGTCCCTAAATTTGCCAGGTGAGCAACTACTCATTCTAATCATGATGAGAAGTTGGGTACCTGGAAGCATCGGTTGAATAATGATATAATGATCGAGTAATTGTTGTTAGCAACTAACCTCAAAATCAGGAGTTGTATATGTCTATAAAATCATGCATTCTGACATATTGTATCACGAATGAGCGCTAAAGCATGAGCAGATCCATCAAGTATCTAACAGGAGAAAAATATTCCGATCAACGCTCAAGGATGGTACTACGGACCATCAAAAACAGAGCTGGACAAATATAGAAATTGTACATTCTGTAAGATGGTTCAGATTTGAAACTATACCTGCCCGTCAGAATCAGGGCAATTCACGTTGAGCTAAAGGAAATCTGAATTTGGGATGATTTAATTTGTCTTAGGTACGGTTAAGGAAGTGGGAACGGTAAAATGATAGTGGAGAAAAGTGGTTTTGAGTGTTGCACGGAAATAAGTATAATATGAACAATATAAATTGTGTAGCAGTATAGGTAGAAACTATAAAGTAAACTTGGGTTTTTGGTTTTTTCCGAAAATTCAGGTTCATCGGAATGTGATTTGTCACTAAAGCGATATGTCTATGTAATGAACATGATTTCAATCAACCCCATGTACTTATTAGGTATAATTTGGACATGTACATTACATGATTCACATAGGGTCATATTTTTTTTCCTGGTTGTAAGCACTTCTCAAGTTCTCTTGATCTAAACAAAGCAGAAAAATTTTGTGTAGACAATAAGTACATCATAGACAATGAGTACGACAATGGTTTAGTTTCATTAAATTCACACATGTAGCTGACAAATTATTTTTGCAACCAAATTTTAAAGTTGGTTATTCATACATAATTGCTTAAAATCTATGCTATGCTTATATATATATATATATATATATATATATATATATATGCTACATCATTATTAGATTGAACTAAAAAAGGATTCAGCAAGTAAAGCCTAGTAAGTACAACAATAATGTCATGTTGTCATAGGATTCAGCAAGTAAAGCCTAGTAAGTACAACAATAATTTCATGTTGTCATTCTGTCTATCACTTTCTCGAAATCCTATACAATAATTGTAGGCTTATATTGTAAAAGTCAGTTTCTGAAGAATGCCCAATGCAAAAAATTAAATATGGCGATCCCAATTCAGATTGTAACATGTATACCTGCTTAATGATAAATTGCAGATAAATTAAATCATACTATAATAGATTGTTTTCATATTGCAAAAATAAGCAGGTTCACACTTGCATCATTGTTTAGCAGCCCAACTACAGTAAGCAAATTTAGTTGTTATCTTTAAAATTCTTGCCGATATGCGAATGAGTAAAGTGTGTTCCAATTAATTTTTTGTTTATATGTCAAACTACAATGTAAAATTGTATTATGTTCCATTCAAAACCCACATAGAAAATGAATATATTTACAGCCAATTACTACATTTACAATCAGCAAAAACTAATAACCCTTTTAAAATATAAATTTGGACATATATGGTGGTATTCGTTTCCATCAGCAATCAACTTTTTTTTCTACTGATCATGCATGATATTCTATTATACAATGGCTTTCATTAATCAACAGTTTTAGTTGTCCAAAACCAAAACATCGTTCCTTGATGAAAAACTGAAACCAGTCCGCAGAATTAATGAATTTGGTTACAAATGGCATAGGGAAAAATTATCACATTGCCTATTACTGTTATTTAAAAACCCATTTCAGACTGATAGATATATACATACACAATTCTTGCATTAAATACCTGATTGACCTAATCAACCATGACCAAAATAGTAAAAGGTGCAACTTCTAAGAGAAAGAACTTGGTATTTTCAACCTTTACATGACGCCTTACTTCTTGACTCCTGTATACTACACTTGCATGAGGATGATGCTAAACATGCACAAAGCTTGAAAGTTTGTGTAGTGCATCTTTGATAGGTGCCTATTTTTATATCTGTTAGATTTCAATGATGGTATAAGAGCATATACCTCGTCAGTAATCTCACGGAAAACATTACCAGTCATGAATATATGTTTCCATCTGTACCACCATATTTGTTAAGAGATTCCAAGATTTGTTTAACAAACTCCATGTTAGTATGCCCATTGAAAGCTTTCACTACTTAAGTGCCTTGTTGAATCAGTGGCATTTTGATATCAGGTTCGTCTGTCAAAACGACAACCGAGTCATTGATTCCTTGTAAAATAGATGTTGCTTCACCATCTATTAGAATTGTAGCATCCATTGGGATATCTAATTCAAATTTTAGATCTACTTCAGCAGCTGGTGGCTTGCATGACGAGGGAAAAAGAACACCCTGTCCATCTGAAGTTGTTTTACCTCCTTTCCTAGAATCCACTTTACCAGCTTAGATTGAGGGATTATTTCCATAAGGCTAGATGCTTTTCCATGTGGTGAATTTCCAATTCGTCCATTTACAAAACCTTCAAAATTGGAGTCTGAATCAATTTCAATTCGCCCATCACGTGTAGGAGGGCCCTCCCTGTTTCATAGAAGTAGAGACTTGCAGCTTGCTTGTTGAAAGCAGCAGGTCTACTTTTGAAGGTGACTTTCTTTTTCGCAATGGAAATCCCGGTCCCCCTTCTCCGCCATTGCTGGTTGGTGTTAACCGAAACTTAATTTCCAACAGACTGATACACTTAGCCACATTCAAAACAGTTAAGGAAAACATTAAAATATGTTAAGTTTTACAAGCAGCCACGAGATTGACTTCCATTGCGCACTACATAATCAATGTTCATGAATTTAATATCAAAGAGGATGCTAATTTTAAAATCCACATTGTTGGTGTTTCCTCATACAATCTGTCATGTTAGGTATTTTAATTCATTCATATGTTACCTTTAGTTCTACTAAATATTAATCGGACTGAACTTCAATACACTCACTGTGTAACCCCTAACCATACGTTTACAACCTAAAAGTATAAGTTCAAGGGTTAACTAATATAGGGGCAAGGTAGTGAGCCAATAACTCCCAACAAACAATAACCGATATTGAAGATGTTTACAAGTTAAATGATCAATGAGCAGTGAAAACATTGACTTCTCTTATGCTAACCAACAAACTTAAGTTCTACTAGCAGCGATTGGGCCAACCTTCGTAGCAGTAAGTTGAATGTAGAAGTTTTCAGATAGAACAATTAAGAATGTTCATGCTTTTATGCTTTCCACCTTGTCTGAAACTATAGAAGTATATAAAAAAATACTGATTCATCAATGAAGGTTTGAGAAGGCAATCTAATACCTTTTGGTTGGGTTCTTGTGTCTCGTTAGTTAATAACTGTTCTTATGTAACGCAAGTAAACATAAATTTTAACAAAATGGCAAAAAGCCTGCATTCTAAAAACCACAAGTAAGAAGAAGAAAATAGCAAGACTAAAATGGTAGCATAATTGTACTAATAAGAAGACGGATGATGTTGAGTAACTACTTTATATTAGAAATCAAATTATTTGGATTGATATAGTGGATAATACCACGGTCATGACAAATGGACATTCCATTGCATGGTTGGAACATCAAAATCCGCTTGTGAAACACAGGTTATTAATATTGAAATCAACATTAAAAAATCTGAGAAAAGCAATAATGTCAACAAAAAATAATAATGAAATTACTTGGCAAAACTAAATTCGTTTTCCATGGAAAATGTTGATGAATGTCTTAATGTCAATGTCTATATACGAAAAATAACAGTAAAATCATTTGACAAAATTCTCATGCAGCAAAGAAGAAACATCATTCTTGTCGGGTTATTAGCTTCGATCAATCTGAACATATTTACATCACTTCCGTGAACTTTGTAATCACTTCCTTGAAATTCGTAACTTGTAATTGGCATAATAAATGCGAAAATCTTATTAATTTCAAATACTATTAACTTAAACAAAGATATTGGCAGTTGAATGTTGATCTTTGCGTTATTCAAAGTAATATTTGGATGAAATTTGGCAACTAAAATCAACAAGTAGAACATCGTTCAGATAGAAAAACCAAAGGCAACAGTATACTGAAGCTATATGTTAAATACGTTAATAACCGGAGCGAAATTCGTATGAGAACTAGCAGACGCCAACTAAATTAGCAGAAACTTACCAAATGACTTATGATTCCTTCGTCATCCATCCGTGAAATGAAACAAAGCACGTGCGAAATTAAGGACCCAAGATAGTGATCGAACATAATATTTTATGTTGTTGATGGGGAAGTCTGAGGCTGGTCCCATATACGTGGTTGTAGATCAGGAGCAGATATTTGTTTTCTGTCAAATTATTGCGTCATGGAAGGAAGAGGAGCGGTGAGAATTTGTGCAGGATACAAAAGGAATAGTGGAACGAAGGAAGATTGGGGGAAACGAAATTGGGAATAATTTGGAAGAAGAGAGTTTGTTCAGTGGTAAATGGAGAACGTGGGAAGCGGTTGAAGGAATTCTGTAACTGAATGGAAAGGAATGGAAAGGCATATTCCCAGAATTGATTTAGTCGATATTGAGGCGGCTTCTTTGAGCGACACGTCAGATATAATGAAAAAGGAAGCAATCCAACTCAGTCTTTTGTCTATTCTACTTTCTATTATAGGTAATAGATAGATATCTAAGTGGGGGAGAAAACTACTCTTCCCTAGTTGAAACTGTATGAGCAATCCAAATAGAAAGTATTAAGGAGTAATCGCTTACGATACAATGTAAAACGGAATTTGAAGTAAGATTTACTCAGGAAAAAGTTAATGAAATAAAAAAAAAACCCGAGTACCCAACAAAACTAGGAACTGATTCGGATTAGGTAATTTCAATTTGTCCAAAGCCCAATGTTAACCGAACTTCAAATGGTAAGCCTTGCATAGTAAGTAGACTTGGAAAAAATTTGATTTTCTGAAATATAAAGATTTAGCTTTGGAGAATCTTCAAAATCAATTTCTAGTGTTTGGGACAAATTGTTTGAAATATGTATACCTTAAATCGGAGTAGCGCAGCGAAAGCGTAGTGGTAATTTGAAAAGAATATTTCAAAGATTTTCGCTAAACTTGTTGAATAAAGTAACTTTCCAAACAAGATTTGGAATTTGAAACAAGAATAAATAAATATGGTAGATCTCGAAATACAAACCAAAAGAAAAGTTGTACGATTTAATGAATGTGACCTCTAAATTATGGAATTAAACTATTGGAAAATATTATATGAAAGTCTTGAAATATTGAAGCAACATTGAATTTTAAAAGAAGTTAATGCCATGTATGAAGTTTAAACGGTTGGAATGTAAGTCTGAATTTGCAAAAGACCAATTTATGATAATATGAGTCGATAAGGAAAAACTTCAACTTATGTAAAGAATGAAAATTTAAATTCACAAAGTTTGGTATGAATTCGAAACTTGAAATGTTGATGTCGACATAAGTTGCTTGGAAATTTTATTTTCAACCGTTTTGTATATGATAAATAGGTTATAAACTATTTATAATAAACAGTGGTTTCGACGACTAGAATCCCGATATTTTGAAATATTTGAAAACAATAAGTATTTGTAAATTATGGTTGTAAATGATTTACAACTTTGGGATATGAAATGATTTAGTTATTCAAGTAACCATAACTAAAACCGGGTTGTGATGAGGAATTGGATTTCGTGAGAAGGTTGATACTCAGTTGCCCTATCATGAGGATGGACTTCTCGAACTAATTATATATAGATTTCATCATTGTATATTTGGAAATTTGGAAAGCAAGTTTGGTTTTAAAGTCCCGAAGTGAAGTATGATTTTCCATATGAAAGGAATATGTAGTTTTTCAATGGTTTGAAATAGAAATTGGGATTCCAAGTCCGAGAGATCATCTTGAGTTTTCAAAAATTGAAATTTATAGGTAAGATGTATTTTACTTATGTATAATTTTACAAACTCTCCTTTTCAAGGACGAAAAGTTCTTAAGTGGGGGAAATTGTAACGAACTAGGATTTTTAATTATTAAAATATAATAAAAAATCAATTTTTTTAAATATTAAATGAATTTGATAAGATATAAATACAAATACTGTTTTTAAAAAAATATTATATACGAGTTGAATAAATAATTTTGTTTTGATCTATTTTGATGTGAATAACTTATTTTAGGTTCATATTTAAGATTTCATTTAAATAAATATTTTTAATATTATTAAGTGATAATATTATGTAGTTTCATAAAATAATATATTTCCATAGAGTTTTGTTGTGTTTCTAAAAAAAAACCTTATTTTCAAAATTTATATTATTAAAATAATATGAATAAATATTTTGAAATATTAGGTATTGCATAAATCTTAAGTAATAGTTTGGTTACATTTTTATGCATTGGAAACTTACTACATTTATAAGTGTTACTAAGCTGTAGCTAAAAATAAAAATTTAACAAATAATTAAATAAGTTAATAATTGTAAGACATGCATTGGTTAATTTTCAAAAGAGGGATTAGGTGTCTCTTATGTGTTTACATGCATGAAAAGGGATTTTTGAGAGAAGCCAAGTGTCCATTTATTAAATAATTAAATTACCCTTCTCTATCTCATGTAAAAACACATTTTTCCTCTCCTGGGCAAAGCTACAGCTGAATTTTTCCGCGACGTTCTTCTTCTTCTCTCATTTTCAGCTTACAATAAAAGAGAAAAAACCCACTTCCACTCAATCAAAAATTCATATCTCAAAATCCATTTGTTTCTACCCAAAACAATTCACATGAGAGTTGTCCGGATCATCGTTTCGGATTTTTAGAATTCGACGGATCCAAAATTCATCAACAATCGAAAGAGAAATTCATTTTTTTACTGTAAAATGGAAATTTTCAAAGTGAACTTTGAAAAATCATTTCTCCCAATCCGCTCAGAATTAATCAACGCCATCAGCGCTGTTGCGATAAGCGAAGGATGTAGTATTTTTGGTGAGAATTTGGTTGGATTCTGTGTCGACACTTTGGATGGTCGGAAATTTGGGTTGAAATTGGCCGGAGGTGGAAGCGACGATGCTCGAATCGGAGTATGGCGTAGTGACAAGGGAAGAGAGAGCTTCGATGTGAAGTAGTTTGGTGGAATTTGGAGAGAATTTGTGTCGATGTTCTTAAGAGGGGCGTACTGTTTTGAGCTTCCAGGTCGACGAACGGTTTCTGATTCGGGGTGCTCAGGTTCATGGGGAGGTGAGCAGTTGAATGAGGGCGCGAAGAAAGGTCTGCGGGTGGTCTCGGATTCGAGAATAGTGGAGTTTGGCAGGTGTACATGTGCACGTCGTGCATAGCAAAATGAGTTCCATGAGTTTGCCAAGGGAGAAGAAAAAGAGAACGGGTCGTGGGTTGGAGCATGGGTCGGTGTTTTTGTGTTGGGCCGGGCCTTCTAATTTTGGGTATAGTTCCTTCTATTTTTTTAAAGTTTAAGTTTAAAACTTTGTCGGCTAATATCTCCTTCGTTTTAACTCGGATTTATACACCGTTTGGTCCGCTAGGTTCGTATCAGAAAATAGAATCCATATATATATATATAGTTTAGTAATTTTAGTTAAGAATAAATTATGAGAAAATAAAATAAAAGGCCCTTATATATATTAAAACATGTAACAACAATGTTATTAATTCATTTCCGATATATAATATTAGCAGAACAATCTCCGGCCGCTAATGGATATGGATTGAAAGCTATACGAGTAGCGGTGTTAGTATTCGTCGGTTTGTTCTTCCTGGTAGTGAAGATTTATGGAGCTATTTCTGTGAGAACACTAAATTTAATCATTTAGTTTAATTAGTAGCGATTAAATAATGAATTGTGATGGATGAATGAATTGTTTGGACATGAATGTTCTTGTGTGAATGGATGTGCAGGTAATTAGATGACACTGAACACTGAAAGCGTTATTGACCATAATCACAGCTGAATTGTTTGTGTATGGGTGATAATTATAATTTATGATCATCTGATTATATGGTTGATTTATTCTGCATGATGCACACATAACACCATGGTTGTGGAATCATACAGATAATCGATTAAATTTTCCTTCCATGTAAATGAAGATTTATTCTTCAAATATTAAAATATCTTTCTTTTAAGTCAAATTTTAATTTGAAAGAGATTTGGAAATTTAAATATAATATTTTATAATATTATCTACCCGACTGTTCTAGAATGACAGAGAGGATGGTGTCTAGGCTTGGGTTTGGAAATTCAGTTTCCTGCTCTCCTTGGCTATCCCTAACTGGTCCGACGGACGAAAAGGTTAATTCAAATATAATTTGATTTTGAATTTGAAGTTTTTGTAAAACTTAGAAAAACCGATGGACCATTTATGAAATTCAAATTTAAATTTAAATAAAAAGGGTTTTGAATTCCTATGGTTTACAACTTATTTAAATTTAAATTTAGATTTGGAAATGATTTTATTTAACTTAAAAATCGGTTTTGAAATTTAGTTGTTTTGGAATTTTAAATTTAAGTTCAAAAGGATTTAAAGGAATTATATTTAAATCGTTTTATAACGCGCTGCGGCACGACAGTTCGCAAATATCGATTTAAATTTTCAAACGATTATAACTTGGCCGTTTGAAATCGGTTTGACTTGAAACAAGAAACGTTGATTTTCAAATATTAACAGTTTTGAATAGAAAAGAAATTTTTGAATTTCAACGTAAAATTTTCAAGTTATGTTCAAAAATAAATTTGGAAAAGGTCGCTGTAAGTGCAGTTCGGCGACCATAGCGAAAATTCAAATAAAACCAACTTTGAATTTAGAGAGACTTCATGATAAATCTTACTTTATTAACTTAAAGTAATTTGAAATGAATTGTTTGAATTTTTGAAATGACTTGAAATCGATTTCAATTAAATGGCTATTGCAGCACCTTTTAGTAACGTTCAAAACGTTATTATCTCATTTCCAAAGACAAATGGGTTTTGAAACTTATAAATCATAAACCATTATTTTAAATGGTTAAAGGATTTTTAAATATTTTGGAAAGATTTTTAAGTGATTTAATATGGAATTATTTACTAATTCTAAAAGGTTAGAATTTTAAAAGAGAAATGAGTTGGATAAAGTTTGTGTCGTATATTCGATATGTAATTCCAAGATTGAACAAATACAATCAGAAGCATTAGAAGTTATTTACCTCAAGATTCTGATAGTGTTTGATTGAGTTGGGAATCTATATCGAATATAAGTTGATTAACCCTATCAAACTTATGTCCGAATATAAATTGCCTAGATTATCGTATATGAAATTGTAATCCAAACAGAGATTTGGTAAACTGAATGACTTAAGGAATAAATAAAGAAGTATGAGAATTGGAAAGTATGTTTTAAAATATAAGATTGGTAAATCGAATCTTTGATGTCGAATAAAGAGTTAAGATGATAACTGAATTTATGACAAATTGCAATCTTGACATTTCTAATGAATTGAACTGATTGGAAGGAATATGAATTGAAAAGCCGTATGATCCATAATCATTGTTTTATGAATACGCTTATTACTTGGAAAGACCGGGATCGGATTTATGTTCGAAAACCATTCCAAGTAATAATACGATGCATGAAGCAAATTCAAGACTTTGAATCGTTGAATGAAGACCGTGGTTCTTCACATCGAACGGACTGTCTGCCAATTGGTTTCTTAACTGAATAGCTACAGTAGAGAGATGCCCCTATTACCGGAGTGGAGGGAAGTCCGAACGTGTTGGGAGAACTTTCAGATTTCATTCCGTTCAGACCCAGGACAGACTTGTATGGAATGCGTGTCTGACATTGAAATTGACCACATAGCACTGATTTCCATTAATATATATCGGATTTGTGGCAATATATTATCCTCATCTCTAAGTCATATGAACTTAGAGGGTATGCATTGATTGAAATCAGTAATATGTCGTGAATTGTCAATGTGGCATACTTGAGTTATGAAACGAGCTAGTGATGATCAAAGCATGGCTTATCGAAGCATAGCTTTGTATATGACGTGACATTGACAAACCTCACACCACGAATTGATGAGAAATTGGCGGTTAGGTTTTATACTTATATATGAATTGATGATTAAGCTGCAGCAGTGGGAAACCACTTATGAACTTGGGGAAATTGGGTATGTTCGGGGGTCGTGTCTGGTCGAAAACCATTGATCTGCCCTGACGATGTGTAGTTGGTGTCCGTGATGGACGAAAAAGCCGTGAGGCACTTCATTTTATATCCCTGATTGATCTTTCGTGCCAGGAATCATCAAGTTGGAAATCCAATCTTCAATACGAGCCATACGGTTTTGGTTTGTGTATATATATGGCAACATAATATTATGGGTATTATGCCGTCTAGGATTAAACATTTATTTGCAAAATGGTTTTCCACACTATATATAATATGAAAAGAGGATTTTTCACGTATGAAAGCATGTTTGGTTATCATAAGATAGGAGCTATTGTCAGCAAGTAGCAACAAATTATTTGATATATGACCAAATAACACAAATTCGCCACTATTATAGCATACAATATGAGGAACATAAACTACAAATTTGCATAAAACTTACTAAAGTTATCCGGATATATAGAACATACACCAATTTTTTGCAAAAATATCAGCATAAATGGTGGCACAATTAATGCATATAAAAATGCGGAAACTCTACATCTATACAAAATATTTGTTTTTTCTTCTAAATATTTTTGGTGGACATATATGGAAGTTCAGTATTTTTATCATTAATGCATAGCTAAGAAAGCAAAAATAATATATTCTATTTAATTTGGCATCCCATTTAATTTTGAAAATAGATAATAGACTTTATGTCCTTTTTTAAACTTGAGATAATTACCTTTTATTTACACCACCAAGAATTTTACTCCACATGCCTTTTTCTTGGTTCGCCCAAATGATAATCCCTAAATGACCCTAATATGCAAAGAAGCTTTGAAGATTTTCGACTGCCATATCGAGCAGCATAAAAATATTGAAGGAAAATATTTACTTTCAAATAACATATCGCACTATTTTCATGCATGAATAAATATTTATATCTTATTTAGCTGGCAATGATTTGCGTCCACCTACTACAGCAGTACGAAAAATCCAAGCTTGTAACACCCCACCTCCGTTAAGATCACTCATAAAGGGAATGCCTTAACTTTCATGGAGCGTTTTAGTAAACAAAACAGAGTATTACAAGACATATATGTAAACTAGTACTTGAAAATTTTAAAACTTCATTGCAGCGGAGAACAGAAATATGTTTGGTTACATCTTTCAAAACCACAGTACAAAAATCCAAGTACAACAAATATTAGTCTTGTACAAAAAGCGTTCGGAATACATAATAAAACCATAATCCCCAACAGAAATTGCCATTAATGAGCAGAGTCGAAGCCAAGCAATACTTAAAGCACTTCAAGTGGAGAGAGAGATCTAAATCAAGCTCCTATGTTCCTATCCTGAGAACCTGGGGGGAAACGGAAGAAGAGAGGCAAAAACAAACGAGGTCAGACATAAAGTCTGGCGAGTCCAGTTACTTCCAGCATATAAAAAGATAATAATTATCATGACATGTAAATAAAGTTGGATGAGAGATAACAACAACAGGAGTAGCAGGTGTACTTAGGTTAAACAGAAGAAACAGAATGATATATGTGTGTATATATATATATATCAAGCTATGCTTTTTAATTACTTTACATTTCTCTACACTAATACTAGTATAACAGGATTAGGTGTCACCCTAACGTTTAAACTGAAACAGAAACGGAGACAGAATTATCTCTACAGAAACAGAATGATAGTAATGGGCCTTTACCACCCCAACAGAAACAGACGGTACAAAAGCAGAATTCTAGTAATGGGCCTTTACCACCCTAACAGAAACAGACGGTACAGAAGCAGAATACTAATAATGAGCCTTTACCACCCAACTAATAGGCCTTTACCACCCTAACAGATAGAAAGTACGGAAACAGAGACGGAAACAGAATAATCCCTACGGAAACAGAATGTTAGAATTAGGTGTACACTAGTAATGGGCCTTTACCACCCCCAACAGACGATACCACGCAGAAACAGACAGATGTTACCACCCAACAAAAACAAATAGAAATAAGTGTACCCTAAATCCTACCCCAAGCGATCGACTCCCTAATGCATAAATACCCTGTGTTGGCCCCACAGTGGGGTGTATCACTCCCTAAAGTGGCAACCTATTGGCACAGACCTATTTACAGATGTCACAGTGTCTTACATCCTCAGAGCATACCAGATCCATGCACGCACATGACCCGGTTGGAACGCACCATCAACACCCCTCGCCATTATCAGAATGAACCGCTTATAATTAGTTCAGTAAGCGTGCCCGGACCCCTACATAGCGTGGGGTCAAAGTGTTGATACCAGAAAGGGTTACTGACTAATATGGGTCCCAAACAACAGATGACACAAGTATTTCCCCCTCCTAACCTTGTGTCCCAAGACTAACATATTTCAGATTAAATTGTTTACAAGTTTCAGACATACGGAGTTCAGATTTACTAGTTCACAGATCAGACAATCAAGTTAACAGGTTTTCAGACTAACGGATCAGATGTACAGTTTTAACAGATTTACAGATTGTCTAACTTTGTATCGGGCCTACAGATTCACGAAATGAGTTTGTTAGATTAATCAGTCCAGTTGGTTTAACCCTATCCACCCAACATGTTTTAGACGTCATATTTATCTCAGATTTGCATTAATTAAATATTTATGCACATACCTCTCACATTAGGTCGGTAACTTGTGGCCGCTGGATATGCCGGGCGGTTCCGGGCAGACTTCTGCCACAAGCCAGACCAAACCTCGTGTCTAAGCATATTTTAGTTATGCCTACGACCTCTCACATTAGACTCACAGTTTGCGGTCGTTGGTTAAGCCGGTTGGTTCTGGGAAGGCTTCCACCGCAAACGGAGTCTAACCTCGTGTCATAGCCACTTTATTCCATTACAGAAAATGTCAGACTAATTATGTCCATTTAGTAGATTTAACTTCTTTACAAGTTACGGCAGATTGTCCAAAGTCCTATTAACATGTTTTGCTCAATTTTAGATCGAACCTCCAAATTACAATTATTCAGCTTTCAACAGATTAAGCAATTTAACAGATTAAGCAATTTAACAGATTTAGCAGATAACAGATCTAGTAGATTAGGCAATTTAGCAGATTAGCAGAAAAAGTAATTCAACCGTTTTAGCAGATTAGGCAATTCAACAGATTATGCCAATATCAGACTAATTATGCTAATTCAACAGATTAACTTCCTTACAAGTCATAGCAGATTATTCAAAGTTCTATTAACATGTTTCGCTCAACTTTAGATCGAGCCTACATATTATATAATCAAATCACAACATTCAATCTTAACAGACTTAGCAGATTAGGCAATTTAACAGATCTAAAATATCTCTTAAGTCTCATTAACATATCACGCCTAATTACCAATTAAGCCTAAATTTACATGCCGAAATTATAGTCATAATTCACAACATAACATATGCCCAATTTTTAGTTAAATTTGCACCGTAAAGAATATTCTCTAAAAACCCCAAATCATGATGCACAATATAAACTATGCCAAATTATAACCTTTGATTACCGCATATGTCAAATATCCAAAAATCCAATTTAGGCGTGTTCACATTAATAGCTATCCCTATTTCAATACAGATTTTTCAAGCCTTAGTCACATATCCTTTTCTTCCACGTCATGGTTCGTCATATAAAATATGCCTCAAATCTAGATCTTAAGTTACAGTCATGTATTATGTCCTCAAAATCAGATCTTGAATTATAATATGCAGTATGCCTCCAAATTACAAGTCATATGTTATCATACAATAGTCCTTCTTCTTCCAAATCATGAACTGTTATATAGTATGTCCAGATCGAGATCTATGTGTTTTGTCATCAAATCAGTCATAATCAATTATGTCCAATTATGCATTATTTATTATTTACCCCAAAATTTAGCGTTCGTGCTTTAATCTCTTATGAGATTTGGCGCAGGCTCGTAGTAGCATGGCTATAGAACATAAAAGAAAAAGAAAGAGAACAGTCAAAGGAAAACAGATCCGGCAGATAAGAATATGCATAACCTCAGATTCAGATTTATAACCATGTCAAGATCATAATTAACGTTCATATTTGAAAAATAACTTACTCAGCTTGGTTGGATCTTAAAGGAAATAGGTGTTGCAGTTGTTCTCTTTTAATCCTAATCTGATTTAGCCTCTATTCCAACTTGAAGAAGAAGAAGAAGGTCTTGTTCTAGTCTAGGTTTTAGCAGCATACAGACGCCATTAGTTTTGTGTGTGTAAAACAATAGGTCTAAGGGTCTTTTTATAGGAGTTTAGAGTGATTTAGAGCCTTCAGATCAGTCCAAAAGTCATCAGAATCGTCCAGAGCAGAATACCACGTCACGCAGCGAATCGGAAAGCGACACATGGTAGAAAATGTCATCGGCCAGATCTGGGCCGACAGGGGCGACTCCCCTATAGGGGGGTCGACACCTATGTCGACTCCCCTATAGGGGGGTCGACACCTATGTCGACTCCCCCTGGGGGGTCGACACCTTCTAAGCGGGAAATTTCCCGCTCAGCCCACTTTAACCCAAATTCGATTTTTGAACAAGTTTTGACCTCTGGAATTATTTTATATATATATTTATACTCTCCTGTGAGTATATAAACTTCTAAGCCTTATAACTCCTTCATACGGAGTCCGATTTACGCAAACTCAGACTCTATCTCACGCAGAATTCCGAGAGGAATACAATGGCGCAGTCCGTTACCCTTAATTCTTCTTCTAAAAATTAAGTGTTATTAAATTTGTTATTTTAATGTTCGTAGAAAATATGGGGTGTTACATTCTCCCCTCCTTAAAGGATTTCGTCCCCGAAATCTCCAAGTTAAAGAGAATGTATATCTTACCATCCAACATCCATCTACTCAATCATCAATCATGTGCATCCACTGTCCTTAGAAAATTTCTAATGCTGTATGAACATATGCAAAACTGTGTGTACATGTTCCTTATCTAATGCAAAATCAGGCGGTCTACTGATTCAGTGGACCTCCTTAATGCGAATTATGTCAGTGTCATGAGTCCATTATGTATGCAAACAATCCTATTTGATACACATCATTTCTATATGAGTGCATAACCATTCATCCAAATGCAACATCCATGTGATGGGTCAATCATTTTGCATTCACAAAAATTGAAAATGCACACACATCCATATGTAGTATGAGAGTGTTTTTGAGCCGATCTAGTGCCTAGTGTGTGTATATGCATCCACGAGCAACCACTTGCATCCACTTGCAACCATCAAACATAACATGTCTCAAACACATGTTTACACCCATTAGTTTCTACATAAAGGTCGAAGACTCGATCGATAGGATACAGTCGAGTGATAGAAGCAAGTACAAATAAAACAAAAGCTTTGTTCCCATTAGGCATCGGTTAAGAGAATAATCCCCTAAGTATCAACACCCAAGACTGAAATCAACATCAGATTGACACTCAGAGAATTACTCCCATTAAACAATGTCAAAACTGGAAATCTACTTCACGCTTCGAGTAAAAACCCTTACCCCTTTCAGAAATATCCAGATACTTACAGACTACTAGTACAGATCAGATTATCAAATGATTCTAAGTATGAGAAAGCCCAACCATATCCCACAAAACCCGTAATGTATACGTCATAGTCAATTTGACGCCTAACACAGATATCCTCAAACCCCAACCTAGCACAAACAGACGAGTCGTAACCCTTATGGGGTTTGAGACTACAGCGGGATCAGAAACAAGACTAGTATTAAAGTGCAGAGACTTAACTACAGAATCAAAATGCTAGAATCATAAAGAGTTATAACTCAATAATCAGATAAAAACCTTCTACAGAAATTTTCCTACCTCTATCCCGCCCTTCAGAAGTAGGTCCTTTCCTCTGCCTCTGGCCTCGTTTCTTCGGGCAGTTCCTAGTGGAGTGTCCCATTTCACCATAGTTGAAGCAAGCGCTCTTCCTCTTTCTGCAACCCTTGTTCAGATGAGTCAAGCTTCCACAAGTAAAACACTTTTTCCCTTCTTATCCACATACTTTTCATCCTTCTTTTGTGTTTCCTTTTTGCCTCCTTCATGAACCAAGTCCATATCCATGAGTTTCTCATCCTTGGGTTGTGCTCCTTAGCCAAACTCCCTCATTCTCATCTTTACTATCCTTGTGTAACATGTTGACAAGTCCCTTGAAAGCTGCCTCCATCGCACAAAAAATCCTACAAAGCTCGAAAGAAAATTAGCCATAGGTGAAACAACTGCGGCTACAAATGGAAGTTGGGCGCTTATTTGCCCTTTGACAGGTGTCGTAGTCTCATCAAGCCTACGGAGCCATGCTGCGATGAGGTTACCTCCCAGAAAGCCAGGAGCCCCGGAGACTCGGGAAAGAAGGAAACAAAAATTCAAACAGGGGATTTAAAAGATAGATATATGGCTTTGGGGACTATGTTTTTCAAAATAATCTTTCCTTTTGAAAATACTTCCTTTTAAAACCTTTTTGAAAATAGTTTTCAAAAACTTTTATCTAATCTGGTAACCTTCAGCTCCGATACCAAGTGTAACACTCCACCTCCGTTAAGATCACTCATAAAGGAAATGCCTTAACTTTGATGGAGCATTTTAGTAGACGGAACAGAATATTACAAGACAGATATGTAAACTAGTACTTGAAAATTTTAAAACTTCATTGCAGCGGAGAGCAGAAATATGTTTGGTTACATCTTTCAAAACAACAGTACAAAAATCTAAGTACAACAAATATTAGTCTTGTACAAAAAGCCTTCGGAATACATAATAAAACCAAAATCCCCAATAGAAATTGCCATTAATGAGCAGAGTCGAAGCCAAGCAATACTTCAAGCACTTCAAGCAGAGAGAGAGATCTGAATCAAGCTTCTATGTTCCTATCCTGAGAACCTGGGGGGAGGAACTGAAGAAAAGAGGCAAAAACCAACGAGGTCAGACATAAAGTCTGGCGAGTCCAGTTACTTCCAGCATATAAACAGATAATAATTATCATGACATGTAAATAAAGCTGGATGAGAGATAACAACAACAGGAGTAGCAGGTGTACTTAGGTTAAACAGAAGAAACAGAATGATATATATATCAAGTTATGCTTTTTACTTACTTTACATTTCTCTGCACTAATACTAGTATAACAGGATTAGGTGTCACCCTAATGTTTAAACTGAAATAGAAACGGAGACAGAATTATCTCTACAGAAACAGAATGATAGTAATGGGCCTTTACCAACCCAACAGAAACAGACGGTACAGAAGCAGAATTCTAGTAATGGGCCTTTACCACCCTAACAGAAACAGACGGTACAGAAGCAGAATACTAATAATGGGCCTTTACCACCCAACTAATGGGCCTTTACCACCCTAACAGATAGAAAGTACGGAAACAGAATCGGAAACGGAATCAGAGACGGAAACAGAATGTTAGAATTAGGTGTACACTAGTAATGGGCCTTTACCACCCCAGCAGACGGTACCACGCAGAAACAGATAGATGTTACCACCCAACAGAAACAGACGGTACCAGCAAAAACAGACAGAACTAAGTGTACCCTAAATCCTACCCCAAGCGATCGGCTCCCTAATACATAAATACCCTGTGTTGGCCCCACAGTAGGGTGTATCACTCCCTAAAGTGGCAACCTATTGGCACAGACCTATTTACAGATGTCACGGTGTCTTACATCCTTAGAGCAGACCGGATCCATGCATGCACATGACCCGGTTGGAACGCACCATCAACACCCCTCGCCATTATCAGAATGAACCACTTATAATTAGTTCAGTAAGCGTGCCCGGACCCCTACATAGCGTGGGGTCAAAGTGTTGATACCAGAAAGGGTTACTGACTAATATGGGTCTGAAACAACAGATGACACAAGTATTTCCCCCTCCTAACCTTGTGTCCCCAGACTAACAGATTTCAGATTAAGTTGTTTACAAGTTTCAGACATACAGAGTTCAGATTTACTAGTTCACAAATCAGACAATCAAGTTAATAGGTTTTCAAACTAACGGACTAGATGTACAGTTTTAACAGACTTATAGATTGTCTAACTTTGTATTGGGTCTACAGATTCACGAAACGGGTTTGTTAGATTCACCAGTCCAGTTGGTTTAACCCTACCCACCCAACACGTTTTAAACGTCATATTTATCTCAGATTTGCATTAATTAAATATTAATGCACAGATCTCTCACATTAGGTCGGTAGCTTGTGGCCATTGGATATGTCGGGCGGTTCCGGCCATTGGATATGTCTTCCTCAACGAATTATCATTTATTCTTCCCAAACTTTTCATTCATAGCAGTAAATATCAATATTAAATTCTACGACAACGAATTATCATTTATTCTTCCCAAACTTTTCATTCATAGCAGTAAATCTCAATATTAAATTCTGCGACCTAGCAAAAGCATCAAATTCTACCATATTACAACAAATAACTAAACTATAGGAGCTATTGTCAGCAAGTAGCAACAAATTATCTGATATATGACCAAATTAATGCATATAAAAATGCAGAAACTCTACATCTGTACAAAATATTTAAAGTTATTTCTATAAAACCAAAGCATGCAATTAGGATTAAAATCTTGATATTTAAAAAGTGAGGGGCAATTTTGGCATTTCAAGGTCAGACCAAAGGTTGGATAAAAATCTTGATATTTAAAAAGTGAGGGGCAATATCGAGCAGCATAAAAACATTGAAGGAAAATATTTACTTTCTAATAACATAACCGCACTATTTTCATGCATGAATAAATATTTATATCTTGTTTAGCTGGCAATGATTTGTGTCCACCCACTACAACAGTATGAAAAAATCCAAGCTTACATTCGTCCATGGTAACAACCTGGAGTTATGAGAATAAAATTCTTCTTAATTAAAAGCATAAAGCAATATAAAGCATGAAATAGAAAATATTAATAAATTAAGAAAAAATAGCATTGAACAAATGGAATATGTTGTTATTGATTACCAATTCAAATGGTTATTTTGAAATCCAATAGTAAACTAAATAAATGCCCCTATAACATAAGAGAACCAAAAAGGAAAGAAAAAAACATTACTCAACACAAAGGTATCAAATAAGAATAAATAAAAATACATAACGTCTTCCTCAACGAATTATCATTTATTCTTCCTAAAATTTTCATTCATAACAGTAAATCTCAATATTAAATTCTACGACCTAGCAAAAGCATCAAATTCTACCATATTACAACAAATGACTAAAATATAGAGCTATTGTCAGCAAGCAGCAACAAATTTTCTGATATATGACCAAATTAATGCATATAAAAATGCGAAAACTCTACATCTGTACAAAATATTTAAAGTTATTTCTGTAAAACCAAAGCATGCAATTAGGATTAAAATCTTGATATTTAAAAAGTGAGGGGCAATTTCGGTATTTCAAGGTCAGACCAAAGGTTGGAATAATTAAATGACCTTGATAAATATGGGAAATTTGGGTATTTTACGGTCGGACCAATTAGTAATCATTAAAGATTAGTGGGAATTATTAAATAGATAGATAGATTACTTGTCAAAATAAGTTACATTAATTACTTAATTAATTTACTTGAATTTTCACCATACAATTTTACAAAATTATCTCATTAAAGTTTAATCATAAATTTATTAACTCAATTTAATATAACTAATTTAATATTAAATCTCAACTCTCAGTATTTAACAGCACAAACAAGTCATAGTTACATTTTCAATTAATGCAGATTATTACTGTTATAACTGGATTCAAATTCTTTATACAATCAAATGGATTCATATTACCACCATATCCAATTAATTTGAAATTATCAATATAAAATAAATCTCAAAATTAGTTAATTTATTTTATATTGTTAATTCAATTAAATCTTTAATTTCAACATAAGTAAAATATCAACATAAGTCATTATCATATACAGTCGAACGTTAAACAATGTAATCATATCGTAACATGAATTTAATTTGACTAACAATCAAATTTTTAGTTAGGTGTGAGTGAGTTTAATCACTCATCTTTGATTTCAAACGAGATTGAAATTCAAATCTTAGCCCAAAATCAACCGTCTCAGAATCAGTCCACGATAGTTCCATGTTGTGCAGAATTTCGATACGATCCCAACGGATCCAACTGCTCGTCAAACTGAAGTCGTATGTGAAAGTTATACAAGTTTTATCATTTGAATTTCAAAATAAAATAAACAAAATAAATAAAATAAAACCCTCATCCGCTATTGTTGTGCCAAGTCATCCCTTCATGCGCCCTCCTTTCTTCTTCGTGTATCCGCGTTCTAAATTCTAGAACCCAAAGTCCTGATTTTAAATCCCAAGCCGCACCCATATCAAAACACTGAACTACGATCTATCACCATCACCCCGTGCGCCGTGCCAAGGCTTGCCACCGGCCCAAATCCGGTCCCAGGAGAAATTTATGGCGAATTCGTGAAGCAAACTATACCATTATCCATATGGATGAAAAGGTCTCGCGAAGATCTTCAACATTGGTTCATAAATTTTTGAATTTCATTGAGTAGATTAGAAGATAATAAGGAAGGAAGGATTGAACAACAGCGGCCATTGAAAAACAAACGGCGGCTGACATCTTTTAGGGTTTCAAATTATAATTTTAATAATATTTTTTATTGTTTCACGTGTTATAAAGCCTAAAACGGGCCATTGTCCAAATCAGGCCTGCTTACAACCTAACAATAGGTTTTGACACCTTCTGAACGCAATGGAATAGGTTTTAAAGCCCAATTCCAAAGTATCTAACGGTTTCTTCTAAAACTCGGTTATTTCATTAAATTATACACACAAATTCTTACACGTTTTAATTATTACGATCAAATGATAACTCCGATGGCTACGAAATTTCAGACCTTACGATAATTCAAAATTCCGGATCCAATAAAATTAATTTCATCGAATTCCGAAATCGTTTGCAAAATGGCAATTTTAACCAGTTAATTAATATATTAAAATATTCATTCTTCGTTTATTAACCATTTAATCCAATTTAAGTGTTTTATTAAATCTATTTAAATCAAAATGGAACTCATTTAAACGTATAAATCAACTATCGCTTATTGTGAATCCAATATTCATATTTTACAAATTCAAATTTTATTTCAATTATTAATTACACCAATCAATTTCATTAAAATATATTAATATTAAATTCCAACTTTCATTGTCAATCAAAATAAACGAATCACAAGTTTATTAATAATCATTATAAGTCACTACCTGTCAAAATAAGTTACATTAAATTACTTAAATAATTTACTTGAATTTCCACCATACAATTTTACACAATTAGCTCATTAAAGTTTAATCATAAATTTGTTAACTCAATTTAATATAACTAATTTTGTATTAAATCTCAACTCTCAATATTTAATAGCACAAACCAGTCATAGTTACATTTTCAATTAATGCAGGTTAATACTGTTATAATTGGTTTGATATTCATTATACAATCAAATGGATCTATATTACCACTGTATCCAAGATATTTTAAATTCTCAATATAAAATAAATCTCAAAATTAGTTAATTAATTTTATATTGTTAATTCAATATAAATCTTTAATTTCAACATAAGTAAACTATCAACACAAGTCATTATCATATTTACTTATTGCAATTCATTGTTTAACAAGTCAATTTTAGTTCATACTTTATCAATATACGTCATAAATCGTAAATTTTAATATTTGAAACAGTTTTGTTCAAAATCACATTAAATTTAATAATTCAAATCGTCGCAAAATCTGGGAATGTTACACTCTCCCCCACTTAAAACTTTTCTCCTCAAAAATGCGTAGTAAGAAAGTTGTCAATTTATATATTTGATCATATAATTTCTTGTTCAACTTAAAACAATTACCTACACAAAAGTTTAATATAGGTTTGAAAACTCAAATTTTCACAAAATTTTCTAAGTCATAAATTCACGAAAATTTTCGGTAGAGTCTCCCTTGTACGATTAGGTCTGGAAAAACAATAATATATAATCATAAATATACTTCTCATCTTAGTGATGAAACATCCAAAAAAATGGGGGAACAATATATAACATAAAAAAACCATTATATGTCCCTTTCATTAGTGTTTTCATTATTTTTTCTTAGCAATTTAACATTTAGCATAATGCGAGCTCTAAGGCATAACACCGGTCCTTGCTCCTACTAAAATAGTTAAATAAATGATAATCAAGAGTGTATGTGTGTGTGAATATATATATATATATATATATATATATATATATAAAGATAAATCAATATTCATAGCATACCCAATATATTGCTAATCTTAACTTCTTGACAAATTCGTGCTTTTAGTTTTTCAACCGACAAAATTTTATTGAACATTCTAAACGAAAATTGTCACATTTGTAACACGATTTTTTCTTTTTCAAACAAACACAATCACTCAATTATTTTACATCCCACACAAAATATCCTGATATCAATAATGATAGAATCAACTCATAACCAAATAATTTACGTTTTTGTCATTCACGCTAAATCGATCATTTTTCATACAATTAGTTAACATACACTATATCCATGAATAATGAATCCACATTCAACTAATATACTCTCAGAAATTTAAACTGACTTGTTTGATATTCTATTTCACACATGTTTATAATTCATTCAACAATTATTTCAAGTTTCAACATATAACAATATTAACTAAGTGTACAAACACTAATATTTCATTCTACCCAACTCAATTATTATAAAATTTCAAATTCAATTTTAACTGGTTATTTTATCGAATTCAATATTCAGTACATCCATTCCATTAATATTTTAGTTCTAAATCGCGAATTACCCTATCATGATTTTTCTGAAAATTTGAATTACACATATCGTAAAATCTACAAGTTGAAATTAAAAAATTTCTCTTTCATTAGAAAATTATATTCAAATAGATCTGGAAGATTCTTATTTCAAAGAATTTTGACTTATTTTGGATCTTATACATTCATTTAAACTTCAATTCGGAAAATTACGAACTGCATTTTATAACAGTTTATTAAGTTTGTAAATTATATACCCATTCCCTCTTATTTCACTTTAATACCAATGCATTTTATAACAATTCACTTTACTATTCTTCTTTATCATTGATTCAGGGTAATTACTTAACTTGGGTTCAACTTCAATACAAACTTAAGTATACATCATCAAAAATCATGACTTAAGTTTTATTCAAATTCATATACCATACATTTGTCTATTGTTCAATTCCTTATTCCCATGACATTTTAACTTCTAAGATAAATTTGGTAAGTTATATATGCTATGGAAGAATATTGATTATTATACAAGTTCAATAGTCTCCAATTTATTTCAAATCTAATATTATAAATTCCAAAGGGTTTCTTGTTCAATTTATTTTTCTTTTATGTTCATTTTCTTATTTCACAGTTCAAAAGTTTAACAATATCAAGTTTGATTCATTTCTTTATTTAGAGAATCATTCATTACTTGAGAATATGGGTGGCAATTAGACCCGACCCGACCCGACGGGTCTCGGTTCTAGGCGGGTCGGGTTTTGTCGGGTTTAAACTATACATTTCAAAAATCTGGACCCGACCCGACCCGAGCTTCGGTTCGGGTCGGGTCGGGTTAAAGCTCGGGTCGGGTCGGGTCGGGTCGGTTCGGGTCCGATTGAATAATAACACTAAAAATACATATATTTCAGTGTTTTTAGGTCGGGTCCTTCGGGTTCAGGTCTATGCGGGTCGGGTTTGATCGGGTCTTGATGGTATTTTTCATCGCCTAGACCCGACCCGAGACCCATCGGGTTCGGTTCGGGTTCGGGTCTTTTCGGGTCGGTTCGGTTCGGGTTTTCGGTTCTCGGTTCTAATTGCCAGCCCTACTTGAGAACTTAAGAATTTAATTTCTGGATCATTTCTAAATCAAATTTCAAAATATTATATATATATTATATCTTTTATATAAACCATATTATAAATTATTCAAATGAATTTCAATTTCTTAAAACAAGATATAAAACTTCTAAGTGGTCTCCCCGACTCAAACTCGTGAAAAGGAGCGTCGATGATGCGTGCACTCATCACCGAAATCATTTCCAAACACAAGAGGGGAGTATACACTTAGTTCTAAAATTCATTTTAAAACAATTTCTATATGAAACAACATTAAAAGTAAAATGACATCATTTCAAAATCATTTTTAAATCAATATTGTAAAACCACCCAAAATTAAATTATCAAATTCATATTTATCTTCTTATTTCATTACCAATTGCATTCCAACATTTCGTTTTTCTTAAACCATTCAATAACTAAATAGTTCTAATTATTGATCAGTCGAATAATAAATGATGATAATAACAAAATCAAAATTCATATATTTCAAATAATTCTTTATATATAAAAAAATATAATTCAAAACAATATCATGTCAATCGGTTTAAGTGTTTAGAAATCCATGTCGATGTATTGGCGTCCCAAGTACCGACCAGAATTCAAAAATACTGAACAAACCAAATCAACACAATACAAAACCGTTTTATATCGAAATTACAAATACGTTCTGTCATATACACTCAAACTCATTCTAGGGTATTACTACCCTATCTCTAATGAGTTAATCCCAAATAGAGCCAAGGTTTTCGCTAAACCAAAGCTCTGATACCAACTGTAACAACCCGAATTTTTGACCGTTCAAATGAACAATGATCCTCACATGTCGACTTAAACAAATCTAAAATACGGATAGTTATTGGGATTAATATAAGAAAACGAAGAAAGAAGAAAAACAATCATAGAATCTCACAGCGGAAGGACAAAATATAATAAGTGAATAACAGTTCATGAGGATGTTAAAACATACATTTGATTATAATTTACAACAAGTATCAGAGTTAACTATCATAAACATACCAATATTTATAGAGGAATAATAATAATAAAACATCTGTTGAGCTCCATCTTCATCTTCATAATAGTGTCTTCAATAACTAAAAACTCAGGCTGACCCGAGCGCAAAAGGAAAGACAAAAACACTCGGATCAAAACTAAAATATTCTCATATCAGTTAAATCAAATTCATGTGATAATACGAGTGCAATAACTTAAGAGATGTTATGGGAATTTCCATCTCCTAAGGATCCGTCAAACTAGATACTATATAATACAATACGCTTTTATAATAGTGTCTATGGTTAAATACAAAACATTAAAATAGCGTAAGCGGAATTACCATTATTACCCTTACACCGTTTGTACCGTTATCGTACAGTTTGCATATAACACACTAGTACGCTGATGGATAGGGATGCACCGTAATACGACAACGTTAAATCAAAATCTTAATGGCTCGATCAGGATAAATATGACCAGGCATCGAGGCAATACCCATAAGTAGTGATTCTACCGGATTGCGGACCCAGGTCAGTGGTAACACATAGCCGCCAGCTACCGCCCACCCCAGACAATACTTCGAAAAAAATCAAAGTTCGCCCAATCAATCATAAAGTAAGAGATATGGTGTCGAAGAGGCATGTCTGCTAAGAGGAGCTAACTCACATTAACCTGGGTATGACTCTTAATTTAGTCATTTAAATTATGGCCCGAAGGTCAAGGCTATCCATCATCGCTCTCTTTCTTCAAAACCAGTAATCGCCTTCAAAACATCCTACTTCATTCAGGAACTCCACCGCGTACACAGTTGTTAAAGTGGTTTTCGATATTGGCAGAGAGTATGACAATAGCCGATCCAGTCTCTTTAACAACCAAACGTTTACATTTTTCACACCGATCAGTTCTTTTAAATTTCAAAGAGGTTTGTACTACATATCAAAATATCATATTTTCTTAAAATCATTTCATTAGAATATTATTCATATTAAAATCTCCACTTAAAACCAAACTTAGAATCTTGAAACAATTCCAATTCAAAATAATTTGAATATTTAAAATAGTATGTTAAAATAATTTAGAAATATATATATATATATAATAGTTAGGAAATAAATAGTTAGATAATAAAAGTTCAAAATAAAATAGTGTTTATAAATTTTTTGTAAAATACATATATGTGGTAAAATATAACGTAGTTGTAAAATAGATAATTGGTTATTTAAATAGTAATAAGTAAAAAAAGTTAGTTTATAAAGATAGTACAACATAAGTATATATTAAATAGTAAAGTTTATAAAATAAAATAAATATTTAGTAAAATAGCTTATAAAATGGTCTAAAATATTATAATTGGAATTGGTATTGTTCCTTCTGAATAACTTGAAATCAGGTTCCAATTTCAAATCAATGCAGCTTAATTTTAGTATTTCAATTCGATTCAACCTATTTTTCGTTCTCAAACCAATTCAATTCAGAAAATCTGATTTAAATTTTTAAAATTTAACATAGAACTCTCATTTGGAATCATTTCAGTTTGTGGAAAATCTAGAGTTCACAAATCAAATATTACTTTAAATAAGATTAATTTAAAGTCAATTTTAAAGATGGATAATTGTTTGTATTTTTAAACAATTCAATTCAATAGGTTCAATTCATGCTAAAGTACAAATATTTAGCTTCTATTTACAAAAAATAATAATAATCATTCAACTTTAAATTCCAATATTTTAAAGTTCAATTTTGCAGGAAATCAATTCATAAAATCTCATTTACTGCTTTTAAAACATTATTTCAAAATTTAAAGTTTGAACAAAATTTATTTAACCAATCGCTGTCCATATATAATTTTCTATCTAATGGCCAGATAATGATTAAAATTTAATTTTAGTATTTTAGGAAAGGATATATATCATTTCAATCCAAATCAGGGTCATAAGTATTTATCATTTCAACCTACATTCTTAATTCATTTTAATGATTAATCCCAGTTTTATTTATTACCCGTAACATCTACGGTAATGGTTGGGATTAATCAACATAATCAATAAGCATATATAAACAATGTCGATAATAAGATGAATTACATATTAGTACATTAAATATATAAATCCAAGGCATCCATCAAAATCAACACATTTAAATAGTTCAGTATAATATCAGTTTACTAGTCATCAGGTATGAGGTTTTTAAACAAGAAATTAATTTATAACTGTACGATTTATATTAATAGTTAAATTAAATTATATAGTCATATGCAGATTTAACATAAATAATAAATTTAAACAGTCAAACAGCAAACAATGCAATCATATCATAACATGAATTTAATTCAACTAATAATCAAATTTTTAGTTAGGTGTGAGTGAGTTAAATCACTCATCTTTGATTTCAAACGAGATTGACATTCAAATCTTCGCCCAAAAATCAACCGTCTCAGAATCAGTCCATGACAGTTCCATGTTGTGCAGAATTTCGATACGATCCCAATGGATCCAACTGATCGTCAAACTGAAGTCGTATGTGAAAGTTATACAAGTTTTATCATTTAAATTTCAAAATAAATAAATAAAACCATCACCCACTCCTATTGTGCCAAGTCATCCCTTCCCTGCGCCCTACTTTCTTCTTCGTGTATCCGCGTTCTAAATTCTAGAACCCAAAGTCCTGATTTTAAATCCCAAGCTGCATCCATATCGAAGCACCGAACTACGATCTATCACCGTCACCCCGTGCGCCGTGCCAAGGCTTGCCGCCGCCCCAAATCCGGTCCCAGGAGAAATTTATGGCGATTTCCTGAAGCAAACTATACCATCATCCGTATGGATGAAAAGGTCTCGCGAAGATCTTCAACATTGGTTCATAAATTTTTGAATTTCATTGAGTAGATTAGAAGATAATAAGGAAGGAAGGATTGAACAATAGCGACCATTGAAAAACAACGGCGGCTGACATCTTTTAGGGTATCAAATTATAATTTTAATAATATTTTTTATTGTTTCACGTGTTATAAAGCCAAAAACGCGCCTGTAGTGTCCCGAATTTCCGGTACCATTTGAGCTGACCAAATAACACAAGTCCAACCCAAATTGCACTGGAAACCAGAAAACTAATAGGAAGTTAGAGGGTGAGAATAGATAAGATAGAAAAATATAATAGGAGAAGAAGAAGAACATACATCATCAGAGTAAACACGAATCTCACAGCGGAACGAATAAAGTATAACATAACTTTGAAATAAAAACAGTATGTATACAATAACACTTATCAGAGTACAACACTTACAACACAACACAAATAAACAATAGCTATATAATCCTGAAGCCTCCTGCTCCAAGCTCTCCAAGTGTATTTGAAAAATCCCGACTACTTGACTACCCGTACAAATTTGGGCACCCAAGAGTTAAGGGGAAACAAAACAAAATAAACTCTGGGTCAGTCTGGGACTGGTGTGAATAAACTCCAAACACTTGCTTTAACTTTAAAAATCCTTTTAAAAGAAAGAATAATCGTAAGACCAATCCACACATAATGTAACAACCCGTATTTTCAATAACCTGTTATAACGTAAATCGAGGCAGAATTTAATTTATAAATCTGAATCAAGGGAAACGGGCTATGCCATTGCGTTCGTCTCGGAAAAATACGCGAAATAGAGTCCGAGTTTTCGAAAATCGGAGTCCGTATGACCCGATTAAGGCCCAACGAAGTTTTCAGAAAAATTCAAAGTAAAAAAAACAGATTTCAAATTCAAGTTTGAATTTGGAAATTAGGTCAGATTGGGCCAGGCGGGAAAATTTCCGCCAGAGCACCCAAGTCGACAGCCCTGTCAACTTGAAAGTCGACTTGGTTGGACCCAAGTCGACAGCCCTGTCGACTTGGCTCAGCCGGGCAGTTTTGCCTGGTGCACCATTTTGGGGTTGTGTTGAGTTTGGGGGCCAGATTCGGTTTTAAGGGCTGAGATTGGAATTAGGGTTTAATCCTAAGGCTAGAACTAATCCTAATCTCTATAAATAATCCCCTAACCTAACCCTAAATCATCATTATTCATTCAAGTAACTAAACTATGGCAAAATCATTCCTCTCATGGCCTCCACTCTCTTCATAAAATTTCTAAATTATTTCTATGAGGGATTTTCCATGCATACAAGTGTTTTCAAGCTTGTATGAGCATCATTAGCTTGCATTCAAGTCAAGTTTCCATATTTACATCATAAAGCAAGGGTTTTGATCATTTTGGCTCAAGGGTTTTTCTATTAGAGCTTGCATTTTGGGTCTAATTGATTGCATAAGGGCTTTGTCATATTTTTGTGTCTTCATAAGCATTGTAAGCCCTTTTCTACTTTCATACTTAAACTCTAAAGTTAAATGAATGATGCAAGTTTGGTTGATCATATGATATGCAAGTTATGTTATGCAAGTATGTCATGTTATGATATGTAAGTTTACCATTTTATGCTATGCAAGTTTGCCATGTTATGTTATGCAAGTATGCCATGTTATGATATGCAAGTTTACCATGTTATGTTATGCAAGTTTACCATGTTGTGATATGCAAGTTTATCATGTTATGTTATGCAAGTTTGGGTTGATCATTTTGTTCACGTTACCATGTTATGCAAGCTTATCTTGGGCTTATGAGCTTAAAGCTTCAAGCTTTATGCTAAAGGTTGCATTTTGGCAACATGTAAGTTATCATATCCCTTATGATAACTTGCATGTGAGGCTAAATGCGAACTTATGGCCATTTCTACATGTCATTTATCACCATGTATCACTTATATGCTAAGTTTGGTTTTATGCATGCTTTTGAGGCCTAATGATGCAATATGCAAGTATATGAACATATGTACATTTCATATGCCACCATGTTAAACTTGTGGCTTCAACACCTTTATGTCATGATTATGCCAAGTTCCCTCTTTCTATCCTTTATGCGCTATTGCGATATGTAAGCGATGGGATTGCGTTTGGGGTTGGGTAAACTTAAAAGACATAAAAACATAAGATTGGGAATTTACCAATTAAGTTAGGTCTACCCATTGGGAATTTACCTATTAAGTTAGGTCTACCCAAATTCTTGAAAACTTGTAACATGTTTTGGAAACATGATGGACATGACACTTAGAAAATATAAGTGTGACCAACTCGAGGTTGGGTTGAGTTTGTAGCGTAAAACTACCCGGAACCGACCGGCTTAACTAGTTGCTACAAACAATAGGACTTAATGTGAGAAGTTGGTCATGTTGTACCTTGAATCCGAGGTTAGACCAAGTTGTGGTATAAAGCTACCCGGAACCGACCGGCTTAACTAGTAACTGCAACGGAGTCTAATGTGAGAGGTTAAGGCACATTAATTAATTAATGCCTCATGATTAGGGTTTAAGTCATGGTCCACTTAATACTTAATCAATGCGGGCTTGGTAGATTAATCAGGGTTAAGTCGTGAACTCATCGTTACACTTAACCAAGTTAATCCATGATTAGCAAAAGGGTTAAACCGTACTTAACCCACTAGAAAATCCTAGCAATGGGGGTCCACTCCAGCAGTAATCCCAAGTTCGTATCATTAAGACCCTAGGGTCTAGGCTAGGGCGGGGGGCACAATTACTGGACTTGAGGTAAGAGACCAAAAACGACGGCAGAGTGGTACGCCGGTGTAGTTCCGGGCGGACTTTTGGTCGTGCACATAGTCCGAAGCCGGGGAAAGCATGCACGGGTACCAGTAGATCGAGACTGTGCACTTATGTTTATGGTGTCCAGGGGTTGACACCCTAGGGCTTGATACACCCGACGGGAGACCCTACACAGTCTGACTACAATTATGTTTGGGCCGCATTGACACCAACACGTGACGAGTTAGGCTTATAGGGAGCCGATCGACTAGACCGTTTGGTTGGACCGCGTATTAGGGTCACTTCATGTTATTGGGCCAAAGCTTGGGCCAAGGGACCAATACTTGTTTATTCAAGTCATGTTTGTTTGCTAGTACACCTGTGGTGCAAAAACCTTAAGCCTGATTATGCGATGACACCTTTATCTACCTTGTTAGTTAATCATCATGCTAGTATGTTGTTATCCTTATGTTCATCCCTGCTTCTCATGCCAGTTAACTTTACCAGTTTACATTGATTGTAGTAGGGCTTACTCAGTCTTTTTGACTGACCTGTTTTCCTTTCGCCTCTTTTCTTCCGTTTCCCCCCCCCCCCCCCCCGGGTTCTCAGGGTGGGAATATTGGAGCTTAGCTTGGATTTCTGATCGCTTGCTTGTGGGATTTTAGCTCATGTACGGTCTTGACATGAAGCTAGCTATGGTTATCACTTATTTTGGGGATAGTACTTATGTATTTCAGTTTTTCAGTGATGTTGTTTTTATCTAGACTTGTGTATTTGGAAAGTGACATTATGTTGTATCAGACTTGTTTTGAAATAGTTTGAAATCTTCCGCTGTTTTACTTATCTTATTTACTCTGTTTATATATATACATATGTTCTTGTTCTGCCTTGATATATCATTATGCATTGTTTACCTGATTCAAACGCCCCTCCAAAGTCAGAGTGCTTGCAAGAGCCACCCTGGCGGAGGTGGGGTGTTACATTTGGTATCAGAGCATATGGTTTACGAGAAGGAACAAAAAGGTTTTTAGAAAACTTTTGGAAAACTATTTTCAAAACCAAGTATAAAGTATTTTCCAAAGAAAAGTCTAGTTTATTTTAAAGGCTATTCCCCAAAAAGCCATTAGCAAAATTCCTTCGTTTTTCTCCATTCTGAATCTGTCTTTTTCTTCGTTTTCAGTATGGCCAATAACTTTACTATTCCGGAGGGAGTGCACGTACCTGTTTGGTATAGGAGACTTTTGGAGGCTAGGGCGACCGAAGCCGGCCCCGCAGATGTTCCTCCTCCTCCTCCTCCGGTAGTTAATGTTCCTCCTCCTCCGGTAGTTAATGTTCCTCCTCCTCCGGTATTTAATGTTCCTCCTCCTCCTGTCGCTGAGGTTCCTCTTCCTCCTCCCCCTCAGCATCCACAAAAGGATTTCGCGGAGATTTGCAAAGACTTTAAGGCGATGGGTTGCAAGAATTTCATTGGAACGGAGACTTTTGTAGAGGCAAGGAATTGGTTGAAAGAAACCAAAGATCTTTTGCCTTCTTTGATATAGATGACCGTAGGAAGGTTTTATTGGCAGTATGGTTGCTAAAGGAAGAAGCTGCACGTTGGTGGGTGGTCACCACCGCTACTAGGCCAATTGAGACTTGGGATGACTTTCGGGGAAAGTTTGGACTAAGGTTCCTATCACTGAAGCAAGGGGACATGACTATTAGGGAATACATAGATAAGTTTAATCAACTGGCTCGGGTCGGTTTAGACTTGGTTAACACAGCTCAGAAGAAGGCCCTATACTTTGCTCTAGGATTAAACGAGCCATTACATGGTTTAGCCATGACTCATATACCCTTGGGGGCAACTTTCGAGAGTTTGGTGAATATGGCCCTACTCAATGAAGAGAATAGGAGTGACAAGAAAGAGATCAAGATGAATGATACTCAAGCCAAGAAGACTGATTCCCAGTGGAAAGGAAATCAGGGTAATCCAAGCGGTCAGAGCAGTCAAGGCAATAAGAACAAGAACAAGAGTCAAGGCAACAAGGGGAACAACAACAAGGGCAATAACGACAAGAGGAAGTGCCATTATTGTGGTTCAGTTGGGCATCTTATTAAGGATTGTAGGAAGAGAAAATGGAAGAGTGGTGAATGCTTTCATTGTGATGAGTCTGGACATTTCAATAAGGATTGCCCGAAGAAGCAAGGGCAAGGCCAGGGTCAGACTCAGCGTGCTGGACCTTCAGGAGGGCAAGTTCATGCTCTCAATGTCGCTCCAGTTCTCGATCGAGGTAGTATTTCTGTTGAAAGTCTTGTTTACATTTCTGATTTTCCTGTTCGTACTTTGTTTGATTCTGGTGCATCGCATAGTTTATTTCATTTGGTTTAGTTGAAAGTTTGCACCTAAGTACTAGTCTAGTTAATTATCCCGTGTGTGTTTCAAATCCAATTGGGGTTTCCGCCCATTTGTCTATTATCTACGTGGATTTGAAAATCTCTATCTTTAGTGTAGAGTTCTCATGTGATGCTTATATTCTCGGTTTCATGGGGTATGGGTTGATTTTGGGCATGGATGGGTTGTCCAGTTTTGGAGCCATCCTTGATTTTTGAGCATAGGATTGTGAGGCTCATGACTCGCCTCGGTAATACCCTAAAAATTTCTAGTAACCCTATGAGTCCCGTCATGTTGTGTTATCTTGAATCCCTCAACTCGTCTATCGATAGTTTGCAATCGGTGAGGGTGGTCCGAGAATATCCTGATATCTTGGATGAAGTGAAGGGGGTTACCCCTAAGCGAGAGATTGATTTCCGCATTTATCTAGTTGATAATGCCAAGCCAGTTACGTGGCCGGTTAGGCACATGGTCCCGCAAGATGAGAGTTAAGAAAGCAAGTCAAGGAGTTGCTTGAGAAGAACTTCATTAGATGAAGTATATCTGAATGGGGAGCGCCTGTAGTATTTACTACCAAGGCAGATGGTTCTCTTCGACTTTGTGTTGATTATCGTGAGTTAAACAAGGAGTATAGACAACCATTGCCAAGGATCGATGATTTGTTTGATCAGCTTGTAGGAACATCTGTTTTCTCTTGATCTTGCTACTGGATCCCTTCAGCTCAGAGTAGCTGAGGATAGTATAGACAAAACTGCGTTCAGAACTCCAGATGGATTCTTAGAAGGGCTGGTCATGCCATTCGGTTTAACTAATGCACCCGCCTACTTCGTGGACTTGATGAGTAGGGTGTCTAGGGAGTTCCTGAACAAGTTTGTGGTAATCTTTGTAGACGATATCCTGACTTTCTTAAAGAACGAGGAAGAACATGCTAGACATCTCAAGGAGGTGATGGATACGCTTAGAGCGCATCAGTTGAAAGCCAAGTCCTCCAAATATCATTTTGGAGAAAAGAAGTTAGATTTCTTGGGCACATAGTTTCTAAGCAAGGCTTAGTGGTGGATCCTGCTAAAGTGGTCGCGGTTCAAAACCGAAAAGCTCCGACGAGGACAATTGAAGTAAGAAGTTCTCTCAGTTTAATTAGTTAGATAGCGTCCCTTGAGCTTAGACCTACCCTTCTGGATCAAGTAGGGACTTCGCAGAAAGAAGACCCGCAGTTAGTCGAGATCATGGACCAGTTGATTCGAGGCGAGATGGTAAGTCACCTCGCTATAGATGACAAGGGATGGCTAAGACGCGATGAGAGAAAGAAGGTTCTTGAAGATGCACATCACCCGAGGAGGTGGCCGAGTTTGTCCCAAGGTGCATGTTGTGCCAACAGATTAAGGCCGAGTCATAGAAGCCCGGTAGGCTATTATATCCATTGGAGGTCCCCGCAATGGAAGAGGGAAAAACGTCACAAAGAATTTCGTGGATGGACTGCCTAGATCAAGGAAAGGACCCTGTTGAGCTTGACTCTAGTCCGACTTTGTGAAATGACTTGAGAGGTGGAGGATAAGTGGGAGTCGGTTTACCGGCGAAAGGACTGCATCATAGCTAGCGACAGTTTACTTTCAAGAAATAAAGCGGTTGCACGGGGTTCCCTAAAGTATAGTTAGTAACCATGACTCAATCTTCACTAGCCAGTTTTGGGATAGTCTACGGGAAGTCATGGGCAAGCAACTGAATCTAAGTACGGCCTATCATTCACAGGCGAATGGTTCATTTCGTTCAACCATGAGTTATAGAAAATCACGTTAGTAAGAGCAATTGGCAACGTGGATTGGTATTTTCAAGAAAAGTTCTGCTGCGTGGAATACTTTATAGTAAGTAAACGAGATCCAGGATTCACTGGTGAATTTTGGAGAGCTTGCATGAAACCATGAGGTCATAGTTACGTTTAAGCCAAGAATGATGGAAGAGTAAGTGAAAGAGGAAGACGAGAGGCGACAATAAAATGGGTTCCAACTCATATTTAGAAATAAGAGTTAAGAGGCTCAGAAATCATGAAGTAAAAGACGGTCAAATCACAGTGGAGTTAAACTCAAGGAAACGTGACTTAGAAGATTGAAGGCTGGATACGCGCATCATATCTCTTTTTAAGAGCATATCCTTGATCCTTGTTTTCATGTGGAACTTACTCGCATGTTATCTTTTTACGTATATCCTCTCGGTCCCATTCTCGGTCCTATTTCTGTCGGGAGGTATGACTTATTGGCTAGTAATACATGTCAAGGTGTGAAGGGGTCCGTTAGGTTGACTAAACCTTTTGGGCTTTTATAGAATATGGGTTGGGTTAGGAAGGGATTTCTTGTAATCCGAAAGGAGTATATCCTGCTTATCTTCCCGATCTCTTTGTAGCATATCTTTCTTTTGCTATCTATATCGTGTTAATCTTGTCATGAGAACCTTAGGTAGAAACCCTTTGGATGAAACATGTGTTTGAAACATGTTATGCTTGATGTTTGCAAGTGGTTGCAAGTGGTTGCAAGTGTTTGCAAGTGGTTACTCGTGGATGCATTATACACGTTAGGCACTAGATCGGCTCACACACTCCTCATATTGCATATGCATGAGTGTTTACGCTTATTCATGGATGAAATTTTTTGTGTTATCACATGGATGTTGCATATGGATGTATGTTATGTGCACACATATAGATGTTATACATAATGTTAGGAATTGCATACATATGGATTCATTTCACCAACATAATTTGCATTGATGATATTTGCATTAGATAAGTACATATACACACACCTTTGCATATGTTCATACAACATTTAGAATCTTGTAAGGACAATGATTGCTCGTGGATGATGTTTTGAGTAGATAGATGTTGGATGGTAGGGTACGTTCTTCCTAACTTGAAGATTTCGGGGACGAAATCCTTTAAGGAGGGGAGAATGTAACAACCCGTATTTTCAATAACCTGTTATAACGTAAATCGAGGCAGAATTTAATTTATAAATCTGAATCAAGGGAAACGGCTATGCCATTGCGTTCGTCTCGGAAAAATACGCGAAATAGAGTCCGAGTTTTCGAAAATCGGAGTCCGTATGACCCGATTAAGGCCCAACGAAGTTTTCAGAAAAATTCAAAGTAAAAAAAACAGATTTCAAATTCAAGTTTGAATTTGGAAATTAGGTCAGATTGGGCCAGGCGGGAAAATTCCCGCCAGAGCACCCAAGTCGACAGCCCTGTCGACTTGAAAGTCGACTTGGTTGGACCCAAGTCGACAGCCCTGTCGACTTGGCTGTCGACTTGGCTCAGCCGGGCAGTTTTGCCTGGTGCACCATTTTGGGGTTGTGTTGAGTTTGGGGGCCAGATTCGGTTTTAAGGGCTGAGATTGGAATTAGGGTTTAATCCTAAGGCTAGAACTAATCCTAATCTCTATAAATAAGCCCCTAACCTAACCCTAAATCATCATTATTCATTCAAGTAACTAAACTATGGCAAAATCATTCCTCTCATGGCCTCCACTCTCTTCATAAAATTTCTAAATTATTTCTATGAGGGATTTTCCATGCATACAAGTGTTTTCAAGCTTGTATGAGCATCATTAGCTTGCATTCAAGTCAAGTTTCCATATTTACATCATAAAGCAAGGGTTTTGATCATTTTGGCTCAAGGGTTTTTCTATTAGAGCTTGCATTTTGGGTCTAATTGATTGCATAAGGGCTTTGTCATATTTGTGTGTCTTCATAAGCATTGTAAGCCCTTTTCTACTTTCATACTTAAACTCTAAAGTTAAATGAATGATGCAAGTTTGGTTGATCATATGATATGCAAGTTATGTTATGCAAGTATGTCATGTTATGATATGCAAGTTTACCATGTTATGCTATGCAAGTTTGCCATGTTATGATATGCAAGTTTACCATGTTATGCTATGCAAGTTTGCCATGTTATGATATGCAAGTTTATCATGTTATGTTATGCAAGTATGCCATGTTATGATATGCAAGTTTACCATGTTATGTTATGCAAGTTTACCATGTTGTGATATGCAAGTTTATCATGTTATGTTATGCAAGTTTGGGTTGATCATTTTGTTCATGTTACCATGTTATGCAAGCTTATCTTGGGCTTATGAGCTTAAAGCTTCAAGCTTTATGCTAAAGGTTGCATTTTGGCAACATGTAAGTTATCATATCCCTTATGATAACTTGCATGTGAGGCTAAATGCGAACTTATGGCCATTTCTACATGTCATTTATCACCATGTATCACTTATATGCTAAGTTTGGTTTTATGCATGCTTTTGAGGCCTAATGATGCAATATGCAAGTATATGAACATATGTACATTTCATATGCCACCATGTTAAACTTGTGGCTTCAACACCTTTATGTCATGATTATGCCAAGTTCCCTCTTTCTATCCTTTATGCGCTATTGCGATATGTAAGCGATGGGATTGCGTTTGGGGTTGGGTAAACTTAAAAGACATAAAAACATAAGATTGGGAATTTACCTATTAAGTTAGGTCTACCCATTGGGAATTTACCTATTAAGTTAGGTCTACCCAAATTCTTGAAAACTTGTAACATGTTTTGGAAACATGATGGACATGACACTTAGAAAATATAAGTGGGACCAACTCGAGGTTGGGTTGAGTTTGTAGCGTAAAACTACCCGGAACCGACCGGCTTAACTAGTTGCTACAAACAATAGGACCTAATGTGAGAAGTTGGTCATGTTGTACCTTGAACCCGAGGTTAGACCAAGTTGTGGTATAAAGCTACCCGGAACCGACCGGCTTAACTAGTAACCGCAACGGAGTCTAATGTGAGAGGTTAAGGCACATTAATTAATTAATGCCTCATGATTAGGGTTTAAGTCATGGTCCACTTAATACTTAATCAATGCGGGCTTGGTAGATTAATCAGGGTTAAGTCGTGAACTCATCGTTACACTTAACCAAGTTAATCCATGATTGGCAAAAGGGTTAAACCGTACTTAACCCACTAGAAAATCCTAGCAATGGGGGTCCACTCCAGCAGTAATCCCAAGTTCGTATCATTAAGACCCTAGGGTCTAGGCTAGGGCGGGGGGCACAATTACTGGACTTGAGGTAAGAGACCAAAAACGACGGCAGAGTGGTACGCCGGTGTAGTTCCGGGCGGACTTTTGGTCGTGCACATAGTCCGAAGCCGGGGAAAGCATGCACGGGTACCAGTAGATCGAGACTGTGCACTTATGTTTATGGTGTCCAGGGGTTGACACCCTAGGGCTTGATACACCCGACGGGAGACCCTGCACAGTCTGACTACAATTATGTTTGGGCCGCATTGACACCAACACGTGACGAGTTGGGCTTATAGGAAGCCGATCGACTGGACCGTTTGGTTGGACCGCGTAATAGGGTCACTTCATGTTATTGGGCCAAAGCTTGGGCCAAGGGACCAATACTTGTTTATTCAAGTCATGTTAGTTTGCTAGTACACCTGTGGTGCAAAAACCTTAAGCCTGATTATGCGATGACACCTTTATCTACCTTGTTAGTTAATCATCATGCTAGTATGTTGTTATCCTTATGTTCATCCCTGCTTCTCATGCCAGTTAACTTTACCAGTTTACATTGATTGTAGTAGGGCTTACTCAGTCTTTTTGACTGACCTGTTTTCCTTTCGCCTCTTTTCTTCCGTTCCCCCCCCCCCCCCCCCGGGTTCTCAGGGTGGGAATATTGGAGCTTAGCTTGGATTTCTGATCGCTTGCTTGTGGGATTTTAGCTCATGTACGGTCTTGACATGAAGCTAGCTATGGTTATCACTTATTTTGGGGATAGTACTTATGTATTTCAGTTTTTCAGTGATGTTGTTTTTATCTAGACTTGTGTATTTGGAAAGTGACATTATGTTGTATCAGACTTGTTTTGAAATAGTTTGAATTCTTCCGCTGTTTTACTTATCTTATTTACTCTGTTTATATATATACATATGTTCTTGTTCTGCCTTGATATATCATTATGCATTGTTTACCTGATTCAAACGCCCCTCCAAAGTCAGAGTGCTTGCAAGAGCCACCCTGGCGGAGGTGGGGTGTTACACATAAACACGGATGTTTTTTACCTTACGAACCCAAATCATCTTTGAAAATAATATCATTCTGATATTATAATAGTGATTTAATACAAGTATATAGAATCTAGCAGAACGCTTGCATCTCACGCTCTACATACATATTTTACAATCAAAACCGCGGGCGCTTATTGGAGAATGGATTTTTCCTGGCAAGGTATGGAACCACCTTCCGATAGTGTATCTCTAGAGGAGAATACACTGAGTTCAACAAGAACATCTTGCAACTCAGCCACACATGACTGACCACTCATTTCGCTTGAGTGTATCGAATGTATATCACTAACGGTTGGGATCAGCAACCGTTTCCCGATAAGGGAAAGCATCGATAGATTTAAAGAAGGAAATGAATATTCTCTAGATAGGTGATTATACACCCTAATGGGAGCTATCCACATAGCCATGTTGCTTGCCCGATTTTGTGCCATTTCCCAGTTGTGAGGCTAGAGGCCATAACTTACCTTTTTACATATCGTATCTTCATTTACTTTGAATGCCACATCGTCCTACCCGTCAAATCATTATCGATTTCCTTAAAGGTATCACGGGTATAAAGCTAAGAGAAACGAATTCCTCCGCCACCAAACGTAATACGTTTGAAGAGATCAACATATATGATTCGTTAGGAATACTCTGTCAGACATTCGTCCATACACGTTTGTCCTGGGACTGAACAAACCGAAGGCACTATTCTGTGAATCCATCTTAGGCAATTTCTACCTAGGATTAACAAACAGCCCTTGCACTTTACTTCATCTTCAATTATATTCGGCATACTTGATTTGCAATGCTTATGCAAATACGGAGTGGTTCTTTGGATAATAATCTAACTGGTCTCTCCATATTAACAACGTAAAATGGTCAAAAACTTTGATAGTCGGTGATTTAACTATCAAATGAAAACATGTGTACAAACAACAACCTTGCTTCCAGTTTGGAATTTCTATTGATCAATCATCATATATATATATATATTCATATTTTCCTTATTTTCTATATTTAGAAAATATATGTTATTAACATTGGAAAACATTTCCATAGCTTATTTACGTATCACTATCCTTCCATAACTATCAGTCCCTAACGGTAAACTAGTAAGAGAACAATTCTCTAAGTATCAATCCCGAAGGCCGAAACCAACATTAGATCGATACTTAGAAAACTATTCAACTTAACTAATCTCTAGTCAATTTCTAATTTTGCTTAACTCTATTTCTTTAACTCTATTTGATTAATTCTGTTTGATTAATTCCTATTCGAATAACTAATATTCGATTTAACTCCATTCGCTTAACTCTAGGTCGCAGCGATCACAATGGTTACGCCTGATTCCCTCAGGAAACATCCGACAGCCGTAGGCTATCTGCAGCCCTGCGAATTACGCTAGCAGTCATGCTAAATGACAACTTATCCTGAATAACTATGTTTGACTAACTCTTATTCAACCAACTTTATTTGCTTTATAAAGATTTCCTTTTAATAACGTTTATTCATTTATAAAGATTTCCTTTTTAACAACGTTTATTCGCTTATAACGATTTTCTTTTTAACAACGTTTATTCACTCATAAAGGTTTCCTTTTTAACAACGTTTACTCACTTATAAAGATTTCCTTTTTAACAACGTTTATTCACTTATAAAGATTTCCTTTTTAACATAATTCTATTTATTTTCTAAACAAATACTCCTATATAATTCTATTTATTTTCTAAATATTTCCTTTTATAGAATCCTTTGATTTTATAAATAATTCTTTTTATTAAATCCTTTGATTTCATAAATATTTCTTATGGTATTTCAAATATCAAATGACAATGATAAATATCATCCAAACATATACAATCAATAACAGATTATATATCACAGCATATATCACAATATATGGAAGATAGTAAAATAAATATTGAGGAATCCAGTCGGATTCCTTCAACCTGTTTCCCTGCATCCACAGATGTAAAACGATATATATAACATCACTTTCATTTTAATATGAGATATTCTGATAAACAGAATCAATATTAACTAACGATTTATATTTATAACTATAGCTACATTGTCAAACAGTTAACTAGCAATCAATCAAACAATTATCATACACAACATTCAATCATTTTTATCAATTCAAAAATACGTTTATAAAAATATAAACTGATCAGAGTTAGTGAGTTTTACTCACATTTGACGATCATCGTTAAATAACGATTTACGGTCGTTGATTCGGATCGGGCATTTTTTTTCGCTATAAATTGTAACGAGCTCTGATTCACTCCCAGTCAATTCCATGGCGTAGACCTCGCTCATACGATTCCAACAGATCTGGTTTCATCAGATTATGGTATTGTATGCTCAAGTTATGACTTATACAAGTTACACGCTATTTTAATTTGAAATTAACTATGCTTAAACAAATCTAAAAATTTGGGCTTAACCTTTTCTTTGTTGGCCCATTTGCCCAAGCCCATACCCATAAACACGTCCTCCTGCTCCTCATCTCTTCTCCCTTTCGAACCCAGTATTTCCACAACCAAGTTCTACTGCCATTTCCATTTCATGAAAATACACAGGTTATTAACTTGAAAATAACTAAATAATATCAACCTTAATCAACTCCTCTTAACCAATGTTTGAAACTTACACCCTTTCGCTCATCATCTTCCAGTCTGAAACCATTCCAGTCCCCTTCTCTCTCTAAATACCCTTCCTATCACCAATCATACCCACTGCTTCTTAACAAATAAACACGCTGATTTCCCCCTTACTAAAATACCTACCTGATACTACCTCGAAACCACCAGGTACTTGCAACCCGTTACTGTTGCTCACTACAGTAAGAAGAAAAAAAAAACAGTGACCTCTACTTACACTGAAGACCACAAAATCTCTGCCACCCAAAAGCTCCACTACAACTAGCGATGCCCCCTTTCGTACTGCCTCGACTTTGACGTTTCCCTGAATCTCACGCACAGTAGTGTGAACTTTCCTACCACCGAACTCCTCCACAGTTCGAAGCATGCTTGCCACCATTCTCACCTCCTGACTGACTCCAAACTCGCCCCGTCCACTACAGTGAACGGCGTCACACAAATTCCGCTCCAGCTGTATCTACAGCAGTTTCGAACTCCTCACTCAGATTTTAAGAATCGCGCCTCACCCCCAGTACTTGTTTTCCCACGTCGGTTGCCCCTTTCCGATCAACGCTGGAATTTCCAGCGATCCAAGACGAAGACGACTTCAGCGAAATACCCATATACGTGGAGAGATCTATTCCAGGAATCCGAATATGTGTTTATTTCAATTTATAGAATTTTATTTTGATTTTTGAGGATTTTTGAAGAGATGGATATTTCGGTTTTTACTGAGATCTCGTGGCGGCTGAGAATTTTAGAGCGTGGACTTCTATTTGATTAGAGAAAGAATGAGATAATTAGGTTTAGGAAGTAGTAAGGTGTATTTATAGGATGTATAGATATTTTTATATCGATTATTATATTGATTTATATCTTCACCGCTATTTGTATTATCATTTAAAAATTCCTAAGGTCACATACAATACCCAAAAATCATGAAAATGGACATACACCTTCAGTTCGACATTACAGACCCAACGAAACTGGTTTCGTCGAATTCCGCCTCCGTTTGCTCACACAGCGTATTTTTAACCATCAAAATACTGACTATTTTTCACATTAAAAATCCGTACGACCACATACTGACTCTAAAAATCACAAAACTTGACATCTAACAATAATTTAACATTGCGGATCCAACAAAATTAGTTTCGTCCAAAACAGAGGTCGTTTGCAAAACTAGCTATTTTTAAAGCTCTAAATAAACCCTTTTAAATATATAAATATATTTAAAAACAATTAAATTTAATATTTATAAATAAATATTATCGTATATATATTCACATCGATATCATACAACTCCAATTGGATTTATAACTCGATATTCAAATCCCGGATGAATCGATATTCAATTTATAATGTAAATAAACATTATAAATTATAAAGGAGTTCCATTGCGACTTTTCTAAATTTTGTTTCGGACACAAATCACAATCTACACGACGAAATCCTGATTTTTCTCTTCCATTAGAAAAATATACTTCACCAGCTTCGAACGTTTCTTGTTTCACAGAAATCCGACTTGAAACAGATTCTGTATATTCGTTTAAAGTTCGAATAGCCAAATTACGAACTGCCACGCCATTTCGAGCTCGATTATAATTATAATAAAATTATTATTTAATTCAAGTTATAGATATCACCAAATCGATATTTAATAAATAAATTATTCAACCGTGTAAAATACGGGATGTTACAGCGCCCGTGTCCAAACCAGGCCTACTTACAACTTAACAATAGGTTTTAACGCCTTTGGAACGCAATGGAATAGGTTTCAAAGCCCAATTCCAAAGTATCTAGCGGTTTCTTCTAAAACTCGATTATTTCATTAAATTATACACACAAATTCTTACACGTTTTAAATTACTACGATCAAATGATAACTCCGATGGCTACGAAATTTTTGACCTCACAATAATTCACAATTCCTAATCCAATAAAATTAATTTCATCGAATTCTGAAATCGTTTGCAAATTGGCAATTTTAACCAGTTAATTAATATATTAAAATATTCATTCTTTGTTTATTAACCATTTAATCCAATTTAAGTGTTTTATTAAATCTATTCAAATCAAAATGAAACTCATTTAAACATATAAATCAACTATCGCTTATTGTGAATCCAATATTCATATTTTACAAACTCAAATTTTATTTCAATTATTAATTACACCAATCAATTTCATTAAAATATATTAATATTAAATTCCAACTTTCACTGTCAATCAAAATAAACGAATCACAAGATAATTAATAATCAATATAAGTCACTACCTGTCAAAATAAGTTACATTAAATTACTTAAATAATTTACTGGAATTTCCACCATACAATTTTACACAATTAGCTCATTAAAGTTTAATCAAATTTTTTTTAACTCAATTTAATATAACTAATTTAATATTAAATCTCAACTCTCAATATTTAACAGCACAAACCAGTCATAGTTACATTTTCAATTAATGCAGGTTATTACTGTTATAACTGGTTTGAAATTCATTATACAATCAAATGAATCTATATTACCACCGTATCCAATAAATTTTAAATTCTCAATATAAAATAAATCTCAAAATTAATTAATTAATTTTATATTGTTAATTCAATATAAATCTTTAATTTCAACATAAGTAAACTATCAACACAAGTCATTATCATATATAGTTATTGTAGTTCATTGTTTAACAAGTCAAATTAAGTTCATATTTTATCAATATATGACATAAATCATAAATTTTAATATTTGAAACAGTTTTGTTCAAAATCACATTAAATTTAATAATTCAAATCGTCGTAAAATCTTGGGATGTTACAGAAAGCATAGTGGGTTGGCGCATTTCATTAGCTTCAGGTTGATTTCCGAGCGAAACCCCTACTATGTGCATCAGTTTACCTACACAAATCAATTGAGAATGACACCAAATTTTGCAGTTTGACTCACAAATATTATACTACAACATGCAAAAGGTTCTAGACAAAAAAATGCTAGAACCAAGAAGTTATTAAGGTCAAAGCCGAGGTTTGGCTATGTTTACAGCACATCAACAAAAGATCAACTTTTCTCAGAAAAACAACGTATTTCTCATTCTACAGAGCTCATACTTATACTGATACACAAAATTAAAATAAACTAGAGAGAGTGAGTTTAACAACTCACCTTGTTTGGTTAATAAGCATTAATTCCTTCATTTTTGAGCTACAAGGAGTTGGTTAGAAGCATAGAGTAGCAAGAAATTACATGCAGCAGCCACAGCTTCCCTAAAGCTTAGTGTTAATATCTTCACTGGAGATAGAACCTTTGGCTAAAATTGGCTAGAGAAGGAATCAGAGAACTACTATATGAGATTAGAACTCAAAATTTCAGCATGTGTAAGGTTAGGAGGGGGATTGAGGGAAAGGAGGCTATTCCTCTTACTGTGTTTGCTCAGAATAAGAAGAATGGGAATAAAGAGGAAGAAATGTACGTACCCCTCTCCAGTAATTACCCAACGACTAATAATAGAAAGGAAAAATTAGTCTGAACACCCTAAATAGCCAAAAACCAAGTTTAATTAAGGTAATTAATTAACATTCCTCTAGTTTAAGGTTTAAACCCAAGTTAACAAGCCAATTAAGAACAATTATCACATTCTTATGCACTTAATACACACAAACACACAAGACACTTATTACGTTGTTTTAAATTTTACAATTCAACATCCCAATCAAACACACAACATATTTACACCATGTTGAAAACATCAATTCAACGTAATACCCTAAAATGAATGTGTTTTGACAAAAATATCTTTAATTACATTTGCACAATCCCTACAATGCACAATAATTGCCATCAATGATTTTAACAAAAAAGTCATTAACTTTTCAAAATACAAATTTTATCTTTATTATTAAATACAACAATTTATTATAGACATTGCAATAATTATTCGGTTAACCCAATATTTACAATTATTATTATCAACCATAATGAAATGGTTTTAAATCAATAATCACCTCATAAAACTCTTTTACTCTTTTTATTTAAACACTACAACACATACATATGTTTATAAGTATTTTTGGTATTTAAAAACACAAATCTCCCAATTTATTAATATAATAATGTTTTTGTATATTTTATTATCCCAACAAATTAAATTTACTATCAACGATAATAAAATACATTAATTCTATAAATATTTGATTCACATCAACATTTATATTCTCATACAATCAACAAAATAATTTATTCATTAATGTAATTTAAACATAATTCCTCTACTGATATAATTAATTATCAACAAGAATGCATCTTGTATAAGAAACTGCAAATTAGTAGTTAAATGATTATTTCAACCAATAATTTCTCCTCAATATTGAAAATATATTTTTCCAACTTAAATACTGATTCCTAATCAATATTATATATTTTCAATGTCCCCATAATCATTTAATTATAATCTTAAGACTATATATGTTTACACATTGGAATAAATTCCTTATTATAGCAAAGTTATATAATTTATTTCAAATACTAGAATTTAGAAATGCTCAAAACTTGGTTTTCTTCTTTTAGTGTTATACGAGTTGGGCTCACAACTCATCACCAACGTTACACCTTCAAAACTACAAAACACAATCCCAATTACCCGAAAATCCGGATTGCTACAGACTCCCCTTAAATAATTTGCGTCCTCATAATCTGTTAAAATTGGAACTTCATCAATTTAAATTGTGCAAGTTATTTATCTAAATTTACTTCTTAAAATTTTCTCGACTAAGGAAATTACCCCATGGAATTCGAAATTTTCGAATGAATTTCATTTTAACATCAAAATTTCTCACTTGACTTTACATAAAATTTTAGACAAGGTCTAAACCACAATCTTCAACTAATTATTATCTAAACTTTAAGCGACATAACTTACCTATCACAAACCGTATTTTGAAATACACACTCAATATCTTCGCTTTCCCTTCAATATTTGACGCTACTTTGCCATCGAAGTTATTTAAAGTTTCTCAAATTATGGCTGTTACTTGGATTTTTAATCATCAAATAGCCTCTACATTTATGAAAATTATATTTAATACATTGGCAGCAACTGCCAAGTGAATGTAATCACGAATGTGTATTCCAAAAGTAACGCACTCGTTTCAGAAAGTCATATATCATTTTATAACCAACTCACTTTAAATTCTCATTCACAATTAGATATGAATAACATTATACCACTATTTTCCATCAATCTTTCTTAACACTTGGCTGCAATGTCGACATATCATCGCCATCAGCTCGCCAAAGTCACCATACTCAACGTCCCACATAGTGGTTCAATACTGTCCCAACGTAATATTTCATATTTTACTTTCCAACAATCACATTTCACGGCTCATCTTCAGTATTAGATAATCTCGAATAAGTGTTTAAGAAATTTCTATCGATATCACTGATCAGACGTATCGATCAAAACCCTTAAGACACTCGTCGGGCCATTCAACACATGAAAGATCACCAATTTAATTTTACTTAAGGGTTATGTTTATTATTACGCATTATCAAGCATATCAATTTTTCATAAATAAACAAACCACATTCCCTAAAATTTTATTTAATCATCTGGTTACCGAAACAATTAACTCATCAATGTTCATAATTTCCTTTATTTTGGTCCCTTAGCGCATGATTGATTACTTCAAAATTTAGCATAGCCGAAATTATTCGCCCGCTTCCACTACGCAACTCCCATTTTTATTTATTTCAAATTTAACAACTTTAACTTAAAGTGAAAACTTCTTTTAAAATTTATGTCTCAAAAAACAATCAAATCCCATTATCAACCGAACAATCAACTCAAACATCAAGGATTGTGTAGCGACCCGTAGGAATTTAACGCTCGAATTTCGACAATAATATATAAACACGTATTACTTTCCAAAACCCAAGTATCGAAATCTAGAAAGCTAAAAGAAAGAAATAGAGGGTGAGGAAAGAAAGGAAAAAGGCTAGAATAGAATAATAAAAAGAAGTATCAACTGACCAACATTACATAGAGTCCCACATCGGAGCATAAAAAAATATAATATAGAAATAAATCCTTTTTTAAAGCTTGAAATAGTACTTATTATCGTTAGAGTACAGACGATAATGCAATCTGGACAGTTATAACAACCTGTCCTCATATATAACACATAATGGAATAATACTATACAGATCATATGTCTAGACTTCTCCAGCTCATCTATGGATTTCACAGCATCTGATAGCATGAACCTATAAAACTCAGTCTCACCCGAGCGCTGCAAATGCCACAGACCAATTTGATGAACCAGTGTGAGAAATCTCACTAAGTTTATACATCATCCAACTTTATTCTAAAGTTAAAAATCCTTTTGAAAGAAAAGGATAAACTTAAGACCAGTCCACGCATAAATATCAATGGTTTTTACCTTATGATGACTCAAAACATTTTGAAATTATATCTATTCTGATATTATAATAGTGTCTATATCAAATAAATAAACATCTAGCAGAACACTAGCATCTTACACTATATATAGTCTATAATCAACAAACGCGGGCTCTTATTAGAGAATGGATTCCAACTATGGCAAGGTATGAGACCACCTTCCAATAATATACCTCCGGAGATTAATACATTGGGATTCAATAAGAACATCTTTCAACCAGACAAAACATGATTGGCCACTCACTTCGCATGAGTGTTCCTAACATATCATTACCACGGGTGGGGCTAGCTAATCACTGAATGCATACAAAAATAAAGGGACAACAGAAGGCGATTGATTTTTCTAGATCAGGTAATGATATAGCCTAATGGGTATGACCCACAAAGCCGTGAAACCTACCCGATTTTATACCATTTCCTAATCGATGAGGCTTGAGGTTATACTTACCCTTCAGAACAATATGTCTCTATTCAATTTGAATGCCACATTGTCAGATCGTCAAGAAATCACTAATTGATGTCCACAAAAATACTTTGGGTGTTAAACTAAGAGAAGGTGTTTTCTCCACCAAAAAGAAATACATTTGAGGATATCAACGTACGCGACATGGTGTGTAGTATGCAGGGCAAACACATGGGGGAAAATTAAAATTTATTATTCATATATTTCATGGGCGACTTGGACGAATTTTGGAGGATTTGATTGCAAATAATAAAAATTGAAACTGCAATTTGATTCAGAACAAATCTAATTGAACTGAAGCCCAAATCACAATTATCAATTGAATAAATTAAAACAACAATTGAATCCACTACAGATTCGAATCTGATCGGATCTTTAATGAATTCAATAATAGAAAAGTAAAGCATAATACTGAAATAAAAACTGCTGAAAAGAAATAAACAACAGGAAAAGTAAAAATTAGGATTATCGTTGAATCTAATCAGATGGTCAATTACTAATGATAAAATAAAATGCAATAGTAAATTATGCTCTACCAAATCCAATTGAATATATGACACAAATTTACTAGATCCAAGCGGCGTATAGAAAAGAAAATAATAACTCTCAATTCTTGGACAAAAGTTTACAATGAGAATACATGGGTATTTATAGATGATGTAGTCCTATATCTACATGAATAATGGGCCTAAGAAAAATCTATAGAAATATTTTCTTTACAATGCAAAAAGATATGATTGGATTCTGATTTGCTATTGAGCCTATCAAATCTTCTCAACATGGCAACTAAATATAATTGATTTCCTTTGATTTTCTTAAGAAGAATATGCCCAACTCTTCAAATCCTCCTAGTGCATATATTATATACATATTTAGGAATATATGTGTATATATATAATATATATCACTAGTCCATATATTTTTCAGAGCAAGGGAGGCGATGTGTATATATCCATGTTCATTTCTTCACCAAAAATATGGCTTGACAGGGATTGAACTATGTCATTTTTGTCTAAATTTCCAGGCCTTTACCAGTGTGCTACATCTTTCTTTGTGAATGAAATAGCATTGATAGGGAAAGTAGTTTTTTCTTAGCAATTGGTCTTTAATTGAATGAAAGTGGCATTTATTGAGTAATATATGAAAACACATGAAAAATACCTAAGTAATATTTATTTATTTACAATAAAAATAAGATATGAGCGTAAAAATAAGCACTTTTATATGTTAGTCAAATACCCCTACACTTATCTTTTATTCATCCTCAAGTAAAACAGAAATGAAAAACTAAACTAGATAGGTCACACTTTTGTAGGAAATACGATTACAATGAGTGTATGCAACAAGACATTAAACATCTAGGTGCCCCTAGTAGGGCGAATGGTGTCTCATGAGGGTTGTTAGTAATTACTACCCACAAAATCCAAAAGCAACAAGTTATGGTTCTAATGCAACTACATGAAAGCAATAGACATGTGCAAACGAATACAAAAATGAAAACACGACTTGTTTCAGGAAAGTTGCAACATAGCAGTATACAATTAAAAATCAATTTATATAAATTTTTTATTCCTCAACTCGTCATAAATTTTCAACATAAATCAAGTTTTCATACGTTAAATTCTAGTTTGGCCAGTTGGTTCGATTAATAACATAGTGCAACCATGAAATAAATTCTCAGTTTGCTTGTCACAATTTGCAAAGTGATAGTTTTATTTCCTTGTGTATGGCTAATCAAATCAATAAGGTCAAGAAGTGTTCCGGCATCATTGCTTATTCTTAATCTCTATAAAATTTAAAATTTATGATTAATTACATACACACACCTAACTTAAAAGACCAAGATATATTACTCATGCACTGCCTCGCGGACTAATGTGAGAGTTTGGGATAGAGCTTGGCGGATTGTGCAGACCGACGCTGACTTTGTCAACAAGATGTCGGCAATCCTTAGGTGCCCAACTCATAAAATGAGACTATAATATACCACCCATGCACTGCCTCATGGACTGACGCGAGAGTGGGGAAAGAGCCTGGCGGGTTTGCACACCAATGCTAGATTTACAAGCAATGTTGGATAACCCTGGATTATTTTACTATTGTTGAATATAAAAACAAGAGAGAGTTATGCATTTCATCTTAACAAGTTTAGTTTTAAAGACTCGAAAAACCAATATGTATTTTAAGTCCTCAACTTGATAAACAAAGATTACAATTTAGAATAGACTTCATGGTCATCACCTAAGAATCTTCCTATGTACTGGTTACACTATCATCGCTCGTAATTCAACTTTTTATTATATTTCTTATTCGATCTTAGTTGAGAAAAATAAAACTTACCATCAACTGACCCAAATTGTTAACTTGCTTCGTTGTGCCAATCTAAAATGAGTCGTATTTCCCTAAAAAAAATGGCATGTTACTATGGTCTAAAATGCATGACGGTCCTATGAAAATGAAAAGAAAAAAATTTAAAAAATGCAATGTGTACTCTTCCCCAAGCTAGATCTAAACAGTGTCCACCCAGTAAACACGTTTCCTAAATGTGAATGTTAGAACCCAAAGATGAATTAAATGCAAAATGATTTGTAAAATAAAATGCAATTTAGCAACTATATGCATGTGCCAATTATATGGGAAATGAAATCTATGATGATGGTGAATGTTTGATGAAAAATAATGATTGCTTTTTCCCCCACACTTTCCTCTATCGAAAGTGATGCATAATGTTTCCTTTTCGGATTTGTGAGGTACAATAGCCATGTCAGTGAATTCTGAAATCAAAATCTTTCCTATGAAAATTTTGTCATGCCAAGGATTTATACCATCGTAATCCCATAAAATTAAGTGTTTAAAAACAATCCTATTTGATGATATGGGATTAAGATTATCTCCGAGGTGTTCCCTAGATTCATTCTCATTGTTTTAAATTTTAAGCACATTTTCGAATAATTCTTCAAAAGACATAGTTGACACATCTATTGAGGAAAGTGAAGTTTACTAAGGAGATAAATTAAGCGTGTCCTCTAAAACTGTTTTTATTATGTCAACTTCTCCTATTTCGATCTCCTTGGGTTGATGAAAAATATTCAATTCATTGGTGAATTACCCAAACGATAGTAGAAGTAGGTTGCTCCTATAATTAATGATAGTGTTTGAGGTAGCAAAGAAGCGACGACCCAATATCAATGGAATCTGACTATTTGGATTCAAAACAGGCTTGGTTGGAAGAATAATGATGAGACGACTGGAAACTTCCCCGTAAAGGAAAGTCCAGATTGAATTGAGGACAAGACGAATCTGAACGCAAATAGAAGAACATTTCATTGCTTATTACAACAATTTCATCAGAATACAAGAATATTCCAGAGTATGAATAAATAATATACATTTGATAAATATCAGAGATTTTAAACTTCAGGCCAGCGGAAAACTAATACATAACACAACTGAAAGAAATACACGGATACAGAGCTTTCCGAGCGTAGTTCCAGCTGCAAACCAGGATCCTGTAAGAATAAATCTGCAAAACCAAAACTACTAGCTGCCCGTGTGGAAAATAAGGGAACCTAGAGTTTAGGTTAAAACAATAAACTCCAGGTCAGTCATGTGACTGATGTCAGAACCAAAACAGTAATTAGTCTTTATTTTAAAGTTAGGTAAATCAAGGGACCACGCCGTATAACATGGAACAGGTTTCCTCCTAAGAATACCAGTGCATAAAACAAACAGCGCAATGCTAAATAAAGAACAGAAGCTATTATAAGACCCAGGTCCCATCACACAATGCAAAGCAAGCCGGAGGATAGGATTTTAACTTATAATAGCCAAATAATACTTGATACGTGAAATTTAATCTTTTATTATTACTATAAGTGAAGAAATCAACTTCAAATATAAATGTATCAATCATAGGCGGCATAAGCGCCCCATCCCACTATGTCGCCATATATAGGATTACAACTAAAACCGCAATGTCTCGTATTGGAAATTGGATTTCCATCTATGAACCGAGGCTAGGGATCGTTGTAATGACTCGCCTTTTTGCCCGGTTCTTCCCGGTAATTAAACCAACTTAAACCGTTCAGAAGGACGAATTGTTATGGGCACATACATTCATTGAACAAAATAACAGAACCTTCCATTGAATAATTCAATACTACATCAGAGTTACATGAATATCAGAGTTACAACATAAACGTATACAGCGGAAGAAAGAAAATATACTCTCAACGGAAGATCAAAATGATACAGCGGAAGCTTCAACTCTATCGTGGACTCCAACTCAGAAAGCGCTCCGAACTTCGCTCCAATGGAACATAACTGCAAAACTAAACTACTAGTTGCCCGTGTGAAAATTAATGGGCACCCAGAGTTTAGGAAGGAACAATAAACTCCAGGTCAATCATGGGACTGGTGTGAGAACATAAAACATTTGCTTAAGGTTTATTCTAAAGTTGGGAAATTCACCGGACCACGCCGCTAATGCGGAACGGGTTTACTCCATGAGAACACCCGTGCATATAAATATGCAATGACCTTTTGAAAATGAAGCTATCATAAGCTCGTCCAACATCACACAATGCAAGCGCACACCAGATGGGCGATTTTTATCTTATGATAACCAGACATGCTTTCATACGTGAAAATCCTCTTTTCATATTATCATATAGTGTGGAAAAACCATTTCGCAAATAAATGTATTAATCCTAGACGGCATAATACCCATAATATTATGTCTCTATATATATACAATCAAAATCGTATGGCTCGTATTGGAGATTTGGATTTCCAACTTGATGATTCCTGACACGAAAGATCAATCAGGGATACAAAACGAAGTGCCTCACGGCTTTTTCGTCCATCGCGAACACCAACTACACATCGTCAGGGCAGATCAACGGTTTTCGACCAGACACGGCCCCCCGAACATACCCGACTTCCCCAGGTTCATAAGTGGTTTCCGACTGCTGCGCAATTTCATCATCAATTCATATATAAGTATAAAACCTAACCGCCAGTTTCTCATCAATCCGGGGTGTGAGGTTTGTCGATGTAACGTCATACACAAAGCTATGCTTCGATAAGCCATTCTTTGATCATCACTAGCTCGTTTCATAACTCGGGTGTGTCACATTGACAATTCACGACATATCACTTATTTAAATCAATGCATACCCTCTAAGTTCATATGACTTAGAGATGAAGATAATATATTGCCACAAATCCGATATACATTAATGGAAATCAGTGCTATGCGGTCAATTTCAATGTCAGACACACCATCCATACAAGTCCTTCCTGGGTCTGAACGGAACGAAATCCGAAAGTTCTCCCGCCACGTTCGGGCTTCATGCCACTCCGGTAATAGGGGCATCTGTCTACTATAGATATTCAGTAAAGAAACCAATCGACAATCAATCCGTTCAATGGGAAGACCCACGGTCTTCCTCGTCGATTCCAAGTCTTGAATTTGCTTCATACGTCGTATTATTACTTGGAATGGTTTTCGGACTTAAATCCGATCCCGGTCTTCCCAAGTAATAAGCTTATAAAGCGATAGTCATGGATCCCACAGACTTTTCAATTCAATCTCCTTCCAATTATTTACAATGTTAGAGTTGGATTGGTCATGAATTCTTTCATAATTTTAACTTCTCTTTGAAATTAAAATATTCGATTTACCAACCTTTATTCCAACAAAACCCTTCGATCCTTATACTCAAAACAAAATCCTTCGATTCCATAAGTATTTAAGTTTATCGAATCTTTATTTGGATTGGAATTCCATTAACGATGATCCAACAATTTATATTCCAACATAAGTTTGATAGAATTACTTTGACTTATATTCGATATAAATTCGCAACCCAACAAGCACTATCAGAACCTTGGTGTAAATATTTCTAGTGCTTCTGATAGTATTTGTTCAACCTTGGAATTGCACATCGAATATCTGTCACAAACTCCATTCAACTCATTTCCTTTCTAAATTCTAATATTTAGAATTAAATAAATAAAAAAAATTCCAAGTTCAATTATTTAAAATTCTTCCGATCCATTTTTAAATCTTTTAACCATTTAGAAAAAATGGTTTACAATATAAATTCAAAACCCGTTTATCTTTGGAATTTAAATAATAACGTTTGAACGTTATTAAACGCTGCAATAGCCATTTAATTCAAATATATTTCAATCACTTCAAAATTCAAATAATTCATTTCTAATTACTTTAAATTAATAAAGTAAAACTTATCATGAATTCTCTCAAACTTTAAAACTGGTTTTATTTGAATTTCCGTTATGGTTGCCAACTGCACGTACGACGTCCTTCCCAAATTTGTTTTGAACATAACTTGAAAATCATACGCTGAAATTTAAAATTTCTTTTCAATTAAAAAATTGTTAATATTTGAAAATCAACGCTTCTTGTTCAAGTCAAACCGATTTCAAACGGTCAATTATAACCATTTGAAAATTTAAATCGATATTTATGAGTTGTCGCGCTGCAATGCATTATAAATGAATTAAATACAATTTCTTCGAAATCCCTTTGAATTTAAATTTAAATTTCAAAACAACTTAATTTCAAAACCAATTTTTCGGTTAAATCAAAAATTATTTCCAAACTTAATTTATATATTTAAATAAGTTGTAAACCATAGGAATTCAAAACCCTTTTAATTTAAAATTAAACTTCATGAATGGTCATTTACGCGACATTAATTTACATTCCAATCAGTTTCCTAAGTTTGAACAAATTTAAATTTAAATTATATATTTAAATTAACCGTCCCATCTGTCGGACCAGTTAGGGATAGCCAGGGAGAACAGGAAACTGGATTTCCAAACCCAAGCATAGACACCATCTTCTCCGTCATCCTAGAACGGTCTGGGATAATATTATATTTAAATTTCCAAATCTTTTCAAATTAAAATTTGACTTAAAAGAAAATATTTTAATATTTGAAAAAAATCTTCATTACATGGAAGGAGAATTCAATCGATTATCTGTATGATTCCACAACCACAGTGTTGTGTGTGCATCATGCAAGCATAAAAATCAACCATATGAGGCCGATGATCATACATTATAATCATCATCAATAACAAACAATTCAGCTGTGCACAAGCGTTACGATCAATAACGATTTTCAGTGTTCGGTGTTTTGTCTACTTACATGCACATCCATTCACACAAGAACATCCATATCCAACCAATAACTAATTATAATTTACCTCAACTAATTATAATTATTCGATAACAACTAATTTAATAAATAATTAAATTAAATTAAACGTTCTCACGGACAAAGCTCCAAAATCTTCGCTACCAGGACGAACAAACCAACTAACATTGCTATTGTTACACGTACTGCTTCCAGATCCATTTCATTGGCATCCGATGCGATTCCTATTTTATTATAAACTTATACTTAACTAAAATCACCGATACACTACATCAATACGCTCTATATTTCGATACGATTTGAACGGGCTCAACATCGAGTTAATCTGTTTAATAATGAGTGAGATATGAGTGATCAAAGTTTTAAATTATCCAACTTAAATTAAATAAACTAAATCATACCAAAAATCCACTCGACCCAAGGTCCAAATGCCTCAACTCAGCCCAAACCGTGCTTTTCTCCTTCTCTCCTCCTTGCATTTTCTGTTTTGCTCCAGGAACCCATTAACATGCACACGAAGGTGCACACGTACACATCCAAAACCCGACATTTCTTCGATTTAAAACCATCGAACAACTCCTCTTCTCTCCCTCACTTGAACGCACACACTCGCACTTAACCACCACGCCTCGATCAAAAACCGCACTTCGTCGAGGCCTAGAAACCCGTACGCTGCCCTACAAATATCGACACAAAAACTCGTTGAAACCCACCAAACTACTCCACATCAAAGCCCTTTCCATCCTCAGCACGACGTTACTCACCATTTCACCAATCGTTGCTTCTTCCTCCGACAATCTCAAGACCTAGTTTTCAACTTTCAAAATCATCGACATGGAAATGCTTCGAAACCACATGAAAAATACTACTCGCTCTGCGGATCTCAATGGTGCCGACGGCGCCGATCAATTTAGAGCGGATTGAGAGAAAGGATTTTTCGAAGTTCTCTTTGCAATATTCTATTTTACTGTAAATTCGAGATTTCACTTTCGTTTCTTGATGAAATTCGGATCCGCTGATTTCTAAAAATCGGAAATGAAAAACCGATCAACATTCTTGTGAATTATATTGGCTAAAAGTAAATAGATTGAGAAGTTGGAATTTTTGATTGAGTGGAAGTGGATTTTCTCTTTTACTGGACATTACAACATGAAAGGAGAAGAGGAACGGAAGGTGAAAATACTGAAGGAAATGTGCGTGAGCCTTACTTGTATTTTATCTTTTGCTTTGTATAATTAAAACACTTGGCAATTAAGTCTCATGCATATTGACACATACCTCCCTTTATAATTTTAGCTAATGCATGTTCAATAAATTATCAACTAATTTATTTATTTGTTAAATCTTATTTTTAGCTACACTTAAGTGACACTTATTAATGTAACAAGTTTATAAATACATATATACACAACCAATATTTACTTAAGATTTACAAAAATACTTTATATTTCAAAATACTTATTTATTTTATTTATCAAATATAAATTGTTAAAAATGAGGTTTAGAACTCAACAATTCTTTATGAAATCAATATATTTTATAAAACTAAATAATGTTATTATTTATTAATGTTAAAATATTTATTTAAATAAACATTTTGAATAAAACTCATAAAACAAATTACTCATATTCAAATAATCAAAACAAAAATATTTATTCAACTCATAATATATATATATATATGTATAATATCTTTCAAAACAAAATTTGTATTTAACCCTTATTAAACTCGATTTATGTTCGGAAAAATTGAAATTATAACATATTAATCATTGAAAAATATTGGTTCGTTACCATCTCCACCACTTAAGGCTTTTCGCCTCGAAAAGGAGATTTCGTAGAATTATACATTAGTAAAATAAATCTTACCTATAATTTCAATTTTTGAAAACTCTCGGACTTAGAATCCCATTTCTCATTTCAAACCATTGAAATACTACATATTCCTTTCATATGGAAAATCATACTTCACTTCGGGACTTTAAAACCAAATTTGCGTTCAAAATTTCCAAATATACCATGATGAAATCTATATGTTACTAGTTCGAGAAGTTCATCCTCATGACAGGGCAACTGAGTATCACCCATCGCACTAAATTCCACTCTTTCATCACAACCTAGTTTTAGTCATGGTTACTCGAACAAACCAAATCATTTCATATCCCGAAGTTGTAATTCCTTTCGTAACCATAATTTACAATTACTTATTGTTTTCAAACATTTCAAAATATCGGGATTCTAGTCGTCGAAACCATTATTTATTTTGAACAGTTTATAACCTATTTATCATATCTAAAACGGTTGAAAATAAAATTTCCAAGCAACTTATGTCGACATCAACATTTCAAGTTTCGAATTCATACCAAACTTTGTGAATTTCAATTTTCATTCTTATTCAAATATACCATCACGCTTTCGTTGCGCACTCTAATTTAGTACGTGCATGTTTCAAACCATCATTATTCAAACATTAGAAATAAGTTTCAATATTTGGAACCAAATCCTTACAGTTCATCTTTCAAAATCCATTTTCCTTGCATAATTAAATTATATTTTTCCAACACTTCCAAATTTTATGCAAACTTATTTGTTTAAGTTCCGTTAACATGGTGTCTTAGATAAATCAAAGTTATTTAGTTGAACTCGATCTTGGTTTCATTCGAAAACCGACACAAATGGGTATACATACATGGATTGAGTCAAATTCCACATATTCAAAATAAAAGCTTAATATGAAATGAGCATCAAATGGTATAATGGCCTAAATCAAAACACGTGTAAATCAAAAGATGAACTACTCAAGATCAAAAAAGTTTGGTCCAAATTCTCAAACAGGATCAAGACAAGAAAGTCAAGTGCGCCCAAGGTTGCGAGTATAGGCAGTTCAAAGTACGGTAATTCAAGTCAAGATATTCGACCAAGCATAAGTAAAGGGAAATGAACAACGCTACTCTGGTTCGAATTTAAATGATGGAACTAACTTAGGCCAAGATAGGGAAGTCGAGAACACCGAAGGATGCAATCATAAGTAGTTTATCCTTGGGATGCTCCTTTTTTTTAAGTACCTCTTGAGTAAATTTTACTTCAAATTTCATTGCCATTGCATCGTAAGCGGTTACTTTTTAATACTTCTATTTGGATTACTCGTACAGTTTCAATAGGGAAAGATAGTTTTCTCCCCCACTTAGAATATTTGTTACAATTTTGAACCATTTTTTTTTCAAACAAATTCTCAACTTAAGTAAAATCACCTTCAAATTCTTTGAGGGGAGTTTGATTTCCGAAATATACTTCCAAGAAAAATAGCTTAGTCTTGCATTTTAACGTTTACAATTCATGCCAGGTATAGGTTCGACTCTATTACTTAACCCTTATTGAGGAATATGATATCTTCTCTGATCATACTTATTAGATCTCAATATTTATATTCAAACATTCGTTATGACTTGATCAATTACCTTTGTTTGAACGGAGAAATGTTCGACGCATGTGATTAACAAATAAGCTTATGCACTTGCATATTCAAGATTCATTTTCCAATTCTTCACACGACTTTACTCTTAAACATTTCTCTTTTCCAGCTATTTATAGGCTACTCCTGACTTATTGTCCAAGTTAATTTATATTATCTACCTTATATTGAATTCCTTTAATATTTCCAACATATCGAAATGATTTGAGTATTTCTCAACATCGTAGCCGGAATCATATAGTCATCCCACTTTCGAAACTCGAAAATCACTACTGATGGTGCCATGGTCATCAGTAAATTCATCCTCGAGCGACTAGAATGTGATTCTATATCTATCTAGTATACACTGGACTTTTTATATACGTTAGCTAGGCATATATTCAAAATCCCTATATACTCGATAGTCCAATCGCGACGTCGAGCACAATACTCAAGAATCCCTTATCCTTAACTATATTTCCAAAATAATCATACTTTCAAAAAGATTTATATAGATTTTAAAAATACTTTATATGAATTTCAAAATACGCTCTCTCGACATAATATTCCAAAATCTCATTCTAGGGCATTTCTGACCCTATCTCTAATGAGACGTTATAACTCTGATGAGTCCTATCTTTTGTTCAAAATATGTTGTACCCCATAGCTTTGTATAAACCAAAGCTATGATACCAACTGTAACGACCCACCTTTTTGCCCGGTTCTTGCCGGTAATTAAACCAACTTAAACCGTTCAGAAGGACGAATTGTTATGGGCACATACATACATTGAACAAAATAATAGAACCTTCCATTGAATAATTCAATATTACATCAGAGTTACATGAATATCAGAGTTACAACATAAACGTATACAGCGGAAGAAGGAAAATATACTCGCAGCGGAAGATCAAAATGATACAGCGGAAGCTTCAACTCTATCGTGGACTCCAACTCAGAAAGCGCTCCGAACTTCGCTCCAACGTAACATAACTGCAAAACTAAACTGCTAGCTGCCCGTGTGAAAATTAATGGGCACCCAGAGTTTAGGAAGGAACAATAAACTCCAGGTCAGTCATGGGACTGTGTGAGAACATAAAACATTTGCTTAAGGTTTATTCTAAAGTTGGGAAATTCACCGGACCACACCGCTAATAAGGAACGGGTTTACTTCATGAGAACACCCGTGCATATAAATACGCAATGACCTTTTGAAAATGAAGCTATCATAAGCTCGTCCCACATCACACAATGCAAGCGCACACCAGATGGGCGAGTATTATCTTGTGATAACCAAACATGCTTTCATACGTGAAAATCCTCTTTTCATATTATCATATAGTGTGGAAAAACCATTTTGCAAATAAATATATTAATCCTAGACGACATAATACCCATAATATTATGTCGTCATATATGTATATATATATACACAATCAAAATCGTATGGCTCGTATTGGAGATTTAGGTTTCCAACTTGATGATTCCTGACACGAAAGATCAATCAGGGATACAAAACGAAGTGCCTCTCGGCTTTTTCGTTCATCGCAGAAACCAACTACACATCGTCAGGGCAGATCAACGGTTTTCGACCAGACACGGCCCCCCGAACATACCCAACTTCCCAAGGTTCATAAGTGGTTTCCCACTACTGCGCAGCTTCATCATCAATTCATATATAAGTATAAAACCTAACCGCCAGTTTCTCATCAATCCGGGGTGTGAGGTTTGTCAATGTCACGTCATACACAAAGCCATGCTTCGATAAGCCATTCTTTGATCATCACTAGCTCGTTTCATAACTCGGGTATGTCACATTGACAATTCACGACATATCACTGATTGAAATCAATGCATACCCTCTAAGTTCATATGAATTAAAGACGAAGATAATATATTGCCACAAATCCGATATACATTAACGGAAATCAGTGCTATGCGGTCAATTTCAATGTCAGACACACCATCCATAAAAGTCCGTCTTGGGTCTTGGGTCTGAACGGAACGAAATCCAAAATTTCTCCCGCCACGTTCGGACATCCTGCCACTCCGGTAATAGGGGCATCTCTCTACTGTTGCTATTCAGTAAAGAAACCAATCGGCAATCAGTCCATTCGATGGAAAGAACCACGGTCTTCCTCGTCGATTCCAAGTCTTGAATTTGCTTCATACGTCGTATTATTACTTGGAGAATTTGCTTCAAACGTCGTATTATTACTTGGAGAATTTGCTTCATACGTCGTATTATTACTTGGAATGGTTTTCGGACTTAAATCTGATCCCGGTCTTCCAAGTAATAAGCGTATTCATAAAACGATAGTCATGGACCCCACAGACTTTTCAATTCAATCTCCTTCCAATTATTTACAATGTTAGAGTTGGATTGGTCATGAATTCTTTCATCATTTTAGCTTCTCTTTGAAATCAAAATATTCGATTTACCAACCTTTATTCCAACAAAACCATTTCGATCCTTATACTCAAAACAAAATCCTTTGATTCCATAAGTCTTTAAGTTTATCGAATCTTTATTTGGATTGGAATTCCATTAACGATGATCCAACAATTTATATTACAACATAAGTTTGATAGAGTTACTTTGACTTATATTCGATATAAATTCGCAACCCAACATGCACTATCAGAACCTTGGTGTAAATATTTCTAGTGCTTCTGATAGTATTTGTTCAACCTTGGAATTACACATCGAATATCCATCACAAACTCCATTCAACTCATTTCCTTTTTAAATTCTAATATTTAGAATTAAATTAAAAAAATTCCAAGTTCAATTATTGAAAATTCTTCCGAACCATTTTTAAATCTTTTAACCATTTAAAAAAAATGGTTTGCAATATAAATTCAAAAACCGTTTATCTTTGGAATTTAGATAATAACGTTTGAACGTTATTAAACGCTGCAATAGCCATTTAATTCAAATATATTCCAATCACTTCAAAATTCAAATAATCCATTTTTAATTACTTTAAATTAATAAAGTAAAACTTATCATGAATTCTCTCAAACTTTAAAACTGGTTTTATTTGAATTTCCGATATGGTTGCCGAACTGCACGTACGGCGACCTTCCCAAATTTGTTTTGAACATAACTTGAAAATCATACGCTAAAATTTAAAATTTCTTTTCTATTCAAAAATTGTTAATATTTGAAAATCAACGCTTCTTGTTCAAGTCAAACCGATTTCAAACGGTCAAGTTATAGCCGTTTGAAAATTTAAATCGATATTTACGAGTTGTCGCGCTACAGCGTGTTATAAATGATTTAAATACAATTTCTTCGAAATCCCTTTGAATTTAAATTTAAATTTCAAAACAACTTAATTTCAAAACCAATTTTTAGGTTAAATCAAAAATCATTTCCAATCATAATTTATATATTTAAATAAGTTGTAAACCATAAGAATTCAAAACCCTTTTAATTTGAAATTAAACTTCATGAATGGTCATTTACGCGACATTAATTTAAATTCCAATCTGTTTCCTAAGTTTGAACAAATTTAAATTTAATTTTTAAATTATATATTTAAATTAACCGTCCCGTTCGTCGGACCAGTTAGGGATAGCCAGGGAGAGCAGGAAACTGGATTTCCAAACCCAAGCCTAGACACCATCTTCTCTGTCATCCTAGAACGGTCTGGTATAATATTATAAAATATTATATTTAAATTTCCAAATCTTTTCAAATTAAAATTTGACTTAAAAGAAAATATTTTAATATTTGAAAATAAATCTTCATAACATGGAAGGAGAACTTAATCGATTATCTGTATGATTCCACAACACGTGTGTGCATCATGCAAACATAAAAATTAACCATATGAGTCCGATGATCATACATTATAATCATCATCAATAACAAACAATTCAGCTGTGCAAAAGCATTACAATCAATAACGCTTTTCAGTGTTCGGTGTTTTGTCTACTTACATGCACATCCATTCACACAAGAACATCCATATCCAACCAATAACTAATTATAATTTACCTCAACTAATTATAATTATTCGATAACAACTAATTTAATAAATAATTAAATTAAATTAAATGTTCTCACCGACAAAGCTCCAAAATCTTCGCTACCAGGACGAACAAACCAACTAACACTGCTATTGTTACATGTACTGCTTCCAGATCCATTTCATTAGCATCCGACGATCATTTGTTAAATTTATATTGATTTGAGTAAATGTTGACATTCGTCGTATATGTACGGGTATTGCGATTCCTATTTTATTATAAACTTATACTTAACTAAAATCACCGATAGTTTACATCAGTGCGCTCTATATTTTGATACGATTTTAACGGGCTCAACATCGAGTTAATCCGTTTAATAATGAGTGAGATATGAGTGATCAAAGTTTCAAATTATCCAACTTAAATTAAATAAACTAAATCATACCAAAAATCGACTCGGCCCAAGGCCCAAATGCCTCAACTCAGCCCAAACCGTGCTCTTATCCTTCTCTCCTCCTTGCATTTTCTGTTTTGCTCCAAGAACCCATTAACATGCACACGAAGGTGCACACGCACACATCCAAAACCCGACATTTCTTCGATTTAAAACCATCGGCCAACTCCTCTTCTCTCCCTCACTTGAACGCACACACTCGCACTCAACCACCACACCCCGATCAAAAACTGCACTTCGTCGAGGCCTGGAAACCCATACGCTGCCCTACAAATATCGACACAAAAACTCGCTGAAACCTACCAAACTACTCCACATCAAAGCCCTTTCCATCCTCAGCACGACGCTACTCACCATTTCACCAATCATTGCTTCTTCCTCCGACAATCTCAAGACCTAGTTTTCAACTTTCAAAATCATCGACACGGAATTGCTTCGAAACCGCATGAAAAATACTACTCGCTCTGCTGATCTCAATGGTGCTGATGGCGCCGATCAATTTGGAGCGGATTGAGAGAAAGGATTTTTCGAAGTTCTCTTTGCAATATTCTATTTTACTGTAATTCGAGATTTCACTTTCGTTTCTTGATGAAATTCGGATCCCCTGATTTCTAAAAATCAGAAATGATAAACCAATTAACATTCTTGTGAATTATATTGGCTAAAAGTAAATATATTGAGAGGTAGGAATTTTTGATTGAGTGGAAGTGGATCTTCTCTTTTACTGGACATTACAACATGAAAGGAGAAGAGGAACGGAAGGTGAAAATACTGAAGGAAATGTGCGTGAGCCTTGCTTGTATTTTATCTTTTGCTTTGTATAATTAAAACACTTGGCAATTAATTCTCATGCATAATGACACGTACCTCCCTTTATAATTTTAGCCAATGCATGTTCAAAGAATTATCAACTAATTTATTTATTTGTTAAATCTTATTTTTAGCTACACTTAAGTGACACTTATTAATGTAACAAGTTTATAAATACATATATACACAACCAATATTTACTTAAGATTTACAAAATACTTTATATTTCAAAATACTTATTTATTTTATTTGTCAAATATAAATTATCGAAAATGAGGTTTAGAACTCAACAATTCTTTATGAAATCAATATATTTAATAAAACTAAATATTATTATTTATCAATGTTAAAATATTTATTTAAATAAACATCTTGAATAAAACTCATAAAACAAATTACTCATATTCAAATAATCAAAACAAAAACATTTATTCAACTCATATATATAAAATATCTTTCAAAACAAAATTTGTATATAACCCTTATTAAACTCGATATATGTTCGGAAAAATTGAAATTATAACATATTAATCATTGAAAAATATTGGTTCGTTACAATCGTCCTCACCGCTTCGAGACTGTCTAGCCCGAGTCTCAGGAACAGCCGCAACTGCCCCTTGGAGCGTCAGGGTCGGTCCACACGGAGTGGATTAAAATGCCTGAACAATGCGTTTCCCCGCCCTATGGGGCGTAAATCTGGTCAGTACGTCGACCATATCCATCGGTCCCGGATCGACCGATATAATTGAGGCGCCTCGCATTCCAACAACCACCTGAGTCAAACTTGTCTGGGCTGGTAAGTCACTGACACCACTCCTAGCTAGAAAGAAACGCATGTCCTCCCTGAGGTCCTCTCACGTTTTTGGTTCACACCGGGGTGTGAGGCTCGCGAATTAATGCTACACAAAGCGATGCCACATAGGTCGTGCTTTAATGATCAACCACAAGACTCTGCTTTTCAAAAAAAGCCTTGATCATTTGCATTTCAGCATGCCAAACAGGCAATTCACGCTATGCAACCGATGTCTATCAATCACACAGAATGAAATCCAATGTCAGACACACCGTCCATTTACAAGTTCGTTCTGGGTCTGAACGAAACCGGAGGCACCTTATTCCGCCTCCCATATATCCAATACAGGAGTGAGGTCCTCGCATATCCATCGATCTCCAAGTACGGCTAAACGATCACCACTTATTACCCCGTCTTGGGTGTACAGCCCAATCAAGGCATCAATAATCATCCAAACGATGTGAAGACCTCCTGTCTTCAACCACCGTCTTCATCGCCGACTTATCGTTGATTCAGTTATTCAGAATGGGATAAACCCGGTCTTTCTGATTTCCAATTCATAATATTCTTTTATTCAAATATTCATTTCACAATTTAAACCATATTAAGGTTTTCCAAACTAGCCGGGATTAGCGAACCACATCGGTGTAATCATTTATTTTATTTCCCAGTCCCAACCTATTCATCCCATGGAGAAAAACTGGTAATACTCCATATCTAAAACCATGGTGTTATCGGTAAATATTAATTACCATTTTACGTTCAAATCTAATTAAAGATTTAGCTATCGCTTGGAGCAAAACTGGTGATACTCCATTCTCGATCATTTCTCAGATTTGATAATTTAAATTATCAAATCCTCATTTCAGCCTAATTAAATATTCATTAAACTCCACTTAGTTTTAATCTCAAAATCATTACTTAATGATTTTTTAAAGTTCAGAAATTAATCTTATCTTTACCTGGGTTAAAGAACTAATGTCATTTAAAACACAGCTCACGATAAACCCAAAATCACATTCGATTAACAATGGAATCTTCACGGAAACAGATCAATATATATAATCGATATATACTTCCATATCCAACTGATAATATATATGGAATAACGGCAAAGCCTCTTAAATTCCATATATAGTAACAGTCTTCCTCCACAGAAGTTCACTTCGATTATTACCAAATCAAATTCCATTCCATTCTATTTATTTTGTTAAATTGGAAAACATTACTTTGGAAAATTCCATTAAATCTTAATTAAAAGATTTACAAATTCCAAATCACATTTCATTGTTAATCAGGTTAAAGAACAAGTGTTATTTAAAACACAGTTCACGGTAAACCCAAAGCACATTTCATTGTTAATCGGGTTAAAGAACAAGTGTTATTTAAAACACTGTTCACGATAAACCCAATTCACATTTCATTGTTAATCGGGTTAAAGAACAAGTGTTATTTAAAACACCGTTCACGATAAACCCAAAAACCAATTTCAATTCAATTCCAATTATCAATTGGTAAACTTCATTAAATCTTAATAAAAAGATTTAATCTTTTCTCAACTGGGTTTAAGAACAGTGTTAGTGAAGACACCATTCATGACAAACCCAAAATTCCATTTGATATTAAATACAAGGCTCTGAATAGAAAATATATCGGCTTATACTCAATATCAAATTCTGAAACCAACAAATATCGTATTGGAGTAATGATATATATATATATATATCTTCCAAATTCCTCCACAATATCCGTATAATCACGGAATCCAATATCGAAATATTCCGAAGATGATTTCGATTCAAATCCATTCCAATTCTTATATTGGAAATTACTGGTTATATTAAAACACATTCTCAATCTATTTTGTTTATTTAAAAAAAATTGGGTTATATTTCAAGTTAATAACTAGTTCATTTCGATAAAAATATTTTTTTATCTTCACAAACGTGGACCTTTTCATTCTAATTCTTTTAAAATCATTTATTATAATTTTACACAAATTATTAATATTTTTAATAATTTTATCAAGTCCCGTACAGTCGATTTCCATAAACGGGCATCGAAGTTCACTTACAACGACCTTTTCCAATTTTGATTTGGATATAATTCCAAATCCAACCGATAGATTTCAAATTTCTCTTATTCATTAGAAAGCTCATTTCGATACGAACCCAATGGTCCCGGTTTTAGGAGAATCCGACGGTCGGATCTCCCGTAACGTCAATTCGAAGTCAATGGTTGAAATTCGCAAACTGTCGTGGCGTGGCACGTTCTATTCAGGCCATTAATATATATAATATATATATTAGATATATTTCATCGATTTCCATTTCAAAACGTATTTTATAAATCGTTTTAAATTCGTTTTAAAAACGATTTCAACTTCATATTCAATTTTAAATTAAAATTGAATATTCCATATCATTAATATATAAATGATAATATTTTCAAACATCAGATTTTGAAATCACTTCATTTTTCGATATTCATTATAAAAATGAATAAAATCGATATAAATATCGTTCACGTCAAAATGGCGTTACTCTAATCAACACGACTTTATATATTTAAATATATTCGTGTCCATCCCAAATCGGACATCAAAATCATATTTTGATTCTTTTCTGAATATTATTTTAAAATATTCGTTATTTTAAAATATTCCTTCTTTATGAACTGGAATCAGACACAGCCAATTACCATATAATGTTGATTATATGGATTTCACACAACATATGTATATAACAACAGTGATAATTAATCATCCATCAACCAGAGTGTGTTTTACATTGTATAAGTATTAAATATAAATATTTAACGCTTACAACAGCCTGTCAACCCATCGATCGACATGCAACTAAACAATTGGGATTAATGTACGTCAAATATCATCCCAATACCCGTGCGGGTTTTCAACCAACAAATACTGAATATTATTTGTGCAGTTGGGCGATGTGTAAAATTTATCGTCCCAATCAATATCAATAAAATGGGTGTACATAAACTAATCATCTGATTTGTAAATGAATATTTATTTTATTCATTACACATTAAAAACTACATTTTTAACGATAAAATATTATATTTCAACACATGAATATTTCACACAGTCCATTTCACATCACAAACAATTTTCACAACACAATCAAACAAACAAGTCGTCCATGGTCTGTGGACGACGGGTGTCGGGTGCTGCTTAGCATCGTCTGCATCCTAGTATATATTTTAACTAGAAAATAAATAGAGTGAGAAGTTCTCATATTTGGGTTCCACTCCGCCATTTTATTTTTGAATTTCTGAACGGTTTGAATTCTGCTCACTTCCAGTCGGTTTCCTCGCAATCTGTTTTCAAGCGATTTATATTAAAAAAATCACATTTTTAATACAGTGCTATTTATTTAAAAATCACATTTTTAAATCATCGCTATTTCATATTTTTGAAAATCATATTTATAAAAATTTAATTTTTTATTTCTAAAACCATATGCTAATTTTATATTTTAAAACAATGTATATTTTCAAAACAAAGAATATTTTTATATTTTAAAACAAAGTATATTTTTAATTTACAAAGCTATGTTATAAAAACAATCTCATATATATTTTACAAAACAATGTCATATCTATTTTATAAAAACAATTATATATATATTTTATAAAAACATATTTCATATTTCTAAAACCATATTATTTATAGCTATTTCTATTTTTATACAATGCTATTTTCTATTTTTAAACAATGCTTTTATATAAAATATAAAATTCAGAAAATTACACTGTCTCCTTCACTGTTGTTCATCGGTTTTGTTTCCTCCCCAAAAATCCTGTACCACTCCAGAACACGTCGAACCCGTGCTCACACCGTCCCTCACCTCTCAGTGCCTCCGTCGTTCCTCTTCCAGGTGTTGCTGTCCATTATTCGATTTTAGGGCTCGCCATCACTGGAAAACCAAGGCACCGGCGTTTGATAATCCACCTTTACTTCGTCAGGCTTCCCGCCATCGACCATCACCCAGCCCAGTTCCGAGCTCGCAGCCTCCATCTGACCAGAAAACCAACCCAAAGTCGACGACCTTCATCACCTATTCCGACAACCACGCACCTCCAACCAACATCACAGCCATATAATCTCTAGAGCTCCTCGTGTTGAACAAAATAGAGTTGTAATTTTTTTAATTTTGATTAGACAATTTGAAGAAAAAGGGTGGGGATTTGTGGATTTTTCTGGTCGTTCGCAGAAAAGGGGAGGCGCATTCATCAGTTGACCACGCGCGGAGTGGAATCAGGGGTTTGACCAGATGGATGGGGGTGTTTATATAAATATTATATTTATTCAATTAAATATTTTGTTGTGCAAATTTGCATCTGAACCCCAATTCAAACCCATCGACTATCACTTGTAGCTAATTTCCCTCATTCCAAACACAATGGGATATGTTTCGTAAGCCATTTCAACTGTTACGATTAGTTTTTGTCAAAATTAAAATATAAATCAGTATATATTCAATTTGAATGTATGATTTAATTTACCGGGGCCACATTCTGACTCTGAAAACTCCAGAAAAATTATTTCTAGCTTCGTATTGACGATATGGTCCTAACAAAACTAATTTCGTCAAATTTGAAGACCGTTTGAAAAATGGCCATTTTCTGGTCGATCCAAATTGACTAAAACTGTCAAAACACGTTTTCTTTTGCCACGCTTGCATATTAATCCCAAAAATTATGAATTTTGGAATCTAGCAATAACTTGACACCCCGGATCTAACAAAAGTGGTTTCGTCGAAAACGGAGGTCGTTTGTAAAATGGCCATTTTTAAGGGCTTTATTATTATTTAAAAATCCAAATTTTAAATTCTAACCAAATTTCTGGCAAAATTATTCAAAATAAAATTTTTAAATTGGTTCTGATTTTCCAGGTTGTTACAATCTCCCCCACTTAAAATCTTTTCGTCCTCGAAAAGGAACGGAGCTGAAAGTTGTTTAACTAACCAACTCAACTTTCTTTCTGGCTTTCATTCTTCAACTTTTCAGTTTCTAAGAATTTCCAAATTCTTCAAAAATTTGGCTAACACCCTAAATTTTTGAAAAATTTCGCCATAACCTCCTTTGTACGAAGAGCATCGTAAAAATCCCCAAACCTCCACACAGGCCCTCCCATCTCAAAAAGAAAAAGAAAAAGCCAAGCGGCTAGCCAATCGGCTCATAAAATCATCCAAACCCAAACAAAACAGTAAACATGTACCTATTTGTTGGGCATACAATTTTATTCCTCTTCTCTAGCCTCCTTGGTATGACCTATTCAATGTATATGCATGTATATGGATGCAATTTCAAATAATTTTCAATACAGCTCGATATTTGAATTCGATTTGGATAAAATTAACCTTTCATGTACATATTGGTTTCAATAATTCTATTAGCCAAACTAATAATCAAACAACACAACCAACAATCTGTTAGTTGGTTGATGTTTCAAATTCATAATTTTGATATGTATACAGAAAATCATGTTTTTGATGCCAATTCAAAACAATATATCCTATCTAGTTTTGGTTCTCACACCAATCAATTGGAAATATATAGATATCCAACTTTCGAAACTCGAACATAAACTACTGATGCTGACATGTCAATCACCAGTATCATCAGAGTCATCTCCGGGCGACTAGAGTGTGATTCTATATCTATCTAGTATATTTGAGACTTCGAATATATGTTCATGGCGCGTATTCGCAAAATCTTTATATACTTGATTGTCCAAATAAATATAAAATAAATATTCAAATACGTATCATAAGGTTTAAATCTTCAAAACAAAATTTGTTTTCCTTTTTATTTTAAAAACAACACTCTTCCGACTCATTCTAGGATACGACTGATCCTATCTCTAACGAGTCATTCTTATTGGATATTACTAATCCAATCTCTGATGAATTCTTTCGTTTGGTTCTAATGTGTCTTGTTCTCGAGCTTTGTAAACCAAAGCTCTGATACCACAATGAGACGGCCCGAAACTTCCCCGTAAAGGAAAGCCTATATTGAATTGAGGACAAGATGAATCAGAACGCAAATAGAAGAACATTTCATTGCTTATTACAACAATTTCATCAGAATACAAAAATATTCCAAAGTATGAATAAATAATAATACATTTGATAAATATCAGAGATTTTAAACTTCAATGCAGCGGAAAAATAATACATAACACAACTGAAAGAAATACACGGATATAGAGCTTTCCGAGCATTGTTCCAACTGCAAACCAGGATCCTGTAAGAATAAATCTGCAAAACCAAAACTAATAGCTGCCCATGTGGAAAATAAGGGCACATAGAGTTTAGGTTAAAACAATAAACTCCAGGTCAGTCATGTGTCTGGTGTGAGAACTAAAATAGTTATTAGTCTTTATTTTAAAGTTAGGTAAATCAAGGGACCATACCGTATTACACGGAACGGGTTTACTCCCAAGAATACCAATGCATAAAACAAACAACGCAATGCTAAATAAAGAACAATGAAGCTATTATAAGACCCAGGTCCCATCACACAATGCAACGCAAGCCGGAGGATAGAGTTTTACCTTATAGTAGCGAAATAATGCTTGATACGTGAAATTTAATCTTTTATTATTTCTATAAGTGAAGAAATCAACTTCAAATATAAATGTATCAATCATAGGCGGCATAAGCGCCCCATCCCACTATGTCTCCATATATAGGATTACAACTAAAACCGCAGTGTCTCGTATTGGAAATTGGATTTCCATCTATGAACCGAGGCTAGGGATCGTCCTCACCGCTTCGAGACTGTCTAGCCCGAGTCTCAGGAACAGCTGCAACTGCCCCTTGGAGCGTTAGGGCTGGTCCACACGGAATGGATTAAAATGCCTGAACAATGCGTTTCCCCGCCCTATGGTGCGTAAATCTGGTCAGTACGTCGACCATATCCATCGGTCCCAGATCAACCGATATAACTGAGGTGCCTCGCATTCCAACAACCACATGAGTCAAACTTGTTAGGGCTGGTAAGTCACTGACACCACTCCTAGCTAGAAAGAAACGTATGTCCTCCCTTAGGTCCTCTCCCGTTTTTGGTTCACACCGGGGTGTGAGGCTCGCGAATTAACGCTACACAAAGCGGTGCTACATAGGCTGTGCTTTGATCATCAACCACAAGACTCTTCTTTTCAACAAAAGCCTTGATCATTTGCATCTCAGCATGCCACACGGGCAATTCACACTATGCAACCGATGTCTATCAATCACACAGAGTGAAATCCAATGTCAGACACACAGTCCATTTACAAGTTCGTTCTGGGTCTGAACGAAACCGGAGGCACCTTATTCCACCTCCCATATGTCCAATACAGGAGTGAGGTCCTCGCATATCTGTCGATCTCCAAGTACGTCTGGACGATCACCACTTATTACCTCGTTTTGGGTGTACTGCCCAATTAAGACATCAGTAATCATCCAAACGATGTGAAGACCTCCGGTCTTCAACCACCGTCTTCATCGTCGACTTATCGTCGATTCAGTTATTCAGAATGGGATAAACCCGGTCTTTCTGAATAACTCGCGTATATAATAAACAAGTGTGACACAAACACAACATACGCCTCATTCCAATTCATAATATTCTTTTATTCAAATATTCTTTTCACAATTTAAACCATATTAAGGTTTTCCAAACTAGTCGGGATTAGCGAACCACATCGGTGTAATCATTTATTTTATTTCCCAGTCCCAACCTATTCATCCCATGGAGCAAAACTGGTAATACTCCATATCTAAAACCATGGTGTTATAGGTAAATATTAATTACCATTTTATGTTCAAATCTAATTAAAGATTTAGCTATCGCTTGGAACAAAACTGGTGATACTCCATTCTCGATCATTTCACAGATTTGATAATTTAAATTATCAAATCCTCATTTCAAACTAATTAAATATTCATTAAAATCCACTTAGTTTTAATCTCAAAATCATTACTTAATGATTTTTCAAAGTTCAGAAATTAGTCTTATCTTTACCTGGGTTAAAGAACTAATGTCATTTAAAACACAGCTCACGATAAACCCAAAATCACATTCGATTAACAATGGAATCTTCACGGAAAACAGATCAATATATATAATCGATATATACTTCCATATCCAACTGATAATATATATGGAATAACGGCAAAGCCTCTTAAATTCCATATATAGTAACAGTCTTCCTCCACAGAAGTTCACTTCGATTATTACCAAATCAAATTCCATTCCATTCTATTTATTTTGTTAAATTGGAAAACATTACTTTGGAAAATTCCATTAAATCTTAATTAAAAGATTTACAAATTCCAAATCACATTTCACAGTTAATCGGGTTAAAGAACAAGTGTTATTTAAAACACAGTTCATGTAAACCCAATTCACATTTCATTGTTAATTGGGTTAAAGAACAAGTGTTATTTAAAACACAGTTCACGATAAACCCAATTCACATTTCATTGTTAATCGGGTTAAAGAACAAGTGTTATTTAAAACACCGCTCACGATAAACCCAAAAACCAATTTCAATTCAATTCCAATTAAATATTAATCAATTGGTAAACTTCATTAAATCTTAATAAAAAGATTTAATCTTTTCTCAACTGGGTTTAAGAACAGTGTTAGTGAAGACACCGTTTATGACAAACCCAAAATTCCATTTGATATGAAATACAAGGCTCTGAATAGAAAATATATCGGCTTATACTCAATATCAAATTCTGAAACCAACAAATATCGTATTGGAATAACGATATATATATATATATATATCTTCCAAATTTCTCCACAATATCCGTATAATCACAGAATCCAATATCAAAATATTCCGAAGATGATTTCGATTCAAATCCATTCCAATTCTTATATTGGAAGTTTCTGGTTATATTAAAACCCATTCTCAATCTATTTTATTTATTTAAAAAAAATTGGATTATATTTCTAGTTAATAACTAGTTCATTTCGATAAAAATATATTTTTATCTTCACAAACGTGGACCTTTTCATTCTAATTCTTTTAAAATCATTTATTATAATTTTACACAAATTATTAATATTTTTAATAATTTTATCAAGTCCCGTACAGTCGATTTCCATAAACGGACATCGAACTGCACTTACAATGACCTTTTCCAATTTTGATTTGGATATAATTCCAAATCCAACCGATAGATTTCAAATTTCTCTTATTCGTTAGAAAGCTCATTTCGATACGAACCCAATGGTCTCGGTTTTAGGAGAATCCGACGGTCGGATCTCCCGTAACGTCAATTCGAAGTCAATGGTTGAAATTCGCGAACTGTCGTGGCGCGGCACGTTCTATTCAGGCCATTAATATATATAATATATATATTAGATATATTTCATCGATTTCCATTTCAAAACGTATTTTATAAATCGTTTTAAATTCGTTTTAAAAACGATTTCAACTTCATATTCAATTTTAAATTAAAATTGAATATTCCATATCATTAATATATAAATGATAATATTTTCAAACATCAGATTTTGAAATCACTTCATTTTTCGATATTCATTATAAAAATGAATAAGATCGATATAAATATCGTTCACGTCAAAATGGCGTTACTCTAATCAACACGACTTTATATATTTAAATATATTCGTGTCCATCCCAAATCGGACATCAAAATCATATTTTGATTCTTTTCTGAATATTATTTTAAAATATTCGTTATTTTAAAATATTCCTTCTTTATGAATTGGAATAAGACACAGCCAATTACCATATAATGTTGATTATATGGATTTCACACAACATATGTATATAACAACAGTGATAAATAATCATCCATCAACCAGAGTGCGTTCTACACTATATAAGTATTAAATATAAATATTTAACGCTTACAACAGCCTGTCAACCCATCGATCGACATGCAACTAAACAATTGGGATTAGTGTACGTCAAATATCATCCCAATACCCGTGCGGGTTTTCAACCAACAAATACTAAATATTATTTGTGCAGTTGGGCGATGTGTAAAATTTATCGTCCCAATCAATATCAATAAAATGGGTGTACATAAACTAATCGTCTGATTTGTAAATGAATATTTATTTTATTCATTACACGTTAAAAACTACATTTTTAACGATAAAATATTATATTTCAACACATGAATATTTCACACAGTCCATTTCACATCACAAACAATTTTCACAACACAATCAAACAAACAAGTCGTCCATGGTCTGTGGACGACGGGTGTCGGGTGCTGCTAAGCACCGTCTGCATCGTAGTATATATTTTAACTAGAAAATAAATAGAGTGAGAAGTTCTCATATTTAGGTTCCACTCCGCCAGTTTTATTTTTGAATTTCTAAACGGTTTGAATTCTGCTCACTTCCAGTCGGTTTCCTCGCAATCTGTTTTCAAGCGATTTATATTAAAAAAATCACATTTTTAATACAGTGCTATTTATTTAAAAATCACATTTTTAAATCATCGCTATTTCATATTTTTTGAAAATCATATTTATAAAAATTTATTTTTTTATTTCTAAAACCATATGCTAATTTTATATTTTAAAACAATGTATATTTTCAAAACAAAGTATATTTTTATATTTTCAAAATAAAGTATATTTTTAATTTACAAAGCTATGTTATAAAAACAATCTCATATATATTTTATAAAACAATGTCATATCTATTTTATAAAAACAATTATATATATTTTATAAAAACATATTTCATATTTCTAAAACCATATTATTTATAGCTATTTCTATTTTTATACAATGCTATTTTCTATTTTTAAATAATGCTTTTATATAAAATATAAAATTCAGAAAATTACAGTGTCTCCTTCACTGTTGTTCATCGGTTTTGTTTCTTCCCCAAAAATCCTGTACCACTCAAGAACACGTCGAACCCGTGCTCACACCGTCCCTCACCTCTCAGTGCCTCCGTCGTTCCTCTTCCAGGTGTTGCTGTCCATTATTCGATTCTAGGGCTCGCCATCACTGGCAAACCAAGGCACCGGCGTTAGATCATCCACCTTTACTTCGTCAGGCTTCCCGCCATCGACCATCACCCAGCCCAGTTTCGAGCTCGCAGCCTCCATCTGACCAGAAAACCAACCCAAAGTCGACGACCTTCATCACCTATTCCGACAACCACGCACCTCCAACCAACATCACAGCCATACAATCTCTAGAGCTCCTCGTGTTGAACAAAATAGAGTTGTAAATTTTTTATTTTGATTAGCCAATTTGAAGAAAAAGGGAGGGGATTTGTGGATTTTTCTGGTCGTTCGTAGAAAAGGGGAGGCGCATTCATCAGTTGACCACGCGCGGAGTGGAGTCAGGGGTTTGACTAGATGGATGGGGGTGTTTATATAAATATTATATTATATTTATTCAATTAAATATTTTGTTGTGCAAATTTGCATCTGAACCCCAATTCAAACCCATCGACTGTCACCCACAGCTAATTACCCCCATTCCAAACACAATGGGATATGTTTCGTAAGCCATTTCAACTGCTTCGATTAGTTTTTGTCAAAATTAAAATATAAATCAGTATATATTCAATTTAAACATACGTTTTAATTTACCGGGGTCACATACTGACTCTGAAAACTCCAGAAAAATTATTTCTATCTTCGTATTGACGATACGGTCCTAACAAAACCAATTTCGTCAAATTTGAAGACCGTTTGAAAAATGGCCATTTTCTGGTCGATCCAAATTGACTAAAATTGTCAAAACACATTTTCTTTTGCCACGCTTGCATATTAATCCCAAAAATTATGAATTTTGGAATCTAGCAATAACTTGACATCCCGGATCTAACAAAAGTGGTTTCGTCGAAAACGGAGGTCGTTTGTAAAATGACCATTTTTAAGGGCTATATTATTATTTAAAAATCCAATTTTCAAATTCTGACCAAACTTCTGGCAAAATTATTCAAAATAAAATTTTTAAATTGGTTCTGATTTTCCGGGTTGTTACAAATGAAGTCAATAGGGAAATAAAATTGTTCAATTTGAATCAAAACATCTTTAATTATACCCAGTGGCTTTTTAACAGATTGATCAGCCAGTTGAATTATGATGTTTGTGGGTTTCAATTCCCTTAGTTCCAATTAATGATAAACAGTGTAGGGAAGAAGGTTAACACTTGCACCAAGATCAAGTGGGGGCATGACTGATGTGAGTATTCCCTATTTTGCAACCAATCGTAGCGCAACCGGGGCCCTTATACTTAGTTGGTGAAGGACTTGAGAAAACCAAGCTAGTATTCGCAATTAAGAAGGCAGCTTTAGGAAATTTAGTGGCTTGTTTTCAGGTTTCTAGCTCTTTCAAACACTTGACATATTGAGGAATTTGTTCAATGGTGTCTAAGAGTGGAATGTTGACATGGACTTATTTGAAGACTTCAGGAACTTTATCAAAATTCGTATCCTTCTTCTTATTGTTAAGTCTGTGAGGATATGGAGCTACTGGTTTATAGACTCTTTCAAGATTTTGATCGTTCAAAGAAGAAGGCTTCGATATGGGAAGTGAAGGAGGTAAAGGTATAGAAGATGAGTTGTTGGGATTGCCAATATTTGGTAAAGAGACGTTGGGGTTGTTAACATTAGAAGAAGAGGTGTTGGGATTGCCAATATTCGAAGAAGATGGAGATTTCGAAGGTTCATAAGAATTGGCCTGGACAACAATCAAACTAGCGTCAAGTTTTGGATAGGAGTCAAAATCAAGGGATTTTCATGATTTCTAACATTGTTGCAAATCGTTTGTCCGGACCTAAGGGTGGTAACCAAGTTGACCGAATTAGGGATTTCGTCCTTACAAGAGATCACAATACGAGAATTATATTTTGGATTCACCTTGGGTTGACTAGGAAGTTTTCCATTCTCATTGCTTTTCATTAGTTCCTTCATCATATTCATCATTTGTTCGAGTTTAGCATCTTGGTCGTTTATTTGTTTCTCTAATCGAACAAATTCTTGAGAAGATTGAGAAGATGAAGGAGATTGAAAGTTAGAATGCCTGTATGGTTGATTCGAAGGCTTGGATTGAGGTGGAACTTGAGAAGTTTGAGGATTGGAAAATGGAGTTTGGTAATTCTAATTTGGTATCATGTGGGATGAATTCGAAATGTTATTGGGTTTAGACCACGAGAAGTTTGGATGATTTCTCCAACTAAGGTTTGTGGATGAGTAAGTACTATTTTGAGCTATGGCACTGACTTGGTCTTGAGGATAATACTGGGGTTATCCTTCGAATTTAGGTGTTTGAGTTTATAAGGGAATATGAATTGGATCCACGACATGCACTCCTCTAGTAGAAGTATGAACGAGAACACAATTGACTCCCATTGCATGTCCTTTTCAGAATAATCTTCTAAGAATTCCCAAGCTTCAGTGGCCGTTTTAGACATAAATTCTCCCCCACACATTGATTCTAGTTGATTTCGAGTTTGATAGCAGAGCCCTCCATATGCAATTTGACATAAGTGATGTTTGAGAATTGCATGATGAAGACAACTATATAATAATTGGTTGAATCTCTCAAAGTATTTATTTTGAAAAAGTTTCCCCCTCATTTTCAGAAAACTGATTTATTTCAGTTCGGATTTTTAGAGTTTGGTGGAAAGGGAAAAACTTTTCAAGAATACAGTGACAAATTCATCCCAATTTCTTATGGAATGTTTCGAAAGAGAATTTAGCCATCTTTTAGCACTTTCAAGTAGTGTGAATGGAATCAGCCTAAGCTTGATTGATTCATTAGACAATTGTTGCATTTTAGTTGTGGATGCATACAATTCAAATTCACTTAAAAATTTGTAAGCATTTTCAGAACTAGTAAATTTTGGTACCCCTTGAATAAAAGAATGTTTAAGCTCAAAATTTCCTTCAACTGGTGGAAATACGAAAACAGATGGTTGAATAGTCCTAGTTCGGTAACATTGAGCTCAAAGAGATAAGGGTCTATCCATTTTGACATTGAGATTTTGAAAATTTTGATTTATTCGATTTTGATCCGCCTCATTTGGAAAGTTTGTTTATTTTAGACTCCCTAGGGGAATCATGGTGGCTAAAATTCTCTTCACTCATCGTTGTCGAATATAGAAAGTCAAACGCCTCTTGTTACAAAATAGATAACGTATCAAGTATATCTTATTAGTTGATAATCTCGATTTGAAGGGGGGAGATGGTCTTGTGGCCGTTCACGTATACTATAAATACTAAGTGACATGACCAATGTTTTACGGGTAGTATGCAACCTCTTTTGCAAGAAGTTCAATGGATTGAACTAATATATATCCGCGATCAAACCCTTGAGAGAATCAATTTCATAAAATGCACTTGTGTTGTTAATTATTTTGCAAACCAAATCAAGTTTTATAATTTAAAATCGACGAGAGTGATTAGTTATGGAAATTCGTTCCTCACCAATTATTTTAGAAATTTCCGCCAAGTCAAACAACAATAATTGCAGAAAATTAAAATATTGTGCAAGCAAGCCATTGCCCCTGCCAAAAAAATTTACATGCAAAAATTCAACGTTTTTGAATATATAATAATAATTTAATTCCAGATTACTTGGAATTAGTTTGATTTGCAATATTATATAAATTAGCAATATAAAAGGATGTAATCAAGTTTGGTTTTGAATTATATTAACGAGTTAATTTATTAAATGACGTTTGTGATAGAATTTAGATCCAGAGAAGAGAGAGATACAATGATAAATAATTAGAAGGCTACATTTTTATTGCTTTACTGATTGCTATTACAAAATAAGATAATTCCCTAATTTACAAAACATCGCCTCTACTTATAAATGAGAAAGGAGACTCTAGAATAGAATATTCTAGAGCATATTCACTAATACCAAATACAACTCACTATTAATGCAAGACCCAAATTAGTACGATACCAAATATACCTCAACATTAATGCATACCAAATAAAAAGGCAACCAAATAAAATGCAATGCATTTTGTTATTATCTCTAACATCCCCCCTCAAACTCACGATGCGGGGAATCGTGAGTTTGCCAAATATAAACTGCGAAGAAACTGCCAAATAGAAGCTGCCAAACGAAGCTGCGAAGAACAAACCAAAATACCAAATACTCACCAACAATCTTCAATCCAAAACAATCTTCAATCTGATCGGTAAGCAAAAGATCTGAGCGGCCAAATGACAAAATTGGTCCCAGGATGAGTTTATATGTTTGCATCCCCCAAACATATCAAACGAAAACAAACTAAACCAAAATGGGATGATTTTGTATGTTTGCATCCCCCAAACATACAAACAAAAACAAAATCAATAGGGATGATCAGCATATGTTTGCATCCTCCAAACATACCTGCAGTAACCACCTACCACCTTCAATCAACGCCAATTGCCCTCCTAATAAACAGGGTTACCGATGCAAACATCAATACATGCAATACCATACAACACAAACTTCCAACATAAACTTCAATCTCCAATGTCATTCCTTTTTTTTTTAAACACCAAAACCACATACAATCGTCAACACCAAACAAATCCGCAACGACAACTTCACTTCGTTCATACATACCAAACAATTTTAGACAATACTACCTTACCATCCACACCAAACCAAACACCTCACAGCAACATACATCCTCATTCACCAAACTACTGCTTTCCCATCACAAACGCATACATTTACACCATACACTCCTCCTCCTTCAACTGTGACAAACCAACACAACACAATCACCATCAGTCCAAAACACACAACATCCTACTTCCCTACAACCAACTCAAATTTTTTTAATATTTTTTTTATATTTTTTACATCTGCCTGCTAAATCTAAACTTGCAACCATATGCACCATCGCACAAACCAACAAACTGAAAAATAGTCTTCTTCTCTACCTCTTACTGACCTGAAACCTGCGCACCATCAAGAATGACTTCAGCTTATAAGCTTCACGACCATCTCCCCCATCGTTGTTTCAAGCTCCATCATCTCAACGAAATAGATAGGGGCTATTTTGTTTTTGGACTTTGCTGAGTGGAGTTACAGATCCAAATGAAATTATCACAAAGGGATTCATTACCAGACATTCAAAAGACTCACTTAGAAACCTCTATTTACTCTCTCTCTCTCTCTCTCTCCTCTCTGTCCTAACTCTGATACCATGATAGAATTTAGATCCAGAGAGAAGGGAGAGGTACAACGATAAATAATTAGAAGGCAACATCTTTATTGCTTTACTGATTGCTATTACAAAATAAGATAATTCCCTGATTTACAAAACATCGCCTCTACTTATAAATGAGAAAGGAGACTCTAGAATAGAATATTCTAGAGCATATTCACTAATACCAAATACAACTCACTATTAATGCAAGACCCAAATTAGTACGATACCAAATATACCTCAACATTAATGCATACCAAATAAAAAGGCAACCAAATAAAAGGCAATGTATTTTATTATTATCTCTAACAGTTTGAACGTTTAATTTATGATTTTATTATAAACGAGCCCGCAACATTGCGGTAGTTCGTAATTTAACATTTTGAACTTTAAATGGATGTACATGATCCAATTTAAGTCAGAATTTTTCGAAACAAGAAACGTCCAGATTTATTGGATAATAGTTTTCTAATAGAAGAGAAAATTTGAGATTTCATCTTGTAGATTTCTAGTTATGTCCAAATCAAATTTTCAAAAGGTCGGTAAGAAATTTGTTTATAAACCATAATGATTTATTAATTAAATAAAAGGAATTTATCATGAATTTAATATCGTTTTGACTTGGAATTAAAATATTTAAAACCGAAAATTATTTATTTTGAAGCTATATGAAATTTTGTTTGAATATATCTATAATAATAAATTATTATTATTATACTGAATTGTTTTTAAATTGATTTATTTCGATTTAATTTATACCTTTAAAAAAGAATACTGTTTTTACAAACGATATTGGAATTCGACGAAATCGGTTCCTTTGTTTCAGAATATTATGTTATTGCACCATTTCGAATTTCATTTCGATCGAACATTGTACATACTTTAAACGTTGAACGTTAACTATACGTTAAATAATAGGGTTGCTTTCATTCACATCAAAACAAAATCTAAACGTATCCTCTATAAATCTCAGCATGAATCCATATAAATTGTTAGATAAACCTTATACATTCTGGCACTGTATAAAATCTCATCTAAACTTTGTGCAAAATAGTAAAGATATTGTTGTCTTTTTCAAAATAAAATCTGTGTACTTATGCAACATTTCGGCTGAAAGCCATCTTGACTTAGAAAAAAGTATGCAAATCTGTACATAGCTGTGCTGAGAAGTATTTGTTCAAATTGGTTCAAAGAAAGCCTGACACACTAATGCTACCCTATTAAATAAATATGGCTTTTAAATCTTATTCAAATCTTAGATAAGGATTCTGCGCACCAATTGTCAAAAATTTCAGGTGATCCATAGTAAAAAGTTCCTGCTAAGTTTGTTTGCATCTCTACCTGCACAAATATTACTTTGGGTAAGTCAAATCAAATCCTATCCAAATCTGTGAAAAATCCAATTTGATCAGACAAAGCTTCAACATGTTACTTTGGGAAAGTCAAAAATTTAGGTCAGCGTTAGCACCAAAATCTCAAATAGGATAATTTTGCCAATTCTCGAGTAAGAATTGCACTGTCAACGTATTTCAAATGAATGACCGAACATATTGACCTAAAAAATATATTATTTAATATGTATGTGTGTGTGTGTGGATATATATGTATATATATATATATATATGTAACCTGCCGTCTTCGTTTCGTCCATTGTTACCGGCATTCATTCCTTTCTTCGAGTGACACAACAAACAATGAAAAGAAAAAAACTTTTTGTTCATTCAATAACCAACTTAAGCCCATCTTGATCCTTCAAGCGAACCATACGTGTGAAAAAAAAACCATAATGTGAATTGGCTCGAACGAGTCTTGGAACTTCTGGCGCGTGAAGCATGTACGTAAGTGGAGATGTAGAAGTGAATAGCAGGAGAGGTTGTGTAAAGATGGGCTGGCACTGTGCTAAGATAGGAAGTTTGGGAGGATTCAGTTATAGGGGGTTTGCATGCAAGTGCATGATAACATTGTTTTTGAAGTTGTTTACTGGAGCAGTTTACTTACATGGGAAAAGAAGAAGTTTAGGGGGGTAGGGTCGGTTTTAGCTTGGGCTTGGGCCTTTATGCATAAAAAAATATTAATCGAAGAAAACGGGGATGGAAAAAGAAGGTTCCTGGGGTGGTCGTGGTAGTTTGGTCGTGCATGAAGACATGTTTGGAGCAACAACATTAAACATAGGATAAGGAGGAATGGAAGCGAACTATGGAGTTGGGGAGCGTGGGCTTTGTGTTTGCATAACGGGCTACGGGCCATAAAAAAAGGGAGAAATGTCGGCCTGATGGATTGTGGTATTGAAGCATGGCATTTTGTTTTGTTCCAGAGTGGCTTCATGTCCTGAAAGTAAACGAAGGAGAAAATGAATGTAGGCAGGCTGTGTTTGGGAAACAGGCATGGCCCTTTATATACAAAAAGAAAAAAAAATGGCACGTTGAACTGATGATGGAAGAAGGCGCGAGGGGGAAGTTGTTTGGTCGAGGAAAAAACAGCATGTAGAGGGAGATTAACCGATGGTAAAGATGTGATTAAGGATGGTCAACGTCATTTGGGCCAAAATCTCAGTGGTTAATGTAAGATAATTATTTAGTTAATTTAATTTTTATATAAACCCTTACCTTATAATACGTGTAACTTTCGCATACGTTTACAAAATCAAACGAAATAAAAACCGGTGAAATCGTATCGACGGAGGCAATGTGATCGAGCTAATTTGGATAAGTTCAGAGCTCATTGGTATTTCATGTAATTTTAAACTTGTGTTTGAAATTATATGAAACAATGCGAGTCATCAATCGAAAACAAAAATGGTGAGTTAACTCTCACGCTTTCTAGAATTATATGATGTGTTAAATTCATATAACTATAAATTATAGTCAATAATATAAAATTAGATGTTTGGATGTCTTGGTTGCTTATTGTTTGTGTTTTGGTTGTCGACGTTCATATTTACGTCGTATTCGATGATTTAGTTTAAACTTGTTTCATATGTTGTTATTGAATGTTATTATAATCTATGACGCACGGAAGAACATGTAGGAAGGATCCAACTTGATTCCTCAAATAATTATTGTTATTTGTTTATCGTATTATTTATATATGAATTGTTTACCTCAAATGACATTATAGCCTGTTTGGATATTGATTGAATGTTGTGTTATAATCAATAGACCGTATTGATTAAGTGATTTGTAGTGAATGACCTAAAATCCTTTATTTTAAGACGTCGTTTGCCTTTATGCAAATTGACAAAGTTTTAAGTTATAAAAGATATTTCTTTTAATTAAACTAAATCAAATAAAAGTGATAGAATCAAAAAGATATTTCCAAATAAAAGAAAGTGAAACGGAGTAGCATAAAAGGGATTTGTCGAGATAAGGATATCGAATCAATTTTAATCGATGAAATGTTTTAATGAATGATTTTTAGAAAAAGAACCTGAGCTGCCAATGTACTTGACAATGCTATTGTGATTGATAGTTAAAAACCCGACTATCAATGAGATGCCATTTTGACCTTTTGATGAGTTGTTTCAAAGAGACCAGGATGGGAACTAGACCCAAAACCACCTCGAACCAATTGTGCATTCGCGACTAATGTGCAGGCTTATAAAGATGGAGCATTGAAGGTCGTGGATCTTCATGATTGGAAGAACTACTCATTAAAGTTTCTTTTGTTTGGCCACTAGGGTTATTATGACGTGTGATTCTATCGTGAGTGAAATCTTCAGATTGCAAGGACTATTCGCTACTGGTCCTTTAGGTGATTCCTATATAGGATGCGGTATGAGGGTGCACTCGGTTCATCCTATTAGGAGATGACTTGTATGGACGAATGTTTGACAGAGAATTTCCTAAATGTCACGTATGTTGATTTTTACAAATATACCAGTTTGGTGGTAAAGAATATAACTTCTCTTAGCTTAACACCTAGAGTGTATTTGTGGACGTCAATTAGTGATTTGATGGATCTGACGATGTGGCATTCAAAGATAACGTGATGTTCTCTAAAAGATAAATACATGACCTCAAGCCTCATCAACCGGGAAATAACAGAAATCGGGTAGGCAACATGGCTAAGTGGGTCATTCCCATTAAGGTGTATTGTCATCGATCTAGAGAAATTTCATTTGTTCTTCTTCTGCCGTTTCTGTATCTTACGGAATATGGTTGTCTAGCTAGCTACCGTGGTGACAATATATTCTATACACTCAAGCTAAACGAGTGGTCGGTCATGTGTGACCAGTTTACAAGATGTTCTTGTTGAACCCTAGTGCATTACTCTATAGAGGTGCACTTTCAGAAGGTGGTCCCATACCTTTTCATGTTGAAAATTCAATCTACAATAAGCGCTATGCAGTTTTTGATTATATACTAAATATGCAGAACGTGAGATGCAAGTGTTCTACTAGATGATTAGTTATTTGTGGTTTGATAGACATTATTATAGTATCACTAGATTTTGATATATAAAAAATGTTTTGGATCATCGTAAGGTACAAACCGTCTGTAATTATGTGTGGGTTGGTCATACGATTATCCTTTTCTTTCAAAAGATTTTCCAAAGTTAAACAAGTTGTTTGTGCTATGAATTTATATTGAAAGTATTCCAGATTGATCTGAATGAATTTTGCTTTGCTTCAAATGTACTCGGGTCAAACCAAGCATATTATCAGGTTAGGTTTCGCTTAGAATTTCAGAAGAGGAGGTGAAGTCAAGACGTATATCAGTTTTTTGGCAATATTCCGTTGTGTGTGTTGTATTGAAATGTACTATAATATTGTTTTAATCATATATATACTTTTTTTGTCAAAGCGTATATATATATATATACAATTTTTATTTTGTGTAAAGCATTTTAATATATACTTTTTTTGTCAAAGCGTATATATATATATACACTTTTTATTTTGTGTAAAGCATTTTAATATATTATATTTATTCGTTCCGCTGTGAGACTCTGATCTTCTTATTCTTCTATTCTAATATTTCTATCTTTCTTCTCTCACCCTCTAATTTTCTTTCTATTAACAATCTAGGTTTTCGATACTTGGTTTTTGGAAAGTAATATAGGATAATGTATTATTGTCGAAACTTTGAGCGTCGAATTTTCCGGATCGTAACACTTGTAGTCCCCTTAATTATTTGGAGTATCCTTACTACATTTATATTGCATGTTTTAACTTATAATCCATGTATACTAATTCTACTTTATGCCATGTTCACTTTATCATGGTACATTTTTACTGATGTTGTGCATATTGATTAGAGACACGACATAGTACGATGCACAAAGAGCGGGTAATATGCCTTGCATCATCTTCCCCTAATATTGCTATTTAAAAGCATTCCCTGACTTGGAAATGTTCCTTCTATGCCTGTAGGAAACCGAAATTATCTTAACTCAGCCCCTGTTTCACCTTTGCATTATAATGTTGAGGCATGACTTTATAGTAGTTTATACTTATTTAGTCATTCCGTGTAGTATTTCAATGCCTACTGTATTATCAAATTCAGATTTAGTGACGTTTAATTTATACGTGACAATGTTAAGTGAAAATTATCTTGATACTATTGATTGATGTCGTTTGGAATCTGTACATTGTCACATGCTATTTGGAGGTATAATGTGTATAGATAAAGGAATACCTTTCTTTTTTCTGATATCGCTTGTAGGTCTAAACTTGTCTTCAAAATGGAAGCGCCCAATAAATTTAACCAGGTCATGAAGCAATATCATGTTTGTGCCAGGAATCATCTATCAAATTTAATGGTACATTATTGCTTCTTAATACCATAACTTCCTCATGTCTCCAGCAATTTTCCTGCTAAACCCATTAATATTCACTATTGCTTATTATTTCCAGGTTCATATTTTTCATATTTAACACTGAACACTACATGCTTAGTTTTTTTATGCACCAGTTGGTGACAAAGTATTGTGTTTGTAATTTATGGTGTGGTGACTATATATCTAATGGCCCAATATTCTCTAACTCAGTTGCCCATGGATGCTCCAAAGAAATAGGCAGAGCCCTAGAGGTAGGCACCGTGTTTATGACCTTTTTTGGGTTTGTGTTATGCAATGTGGCTGTTATACCGAAATCTGGTACTAACACACAAATTCAGTATGAAGTCCTCGCAATCACAAGTCTCAGATCACAGAATGCAGATAAAGTAGTAAAAACGGGGAACACACGAGGTTTTTATAGTGGTTCGGCTCAAACCAAGCCTACGTCTACTTTATTGTTTCTTATATCCTAAGAAATTACAAGTACAACGCCTTCCTACAATCCATAGGATTCATTTACATACAACATCCTTGTATTTTTCATGAAGAAGTGGAGAAAAGAGAGTGGTTTTATACACGAAATCCTCGTGTTTGATTGTTGTAGGAGAAGCACAATGTCCTTGTGTTGTTTTCAATGGAGGCCGGGAGTTAGAATGGCTAAAGATCCCCAAGAAGTCCCTAAATCCGTGTGTTTATAGATGTAGAGAGTCTCCCGGATGAATGACATGTGTCTCGAATCAAATACGTTGCTAAGATGTAGTGGGTAAGTGGAGGAAGTCTACTGTAATTCGTGGGAAAACAGGTGTAGTTCGATCCAGGTTTGTAGGAGCAAAACAAGCCGAGAGAATAAGTCAAATCTGATGTGTGTGCAGGAGAAGCCTCTAGGCGGGTTGGTTCGGCCTTCTCCGATCCGAACCGGAGCCTTCCAACCAAAGACATGGTGCAATCCTGAGCTCCTGGTGCAAGGCGGGTCGGATCGGGTATCTTCTCCGATCCGGACCGATGTGGGGTGATCAAGATGCCATGTTTATGTGATATCTCGTACGGGTCGGTTCTCCTCCGATCCGGTTAGTCTGATCCGAACCGGTTAGGTCAAGTCAATTCCAAAGTCCAAGTTATTCCGGTTCTGTGCGCTTTCACAGAAACAGGCGTAACTTCCAAACCGTAAGTCCGTTTTAGCTAAACGAAAGCTCTACTTGAAGCTAATTCAGAGGGCTACAAGGATTATTGAGCAACGCCCTGTAATTGTTGTTTTCGGGCCCAAAAGAGGTCATCTGTTAGGAGTTCCTGACCACTTTATGATTGTGATGCGACTTCAACCAAATCGCTTCTTGTCTTTTGACGATGTTCCCAATACTTGAGCGTATTGATAACCAGAGATATCACGTGTGACTTCTTTGACCAAAAAGCGTGTCAACAGTGGCGATCCTTCAATCCTCGAAGGAAAAATATAGAATCAGGTTTGATACTTGCTCCACAAGAAGTCCTTAGGTGGCGTCTTTTTTGAACACTTTTATAAATCATTAGTCTGAGAACTAAGATAAATCTACCCGACTACTGGTATAAGAATTATTATTAGTGCATGGGTCATGGATCGGTGTATGTTATTTTCAAATATTGAAATAATATCAGTTTCTTTGTCAGTTCTTTTTTTAAAAGAAACACTAACAAGAAAATATAAAAACATTCATTTTCTAGCAACCTAAACCATTGTTAGATAATATATACAAATATAAAGTCTTTTCGCATAAGTCGAGCATTGTTTTTTTTTTTTTTTTTTTTTTTTTGTAATATGACTTATTTGTGTTATTTTTTAAAGCAAAATGGTGATATTTGGCTAATTCACAAAATAATATGCAGTATCTTTATTATATCAACAAATACCATGTATTGTTGATTGATATTTCAATTGCGAAATGTATATGAAATATCGCCACTTTTTCTGATATTAAACACATAGGATAAAAAAATTATTCAATAGCTTGCAATCAGTCAGTGTGTTGTACACGATTTATCAATTTATTGTCTGCTTGGGTAATACAATTTATTTATACTGAATTTACTTAAATGTACATGCTAACATCTGACACAGGTGAAACACTGATTTATGAAGACTATAACCAGATTGCTATATCATGTTATTACAAGACAAAGCACTGTGGTGCATTGAGTAAGACTAATCATCACTCAACTTACTAGCGTCTATAAACAATATGGAATTCAACACGACTATAATTTCTAGTATGACACATGCTCGTTTGTAGTGACGGAACCAACGGGTTGGCCGGGTGGGCAATTGCCCTACCCAAGATTTCGCTAAAAATCAAATACCGCTGCTCAAAAATCAAGAAAAGAAAAAGAAAACCTAACGCGCTCCCCAATTCCGACCGAATAACGAAAATTGAAGCAAAACCTCAACTTCTCTCATCTCAGTGCATCTTCTCTTCTTACTTCCTCAATCACCTCTTGCGACTTGCTTCCTCTTTCAGTCAGCTCTTAGTTCTATTTTGTAAAAGTTTTAAGGTACTGTTTTCCTATTTTATTTTGCTTACTTGTTCGAAATCGAATCTGAAAACTGAAATCATCTTGTTTGTAGTGAATTTTGTTTGCATCAAATTATGTGAATTTTCCTGTGTGTTGCGGTGAATTTTGTCTGCAGCGAATTATGTGAATAGAGTTTTGTGAAAATTGAGTTCAACAAGACTAGTTAGTTTCCACAAACTTACAGGAATACTTGAGGATAATGTGTTAGAAGCACGTGACAGATGTTGTAGTCTGCTAATGTTACTCATCGAACTTGGAATTAATCCAAAAAATTTATTGTTTTGAAGGAACAACGTGGCTAAACTGTTCAGTGCACCAAGTTCATCTGGAATGGACCCACTCGTTTTGTTATTACCCAACGATAAATATCGAAGCCTATTCAACTTAGTAAGCTCATAAGGTATCAATCCAACTAGCTTATTCATTTCAAGATCAAGGAAAAATAGGCTACATAAGTTTCCTAAAGAAACTGGAACGGTTCCAGTTATTTTATTACCAGATGCATCCAGGTAGAAAATTTCTGCTGGTAGATTTCCAATAGAGTTTGGAAGAAAACCATCTAATTTGTTGGAACTTTGCATGTTTGTTTGTTTCGCTTGCTTGTTTGATGTTGAAATTGCTTAAAATTGAAATAGTTAGTTCCAGTGTTATATTAAAAAAAATACTTTATTTTTTGAAGCTATGTCAAAGAAAACTTCAAAGAATCATTTTATAAAAAAAAAAAAAAAAAAAAAAAAACTGATGCTATCGGGATTTCATCTTCTAGTCTTCCTTTGAATTTGGGGACAAATAGCTCAGATATTGTAGATCGCCCCACAAAAATTCAAAAAAGTGAAGAAAATATTAAACACGATCCAGGATTACGACAACCAATATGGATGTATCATTTTAACGAATAAAATGCAAATCGTTTATATCGTAATAGGACCATGACAACCCGATTTAAAAGAAAAATTCAAAAAAAAAATGAAGATGGACGTCGTATGCGATTTGAATGGTTTATGGATCATAAATGACTTGAGTATTCAGAGACAACTCAAAAAACTTATTGCTTTCCATGCTTTCTCTTTGAAAAAAATATTTCTCAACAACATAAACAAGATTCATGGATTTCTAGTGGGTTTAATAGCCGGAAAAGAATAGGCGGAAAGGATTGTTGTCTTAAAAAACATGGAGGAGGACCAAACTCATTACATGTCTACTATTAGTAAGGTAAATTCGTTGAACTATTTTACTCGCTGTCTTTTTGAACTTCCAAAAATGCCCCTACAATTTCACGTGTTACTCATTCGCCAACCCGTTTCTCATTCCTCCCTCCTTCCGTTGATCCACTAATCCACGATTAGTTCGACCACTCAAACAGGAAGAAAACCCTAGCTGCTCAAATCAACGTCGATCGCCTCCATTCTTCTACCAAATCGCTTCATTCCTCTTCGATTTTCACCGAACCGGAAGAAAACCCTAGCAGTTCAAGTCATTATCGATCGCCTCAAGTCTTCTACCAAATCATATAATTCCTCTTCGATTTTCTCCGAACCGGAAGAAAACCCTAGCTGTTCAAGTCATTATCGATCGCCTCCAGTCTTCTACCAAATCGCTTCATCTCTCTTCGATTTTGTCCGACAAGGTATGCTTATTTTTCGTTCGTACGAAATGGCCGGATGTGAACACATAAATAACAAACTTCGGTTATTAATTACTGCGATATTTTTGAGTACTTAGTTTGAATCAAAAGTTTCAAGATTAGTTATTAAAATTATGGAATACCTTACAGTTTTAATCTTCTAACATGTATATATTACAGCGTGGAAGCCATTGTTCCTCACCAATGCAATATCAATATTATAGAAGAGCAGCTACAGTTTTTTAATGATGTTACAGCTGTTCTTTTAAAGTAACTAATCTGAAGCAAGTCTTTTGATTTTATTACTATCTTGGCCTATATTAACTATGTTTTGTGATTGACTTTAACCGTTGGTTATGTGATCTACAGTAATCATTATTTTTCTTAATAATTTTATACCAATCTAAGAAATAAATTATTCCCTATGATTTGGTATTTGATTCTTTTATGTTGGAAATAATCACATGTTTTTCACTGAAGCCAACAGGTATGTATTATTATTTTATAATATATTTCTGTATAATAGTCATTTGCCTACATGAATCAACAAATCTATTAATTTATTGAGGTTCAAACTTAGACTTTTCATGTTCTTTTATTCCGTAATTTTTAAAAATCTCTAATTCTCATGAACCTAAGTTCATTTCTTTGCTCTGCGTTAAAATGTTGAAACAAAGAAAAAAAATCTCAAACCTTTTATGGAAAGCCACTTCAACTTCGTTGCTTTCCTCTATTTATCCAGGATCTTTCAATATTGAAAAGCTAATTTCATGTACCATTTTTTGAAATTTAAATACCCAATCTTAATCTTCCGCTCATTTAAATGTGGTCAGAACATCAATTTTTACTCAGATACTACTTTCAGTTTATTTTGACTGTATTTCAATATGGCTTATTTGCTCAGGTAGAACTCTATGAAATTGTTAAACTATAGACTTTCAAGGCCCTATTTGGTTCTTTTTTTTAATTGTTCAGATTTAATTTCATTTTGTTCTTTTTTTAAGATGATTCTAATGCGTCTTCGCACTAAGAATTTAGATCTTGGTTAATTTGTCATACATACTAGAGATTCCAGATTCCGATTATCGAACACTTTGATTATTGAATTCGAAGCGATATATACACGAATATGATTTGTCATACATACTAGAGATTCCAGATTCCGATTATCGAACAAAGCAATGCAGATCTTTACTTATATAACTTTAAATGATTTGTCATTTGTATATATATGCAGGTCGACTGGATTGGATTCATGATCGGAATCTCGCTGTCGCATTGCAGCCTGTAGAAAACGCTGCAAGTATCTCCATCTCCAGTCGCAATTGGTTCTTCTCATATTTGGTAAGTAAATCACAGCCTGAGCTTTTTGGTGTGTATACAATGATTGATCTACTATTGTATTCTAATTTTAACTTGCAACAGCCTGTAGAAAACGCTTCAAGTATCTCGATCTCCAGTCGCAATTGGTTCTTCTCATATTTGGTAAGTAAATCGCAGCCGAAAATACTGTCGATTATCTAACACTTTGATTATCGAATTCGAAGCGATATATACACGAATATGATTTGTCATACATACTAGAGATTCCAGATTCCGATTATCGAACAAAGCAATGCAGATCTTTACTTATATAACTTTAAATGATTTGTCATTTGTGTATATATGCAGGTCGACTGGATTGGATTCGTGATCGGAATCTCGCTGTTGCATCACAGCCTGTAGAAAACGCTGCGAGTATCTCAATCTCCAGTCGCAATTGGTTCTACTCATATTTGGTAAGTAAATCGCAGCCTGAGCTTTTTGGTGTGTATACAGTGATTGATCTACTATTGTATTTTGATTTTAACTTGCAACAGCCTGTAGAAAACGCTGCAAGTATCTCCATCTCCAGTCGCAATTGGTTCTTCTCATATTTGGTAAGTAAATATTAATTTACAAGCATCTGTGTGGTTGAGAACAGATCGATAGATGTCGTTTGTTTTTTGTGTTGTCTTAATGAAGATGGCCTTATTGCAATTTGAACATTTCTTTTTTGTGTTGTCTTAATGAAGATGGCCTAATTACACTTTGAATTTCTATGGAACTTTAATTTAGATATATTTTTGAAGTTAAGGAAATTTAATTTAGATAAATTATACTCCAGATCTTTAATACATTAGTATAGGTCTTTTATTTATTTAGCCATTATTTTAGCTTTATAGATTTATTTGTTTACTAAAGTAGGGGATAATAAATATATTAGCATAGTGTTTAAAATGATAATGCAATTTTGAATTATGGATTACTGGCCGAATCTATCTTTTTTCATTTTGCATTTATGATTTGTACTAAGCTGCCAAATTTTTGAGTTTTTCATGAATTTGTGCATGCAAGAAAAAGGCTAGAAAATAAGGTGCATTAAAAAAATAGAATAATAAAATATAGTTACATAACAAGTCATACCTTTTGCGTGAATTATGGCAGTGTTATTCAAAAGGGGTGAGATAAGAGGTATCCCTTTCGGAAAATTTTCCCTATAACCTAATTGAAACATTTAATATATCCAATAAAGCTGCCATTAACTGGCTACTTCTGGTTTGTTAAAATAAGATTGTCAGCAATATAAATGTTGAGAAGCTCTGTAACCATCGTATTTTACTTCATTGTAGTCTTTGCACTCATATCTCTTAGGTTAGTGGTCGATCTTGGCAATACACGAATAGTCGCCCCTTTTGTCCTTGGGTGGGTTGTAGTAAATTATGTTGGTTAGTACAAACTCCCAATTGTAGGTGCATGGCTTCGTCTAACAATTTATCATGGACATATTATTCTCAATTAGTAGTTTTAATCACCAAACTAAACAATTGAAAGTTATTTAAAAAGTTTAACCAATAAGAAGATTCATGCCTTATACTGATTTTCATCTTCTGTAGGTAATATTCATTTGGGACCATGTTTGTCTTGATGATATTACCGTCTTTGAAGGATATTTAAGACAATTCCACTAGTTTTAATATACACCAACACAACATCAAGTATAGGAAATAAACTTTAAGAGTTCAAACTGCTAGCTGTAGCATTAGATTTAGAGAATTGATATGAAATCATGCATTACCATTAAAGCAATGAAAATAATGATACCGAATCTTAAGTTATATCTGATAAGTCAACTGAATACACTTCATTTTAAACGGGATGTAATGCACCTTTGTTTACATGGAGATGTGAGAACCCGACTTCTGACCCTAAATCATTTTGATTTTAATTAAATCAATAAAATATATTTTAGGGTGAATAAAATCAATAAATTATTTGTGTATGCATATGATGAATATATATACAAAATTACAAATATATATGGTCATTTGTATGTTGGGCGTAACTTGAAAAATTGATCTAAGTATTGTGGAAATGGGCTTTTAGTGTTAAAAAGGGCTGAAAACAAAAACTAGGGGCAAAGTGGGTATTTGGTAATGGATTAAAACCCTAGCCTTTGTAGTTTGTACAATATAACAAAAAGAAAGTGTGGTGCCAAGGGCACCCCAATATATTCTTCTTAATACCGCGACTAAAAAATGCCACAAGAATTAATACTACACTCTTCTTGATATCACGCACTTAAAAATAAGGGCTACCACACTGTTTTACCTATTTCTATTTCGCTCGATATTCGTTCGTATCCATTTCTAAAACCGATCAACGAGCTGAACCCTATATTTATAACCGATCAACGAATTTGATGCTGCAATGTCGAGGAATATACAATAGTCATGAATAAAGTTTGAATTTAGCAAACTAGAAGAGGAAGTGAGAGATTAAGGTTTTCAGATCACCAAACAATTGATAGATTACCATACAAACTTGAATTTTCTCGCGGGAGATGCGAAGAAGACAACGGTTACGAGAGATTAGGATTTTTAGGTTAGCTTAGTACGTGATTAGTTCGACAAATAATGATTGAGTGAGAGATTATAATGGAAATGTAATGTGGTATTAGGAAGCATACAAAATTTAATGAGTTTTATTTTTTTAATTGCGGTATTAGGAAGAACATATTGGGGTGCCCTTAGCACCACACAAAAGAAATATCAGCCGGCCACCATTCATTCATTCATTTGCTCGTTCAAAAACTTAAAAGGAAAAAAGGCCGAAGCCCTAGAAACGAGAATTGGGGAAAAAACCACAAATCAGAGCATCTCGCACCAGATTGGAGAGCGATTCGTGAGGGAGACGAGTTCTAAAAGGGAGGCAACAGTAAATCCGAGAGTTCGAAGGCAAATCGTGTTCTGCGAGAGAGAAATCGACAATAATAATCGGTGAGTGTATTTCCCCCCTTTTCTTAAGGTACTAAGACCTTCTATAGGCTGCCTATTTGTGTGTTATGTTTCATTGAACACTCTGCGTGTGAGTTGCCTTGATTCGTGCTTTGTTGATTTCCTGAAACCCTAGGAGCAAGTAGAACTGATCTTGTCCTTTTTGCTCTTGCGTGATTGTTGATTTACTGATCTTGTCTATGTTGCCACGCACATTTCATAAACCCATTTTGGCTATCACTTGACAGTTTGCTCTTTTGGTTTCGACATTTCAGTCGCAGTGACATTTTGACTTGACTTGGTTGTTTTGGTATACATATAAGTATATATGTATATGTATATACACATACACAAATGTGTGTATATACATATTTCTGGAAATACCAAATGAAAACTGAATGTATATATATACCTTAGAAAGGCCAGGATAAATCTGAGATTCTGAATAGATACATGTGTATATGCATGGAAGTGCATGTGTGTGTGTGTCTATATATATATATATATATGTGTGTGTGTGTGTGTGTGTGTGTGTGTGTGTGTGTGTGTATTATAAACACTATATGAAAATGGAATTGGATGTATGTCAGAATATAACATACGAGTAAAAATAGATGGAGATCAATATAAAATGATATAAATGTCTGAATATACTCATGTTATGACTGGTATAACTGGTGACTTATTGATTGTGCACCTGTAAATACATGTGCAGATTAACTGTAAATTGATATGAAACCAGTATAAATACAGGATAAACTGGGAATGATTGGCTGTTAATGTATGATTTGCCTTGGATGTTTGGCTTTCACATGAATGTTATGTTGTGCAGCTTGGACTGATTTCAGATCTATGTATGAAGTTGTTTGAATGATATGATGCTTTGGTTATGTTCATAACATGACTGATAGGAAAATGAACTTGCTTACTATTGGTAGTTGAACATATGCTGGTTAGTCACAAACTACATTTGACAGTATTGATAACCTGATATATATATATATATATATATATATATATATATATATATATATATATATATATATATATGTACACATACATTTACCTGTTTAGGTATATAAGTTAATAGTGTTATGAAAATGGGCATACCATTTTCTGATGTTAACTGGATTGATTTACACCATGTATTGTAGTTTATGACCAGTCACCTTCACCTAACTAGTTATTTATATACTTTTGTTGCAACAGTTTGCCATATATGCACATTATATTGGGATATATGACTGATACATATATTGCTTAGGCAATTTAACACATATGCATATTTTGCAATGAATATGTAACCTGCTATGCTTTTGTTTGGTCAATCATATGACTGATACATATATTGATAAGGGATAGACAGATTTAACATATTTTTAGAAGAGTTTGAACTAAACTGTTAATACATTAACAGTACACATTGAGCACTACACATTATAAAATACACTCATACCAGACGTGTTACGTCTGACCCTGTTGATTGCCCGTGCAATCTCCTGGGGTGTCTCATTCAAACGAGGCAGACCGGGAAATTGTTTGCAGGTAGGAAAGCACCATTTCAGCTTCATAGATGGATTAAAGAATTGGTTATAATGCTTAGAACTGCTATATAGCTGCTGTGTGGAGTGTATATGAAAGTTGCATCTGTTAAGCTGTACACTGTATAGTATTTTAGTTATTGCAAGCCTGTTTAAGTGCTTAAGGATATTCAGTGTATATAACTGAGTGATAAACCTGTATTCAGTAATTTGTTAGAGATTCGGAATTGTTGTTGTTTATTTTGTGTAATTAGATGAATAATGTCATTCACTGTGTTAAACTGACTCATTATATTGCGTATTGACTGAAAGGAATATGGCATACACAGTAACGTATACACATGGTAATTTACTATAATGAAGGTTTGTTAGTCATCGTATGCACTTAGTTTTGGGTTGCCTGATTATTTTCACGTAATAAAGCCATTGTATCTAAATAGCTAAGTTGGTTGGTACTGTAAATAAGTGGCTATATATAATATAGTGTATGCTGATGGGTGGATACGGGTAGGATCGCCTTTACATCTGTACTAATATATATGAAGTATATTTCTTTGTGCTAAATGCCTTGGTAACAGAAATAAGTCCAACATTATAACTCATAGTAGAGTTGGAATACATTTAAATATAAGAAATCTGTAGCTTTGTTTTTATGTCAAAAGCCCAAATGACAAGTCTTACAAGTGTATGTTTATAAATCTTCCAGAAGCAATACCCGGTCAGTTTTATGAAATGTGTGATCATAGACAAAATGTTATGATTAACTTTTCTGAAGGTTTAAGTTGTATAAAATGTGCTTTTATATGAATTGCTATAGAGTCTGTGTTATGAATATTATGGAATTAGCATATATGATGCATTGAAAGGTTTTGAAGAGCTGGATGTTGTATGTATGGCTTTACATGTATAAATCTAGACATATCTTACCGCGATTATTTAATGGTCATGGTCCAAAGTATATCACTGAGTCAAATGTAAACATTAGTACTGTACTGTGCGAGTAAAGAATGTGATAAAAGTTAAGAGAACAAGTTTAGTCATTTTAATCTTGTTTAAGCTGTGTGTGATTAATTATTTCTGATTAATCTAATGCCCTTTACTAGTGAATTTACTCTGATATAAGTAAAGGAGACTTGTATATCTTCTTATATACAAGTTATGATTTTAAATTATACCAGTATTTCTATATTGGGGTTGAGAGATCCTATAGTTGAAGGGTTATAACTAGATAACCTTTGAGTAGAGGACCCAGGACTGTTGTAAATTTATAATTTAATAAGTGAAAAATTGTTTTAAAAATCCTGGGGTCCTCTCAGGGGATCGAGCCATATATAACGGAACTTCCTTAAAAAGAAGCAGTATTGACCATAGCTTTGGACACTTTTGTGTAAATAATCGTATATAGTGACTTGGAAAATTTCTTATTTATAAAGATTAATATGGGAAAAGTGATGCAAGTGATGAAAAATTTACAGTCCACTGAAGGAATTTCTCATTAAAATAACTAAAATATTAAATATACAAGGTTAGCCAACTTTTGGTATGAAATGAAATGTTTAGTCAAAGTCTGACTTATTGGGTTTTGGTTTTACTGATATTTGGATCAAGGTTGGTCCACAAAAATAAAATATAAACTAATTGGAGCCTGTAAGAAAGGTAAAACCCACCATTTTGCTCGATGCAAAGAAAATCAACCATAAAAGAATGAACCACCTACCATGTACCTAAGAATTTTCTCTCTCCATCTTTTCCTTATTTTTCAATTATAGAAAATAAAACTGCCAAGTTTATATATATATATATATGGTTTGATGGATACATAATTTTAAATAAGTAGGATTATCTGCCGTGTACCTATGAATTTGTGTTATCCGTGTTCTCTCTGTTTTTCAATTATAGTAAATCGTACTGCCAAGTTTACTTTCATGTATTCGGCTGCATGGATAAAAAAAATTAAATAATTAGAATTACTACCATGTACCTAAGAATTTATTTTCTCCATCTTCTCCCTATATTTCAATTACAGTAAATCAAACTACCAAGTTCACTTTCATATATTTATATATATTTGCATGGATAAATAATTTTAAATATATTTGGACATAGATGTCAGTTAACTGTAATGATTTATGTTTATCCAGTGCACACAAAATTCCTGTTTCACAATAATGTATATCAGGTTCATTCATTAGCTTGGACCATCCTGTTTAGATGTCTGATGCATCTGATTCTTCCACCGCATCGGACATTCACATCTTCCTCACACCAAGCTAAATTGATCCTAGAAGCAACTTTTGTTCCTTCCAGTTTTACTGCCATGAACTTTAGTTTAGTTAAATTTGGGTTTTTCATGGAAATTTATACTTATTAGTAGAGATGTAAATTTCATTCCTAAGTTGATTTTGGGGATTATGCATTTATCGGTTTGGAATTGTTAACAACATATCGTGTGCTTAGCACATTATTGCTTGACATTTATTGGATGTTCGGAAGGATCGTAAGTTTATTTTTTTGAGCAGTGTAATTTTATCATCTATTTCAAATTATTACTGTTATTAATTAGATGTAATAGTAAAGTAATGATCATGCCAAGATTATGCATTTAAAAATTCACCTGAGATTTCTATCTCTTATTTTTTAACAAAATCTATGAGATTTTTTCTTCTATACCTAATTTAAATAGATTAGCTAAACGAAATAGTTTTTACATTCATTTCTAGTGGTTGGGACCCCATTCTATATAATTTGTTAGTTTCCTTCCATTGTGGCTGTTGACTGACTCATTTAAGTTTTCATTTCTTAAATAAGTGCTTTGAAATGAAAGTTCAAGTCCTATTGTCTATATCTACAGAGTTGCTTATATATGGTCTCACCTTTTTTCTTCTTCTTCTTTCTGCTGATGTAAGAAACTACGTTGACAAGAACAATTATACATATATAAATTCTGGGAACCATTAATTTGGAAATTCAAAATGATTATTTATACATATATATGATACCAGTCTATATTAATCTATAGGTCATTCTTTCCGGATTTCAGACTTTGACACATGTTAGATTTTGACACCAGTTTTAACAATTCAAATTACTTAGAATTAAGGTTGTAAAAACCGTCAGGCATACGTTGGGTGGTAAGTATGGATTTGGAATTTATCATTTAGAAGTGGGTCAATCGGTGCTAGGCATTTTTTATTACATATTTTTTGATTAAATTTTAGTATTTGGTTTAGCACTAATTGATCTAAATTGAAATTTTGGCGTTTCGAATGGGTTTAAGAGCAGCTGGCATGACTGCCTAAAACTAGCATATAGATGCTTATAAATGGCATTAAGCATCAAACGTGCTTAACCAGTGTCCAAATACACGTTTAGATTCGTAGGTGAGATGATAAGCCCTGCCTAGATGGGTCTAGATGGATGACAGTGCTGTAAACCTTGCCTAGCTTCTAGGCTGGGCTTAGTTGAAGGCCTAGAAAGATTTCTACAACAGAGTTTAGAATTTAGGGCTAAAAGTTAATTTGTAAGGATTTGATGCCAAATATGTTAATACACATCGCCCATCTCTTACCAACTTTGGACGGTACATGCCATATCTTCATTCTTCATGCATGAACCCTTGGTATATAGAGCATGCAAATGTCTGGAAAAATAATTCCCTCTTCAGATTTTGATGATCTAATAGGATTTGTTATAAACAAGCCGACAAATAGAAATGGAAGCGACTTTCTAATCTACCCTTAGGACCAAGCCGACAAATAGAAATGGAAGCGACTTTCTGATCTACTTTTAGGTTGAATAATGTATTGGTATGTCAATACACATCATGTGTACATGCATGCACATTGGTTAAACGTTTAAACTCACAGTGGTTAAATATTTAAGCTTTTGATGCACATGATGGTTTGCGTCCATTATTTCATCCTTTGTTTTCTTTTCTTTTCTGAGGAAAATTCAAAAGGGCACTCACGTAACTTATATACTATTGAAACTGTGATGATTGAAATTGTATGCAACAAAGTCCTTTTATCATTAATGTTATTTGTAACTGTATTTGTAGTTTGTGTGTGTATATGTGTATGAAGAAAATTATTAATTTGATAAAGCCAAATAGTTGTTTTAGAGTGCTATGAAGTATAGTGAGTGATAGGGATGTAGAGTTTTAGAGTGCTATTTGGAAATAGTTGTTTTCTCTATATATAACCAAGTTTTTGATGTTTTAATCATATCACCAGTACAAACTAAGGTCGTTAACAGGTATTTGGAAACCTATGTTAGATGTATGTGTGGAGATGATCCTAAGGATTGGTGTCAGTGGCATCCCTTAGCTGAGTGATAGTATGATACCCATTTTCACTCATGCACTCAGCAGACACCATATAAAGAACCAGTTCTATTTACATGTAACATCCAGTAGGTTGGTGACGCTTTTACTTAGATTTGAGAAAGTCAGTGCTTTGACCTTTTAGTACGGACCTCTCATTTTACCATATTTGATGATTTCCCTTTTACATTGGATATAATGAAGTTTTCGGCCACCAAATGACCCATCCGGATAATCATTTATATAACACTGTGAATCAGGTAAAGAAAGTATGGTCTACTTTGATCAACAAAAGCCGAGTGTAGACGTAGGTGAATTTGCTGCAACAGATAGGGCTCGAATAGCGCACTAGAGAGGGCCAACTGCTACAAATCTAAACAGTTGCACCTGAAACACCTGACAATGATTTGCCTGAAAGGGGACGCCAAGCGCTTTAGGCATGTAGGTGAGCACAGTTACTTAAAAACAGATGATGTCAACCTGTTCCCAATAAAGAAACACACACCACTGCTTTTGATATGTATATTTATATGTATATTCGTGTACATAAACGTGGTAGATTGGCTCAAACTAGATGGAAAAGCATATTTATGGTTGATTGTTGCATTTTTGTCAGTTGATTGTGTATATGTTGTGTAGTGACAATGATATTTAATCAAAAAAATAAGAATGTGAAATAGTTTGTAATATACTTAAATCTGAATGCTTGGTTAAGCTTTTTTTCTTTTTTCTTTTTTTTTTGTTGTTGCATATTTGTCCTTAGTTCTCTCTTTAATGCCCTAGAAGTTTAAGAAGAATTTAGATCTTTATGGAGTAGGTACAATTGATGTATATGGTTTTGGAATAAGGTAGACCAAAATGTTTAATACATGGTTTTTTTAGTTTCTCTTCTAACACTTATGTATAACAATTGAAGTCATGACAGTCTGGGTTGAAGGAAATTGTTCTTCTTTTCTTAACGTTATTTTGATAATATACTCTGTAACTATACTTTTCTTAATGAATAAATGTGTCGTGCTAAGTTTTAGATAATATACTCTGTAATTATATTTTTCTGGTTTTTCCAAAAAAATATATTTGCATGCGTTTAAATATACTGTACCAGAACTTGAAAAGCCCCTAACCGATGCTGCAGCAGTTTGGTATTTTAAGTAAAAAACTGGCATGAAACAGAGTATAAAATCCCAAATAGTTGGAGTAGCGCTCCCCACTGTCTCCTCCTTCGGTTGTATTTCTCCCCTCCGACAGTTCAGCTCTATCGCTGGTGACGTTTCTAGAAGAATTGTTGCTGTTGTTTCTTGGCTAAGGCATTAGGTTTTTTTGGCTTGGATTATTTGTAGTGTTGAGTCTTGTTGTTTCTAGTCTTTGGTACCTTGAGAGTGGTCGAACCTATTTGTAGTGTGTCATCTTAGAGCTTTTCTGGGGATTGGAGTGTGTTTCTATGGTGATTGGCTTTTGGTTGGATGTTGTTTGTTGGATAAAACACAAAACAAAAGGAAGTTACATCAAACTAGCAATTAAGAGCAACTAAGTGTGGAGCTAACAGTCTTGAAGCTGAATGTCGTATCCCATGCGTATTTGAACTTCACGACATCATTAAAAAACAAAGGCGAACCATTGTTGACACTGTAGTTATCACCTGCCGTTTTCTTAAAAATGCTGCCATCAACATCTGATGCACTTTTGAATCTTGGGGATGAAACAATCAAATTATTTTGGGTACAAATGCAGTTATTGCTCACAGCTACTTCAAACACTTCTTTGCCCGCAACTTGAGATCCAGTTTTACTCTTGACTGATTTTAATATTTGAGAGCGAACATGCACCTTGGGCTACACCTGTAACCATTGTTTTTACTATTACATATGTTTGATGTATTGTTAAAAGACAAAATTATAGATAAACAGTTACCTCCATGCAATAAGCTAATAAAAAGCAGACATGAAAAGAATTTGATTAGAATTGCAACCATTTTTTGGTGTTTGGCTTTCAAGATGTTTCGAATTTGGATGAAGGCTTAAAGATACTAAGCGATGTATATATAATGATGAATGAGAGGGTTTATTTTTCAATATTTTCAGAATGATATAAATTTTATGGGTCCAACAAATCAACATTATATCTATTTCTGGGAAGTATTAATTATTTTCCATCAATGGTCTGTACAATTAAATTTGATTAATATATTAACAATGTAAATTTTAAAATGTCAATTGATTTCTTTCTGCTTTTATCAAATCTGTATACATATCGGTGTGTTACAATCAACCAATATGAATGTTGGTTTAATCATTTCTATGGTTATTGAGAAAGTCTGTCTATTTGTTGCCGAAAAGCATTATTTCTTTATAAGTTTGCCTTATGATAGATGGTTAATATTGTGTAATAATACTATATATCAGAATAAAACGATTTTGCTTTTTATTTGATGAATACTGTCAATTCCAGTAGTAAATAAATTTTTAACCAGAACACTTGAAATCTATGTTTAAAACGCTTTAATGTGTCCCAAAATACAATCTTTCCTTGAACTTTTTCAACTTTGTCAAAATTCATGTAAATCTCTCATTTTATTTTATTTTCTTTATGCAGCCTTACTTAAAACTAGGATTTGAATTTCAATATTCTAATCAAATTTATTGCTGGAGGTAATTAAAATAGTATCATTGAAAATAAGGAAAAATATTTTCTTTATGGAAATAAAGATAAATATTAATAAATAGGAAGTAGTCAAACAATTTTGATAAGATTTGTACAATTTTGATAAGATTAGTTCTATTTGTACATCAAAAATTACTAAACATACACAAAATTATAATACACCGCTTTTGTGTAATGCAAATTTTTTGTATGGATGTAATGAGACATGACATAAGGGGCACGTATGTAAGACCAAACAATGTTTATATTATGGAAGGAGTCATGCCTCTGTATAACGAAGAAGCTAAAAAATGAATGAAAGATAAGTATGAAATACACGTTTTTTCCAACACATTCATTAAAAAAATATTAAAGATGTAAATATATGTAAATTGTTCAAATGTAGTTCCACACATTCCTGGTGAAAGAGGCAAAACACAGAGGTTAAAGTGAAAATTTAATCAATTCTGTAAAGAGCATAAAGAAGGAAGCAGTAAAAAAAAAAAAAAGATTAATGGAAACAATGAAATATTGAGAAACAAAAGAAATATAATTTTACATAAGGTCAACTAATCCTAGGGATTATTCCCGACATGTTATGAAAATAAGAAAACAACATGCTCATTTGAAAAGATAATATAAACTAATGATATACAAAGTCCGATTATCAAATTAATTAAATGCAGGCCCAACTGGGCGTGCATATATACTCGTTCAAATAATGTCACATTATTAGATTGTTTGAGTAACCCATCTCAAAATATTGAGAAGCAATTGACTTTACAATCAAATTATCTAGTATTTGATGTTTTTGTATGCAAACTAGCCAATACTGGCTAAATTATTGCAAATTTGTAAGCTTTTCTATTTATATGCATGTACAATAGTTTCGTATTTCACTACAGTTTCATTAGTTTAATTGTTCTTGTAAAACATTTGAACATTATTTTAGTTTTGCTCACCCCAAACTAAAATCCTAGTTTCGTCGCTGCTCGTTTGCATTACATCCAAAGTTGTGAAATTCGCTAGGCAGGTGCTAGGCAATAAGCATGAAGTAAGCATTAATCGCTTAGGCAGAATTAATCAGAGATTGAGCTAATCGGAGAATTATCGAAACTAGGGCGCGTTTGGTTTACTATTTTCAAATCATTTTCAGTTTTTAATTTTGAAAAACGATGAAAACTCGTTCCTTTTGCCATTTTGAAAAACTCATTTTGAGAAATTGTTATTTTTGAAAATGGGCCTAACAAAGAAAACTCAAAACAAGTTTATTTTATTTTCACCGTTTTGAGGCCCGCTCAAAAATTGAAAACCCAACCCCAAGACGCAACCAAATACGTTATAACCTAACTTTGTTTTCTGGACGCAAGGTTTTGTGAGGAAATTCATCTTTACGGCAGTGGCACGACACCATTTAGGGCACAGCCGCACAAGAAAAAAGGCAAGCCACAAACGCATAAATCCAATTTCACTTTTTCAGTTGATTCGTCATCCCGTTGAAGGCGAAGGTAGTAATTTGCAATTTTTACTGATTCAAATTTTATTTGCTGAGGACATGAGGTTTTTACATGTTGAGTTGTTGCCGTAAATAGTAATATTGCAAACTGGAATTTTATAGTACTGTTACCGTGCACTTATGATCTGATTTGGCCTCTTGGAAAATCAAATGAAATTAGAACTGCCTCTGCTTTATGGAACTTAGGATTATTGTATAATTATTTTAGTATTGCAAAATTAATTTTAGGATTCAATGGGATTATTTCAAATTACTAATAATATATTAATATTGCCTAATAACAAAATTGCACCAATTCAGTCTCCGGTAGCTAGAGGAGTCATTTGGATGTGCTTAGAGCATGCTGGAGAAAATCCATTGCGCTTCCTTAATGTCTGCTGTGGAAGATGAAGATGGTGGGGACTGAAATGAATACAGATTTTTTTTAGATAATTGTTTGAGGGAACTGGAGGTAGGAACTAGGAAGTAGGAACTGTTAGTGTTGGATGTTTTTCTAGCACGAAAAGCATTGTTAAAATCAAGTTACAAGTGCAGAGTCTAAACATGATGTGTTTATTTATGCAGGCATAGCTGTAAAGGTGAACTTCACCAATTTTGAATGAATTGGGCTTTGCATGCCAATTCACTTTTGCTATTAAAAAAAGTTGCTAAGTATATTCAAATTACTAATAATATTGCAGAATATTACTGTAATATTTTAAAGTTAATTGGAACAATAATATATTAAAATTGTTATATTACATAATTGATAATTGCATAACAACGATTTATTTGATAATAATTAATGAAATTTTTAATGACTAGTTTACCTATAGTTTGGCGACAAATAACTACGCTTTCATGGGAAGTTGTACTTAAAGTTTTTTAGCCCAATCAATTAGTTAAAACTTTTTGCTTCAAATTATTATTGAAAACATTTCTAATAAATTATAAAAAGTTTTGATGTAATACATTAATTTATGTATGAGGGCCTTGTTTTTGTTTTTGGCTTTAGGTACCAAAACTTCTAGGACCGGCCCTATATGTAATGATAACCATATCATTTTGTATTTATGTAATCACAACCTGTTCAATTATTCTAATGTGTTTGAACATGTTTTACTTATGTTTAACATTGTTACTTTGCTTTGAACATGTTTTTACTTATGTTTAATATGTTACTTTGCTCTGGACAAGTGTTTTTTTTCTTCTTTTTTTCCCAAACTAAGGTAGGACCTCATTTTTTTTTTCGCCTTGGGCCACCAATAGTTCAGGGCCGGCTCTGTGGGTGGGTGGGTGGGTACAAGGAGCATTCTGTTGCATTACAAACAGTGTAGCACTCTGAGTGCCCTTTAATTTTCCCGAAGTATCCATTTTTCTCTCTCCATTCACTGGTTCACTAACTCTCTCTCTTTGCAACTATGAATTAAATCATCTTAATGATGTGCGCATGGTTATATGATAAATATCATATATTCATATCTGATCTTTTATATAAGATACACCTCTTATTGATGTATTGCTTGCATGTATATGCATCTTGATGTGTTCGATGCTGTATTGATCATTGTTTTGCATGTGCTTGTGTCACCCTGCTTGATCCTGCCTGCCATGTTTTAAAATTTGTCATGCCATTGTATACAATTTTTTTTATACTGCAAAGAAGTTTGTAGTCACAGTCTCTCCCACCCACTTATTATTTTTTATATTGCTTGTGCTTTGGTGGGGTAGCTGATATTTGAGCTGATCTTTAAGCAATGGCCGGGACAATATGTTGTTTAAATGGATGCCTTGATTCTAGCAACCGACCGTTCTCTAAGGCTAGGTCATGCCAGTCTTATGTGTTAGGCGATCGGCGATTGAGTAGAAGAGACGACATATACCATCCATTTTTCAATGCTGGAAAACTGGATGGTACAACTTCTTTCTCATCACGGCTTCAACACGGGTTCTCTGTATCTGCAACTAATAACAATAGCATTCTCAGCTTTAGACGCAATCCTCTCAAATTTAGTGCAAATGCGTTGCTACGTAATCATGCAACTTCAGTGGCAACTGGTATTGATTCCCTCGGTGCTAAGTTCAAAGAATTGTCAACCTGCGCCATTTATAATTTGGGGGCATATACCATATCTGGAACCTTGCATTAAAACTTTATTTTGGGCAATAATTGGCATAGTACTGCCATGGGCTGCCCTGCCAGTAGCTTTAAGAATTGCAAGTAAATGCACTTTGTCCTCCACCAAAGAGAACCATGAGAGCATTTTGGCTGCTTTTGCTGATCATCTTGGGTTTTTTCTAACTTTCTTAGCTTTCTCAAGAAGGCAAGTTTTTTTTTTGTACCTATATTCACGTTTTATTTAACTATTTACACTTCTCTATTTTATTTTATAGTTGGGTGCTAATAGCACCAAAATTCTTGATACATTTGCCGAAAGCGCGGATTTCTATAGCTATTGTATTGCTGATGTCCTTTCTTCATCAATCCAAAATAATTGTATTCAAGCGGTTTGATGAAAGCATTGTTGGTGGCTTTGAAAAAAAAGTTCTGAAGAAGCTAGATACAGCCATCTCTTTATGGATATTGTTGGAAAGTGAATAAGTGGATGTGGCAAAATCACTAAGTCCCACATCGGGAAATATTGTGCCTTAATCCACTACATATACAAAAGCTTGATATGTTATATCAAAAGAAAGAGGAAGAGAGAGAGGCAATAGAATAGCATGAACAAAGCATGCATATATTTAATATTAAATTAAAAAGGTCAAAGATTAGGGCCTTGGGCCTTGGGTCTCGTGATCGTGTAGGGCCTCTGGATGGCCCAGGCCTGCTTGCGCTGTTCAAACGGGCGGATATTTTTTTTAATACAGCCGCGAAAATACCAACGGAACTAACTGTTGGTAAAGGGTCGCAACCTTTCCAGCAGTTGTTACCGTTGCAAAATCGAACAGTGGCATTCCTTCGCGGATGAGAACCTCTTCGCAGCCTATATAAAGGGGCAGCGGAAAATCAAATGGATATCGGTTTTCTGACTACTGTTCTCCTTCTTCCTCCTCTTCTCTGTTCTTAAAATACACTACCTTGCGTTCGCCGTTGCTTCGCGTGTTGCACTACACGGCGAAGTTGATCCGTTTTATCTTGGGAATCGATTTGCATCAACAGCCTTTAAGTGCTACAAAGGGGCGCAAATACGATTTAAGGAAACAGTCATTTCGGACTGGACTCGGATTATTATTTACTGCCTGATCAACTGCAACGGTACGTTCTCTTTTCTGTAGCCACGTCTCCAGATTACTATAGGTTTTCTGCAGATACAGTTTCAATACAGTATTCTCTGTACCAACACAGTTCTCACTGTCGTTGGGTTAACAATCTTAAATCGTATTTGTTGTTGCTGTATTGCATTGTACAGGCGAATATGGCAAAACAAACCAACACTTCTGCATCGGTGCTGACTGCAACTCAACCTCCGCCTGTCTACCCACCGGTAAGTCTATCCCATGGCGAAAAGCCTGAAAAATTTACGGGGATAGATTTTAAAAGGTGGCAGCAAAAGATGTTGTTCTATTTGACAACTCTGGGTCTTGCGAAGTATCTGACGGAAGATGCTCCGACGGTGGCTGAATTGGAACCAGATGCAACAAAGGTTGAAGCCCTCAATGTCTGGAAAAATGCAGATTTTATGTGCAAGAATTACATACTTAATGGCTTGGACAATTCTTTGTATAATGTCTATTGTACTGCTGCGACTTCGAAAGAACTGTGGACTGCACTCGACAAGAAATACAAATCTGAGGATGCAGGAATGAAGAAGTTCATAGCAGGGAAATTTCTCGACTTCAAAATGATTGATAGCAAGACTGTTATCAGTCAAATGCAAGAATTGCAAGTCATCTTCCACGAGTTAAATGACGAAGGAATGACGCTCAGCGAATCATTCAAAGTGGCTGCTGCAATTGAAAAACTTCCGCCTTCATGGAAGGATTTCAAAAATTACTTAAAGCACAAGCGCAAGGAAATGACTGTTGAAGAATTGGTGGTTCGGTTGAGGATTGAGGAAGACAATCGAAAATCAGAGAAAAAGGGGTCCTTCAACATTGCAGCAAAGGCTAATGTAGTTGAAGAAGAAAAGCCCAACAAAAGAAAACGTGAAAATGGTCCAAATAAAAAGGCTAAAAGGTTTAAAGGATCTTGTCACAACTGCGGAAAGAAAGGACACAAGGCAGCAGAATGTCGCGGAAAGAAAAAGAAGTCTGAAGCAAATGTGGCTGAAGTTTCTGATGGCATTACTGATATGGACTTGTGCGCGGTAGTTTCTGAATGTAACCTTGTTGGCAACAACAAGGAATGGTTCGTGGACACCGGGGCCACTCGCCACATTTGTGCAAATAAATGGATGTTCACGACTTACAAAGTTGCTACCGAAGAGGAACAGTTGTTTATGGGCAACTCATCTGCATCAAAAGTAGAAGGAAAAGGAAAGGTTGTGCTCAAATTGACTTCTGGAAAGGAACTTACCTTGACCGATGTCCTTCACGTTCCAGACATTCGGAAAAATTTGATTTCTGGATCGCTTCTTAGCAAACATGGTTTCAAACTCCTATTTGTGGCTGATAAATTTGTATTATCTAAAAATGGGGTGTATGTGGGAAGGGGCTATGTTAGTGATGGCTTATTTAAAGCTAATGTAACTACCATTGTACCAAAAGATGATATGAATAAAGTTGAATCTTCTGTTTATATCGTAGACTCTTCTAACATTTGGCATTCTAGATTAGGGCATGTTAACTTTGAAACATTGCGAAAATTGATTAATCTAGACTTTATACCAAAATGTAACATAGACCCCAACTATAAATGTCAAATCTGTGCAGAAGCGAAAATGACTAGAACCTCGTTTCATCACGTTGAACGAAAGACCGAACCTCTAGAATTAATACATACCGACGTATGTGATTTGAAAATGTGTCAAACTAGAGGTGGAAAGAGGTACTTCATCACATTCATTGATGATTGTACCAGATATTGTCATGTATATCTCCTTAGAAGTAAGGACGAAGCAATCGACATGTTTAAACAGTATAAGGCAGAAGTTGAGAATCAACTCAATAAGAAAATAAAATCTTTAAGAAGTGATAGAGGAGGAGAATACGAGTTTCCGTTTGAGGAATTTTGTGCTGAGCATGGAATTATACATCAAACTACAGCCCCGTATTCGCCTCAATCCAACGGTATAGCCGAACGGAAAAACAGAACTCTTAAAGAAATGATGAATGCCTTACTAATTAGTTCTGGATTGCCAGATAATTTTTGGGGAGAAGCTATTCTTTCGGCAAATCACATCTTGAATAAAATACCGCGAAAGAAAACATCAAAATCTCCACATGAACTTTGGAAAAATAGACCACCATCCTACAAATACTTGAAAGTGTGGGGGTGTCTTGCCAAAGTAGAAATACCAAAACCGAAAAAGGTCAAAATTGGACCAAGGACTATAGATTGCATATTCATTGGATATGCTCATAATAGTAGTGCATATCGATTTTTGGTGTACAAATCTGAAATTGATGACATTCATGAAAACACCATTATCGAGTCACGAAATGCTAGATTCTTTGAACACATTTATCCTCTAAAATCCTCTATTGAAACAATTGTTCAAAAGAGATCAAGAGACACAGAAAGTCCTGAGGATAATGTTAATCAAAACTCAAATGACAGAAATGTTGAAACTGAGGTAGAGGAACCCAGAAGGAGCAAACGTCAAAGGACTTCGAAAACCTTTGGACCTGATTTCTATGCTTATATGATAGAAAATGACCCTCTTACTTACCAACAAGCAATGTCATCTCCTGAGGCTCCATACTGGAAGGAGGCTGTCAACAGTGAAATAGAATCCATTTTACAAAACCATACATGGGAACTAGTGGATCTACCCAAAGGATCAAAACCACTAGGATATAAATGGATATTTAAGAAAAAATTGAAAGCTGACGGCTCAATAGACAAGTATAAAGCAAGACTTGTAATAAAAGGATTTAGACAAAAGGAAGATCTAGATTACTTTGATACGTATTCACCAGTAACTAGAATAACATCGATTAGGATGCTTATTGCAATCGCATCCATATTAAATTTGGAAATACAGCAAATGGATGTAAAAACTGCATTTTTGAATGGTGAACTAGAAGAAGAAATATATATGCAGCAACCTGAAGGGTTTCTAAGCCCAGGAAATGAAAATAAGGTATGTAAATTAGTAAAATCGCTTTATGGCCTTAAACAAGCTCCGAAACAATGGCATGAGAAATTTGATGAAACTATGTTATCAAATGGATTCAAAATAAATGAATCAGATAAATGCGTATATATAAGATATACGGATATTGGATATGTCATTGTATGTCTTTATGTTGATGACTTGTTAATCCTAGGGAATAATAAGGCCATAATAAAATCTACGAAGGATATGTTGTCTTCTAGATTCGATATGAAAGACCTAGGAGAGGCTGATGTAATCTTGGGTGTGAAAATTATAAAAACACCACAAGGATATGCATTATCTCAGTCACATTACATTGCCAAATTACTTGAAAGGTTCAAGCAGTATAATATAACCATTGCAAAATCACCAGTGGATATGAACCAAAATTGGGTAAAGAACACCGGTGATGGAATATATCAGCTTGAATACTCTCGTATGCTAGGAAGTATTATGTACGTCATGAATTGTACTAGGCCTGATATTGCATACGCTATAAGCAAGTTGAGTAGATATACTAGTAATCCTGGCAAACATCACTGGAAAGCAATAATCAGGGTCCTAGGATATCTAAAGTACACACAAAACTATGTGTTGCAATATGAGAAGTATCCTTCAGTAGTAGAAGGATATAGTGATGCCAATTGGATAACTGGCTCAAATGACACAAAATCCACAAGTGGATATGTGTTTACACTAGGAAATGGAGCAATCTCTTGGAAATCATCCAAACAGACTTGCATAGCAAGGTCAACAATGGAATCAGAGTTCATTGCTCTAGATAAAGCCGCAGAAGAAGCAGATTGGCTTAGGAGTTTCTTGGAAGATATTCCAAACTGGGAAAAACCAGTACCTCCAATATGTATACATTGTGATAGTCAATCTGCTATAGGAAGGGCAAATAGTACATTGTATAATGGTAAGTCTCGACATATTCGTCGTAGACATAAAACCATAAGGCAACTTCTCTCTAATGGAGTTATCACTATAGACTATGTAAGGTCAAAGGATAACATAGCGGATCCACTAACCAAAGGCTTGCCAAGAGAGAAAGTTCAAACCTTATCGATGGGAATGGGTTTAAGACCTATGAATTAAAAGTTTTCTAAAACGGAAACCCCACCTAGTTGACTGGAGATCCCAAGATCTAGGTTCAAAGGGACAACTAAGTTTAAGATAAATTTGATGGCACTGTTAAATTCAAACCATTCCTATGATAAGTTAGTGCACTACCCGTCGGAGAATAGGATAAGCATGGCTTTTAATGATGTCTATACTGTGGTGTTACAAAGAACCAAGTAGGGTATTACGGGATACTCTTTATAGAATCACCTATGTGAGTGCGTAGGCGCCGCTTCAAGAAGAATTGTAAGGTCGAATTCTTCAAAGCACTCATGAAACCAAGACGGTGTTCATGGCAAAAACGAACACAAACAGAGAACCAAGGAGTTAAAGAAATTTATCATGTGTTATCATTATAGACTTACACAAATGGCTTACAGTTCAAAGACAAGCTAGTCCACTGATTCGCCAGTTAGTTATAACGATAAAACACTAGGAAAAGTTCAAGGCCTCTGTGCTACTTTTACCGATATGATAAATATTCCATAAAAAAAAAACTCAGAACAGATTAGACAACCACTCATTCATGTGGGGGATTGTTGGAAAGTGAATAAGTGGATGTGGCAAAATCACTAAGTCCCACATCGGGAAATATTGTGCCTTAATCCACTACATATACAAAAGCTTGATATGTTATATCAAAAGAAAGAGGAAGAGAGAGAGGCAATAGAATAGCATGAACAAAGCATGCATATATTTAATATTAAATTAAAAAGGTCAAAGATTAGGGCCTTGGGCCTTGGGGCTCTTGGGGTCTCGTGATCGTGTAGGGCCTCTGGATGGCCCAGGCCTGCTTGCGCTGTTCAAACGGGCGGATATTTTTTTTAATACAGCCGCGAAAATACCAACGGAACTAACTGTTGGTAAAGGGTCGCAACCTTTCCAGCAGTTGTTACCGTTGCAAATCGAACAGTGGCATTCCTTCGCGGATGAGAACCTCTTCGCAGCCTATATAAAGGGGCAGCGGAAAATCAAATGGATATCGGTTTTCTGACTACTGTTCTCCTTCTTCCTCCTCTTCTCTGTTCTTAAAATACACTACCTTGCGTTCGCCGTTGCTTCGCGTGTTGCACTACACGGCGAAGTTGATCCGTTTTATCTTGGGAATCGATTTGCATCAACAGCCTTTAAGTGCTACAAAGGGGCGCAAATACGATTTAAGGAAACCGTCATTTCGGACTGGACTCGGATTATTATTTACTGCCTGATCAACTGCAACGGTACGTTCTCTTTTCTGTAGCCACGTCTCCAGATTACTATAGGTTTTCTGCAGATACAGTTTCAATACAGTATTCTCTGTACCAACACAGTTCTCACTGTCGTTGGGTTAACAGATATTTGTTACTGGACTCTTTGCTGCTGTAGAAGCTTTTCATATTAGTGCGATGATGACAACATGTGGGATTTCAGGTAATTATAAAATATTAGACCATATATGGATAGCACCTTTTAATTATAAAATATTAGTGCGATGCTGACAACAAGTGGCCTATAACTACACCTTTTAAGTGTGTGATTTGAAAGAAAGACTCGATAGATGTTAACCCGATCAATCACTATATCAAAAGATTCAACCCTTGGGCCGATTAGTCATTCATTTGTAAAATTTGTAATTTTTACATATTTATCATCACACGTGTATTTGTAATTTAGCAAGATGTTAACCCTTCTTTGATCTGGTTAACATTCGCACGAATAGATACACCAATTTCAACGCCTTCATGAATAATTTACACCAGAGCAATCACTTTAGTATAATTATTTTGATCACAAATGTTTTATATTTTGGTACATATTTTCATTTTTCATTATTTTTGTATGTACTTTAATATTACAATTTTTACCTTATCCTCTTTTTATAGTTACTTGATATATTATAATCACATCAACAACAAAAATATAATTTAGATCTTACGTTAGCTCGTTATATCATCTTATGATTTAATACATAGTATGTTTGAATATCGGTAACAGTCATGCATTCGTGACCAATGTTATATTACACTTTGTTTTAATAACACTACATAAAAATAACCTTTTTTATATTTTATACTATAATTTTTATTTACTTATATTCGATTTATGGGTACAAGCGTCATGGCACGCGCTTCGCGCGTGGATTTTTATTCCTCATATGTTTTGTATTTTACATATGTAAGGAAAAATAACTTGTACTAATGTTGTGCATGATCAATAAACGGTCACTTCAGGAAAAAATAATAAGCAATGTAAATAAATTCAAATGTAATGATCACAAAATATCATTCAATTATTTTGTCTTTTAGCAGATATTAGTACATCTCTATAAACAACATTTTTAGTATAAGTTCCCGATTTTCCATTGACATTGCTATCTTTTATCAAAACTTTTGTGTTTTTCATTGAAACTCCTCTTGATAATGCGACATAAAGTTGACCATGTCCAAACATGTCATCTATAAGCATGACGACGTCGAGCTAGGTATGCCTGCCTTTCCTCCGATGACATATTTTGTCGTCTTTCTCGCGCTCTTAACCTATTACGTTCTCTTTGTTAATCGGTTGAAGCATTTGCTCTTCTATTTTGCCTTCTTTGGCTGTTCATTTTTGGTATACAACTGTGTTTTAAATACAAATATCTTTAATAATATGACTTTAAATTTATCAACTGTGCACAAATTTACCAACTGAACATTAATGATAGAAAAATAGAAAGATCACATCAGTCCTTAATTAATGCAGATGTAAATGGAAAAAAGTCCAAATATAAAGTACAATTACGATAACGCTAAAAACATACAATTGCCATACTAAAAATGATAAAATTTATTTATTAATAAAATATTTCTGGTTGATTATCTTCTTTGTGCTATCTGGGTTTAAAAAATAAGCAAAGAAAAACACTTAATCGCATGGTTTATGAGTCAAAGGATACTCGAAACATTCAATCAAAATGGATCAATCAAAAGAGAAATCGCACATTACCATACAACATTACTTATCCAAGACATAAAATTGCAAACTTAATAGGAGTATGAAGAAATATGAAAATAGCGCCAGTGCATATATATGAGTGTAAGGACATGAACATTGATAAGCTAAGGGAGAAATGCAGCTTGTGAAGGACAATGTAGGTATGAGAACTAAGAAACAAACAAAAGCACATGCATAAGCTAATAGAGATCATATGAAAGAACATTGTTAACGGACACATGAAGTAATATCAAAGATTTTTTCAACATCGACTTGGGCTTAAATTGCGTGCATAAATATATGATCAAGTGTATAAACAAAATCATAAGAAGGCGTAAGCAAAATCATGAGATTGGAGTGCTAGCAAAAGCAAAAATATATGCTAGCTGAAACAATGGATTTCTGTGTTGACAGAAGTATGGATTATTAGTGGCAAGAACTCAATGACATTGCCAAAAATATTTGGCAACCCGACTATTTCATATATGAAAGTCAGAAACCACCTCTTACTACCTGAATCCCCATGATTTGATAATTACCTATTACTTATGTCAGAAATTATTTGAAAGTCAAAAATATAAAAGCAACTGATTAGAAATTCAAAGAATACCAAAACAAATTTTGAGTGATAGTCACAAATAAGAAACAACTATTGAAGCAGATTGGTATAATCATTTAAACAAAAATGAAAAGATTTCAGATCTAGTACATATGAAAAGTTTTCCAAGACAGGGAGGAAGAAAGTAGAGCATAAAGCGAAAAATTAAAATATAAAGTGAAGTTTACCTTAATTGGGAAGCTTGTGCGTGGTAGCTCGAAGACTGAAAAGGAAGAATAGAGGAGTTGGTCTGTGCGATTGAGGAAAAGAAGAGGGGACTCTTTATTTATAACTGAGAGTTATTTGACAGGGTTCTATCGATTTTTTTTGGAAATACGATGACCTGGCAACAAAAGAGGAAACAAATTAGTGCGTATGTAAACAAATTATGTGCGTATGTAAACAAATTTACGGCAACAAAAATATGTAAACAAATTCACTCACGTGGAACATGCCCATGTGTTATGGTATTCTTATCCTAATTTGTGCAACAAATTCTATAACCATAACAAAAATTATGCAACAAAAATATGTTAACAAATTATGTATGTAAACAAATTTGCGGCAACAAAAATATGTAAACAAATTCACCCATGTGGAACATGCCCATGTGTTATGGTATTCTTATCCTAAATTATGCAACAAATTTAACAAAAATAAGTAAACAAATTCTGTGTATGTAAACAAATTTGCAGCAACAAAAATATGTAAATAAATTCACCCACGTGGTACATGCCCATGTGTTATGGTATTCTTGGATAAGATGGAGTATTTATTGCCAATGCAATATTATGTTAAATGGACCTATTATATCGCTGATGCAATATATTACGAAGTCAGTATATGATTTTTGTCCAAATATTTTAAGGGGCATTTTCATCAGTTTGCGTATACACCAAAAAAGTGTGACACCAAACCTATTCCAACTATTATTAAAGATATTTACACATGCTTATTCTTTTTTCCTCACATGCATATTCTTTGGCCAATTGCCTAAAATTTTGCATTTGTTGCCTCATTTGATTTAGTGTTGAACCTATTAAATTCTTTTATGATAAAAAAGATGCATTGTTTAGGTGTATTTTAAAATTGACATTAATTTTGTTAACTTGGTTGGAATCTTTCAGTTTAAAAAGAATTGTACGTTAATTATAATCAATGATTTATTAATATAGTACATATATGTTTATGTTAACGTAAAAGGAAAGTTTTAATAAATTAATTATTTGATTTTGGGATTATGTGCTCAAAAAGGCGATATTTAAACGTGTGAATTTATAGTCTAGAATTACCATCTTTGTCTGCATTGATTTATTTTTGCTGTTTTCATGCTATTTCCCCTTCTCTCTCCCCCCCCCCCCCCCCCCACACACATTTTCTATCTCTCTCTCTATATATATATATTATTTCTAATTATATTTAGATATGCTTATCCGTTTTTCCTGACATGCATATTCTTTGGACAGTTGCCTAAAATTTTGGACAATTAATTATTTGAATAGGTAAATTAATTAGTTGAAGGGCAATTTGGATACTTCACGGTCGAACCAAAAATAACAGCAAAATATAATGTACACGTAAGTATGAAAATATAGAGAAATTGGTATAAATTTACATGAAATTTTGAACTGATATGAACACCACAACTGCAACAAAAAAAAAAAATCGCCTAAAAAACACGAATTAAAATAAAATATATATTATTATATAATAATAAAATGCGTTATTTGTAATATGAAGGCATGCAGTCCAAAGTTGTAGTGTCCTATATTGTTCATGAAGTCAAAGTTGCAGTGTCTCATATTGTCCACCTGCAAAAATAGCAGGATAAAACAACTCTTAGTGCATATTTTATTCTAAGGATATCAAGTTATGAGTTAATGCCAAGTGCATGCATACATGTCATAATACCTATATTAAGTCTGTAGATTACAAATAGCACTAAAGCTACAAAACCACGCAGAAACTTTTGTTTTAATAACAGGCTATATGAAACAATCTGTATTTGCTACGATAGTTTTAATGCCAACTGCTGTACATACATGAAATAAACGAGGTCTTATCACTCATGTATAAATACAACAAAATGTTCAATGGAAAATTAACCTTTAACAAATCAAAATCCAAACTATCTGCATAATAACATGTCAGCATGCAAGGATCATGCATCAAAATGGTAGATGTTACCTGGAAAGATATATGAGGCATTTGACATGTTCTAAATAACACACGCAAGCCTAATATATAATTAGGCTGAATTGTTCATTTCAACATAGATTTGCGGAGAGATAATAGTTGCATTTGTATTGTTTTAAAAATAACTTAATTAGCCAGCGTAGATCTACGGAGAATAATAGTTCCTTTTTTTTTGTTTTAAAAATAATTTAATCAAGCGAATGCTACTTGCCTGCACACGTATGCATCTTGTTGCATACAGCTTATTTGTTATCATTCATGTTTCTATTTCACAAAAAAGTACTCAAGCCTTGCTTCTACTATTTGCGCGTTCAAACATATGAACAAAAAGCATATTGTGCATAAAAGCTCAAAAGTTGTAAATCATAGAAATTTGAATAATAAAATAAAAAAAGCATGATTTGAAAACCGCAAGTAACCGAAAGCACAACCGCTATCTATTTATCGCTCGAAACTCGTCTGGATTTCAAATTTGACTTTCTATTCTTCTAGCTCATCATAATCATTCTTGCTGTTATATTGCTATCTAGAACACGGTAGAAACAAACAAAATCATTACCCAACGGTAGATTATCGAACATCTTAGACAATTTCAGCAAAACGAATTATATTTCCATTAGTCAATTAGATAAATTCACTGATGCTTTGTATTAAGACCGGCATCTGATTTTGTAGTGGAACCAGTATTCATGGCGATGGTGGGTCCGTCCTTATTCTACAGGTACTTACAAATAATAAAACCATGCCATACCGGTACTATATTGAAAAAGTAAATAAAAGATAAAAGATAACACAAAAACTGGTAATAAGGAGCTACAGATAAAATTTTACATACCTACAGGAGAAAGCTAAGCTAAAGCTTTGAAAGGGGGCAGCAATGGAGATATCAAGAACAAAAATGAGGTGAATAGAAGAGCGGTGAGAATGAGATATATGAATGTGAATGGGTGGATATTTAAATGGTCCAACAGTATTCTCTAGAACCCATTGTTCATGGATAACACGGAATGAATGATTCTATGCTGACATGTATACGTAATCTTACAATGTTTTAAATAAATTGGGTTATGATGCCTAGTCCATCGCTAATGCCGTAAGTATTCAAATAAAGACAAAAAAGTGTCATTGATATAGTGTCAAATTTGCTTTCTAACCATATAAGAAATTGCCATATATCCACATCAATATTAATTTCTATATATATGGTGAATTAGTAGGTCTATATGACAAATATAAATGATCTTAGTTCTAATTTTAAACACAAATATGTCTATATATATAATAGCATCGTGCATACATACGTATAATAAAGATTTTAAGCAAACTATGTTGGAATGTAAAATTTTAATTACTTAATAAAAACCTGAATAGATGCAGTAAATTACACATGGAAATTCGTATCATTAGAACCAACAAAATGCATAAAATAAAATAAATAGCAACTAAAATGAGAAGTGATTAAAATTTGCAATGAAAGCCTATTTAGGGATCCTCTTTTTGAGCGATATTAAAGAGGCAATTTGAATTGTTGAAAAGGTTTATTAGATCCCTATTTAAGTGACATTTAATGTCTAATTTATTGGGGATTTTAGGTTAAATAATTATTTTGTATATTTAAGAACTCATACATAAGGGCATTTTGGGAAGTTCACGGTCGGACCAAAACTTTGTGCTACCAAGAGAATTATTACTAATAATAAACGAAAGGAGAATTTGTATGCATTCATTACATATGAATACCAAAAGATTCAACCCTTAAGTCGAAACATTAAAGCCTTTATCCATACTTGACGTCCTACATGTATTATATGTCAATGACTACGTTATATACCGTCTCACATAACTTTCTTGGCTATCTTCGTCCGAACGTAAAACATATACCAGGGTATAAGCAAATTTCGAGGGCTAGATGTCCATCAGAACGTTGAAAGCGTCGAAAGCTAGATGCTAAAGCCTAAACGACCAGAAGTTGCCTATAATATTAAATCCAGAGATCGAGCCTATAATATATTGAAAAACAGGGGTCACATACGTCAATCGCATATGAAGAATGGTAATGTGACTTAGTCAATCCACATCGAAAGCGTATGCACAATACAAGTTCAACCGAAAGCAGTGATCACTAGACTAACCTTATACGAGAGTATAGATCCTAAGGCGAACCTTCAACGAAAATACATGCCACAAAACTAATTTTATACCCAGAAAATGAAAGCACCAAGGCGTGCTACTATATCGAGACCATTATTTCATATCTCAAAAAATATCGCTCGATATCTCATTTTTGATATCCCACCAGAACGAATTAATGAATATTGTTGTAGATCTCATTTTGAATATATCAATCGAGATGAGATATTAAGATATCGATCGAGGTTTTGAATTTTTTTTTTTTTTTTTTTTTTGCTAAACTAAAATTTAAGCCTGTGACCGACACAAAATGATGATTAAAAACTGATATCTAGCTGCTATAATATCTTGATATTTTAATAGTTAATCCTCAATATTTAAATTTTAAAATTAATCCTGAAAAAATTTCCTAGATCGAATGGCCCCACGCGATACATTTGAGTTACACCTCAAGTTACTCGAAGAATACATTTTAAAACGCATTAATGACTCGTTTTACTAACTGATTGGCAATGTTCGAAAACTTATGGTTTAGCATAATGCTTTTTTTTCCTTGTATGTAAATCGATAACTCGAAAAGAATTACTTTAAATGTCATTTTATGTATATTTTGCATGTTATACGACCATACTGTATATTCATATATATTATATGATTTTTAAAATTTTCATGATCTTTTTTTTTTAAATTTTTTTTATGTTAATTTGTACCCCTCGATTAAACCAAATTAATATAGAACGTGCAGTGTCGTGTGTGTTCATGCAATTCAATTAAACACTAGGGACGCAATGACTATATTTGGTCCATCACTAGAGAGGTCGACATCGTTGACCGTCTCTCCAACATTCAGATTGAATCTAAGATTTCATCAAAGTTTGGGGCCAAGAAATTGATTTATGTTCAGTGATTTGGGCATGTGTCCACAACTTAGTTTTAAGTTATATCATATGTGCATGTTTGAGTTATTGTTCCAGTCCGAAATTCATGGCTGGTTTAGTGTGAGAAACAATCAAGCTCAGCGATTTGACGAAATCGAGAAATCAATAATTCAGAATTCATAAACAATTTCTAAATAACATGACTTCTAAATCACACGATTTTGCGACGACTTAAACTCAAACGTCAAAGCAAATAAACAAGATCACTTCATCACGAAGGTTGATTTGATCCTATGCTTTGAAACCCGAACTAATCCCTAGTTCCATTCCAGATCCTTGATCTGATCCTACACTTTAGACGTTCGATTTGATCCCTCTTTCTTTCTTTCTTCCTTATTTCCTTCTTTCTAGGTCGACTTGATTTTTTTTTCACACTTCCTTTGGCTTTTGCTCCCTCACGTCGTTGCCTGTGCTCAGTTATTATCGAATAGGGGTAGTTTAACCTACCCTTAATCAAAGAGCGATGATCATAACTTGGTGTATAATAGGAAGCACCAGGCTGGACGATAGTTTACAGCGGGGTTATGGTTGTTTATGCTGGCATAAGATGAGAGACGAATTCGTTTAAATGTCCAACTCAAAAATATATTCAGGAAACTAGTGAGGAAGAAAGTGGCGCAAAGGGTATTTATATGAAAAGGAAAACCGATCCCTTGACTTTAGATTTTCTGGTGAAAATCACCAAATATGGGATCAGTACCGAACCCTTCAAAGGGATCGATACTGATCTTATACCATATCAATTTTTTTTAAAGAAGGGATTGGATATGCATGTACCAATTTATAATCACAAACTTATGCTTGTACACGTTGTTACGAACATGTGCAATCACCAACCGGATCATCAATCAAATTTGATTGCGCACTTACTGAAATAAATCTATAAATATATGATTCATATATACACATACGTCCCAACTTTTAATCAACATTCGTATGTTTATGCATACAACTAAAACTCGGACACGTGTATGTATGTATGAACGTAAATGTTCCATGTACTCTTGAGTGCATGCTCAATACTAGAATGTAATCGAATTTTGAACACTAACATGGATGACCATATGCATATCGTTACATTTTCCATATGCTGGTTACAGAAAAAAAATTCAAGTGTATTGCACAAAATCACGTACGAGCATGTGAGAGCATATGCGATTCCAAATTTACAACAATTTACTTACACTCAGGTGTAAGCAGAAGCCATGACTAATAGCTAATTTCTTTATTCAACAGAGATTAAGTGTCCATCTGCAAATTCTGGTGAGATCCGATCCAGATGGTTGATTTCTAAGGAATATGATAAATTATCGATAAAGCTGCGATTATATACTTATACCACTGGAGCTCAACAAAGCATCATAACTATTCAAAGACGACATATTCCTAGGTATACACTATTTGAAGGAAGGATCACTACCATTCGCTAAAAGCAACATGAATTGCATTCTTACTGCTATAACTTGTTTCGATTTAAAGCACGTCATGATTCACACAAGACATTCTTTGGGGGCAAGTGTTGCCTAGCTTTTTGGCCCGGCTATCAGAAGCGGTTTGGATTAACATGACTTGACGATTATCAACGCTAACGACCCAAAAATACCATCCGGAAGCCTAAAAATCAAGCTCGGATAGAGTCGTATGACAACAGTCGATTTAGCTCATCAAAACAGTTCCCTATAAATTTTTTAGTGAGGGATCGACATAATCAATATAGAGGGATCGACACAACTTCAAGATCAACCAATAAAGTAACTCTACTTCAACAATCAAATAGTCATAACTCACAAACCTTCGTGTCAAACCAAATGAAACATCACAAGATAACTCAAGAAATATGGTGGGATCCATAGGAGTCGTGGGCCTCATGCCTTTGTTTTGAGGTATCGGTATCAAAAGAGGTCGGGGTGATCCATCCCTTAGAGGATTTTCGTCTTGGGCTTCTTACGCTTCTTATACAACGATCACCTGACTCTCTCGGCCTACGTGCATCTATAAATATCAGCTATATTGATAAAAAAATGGAGTTTTTTTGCATTTGTTTGCTTTGTCCTGTACCATTTGGATCTTACTGATCCCCTATAAATGTTTGTATCATTTTCTATTGCTTATTCCACTTTTTCCTTTATTTTCTTAATACAGCTATTCGTTGAACTCATTGGTTGTTGTGCGATTTTTTGATGTCAACAACTTAAAATTTAGTCATGTCCGTATTTGTTTGAATTTCTTACAGTTCAGTGTATTCGTTATGTTTTTCTAAATATTTATAATGTATATTTGAACTTTGATCGGTCAATTGAGTAAAAATCCATAAATTGCTTATACTTCAATATATAATGACAAAAGTAACATAATTATTAGAACCGGTTAAAAAATAATAATTCTATTAGCAATACGTGATCGAAAAACGTTTGTTCGTGTTCGCTCTTTTTTTTAAGGACATGGACTTGGATGACAAAACTCGTAAGAACATAAATAACGTTCAATCGGTAGATTTCATTTAGGATAGAATTCGACCATGTGGTGTTTTAAGTACAAAATAGTTCTAGAGGGCTAAAAGTCGCTGAAAGTTGAATTTTGGTTTTTTGGTTAACGATTTAAACGCCATGAATCATGCCACTAGATGTCTGACAACCCCAAATGGTTATGGCGTCATAATTATATTGTCAATCTGTGTGCTGGCTGACCTACAGTAAAACTTTTTAATGGTCTATAAGGGCATCTCCAATGTATAGAACATGTAATGTCTAATTTAATCCGTGTCCACAACGTTAAATCAAAGTAAGTAGACAATACATTAAAAAGATGAAAGAACACTCCGATGTAAATGCTATTTAAAACAATAATTTCACTAATGTAGCCAACCAAATTATGACAAATAACATAGTTATTTCATTCAATTATATTTAATTAAGTGTGATTGGTATCACATTGTGAAATACAATGTCTACAACTAGACATTGCAATTGACAGTGTCTTCTGTTTTGTTTGAACATCATATTAACAATCTATTGCATATTAGTATTGGAGATAAAATTTCACTTCACATTGTTAAATACATATGTGTAATGTATTTAACATTACAACCACAATAGCATTGAAGATGCTCTAACTGTGATTGTAACTGAAGCATTTTTCTTTTCTCTAATATGATTGGATTGGATATAAATAAGGGAGCTAAGTCCGTGGATAATCTATGAATACAAAATCTCAGATAATATCATATCTGCATACTGCATGCATATCCAAAAGCACATTTAAATATCAAATATGTATATCCCTGTATGCAAATATATATTTGATATTCTTCAACCAACTCACAACATGTAACTCTAAACCGATACCAGAAAATAATCATTAATTAGAAATCCACTTCAATATAAAAAATATTAAAATAATACATCTTCTAAAATAAAAAATTAAATATCACATATTTATTTTTATATACAGAGTAAAAAGGAAATTACATAGATAAATAGTAACAATTGTTTTATGTACAAATCTAAACAAAAGTTTGCTATTATTTTCGTAAAACCAAACGAATATTGCCGAACGTCGATGTGCCTATATCCGCATATGTAACTATTTTTCGAATATTGGATATTTTTTCATATTCCGAATACAAGTAATTAATGAAATTTTAGTATACTCATTCTCATTGACAACTAGACCTAGTTCAGTCCGAACATATTAAATTTTGTATTTTCTTGTTGTCATATTGTTTACATTGACAATCCATTTAGGTAATCGTTTGCATTACTCGAAATTTTAGTAATACATATTTGATGGAAATTATTATTATAGCATGTGATGTCATACGCATCCACTCCACAAATGAGATACTGTGGATTCCAACTAAAATGGACCAATTGTAGTTTTTCAATATTTTTAAAAGAACAAGCAACACTGTCCCAGTGGGTTAACGTTTCAACTTCAATATAAAAAGTCTCAAATTCGAAACTATCACAATGTGATTTGAAACTATCAATCCTTGAAGAAGGCGAATTTAGTCAACAGGAAAACAAGTTTGGTTTATGCAGTCAAAGTTATGATGTTAGAATTGGAATCACCAGCGAAGTGGTCCATTCAATTAAACAAAATGCTAGATACGCACGTAGTGAAACAAAAAACTTCTATGCTAATCCAAACACAAGTAAGGAGCTTGTTGCTCAAAACAAAATGAAACTGCCTTTGTTGAAGTGTTTAGTTATGTCAGCACTAATCTTTTTATTGTTAGCATATCTTTCTACCACTTCATATCTTTCTGCGGCTGCGGCCAAATTGCTTGCACTGGAGAAGCTTGCACCCATGCTTTTTAATAATCATGACAACATGTTGAATGATATTATGTTCTACAGAGTAGGCCTCACGTGTGTTCTGCATAGAACAAGAGTGGAGTGAGAATGTCTACCACCCAAAGGCCGAGATAAAAATTTAAGCTGTAGATACGCGTGTTTTGGTCTTAAAAAAAGATTGATGCATGTACAACAAATTTACAAGTGCAAATAGAAACCCAAAATAGGGATGCAAGTACCTGGAAAGTTTGAATTTCATCCGTATCCACATTTTCTAATAATAATAAATAAAAATTCATTACCGTTATCCGTACCCAAAATGGGGCTGCAAGTACCCAAAACCGATATCTGTTTTCATGTGATAAGTGTACGATTTACTACTTTACGCATATTTCTATTACCGTTGGTTTTACTACTTTACCCAAAATAGGGCTCCATATTTGATCAGCCAAAATAGAACAATAGTGTAGCACTTACAAAACAGTCAAGGATGAATTTCACTGTAAGCGTTGCAAATGGGTCTTCCCATTCTAGTATGTGATAGACAGATACTCTTTTCCACGGTACACGTTTTTATTACTTGTCATCATTGCCTCAAGTTCATCGACAATCCTAGCAATTTCATAAAAATCATCGACACTCACTCGCATTTCCATTATATTAATACACATTTGACCACACAATTCTGTCTTAATCACCTGCATAATCATGTGCGAGTAAGTTCATATAACATTGTAACAAAGATTTAAAATGTGTTAGGGGGGCAGCTTGCCTTTTTAGTGAATTTCGAGTTCGTGACCGTGACGGTTTTCCCGTCAGTCAACAGTTCTGTGGCTATGAGTCCTATTTTAGTTACTTCACCTTCTACATTTCCTGTCTGCATTTAGGAAGTGCAATTTTTTTTAAGAACAACAAACAATTAACTGGTAATATGGAACTAGCATATCAAATTTACCTTTATACGATCGCCTACTGCAAATGGTTGTGAGAAGGTAAATTCGATATGCTTGTTCCATATTACCGGTTAATTGTTTGTTGTGTTTAAAAAATTTTTGCACCTCCTGAATGCAGACAGGAAATGTAGAAGGTGAAGTAACTAAAATATGACTCATAGCCACAGAACTGTTAACTGACGGGAAAACCGTTACGGTCCCGAACTCGGAATTCACTAAGAAGGCAAGCTGCCCCCTAACACATTTTAAATCTTTGTTACAATGTTATATGAACTTACTCGCACATGATTATGCAGGTGATTAAGACAGAATTGCGTGGTCAAATGCGTATTAATATAATGGAAATGCGAGTTAGTGTCGATGATTTTTATGAAATTGCTAGGATTGTCGATGAACTTGAGGCAATGATGATAAGTAATAAAAACGTGTACCATGGAAAAGAGGATCCTGTCTGTCACATACCAGAATGGGAAGATCCATTTGCAACGCTTACATTGAAATTCATCCTTGACAGTGTTGTAAGATCTACACTATTGTTCTATTTTGGCTGATCAAATATGGAGCCCTATTTTGGGTAAAGTAGTAAAACTAACGGTAATGAAAGTATGTGTAAACTAGTAAATCGTAGACTTATGACATGAAAACAGATATCGGTTTTAGGTACTTGCAGCCCTATTTTGGGTACGGATAACGACAATGAATTTTTATTTATTATTATTAGAAAATGTGGATACAGATGAAATTCAAACTTTCCAAGTACTTGCAGCCCTATTTTGAGTTTCTATTTGCACTTGTAAATTTGTTGTACATGCATCAATCATTTTTTTAAGACCAAAACACGCGTATCTACAGCTTAAATTTTTATCTCGGCCTTTGGGTGGTAGACATTCTCACTCCACTCTTGTTCTATGCAGAACACACGTGAGGCCTACTCTGTAGAACATAATATCGTTCAACATGCTGTCACGATTATTAAAAAACATGGGTGCAAGCTTCTCCAGTGCAAGCAACTTGGCCGCAGCCTCAGATACATACGAAGTTGTAGAAAGATATGCTAACAATAAAAGGATTAGTGCTGACATAACTAAACACTTCAACAAAGGCAGTTTCATTTTGTTTTGAGCAACAAGCTCCTTGTGTTTGGATTAGCATAGAAGTTCTTTGTTTTACCACTTGCGTATCTAGCATTTTGTTTAATTGAATGGACCACTTCGCTGGTGATTCCATTTTTAACATCATAACTTTGACTGCATGAACCAAACTTGTTTTCCTGGTGACTAAATTCGCCTTCTTCAAGGATTGATAGTTTTCGAATCACATTGTGATAGTTTCGAATTTTAGACCTTTTATATTGAAGTTGAAACGTTAACCCACTGGGATAGTGGTGCTTGTTCTTTTAAAAATATTGAAAATCTGCAATTGGTCCATTTTAGTTGGAATCCACAGTATCTCATTTGTGGAGTGGATGCGTATGATATCACATGCTATAATAATAATTTCCATCAAACATGTATTACTAAAATTTCGAATAATGCAAACGATTAGCTAAATGGATTATCAATGTAAACAATACGACAACAAGAGAATACAAAATTTAATGTGTTTGGACTGAACTAGGTCTAGTTATCAACGAGAATGAGTATACTAAAATTTCATGAATTACTTGTATTCGGAATATGAAAAATTATCCAATATTCGAAAAATAGTTACATATGCGGATATAGCCACATCGATGTTCGACAATATTCGTTTGGTTTTACGAAAATCATAGCAAACTTTTGTTTATATTTGTACATGAAACAATTATTACTATTTATCTATGTAATTTCCTTTTTTACTCTGTATATAAAAATATGTGATATTTAATTTTTTATTTTAGAATATGTATTATTTTTATATTAAAATGAATTTCTAATTAATGATTATTTTCTGGTATCAGTTTACAGTTACATGTTGTGTGTTGGTTGAAGAATATCATATATACATTTGCATGCAGGGATATACATATTTGATATTTAAATGTGTTTTTGGATATGCATGTAGTATGCAGATATGATATTATCTGAGAGTTTGTATTCATAGATAAACCACGGACTTAGCGCCCTTATTTATATCCAATCCAATCATATTAGAGAAAAGAAAAATGCTTCAGTTACAATCACAGTTATAGCATCTTCAATGCTATTGGTTGTCATGTTAAATACATTACACGTATGCATTTAACAATGTGAAGTGAAATTTTATCTCCAATACTAATATGTAATAGATTATTAATATGATGTGGCAAACAAAATAGAAGACAATGTCTAGTTGTAGACATTGTATTTCACAATGTGATACCAATCACACTTAATTAAATATAATTGAATGAAATAACTATGTTATTTGTCATAATTTGGTTGGCTACATTAGTGAAATTATTGTTTTAAATAGCATTTGCATCGGAGTGTTCTTTCATCTTTTTAATGTATTGTCTTCTTATATTGATTTAACGTTGTGGACACATATATTAAATTAGACATTACATGTTTTATATATTGGAGATGCTCTTATAGACCATTAAAAAGTTCTACTGTAGGTCAGCCAGCACATAGATTGACAACATAATTATGATGCCATAGCCATTTGGGGTTGTCAGACATCTAGTGGCGTGATTCATGGCGTTTAAATCGTTAACCAAAATTCAACTTTCAGCGGCTTTTAGCCCTCTAGAACTATTTTATACTTAAAACGCCACATGGTCGGATTCTATTCTAAATGAAATCTACCGATTGAACGCTATTTATGTTCTTACGAGTTTTGTCATCCAAGTCCATGTCCTTAAAAAAAAAGAGAACGAACACGAACAAACGTTTTTCGGTCACGTATTGCTAATAGATTTAATTTTTTTACCGGTTCTAATAATTATGTTACTTTTGTCATTATAGATTGAAGTATAAGCAATTTATGGATTTTTACTCAATCGACCGATCAAAGTTCAAACATGCATTATAAATATTTAGAAAAACACAATGAATACACTGAACTGTAAGAAATTCAAACAAATACAGACATGACTAAATTTTAAGTTGTTAACATCAAAAAAGGCACAACCAATGAGTTCAACGAATAGCTGTATTAAGAAAAGAAAAAGAAAAAGTGGAATAAGCAATAGAAAATGATACAAACATTTATAGGGGATCAATAAGATCCAAATGGTATAGGACAAAGCAAACAAATGCAAAAAAGCTCCTTTTTTTATCAATGTAGCTGATATTTATAGATGCACGTAGGTCGAGAGAGTCAGGTGATCATTGCATAAGAAGCGTAAGAAACCCAAGGCGAAAATCCTCTAAGGGATGGATCACCCCGACCTCTTTTGATACCGATACCTCAAAACAAGGGCATGGAGCCCGCGACTCCTATGGATCCCACCATGTTTCTTGAGTTATCTTGTGATGTTTCATTTGGTTTGACATGAAGGTTTGTGAGTTATGACTATTTGATTGTTGAAGTAGAGTTACTTTATTGGTTGATCTTGAAGTTGTGTCGATCCCTCGATATTGATTATGTCGATCTCTCACTGAAAAATTTCTAGGGAATTGTTTTGATGAGCTAAATCGACTGTTGTCATACGACTCTATCCGAGCTTGATTTTTAGGCTTCCGGATGGTATTTTTGGGTCGTTAGCGTTGATAATCGTCAAGTCATGTTAATCCAAACCGCTTCTGATAGCCGGGCCAAAAAGCTAGGCAACACTTGCCCCCAAAGAATGTCTTGTGTGAATCATGACGTGCTTTAGATCGAAACAAGTTATGCCAATAAGAATGCAGTCCGTGTTAATTTTAGCGAATGGTAGTGATCCTTCCTTCAAATAGTGTATACCTAGGAATATGCCGTCTTTGAATTGTTATGATGTTTGGTTGAGCTCCAGTGGTATAAGTATATAATCGCAGCTTTATCGATAATTTATCCTATTCCTTAAAAATCAACCATGTGGATCGGATCTCATCGGAATTTGCAGATGGACACTTAATCTCTGTTGAATAAAGAAATTAGCTATTAGTCATGGCTCTTGCTTACACTTGAGTGTAAGTAAATTGTTGCAAATTTGGAATCGCATATGCTCTCACATGCTCGTACGTGATTTTTTGCAGTACACTTGAATTTTTTTCTGTAACCAACATATGGAAAATGTAACGATATGCATATGGTCATGCATGTTAGTGTTCAAAATTCGATTACATTCTAGTATTGAGCATGCACTCAAGAGTTCATGGAACATTTACGTTCATACATACGCGTATCCGAGTTTTAGTTGTATGCATAAACATACGAATGTTGATTAAAAGTTGGGACATATGCGTATATATGAATCATATATTTATAGATTTATTTTAGTAAGTGCGCAATCAAATTTGATTGATGATCCGGTTGGTGATTGCACATGTTCGCAACAACATGTACAAGCATAAGTTTGTAATTATAAATAGGTATATGCATGTCCAATCCCTCTTTTAAAAAAAATGATATGGTATAAGATCGGTATCGATCCCTTTGAAGTGTTTGGTACTGATCCCATATTTGGTGATTTTCACCGGAAAATCTAAAGTCAAGGGATCGGTTTCCCTTTTCATATAAATAACCTTTGCTCCACTTTCTTCCTCACTAGTTTCCTGAATAGACTTTTGAGTTGGACAATTAAACGAATTCGTCTCTCATCTTATGCCAGCATAACCCCGCTGTAAACTAACGTCTAGCCTGGCGCTTCCTATTATACACCAAGTTATGATCATCGCTCTTTGATTAAGGGTAGGTTAAACTACCCCTATTTGATAATAACTGAGCACAGGCAACGACGTGAGGGAGGAAAGCCAAAGAAAGTGAGAAAAAAATCAAGTCGACCTAGAAAGAAGGAAATAAGGAAGAAAGAAAGAAAGAGGGATCAAATCGGACGTCTAAAGTGTGGGATCAGATTAAGGATCTGGAATGAAACTAGGGATTAGTTCGGGTTTCAAAGCATAGGATCAGATCAACCTTCGTGATGAAGTAATCTTGTTTATTTGCTTTGACGTTTGAGTTTAAGTCATCGCAAAATCGTGTGATTTAGAAGTCATGTTATTTAGAATTTGTTTATGAATTCTGAATTATTGATTTATCGATTTCATCAAATCGATGAACTTGATTGTTTCTCACACTAAACCAGCCATGAATTTCGGACTGGAACAATAACTCAAACATGCACATATGATATAACATAAAACTAAGTTGTGGACACATGCCCAAATCACTGAACCTAACTCTATTTCTTAGCCCCAAACTTTGATGAAATCCGAGATTCAATCTGAATGCTGGAGAGACGGTCAACGATGTCGATCTCTCTAGTGATGGACCAAATATAGTCGTTGCGTCCCCAGTGTTTAATTGAATTGCATTAACACACGACACTGCACGTTCTATATTAATTTGGTTTAATCGAGGGGTACAAATTAATCATGTCAACCTTGATTATTTGCAATTGTAGTAAATTATGCCTAGAAGTTCTAAATAACTAAAAGACATGCTAGTCGAAAGTACTGAAGAAGCTCCAAAACCCATCCATTCTGCAAGCAAGTCAGGTTCTTGAAATGGCTTCTACTGGACATTCAGTGATTTGAGTCCATCTCAAAAAGCAACTCACCATGAAGGTTAAATCAAAAGGAGCAACTTAAAGGAAATCCAGTGGTAGATCAACCCAATGGTAATCAACATGCTGAGAAAAGTCTGCAAAAAGCAGAGATTGGACTGCAATGGGCTGGGAAATTGATCAAGAAGACGTTATGTTGATTCTGGATACTTTGGAAGGAGCAGTGATTCTGGAGAACCCTACAGATCCGGTCGCATCCAAGATCGATGGATCTACGTTGGCGAGAATATATGTAAAGTACGACATACCACCTGAAGACGTTTGGGTGACAGAGCGCATGCACCTCGAAGGGATACACTTCTTGTAACAGATATATGTGCTTCGTCGGATGCATGTCATCATTTTACCCAATCATTCAGTTTATACTTTTCTTTATAAGACTGGCATCAACATAACTCCATTTTAACTACGCCTTCCTACTAGGTGCAAACATTTTATATAGAGAGAATATGGGTCTAGATCCGGTTGTAGAGGACATCCAATATTTATATTCGTTCAAGCATCATGAGGGAGCCCCATCACTTATATATTTGGAAGCACTACCCAACAGTCGTGTCATTTCGGGTCATGGAATAAACTTAGCAAGTTCAAGATTTGTTCTATGTGCGATGCCCGCTCGAGATTGCTAGGTGTTGGATATAGGGACGTAAGTATATCAATATACATGTATGTTACTTTACGTTAATAGAGTCCAGCGCTCTAAACTAACACGAAGTTTGAATTGTACTACCAACCCTTTGAGGCCTTCAGGTCAAAAGTTTTTTGGATAAGGTATTATCCTTGGGAGAAATGGGAGCAACATACTGTAATGCGCAGACACTGATTTCTGATTTTCTCCTTCACATGCTATATTTATTACATGAAGGTCATGCGATCAGCTATAATGACAATGAGTAGATAATTGTAGAGGAAGGCGAAGTTGGAGGAGAGGGAGTAAGCAACATGCCCCACATTGTTATTCCAGTTGTGCCCGCTACTGAAGGGGGACTCGATGGAGCTTAAGAGTAGATAGGAGGTGAGAATATGGAAGGTGACGAAGATCCTGAAAAAAGTTGATTCACTACCTACTCTTATTTCTTCACAGGCAACTGAGCTGAGGACGGGTGAAGTTGTGAACCTTGCGTTTGTTGCTATGACAATTAAAACAACTGTAACCAGAGAGCCGAAGGACAATTCAAGGACTTGGAAAATATTCCTTTGGAAAAGTAGTCATTCGGCTTTGGGAACATCAACATCAAATGTTTTCTCCTAAGCTCAAAAGTGACTTAAGTACATTTGATTGCTTGGGAGATCACCCCCTCAAGCAAGTTGAAAACTGGTATATTGAGGGGACACTAGGACACACATTCATAAGCATTTCATAGCACAACACTTAATTATGTTTTGATGAACTATCTCTAACTCAAACTTTTACTTTACTCAAGCATGATGGCTTGAAAAAAATATGATATAAATACATATAGGAAGCGAGATAGAGATAGAGAAAGGAAAATCCAAAGTTCAAGCCGAGTGGACTAAGAATAGACAGGAAAAGACTCGTCCTTGAGTTAGCTTTAACTCCTCGGCGAAAGATGGTTGTCTATAGGTCCATATTTCCCAAATCTGTACTTTAATGAGTTAGTGTTTGTTCCACCTATGCACCTAATCCCTAGAGATATTTCCGAATCTTTATAGCTATAGCTTTCCAAGAACCAAATTTTAATCAACATTTTTCATACAAACTCCTTTCCCAATGGCATCCTCAAGCCTCTCGTTTTTGTCCTTTCAGTCTTATACTCGCCCCTCTACCCCTCAAATCAACGATCACCTGTCACTTTCGTCGTTGTTGCTTCCTCCGCTGCCTATCCCACCCACCTGGACCCTCCTCCCAACCTTCTTGTCATTCCTCTACATCTTAACCCTATCCCTTCCACTGCTAATGTCAAAAAGAAATGGCCATGCTTTTCGAAGCAAAGCCTAGAAATGCAGGAATCTTCTCGCCTTGGACCATCCTGCTCAAATTCTTCGGTAAAGCTCTGCTCCCCTTAGATTAACACGGGTTGATCCCATTATCATTAATAATAAGATTTTCATTGTGAGGTCGTGGGACGTGGGGATAGGTGAAATTAGTAACAGTGTTAAGTTTGTCCCTGTATGGATTAAACTTACAAATTTTCCATTGTACGCTTGGTCGAAATTAGGTATTATTGGTTAGCATCGTGAGTAGGAAAATGTGACACCCCACGTTCGTTAATGTCACTCATAAGAGAATGCATTAAGTTCCGTGAAGTGCAATAGGTAAACAGTACAGAAATTTACAAAGCTGATATAAAATAAGCTTATGAAAATTTCCAACTTCATTATTAAAATAAAACGTAATTCTCAAAACCAGTTACATCAACCACTTACAAAGTACTTTAAAATTTGTCTTTCAAAACAAAATCATATCCCTCGTCATAAGCCATAATGGAGTAAAGCCAAAAAATGTACATCTCAGGAAATCCAAGTCCAAGTTGCTATAGAAAGTCCTAATCACTGGTGAGTGCTTCCACTTTGAGGACCTTGGGTGGAGAAAAGAAGCAAAAGAAAAACGGTCAGGCATAAAATCTGGCGAGTTCCAGTTATTTCCAAATGTGTATAAAATGGAAATGTCAAGACAGGTAAATAAGACTGAATGAGAAAGCTACAGTGTCATATACGGTAATAGATAAACTAAACAGAACAGCAGGATAGGCAGGAATAACAAAAATAAACTATGATCGAGTAATGCTTCACATTTATATCTTAAACAGGTATGTCTGCACCAGTACTAGTATAACAGGATTAACATGATTAGGTGTTTAACCTAATTACACAACAACAGAATTAACAGTTGGATTAACAATAGGATTAGGCGCACCCTAATTACATAACAGGATTAGGTGTTAACCTAATTACATAACAACGTGATTAGGTGTACCCTAATTACTACCCATGCGATCAGCTCCCTACTACGTAAATACCCTGTGTCAGCCCCGATAGTAGGGTGTATCACTCCCTAATCCAAAAACTATGTAACACAGATCTATTTACCGGTGTTACACCGGCTTATCTTCCCTAGTCGGACCCATGCACGCTCACGACTCCGCCGGAACGCGCCTGTACCCACATTCCCCATGTGAACCTCTTACTACCGAGTTCAGTAAAACATGCCCTGGTCCCTACCTAGTGCAAGGCCCCCTCTAACAAAATACCAACAGGGATACTGACTGATCTGGTTTTAAACAACAGATTGGCACAAGCCAAACCTCCTAAGCTTGTTCCCCAAAAACTAGGATTTAAGAGTCCCCAAAACCCGATACAACGCAAGAACGAGGCACCTCTTAGCTTATTAATATTCAAGTTTAACCTAGCAGGTTTAGGTTTACTAATAAGCGTGGTTGTAATATTTCATGTCATAATGTGTATACAACCCTTCCCCAAAACACCTGCCCAGATGTATACATTTTCTATAGCGTGTCAGTTTATTAGTCGGCATCTAGTACTTAACATGCCATTTGCTTAATGTCTGTATTAAGTCAAATCTAACATGTTCAATATATGAATACTATTTGTCAACTACGTTCCAACATGTACATGTTTATGCATACTATCCATTTACAGCAAGTATACACATCTTCCCTTTTTATTAGTTACAGCAATCCTAGACATGTGTATATTATCCCTTTCCACAGTTATAGTTGCTCGGTCCCAATTTAATTACATGCCTAAATTCCTTTTTTTTATATCATTCATTATTGCCCCAATTATAAGCACACTCTAATCGGGTATATCCTAGGCTTCCAAAGGTCTAGGCTTAGCGTAAAATAAAAAGGGAAAACAGAGGAAGAAGAATAGAAACAAATCACATAGGCATATAGGTAAGACTGGAAATAAACATAAAACATATAAATAGGGAAAAGGAAGATAGATACATAATACTTGTTAATTATCCAATGGTATAGGCATATGTTTACTATCACAACGACATAAGTGTTTAACATGTATGACATATGTTTTACTATCACTACGACATGTGTTTAACATGTATAGCATTTAACCTACAATCACTGCATATCCTAACCCAATTTTATATATCTGTCATGTTATAGTCTAAGAAATCAAATCTGAAAATGACAGGGAACTCACAGTGGGTCTTGGTGAAGAAGAGAATAAATCTCTTATACATATATGCCGTAGAAAAGTCCAATCCAAGTTGTATGTATGCAAGTCCTGAATGTTGTCTTTGTAGATCTGGATCTCAGTAGCATTACCACATTATATGTTTATATTTTGAAGAATAATTTCATAGAGGTAGAAGAAGATATGAAGAAATGGTGTAAGTTGGAATTGGAGAAGCCACATATCTATAGATTCACAGAGTCAACCTCATCCTATAGATTCTAGGGTTTTAATCTTAACCGTACATGCAGTGTTGAGTCAATAATGAATATAATCCGAGAAACAGTCCAAATTCACTGTACGAATCCGCCTAGATCTGGAGTGGGTCGACCCACCAACCCATGGGGTCGACCCTAGGGTCGACCAAACCAACCATGGCTCGACCTAGGCCGAGTGTGGGTCGTCCCACAACGGTCCTGGTTCTTGCGCCATTTCCCATCTCGTTTTATTTGATAATTCTGGAATTATTTTGATCTTATATTTTTATATATAACCCTTATTTGTATACAAACTTCTAATGCACATAACTTCTTCATACGTTATCCGATTTACGGAAACTTATGGTCTATCTGAACCAGAATTCCGAGGCAAACGCAATGGTAATGCCTGTTTCACTTAATTCTGAATGTTTTAATTCAGTTATTCCCAATTTATCATTTTAATGTATGGTTATAGTGTATTAAATTTTGGGGTGTTACATTCTCCCCTACTTAAATGATTTTGTCTCCGAAATCTCCAAGGTAGGAAGAGTGCTACTATCCTAACACCACCTTCAACCGTCTGCTCATCCATTATCCATAGGCATCCATTGTCCCTAAGAAATTACCAATGCTTGTATGAACATATGCAAAGGTGTTGTGTGTATATGTCCTTACACTGATGCGAAAACCAGACGGCAACTGATCCAGCTGACCTTCCTTAATGCAATATATGTTTGTGCCATGAATCCAAAATATGCAAATAGTCCTAGTATATCATATAAGTTCTATATGTATGCACAATCATTTCTCAAAATGCAACATCCATGTGATGATTCATCCATTTCCATCCATAGAAAGTTAAAATGCACACATATCCGTATGCAATATGTAAGTGATTGAGTCGATCTAGTGCCTAGTGTATGTATATGCATCCACGAGCAACCACCAGCAAACACTTTCATCCACTTGCAACCATCAATCATAACATGTTTCAAACACATGTTTCCAACCATTGGATTCTACCTAAGGATCGAAATGTTCGAACGGTAGGATAAATAAACTTGGATGACAGAAGCAAATGCAAAGTAAAAACTTTGGAAAAGAAGTCAAGAAGTACTTTAAGAAAGAAAAGGATAAGTAGCGCGAATCCTATCTTCAGGTTCCCACGTCGCATCTTCGCAGTCTTCTCCCCATTGTACTTTTACCAATCTAATATCCTTGTTACTAGCTTCTTGATTTCCGATCCAAGGGTATGAGTAGGAACTCTTTTCACCGATGCTTCCTTCTCAATTTCCACACCTTCAAGTGTGCTCGACTCTACTATCTCTGTCGTATCATGAAGACATTTCCTCAAACGGGAAATGTGAAACACATCGTGTACACATGCCAGTATGTCTAGTTTAATCCTATAAGCCATCTGACCTATCCTCTCTACTATAGGGAACGACCCTACAAAACTCGGTGCCAGATTCCCTACTGAGACAAAGCAAACTATATTCCTTAGCGGTGATACATTAATGAAGACCATATCTCCCACTTTGAATTCCAAATCGATCGTCCTTTTGTCAACATAAAATTTCTATCTGTCTTGAGCGGCTTTTATTCTTTGACGGATAAGATCAAATTTCGTGGAAATATCTCGAATCGTTTTCGGTCCAAGTATAAGTCTGTCCGTAGACTCCCACCAACAAGTCGGTGATCTACAAGGTCGTCCATATAGCGCTTCGAAGGATGTCATGCCTATGATCGATTGGTAACTGTTGTTGTAGGCGAACTCCACCAAGGGGAGATGCTCCTCTCAAGTCCCTCCAAAGTCTAGGATACACAGTCTTAGAAGATCCTCAAGAACTCTATTCACCCTCTCAGTCTGTCAATCTGTCTGAGGATGGTATGTTGTGCTCAAACGTAGTTCTGTACCTAATGCCTCTTGTAAGCTCTTCCAAAACTCACTAGTAAAGATGGGGTCGCGGTCGCTTACTATGATGGAAGGTATCCCATGCAATCGAACTATCTTTCGAAGATATACTGATGCTAGCCAACACTACACCATAACCGTCATTTCGCAATGGCTTTGAGCTGTTGCAAATGAAGTTAACAACGACTTTGATCCGTTGCGAAATAGGGGTGTTGCAAAATTTTGCAACGGACAGAAGCCGTTGCGAAATATAATTTTAGTCGTTGCGAAATATACTTTTGCAACGGCTAAAGTCCGTTGCAAATAATAGTTTCGCAACGGTTAAAGTCCATTGTTATTTTGAAAACAAAAATTCAAAAAAATATATACTGATTTTACAATGCATAAAACATTACAATACTATGCTACAAACCTAACTCCCATAATCCATTTCAACTTCTAAACTTCGAACAGAAAATTCTTCTTCAAATAAATATTCGTATTTACATAGAAAGGTAACTAAAGTGTCATACATCTATATTTACACGAAACCAGTATTATGGGAAGGTCCTACCTCGTTTCTCCAATACTTTATATATGACACCTCTGTGGATGTATCAGAGCATATGCTTTCATATTATCAACAGAAAATGACAAGTGACATAAATTTTTCTGCTCTAAAGTACCAACGACATGCAGAAATTCATACCTCAATATATGTTAGTGCTGCTTCAAGGCTACCCTCCAATGAAGCATGATCGCCGACTACTGATTCTAAAGTTTCCATTAGTGGGTTTGACTGACAGAACAAAAATGCAGCATCGATGTTCATTCATTTACGACATATATTTCTGTGTTACAAAATTGATATGAACATTAGTTACAAACTTGTTCGTATGTAGAGTGGTTGCAAAAATATCTATAACTATTACCATTGTTTCTTTTAATGACAATGAGATCCGCCCAAGGCCAAAATCAAGCTGGTGAACTTTTGCTTCGATAATCTGCTAATAATATAGTAGTTATATACTGTAATATTTGAATAAGATGTCAAGAGGTACAGTTGAATCCTAGAAACATCTGAATACCTGACCAATTTTGTAATAACCCGAGGGGTCCAGTGTAGCATCCCACGATATTTCAGTTTGATGAACCAATGCAGGCACTCCTTCCACGTGTAAAACCGACAAATGTACTTTTGAAGACAATCCCAGATTGGTACATAAGTAGTGGAAAAGAAAGGGCTTGGTGTAACACCTCAACAAATATACCAAATTAAGTGATTTTTGTAATGCATCATTTCACTACATCGCCAACATTAAGCTTAACCTGTATATCAATAATCCACAACAAAAATTTTGAGACAACAAACTGATTTCACCCCCCAAACCCCACCCCATACCCATCCCCACACCCCCAAAAAAAGACTGTGGTGTGAATATTAAATGCCATACAGAATTATATAACAATTCCAATAGGCATCAATGTAGCTAAAACTCGTTGTCCATAGAGAATGCACAAGAGAAGTAATTAATTGGTGTTCGAAGACTGGCACCTTTTAAGCAAATGTATTTCAATAAAATGTTTTTGCTAAAGATTCTGTTGTACATAACATAAGACTCTTCTTTTTCTCAATTAGCTCCTGCTTTTCTTTTGGTCTCCTAGTAAACATCAACCTTCTAGAGATTATTTCAACCAGAAGAACTGATACTTTAGTTTTATGCTAATATTTCACAGTGAACTAACGCTTTATTATTGCAATAGAAAAGGGAATACTGTCACATAACAGAAGATAACATAGCACAAAAGGAAAGTAATGTCTACTTTAGACCTGGCCAACAAAGGAAGACAAGTACACAGTCTTCTCTTCCTCATATTCTTCAAGGTCTTTAAATTTTAAGCTTGATATCAAATTTGTTTGTCCTTTTTTTCATCTAATGTTTTAATTTTATCAAACTCGATCACGATACTTTTATCATAACTTCCTAGTGTGCCCATATTTTGCCGGTATGACAAGGGGTCCGGTCCTTTTTGCCGTAACCAGGATTCAAAAGCTAAAAACTTCCACTTGGCACCAAGGTTTTGATAGGGAAAAAAGCCTGCCAGTGAGCCAAAAGATACCTGAAATAATAATATGAAATTTGCATGAGTCTGATTATTTTGATTTAATACGTGGATAAATATGGTATATGTATGTGGGAAACTCACTATAAAATCTCGACTACTACAGCTAACAAATTCGACTTCAGTTCTTTCACCTGTCAGTAGAAGATGTTCTGCCCATCTCCAGTCAATGGCCTCACGCTCCTGTGTTTCTTAAGTTACATCAGTTTATTTAAACATTTAATTTATGCAGCGCCCAGTCTATTTTTGGTCCTCATAGCATATTTTGAAATTTTACCTCCATGTCATCTATTCCATTAAGTTCAACACATATTGAAGCACATTATAAGGGAACTGGAAATCGTAATACGAGGACCTAAGAAAATAGTTATGAAGTAGGTCCGAATGAAAAATATGAAGGTGCTAAGTGTTATTCTTAATGAGCCAGACACCAATTAATACGAGTCAACCTTCCTTAAATTGACTACTAGAAAAATGTATCAATGAAAAGCCTAAACATTACCTCTTGTTCTACATATACCATAACCTGCCTCTCACTATTGAACCTAGGATCACGTTCATTCACATTGAAACTGTCATTTTCGATTGGTTGCATACTTTATGTTTGCAACATCGATAATAAATGAATGCCAAGTAATATGCTTTTGTAAGTTTCTTGCAAGTTAATTTGGAATGATGATTCAAAATTCACTTACCAGGTGGCCAGGAAAGTAGTGTAGTACCACTTGCATCGGCATCTAGAACAAAGAACTATATCCTCTTCAAAACCATGTAGACGGAATCCCTCTATTTTTGCTCTAATTAACAAAAAGTAGGGTATGGGTGAGACAATTATATAACAAATATAATGTTGCAGTTAGCAGTTCCATGCCGAGGACAACAAACTGCATGACAATTTGATCAAATCACAATAATGTCTGCAATGTATAACCGATATGTTATGTAGAAATAGGCTGCTTATGTCACAATGAGGACAATAATCCTTCTGCCTAAAACATTAAAACTTTTACTAGAAATCACGCAATTAAGCACAATTTTTTTAAATTGTGATTAAAATTACGAAGTAACAGATGAATATTAAATAAGTACAGAGAAATAGAAGAGAATAAGCTATCAACTTACCACATTTTCAACTCCCTTTCCAAAGTTATAATCAATATTTTCCCCCCAAAACATTTAAAACACCAAGCACATGTGGAATTAAATTCAAAACCAGCAATCAACGGTTAACATTATTAAAAATAAACACGAATGTAAATGAAGACTCACGGAAGATTATGCGATCGACAACCGATTTCGAATCCTATTGCAAACCTTGAGTCGATCAACTGCCGATTTCGAGATTAGACGATAAGCTGATTTCAGAAACGGCTATTCAATTAGGGTCTTCAAACTAGATCGGCACTGGATCTGGAAACTGGATCGAAACTAGATCTTAGATTTGGAGATTGGATTGAAAAATTTGAAGACTAGGGTTAAGTTTTTTTTAGAGCAGCGTGTTTTGTGAAGAATGAGATAGCGTACTGGTTTGAGAACAGGGGATGTATGAAATGTCTATTACGTTTAGAATGGTTTGAGGCCGTTGCGGAAATTAGTACACTGTGAACAAAGCTCTAGAGTACTTTGCAACGGCCCAAAGCCGTTGCAAATTAGCAACGGCCCAAAGACGTTGCAAATCTTGCGCATTGGGGGGTTGCGAAGTTGCTAATATGGTGTAGTGCAAGCTGACGTCCTCTTACTCTTAACATGAATAAAATGTGCGCTCTTCGTAAGTCTATCCACTATCACCCAAGTGCTCGTATTGTCCTTCCTTGATCGTGGCAATCCATTGATGAAATCCATATAGACGCTCTCTCACTTCCATTGTGGGATATTTAAGGGCTGAAGCAGTCCGCCCGGTTTCTTTTGTACAACCTTTACTCGTTGACATGTCAAGCATCGAGCTACAAATTCTGCCACGTCTTTCTTCATGCCAGTCCAAAAAAACCTCTTCATTTCTCGTTACATTTTGTCGCCACCCGGATGGATTGTCATCCGAGAATGATGAGCATCCTCTAACACTGCCTTTAGCAATTCCCCAATCTTGGGGACGCATAACCTTCCATCTCGTCTTAGCTACCCTTTCTCGTCCACGATATATCTAGCAAGGAGACTATAAGTCTCTCTTCTACCAAACTTGTCCAAGATGTCTGAAATTTGCCGGTCTTCCCACTGCGTAGATCCAACTCACTCCAATAGAGTAGGTCGCACTTCCAATGATGCTAACAATCCCAATGTGAAATCCGTAGATGGCTTAAATCAAAGGTCGAGATGTACTCCAAGCTTCGCCTCTCTACGAATAGAGGACTCAAGGTTAACCTCTGCCTACTCAATGCTTCCTCCACTACATTACCCTTGCATGTGGTATAAGCTTTCTTGAAGTCGTAGGACGGTAGGAACTCCATCCACCGTTGCTTCCTCAAGTTGAGATCCTTCTGTGAGAACAAGTATTTGAGCGACTTATGATCTGTATGCAGCTCAAATCTTTCTCCAAGTAGATAGTGTCGCTAAGACTTCAATGTGAACACTATTGCAGCCAACTCTAGGTCATGGGTATTGTAGTTCTTCTCATGAACCCTCAACTATCTGCTACCACAACATACTACCCTTCCCTCTTGCATCCGAATGGCACCAAGACATGTGCCATATGCATCTATGTAAACCATGAACATCTTGCTTCCATTGGGGAGAGTCAGAACTGGGGCTGTTGTCAGAGCCCTCCTCAATCTTTAAATGGTATCCTCGCAATCAATGCTCCACAAAAAAGCCAAGTTCTTTTGGGTCAATCGGGTAAGCTGGGTCGGTACTCTAGCAGAGTCCTTGATAAACTTTATATAATAGCCCACCGACCTAAGAAATCTTCTCACCTCCGTCGCGTTCTTTGGAGCCTTCCAGTCTTGAACTGCGACGACTTTAGCGGGGTCCACTTCTGTCCTATCCTTGGAGACCGCATGCCCTAAGAATCTTACTTCCTTTCTCCAAAAGTGACACTTAGAAAATTTCGCCTTGAGCTGATGCGATCGGAGAGTGCTTAGAACCTCTCCTAAGTTTTGGGCATGCTCCTCATTCTTTGAGAAGATCATAATGCCATCTACAAAGGCCACCACAAACTTGTTCAGAAACTCGCTAAACACCCTACTCATCAAGTTCACAAAATAGGCGGGTGCATTGGTTAGCCCAAAAGGCATAACCAGCCACTCAAAGAAACCGTCTAGAGTTCTGAATGCAGTCTTATCAATGTTGTCCGCTTATTCTGGGTGCATTGGTGAGCTTATTCAGCTCCATATAATCCACACATAGACGAAGTGAGCCATCCACTTTAGTTGCAAAGAAGACTGGAGCTCCCCACTCTGAGATGCTTCACCTAATAAAATCTTTCTCGAATACCTTCTCTACTTGCCTGCTAAGCTTTCCTCTCTCTAGGAGCCATATGGCGCATTGGTAAAGCAATTGGCCTCGCGTTCTCTACCAAGCAAATCCGGAAATCTATTTCATGCCTTGAAGGTAACCCCTTAACCTCCTCAAACACGTCCGGATAATCTCTAACTATGGGTATAGATCGAAGATCGTCAATAGAATTATCAAGTGATTCTAGAAAAATGAGCATCACTGACACCCGTGGGTCACAAGAAATTTCGAGAGTTCTACCATGACAAGTAATATGTTTAACTACTCTCTTTTCACAATCGAGAATAACACTATACATGGTTAGCCAATCCATGCCAAGAATCAAACCATAGCCCATAAGTCCAAACACGTATGCATCACATTCAAATTCGACGCCCAAGATAGAAATTCTCAAACCCATACACATCATGGATAAATGAGCCGATCCTCCTATGGGCTTTGAGACTACTACGGGATCAGAAATTATACTAGTATTAAGGTGCATACTATCTACTACAGAACTTGATATAAACGAATGTGAAGCACCAGAATCAAAAGGGTTCTAACATGATAGTCAAAAAGGAAAATCAAACCTTCAACCGTGACTTTCCTACCTCGATCAGGTCCACTAGCATCTAAAACATGCACTTGTCCAGAAGTTCCAGCCCCTTGTCCTTGCTTGCTAGGGCATTGCTTACTGAAGTGTCCCACTTGTCCGCAATTGAAGCAGGCTTTCTTTGTCTTTCTGCAGTCCTTCACAAAATGACCTATAGCACCGCAACCATGACACTTGATATCCTTCTTGATTTGAGCCTTGTCAGGCTTTCCACCTTTCTTTTGATCTTTCTTTTTTCGGACCACCATTTCTGTTTCTTGCCCTTAGTCTGTGTCTCCTCGGTCTTATTTTCTTTCTTCTCCTCCTTGCCATCTTCATGCATAAGAGATATGTCAACTAGCCTTTCAAACCTTTCAAACGTTTCCCCCATTGGTATACGAGACAAAGAAAGTCCTTGGATAGGTTGATTCAACCCTCTCGCAAATCTAAGCGCCTTCCTGTGGGGAGTATTCACAAAGTCCAGTCCAAACCTCGCTAGTTGATTAAACTTGTTCACATACTCCTTAATAGGCATATCCCCATGTTTTAAAGCCAAAAACCTCTCCATTTGTAATCCTTCTTCTGCCTGCAATAAGAATTTCATCTCAAACCTCTACCAGAAGTCATCCTAAGTAGCTACGGGTTGTCCCGCCTGCATTACTTCCCACCAGTAGGAAGCTTCGTCCTTTAGCTGTCGTGCGACCAACTGTATCTTCCTTCGGTCGTCAATCTCGAAAAGCCCAAACATGTTCTCCGTCTCACGTAGCCAATTCTGTGCTTCAACAAAGCTCTTAGTACCACATAATGATTTTCCACCCATAGCGCAGAAGTCTTTACATAACTTAGAAAAGTTATATACTCGTTGATATGGAGCAATAGCGGCTGCAGCTAGGGGTGGGGCATCTCCTTGACCTTCGGTAGGTGTCGTAACCTCAAGATACCTACGGAACCATGTCGATAGCGGATTGCCCTCGGGAAGATTGGGTGCCCTAGAAATGTTGAAAAGAAAAGAAAACGGATTCAATAAGAGTTCGAGGGAATATTAACTATGTATTAGGGGGTTATATTTTTCAGAAACAGATTTTTATTTGAAAATGCTTCGATTTTAAAACAATTTTGAAAACTTTTTCTCTGATCTTGCAACCTTCAGCTCTGATACCAAATGTGACACTCCACGTCCGTTAATGTCACTCATAAGAGAATGCATTAAGTTTCATTGAGCACAATAGGTAAACAGTACAGAAATTTACAGAGCAGATATAAAGTAAGCAGCGGAAAATTTTCAACTTCATTATTAAAATAAAACTTAGTTCTAAAATCCAGTTACATCGACCACTTACAAAGTACTTCAAAATCTGTCTTTCAAAACAAAATAACATAATGCCATAAAACAAAATCATATCCCTCGTCAAAAGCCATGATGGAGTAAAGTCAAAAAAGGTAGATCTCAAGATATCCAAGTCCAAGCTGCTAAAGAAAGTCCTAGATATTGTTGAGTGCTTCCACTTTGAGGACCTAGGGGGAAAGGAAGAAAGAAGCGAAAGAAAAAGGGTCAGATATAAAGTCTAGCGAGTTCCAGTTATTTTCAAATGTGCATAAAATATAAATGCCAAGACTGGTAAATAAGACTGGATGAGAAAAGTATAGTGTCATATAAGGTAATAGATAAACTAAGTAGAACAGTAGGATAGAAAGGAATAACAAGAATAAACTATGATCGAGTAATGCTTCATATTTATATCTTAAACACGTATGTTTGCACCAATACTAGTATAACATGATTAACATGATTCTGTGTTTAACCTCATTACACAACTACAGGATTAACAGCAGGATTAGGCATACCCTAATTACATAATAGGATTAGGTGTTAACCTAATTACATAACAGCAAGATTAGGTGTTCCCTAATTACGACCCATGCGATCGACTTCCTACTACGTAAATACTCCGTGTCAGACCCAGCAGTAGGGTGTATCACTCCCTAACCCAGCAATTATACAACACATACCTATTTACTGGTGTTACATCGGCTTATCTTCCCTAGTCGGACCCATGCACGCTCACGACTCTGCCGGAACGCGCCTGTTCCCACCTTCCTCCATGTGAACCTCTTACTATCGAGTTCAGTAAAGCGTGCCCTGGCCCCTACCTAGTATGAGGCCCCCTTTAACAAAATACCAATAGGGATACTGATATGGGTTCCAAACAACAGATTGACACAAGACAAACCTCCTAAGCTTGTGCCCCCAAAACTAGGATTTAAGAGTCCCCAAAATCCGATACAACCGTAAGAATGTGATACATCTTAGCTTATTAATATTCATGTTTAACCTAGTAGGTTTACGTTTACTAATAAGCGTGGTTGTAATGTTTCCTGTCATAATGTGTATACAACCCCTCCTCAAAACCCATGCCCAGATGTATATATTTTCTATAGCGTGTCAGTTTGTTGACCTACATCTGGTACGGTTAGACCAAAAAGTGGTTATAACACCCAACTGACTAGAAATCATGGAGAATTATAATCTGAAAAATAGATAAAAAGCAATCGACACATAAGATTTATAGTGGTTCGACATTAACAAGCCTACGTCCACTTTATAATTCTTCGATTGATGAATTGATTACAAGTACAATACAAATAGCCACTCAACCTCACAAGTACAAATAATAATCTCTCCAAATCTATAGAATTATACTCAGAAATTTAGAGTACAATCTAATTAAAACAGAGAAATATTGCTAATGGTGAAGTTTGAGTACTTAGAATGCCAGAAAGATCCCTCAAAAATGGCAAGTTTTGGTGTATTTATAGATGGAGAGCACAAGCGGGTCGGGCGCCACGTGGGTCCCATCCTATAAGTCTCGGATTCAGACATGCTGAAGTGGTTCCGGCGCATTATCTTCGTGGGTTAGTGGGTAGTTACCGCTCCACTATTGTAGGAACGTGGAGTAACTACTTCGGGGTAGTAAAAGCGGATCGGGTCCGATATAGGGGTACCCCGACCCGATCGGATGTATCTAGCTTCCTTCATGTGTTACATGAACCGAGTAGTAATCCTTCGACCCGACCAAGTATTCACACTTAGATGCCTTCTAGAGTCATGCGGGGTGGATAACGATGCACCAAATCGATCTGCTGAATGTGTTTTTGGAGTTTAGCTTCTTGTGTACATGGGGTTCGGGTCTTAGTTCCTCCGATCCGGCCCAATCTTACTCTTCATGTGTTGATGCACAAGTTCTTCCTCTTGACTTGAGGTTCCTTCATCAGTCCGAACCGACACTGTTACTCATCAATGACCGTCTGGACTTTGCATGGCCTAGTCACAAAGTATGCCAACATTTCCCCCCCTCGAAATACATTTTATTGGATATGAGACGTGCTTCAAAATTGCCAATGTGTCGGTTCTTGAACTGGTGAGAATCAATGGTAGTGTCTGTCTGTAGAGTCGTGATGCTTAGTGAAACCATGTTTCCTTATTTTTGTGTCATGCATAAATACGGGGTTTGATTCGTGGTCATCTCAATTGCATTCAACGAACTGAAGCTTTCAAGCAGAATATAGATGAGTTTCCAGGTAAATTCTCTGACTTCCGTCGTCTCAAAAAATCATAATTACCCAATTCGATTAAATTGTCATGTCTATCTGTCTTCACACGTTTATGCGGCCTCAAGTAGCTTCTTTGAATTTTCCTCGTCTCCAGCCTTGCTCGACCTCATTCTTATACCACCAGATCAGAATTTTCACAGCGGGTCGGGTCGAGATTGTTCGACCTGCTTATATATCCAAGCCGATCGAATTTGGGGTCATTTCTATTTTTAGGTTGACGGGTCGGATCATAGGTGGGCTTAGATTCCTTATCTCATACTCTTTGATCATCGAATTGGAATAAATGATACTCGAATTCTTGTGTTAACCTGTGTTGCTTTGCCCGAATCGATGGCGGTGCTAGTATCGAGGTCATCTGGTCTGCCGCCATCGATGGCAATGTCATCGTCACCTCAAAGCGGTGGAGCCGATGAACTATGCTCGGCGTTAAGGAGCTCGATGCATGAGTTTGCCTCTTATTTTGATGAGAAGGGGGTAATGGTGATTTGGTCCTTGGTGTAATGAAAGAAGGAAGAAGACGGTGAATCGGAAGGAACATGGACTGATCGGGTCGGGGTAGATGATGTTAAGGCAACGTTAAAAATGTTTGAGCGGATGAAGCGGGTCACAAATTGGATCGGTTCGGGTTTCTCCGATCCGCTTTGGTGGTTATGAGATTACCCCTACCCGATCCAGTGTAACTTCCCATAACACTCCGATCCGATCCGATCCGATGTAGCTTCCCATAACACTCCGATCCAATCCGTTGTAGCTTCCTTTAGAACTCCGACCTACGCGTATTCAACGTGGAACGTATGCACTGTTTAACACTATCAGACTTGATTGAAACTATGACTTTGATGATGCAGACTTATGACACAGTCTTGAAGATAATTTCAACAAAAATCAAATACAACATACAGATTCACGGACAGTTAGGATAGAATCTTCGAAGTCGAACGTTCAGAACTTGACAAACATAAGATTACTTAATAATTCAAATGCATAACAATTAATAGCTTGTTTTTTCTGCTTTTCTTACATCTGCATTGCATACACTGGCATACACTAGCACACACACACGGGGGATGGGGCATAGGCAACCATACTCTAAATATTTGTTATCTCGATAGTACAACGATCATGTTTGGAAGACGCTCAACAAGATTGTCAGTGAAGACTACAACTTCAGGATCATCTGATAACCCCAACTCGAGGCTATCTCATCGACTTCAGATCCAAGTGGGACAGCGCAGGTTCAGACTTTGAAATAGAAATCCATGAGTGCAGAATCATCTGGAGGTGAAGTCTCCATGGATGAGGATGAGGAAGGGGGAGTAGGAGACAATCGTGCCCCCGATGAATTCAGGGGTGAAACCATCTTAGAGGCACCCAATGACTCCGTTCGCTCAATAATTAACAAACCCAGACTCATGCGAATATGTTTGAAACATGGAATCCTTTGGGAAGAGGTAAAAGTAGTAACCGAAATAGACAGACCCCATAGTCCATCAGAGGGGTACATGGCGATGAGCTGATTGATGTGTATTGTAGGGGCCATTCCTCAATTTCCGCCATTCGTCGTCGACTTTCTAAGACGAATGCGAATTGCCCCTTGCAACTTCGTCTTAATGCCTACGCCTTTTTGTATACGTTATACATTGCACATATGGAAACCTTAGGCGTGGAGGTCACTTTTGAAGATATAAACTTCTTTTATCACTTCAAGCACCGGACAAAGGAAACTCTGTCTTTTGTATACTTCGAGTCTGTGCCAAAAGAGAAAATCCTCAACGAAGGATATAACAAAGTGGGAGATGTGAAGGCTGAATGGTTTTACATCAAGCATCAGACTGGATGTGTTAGGCGATGACTTCAGTCGAGTAAGCTTCAAACTTTGACACTCTCATTTTAATTGTCGTAGCGAATGTGCTAACTTATCTTATTTTTTTGCAGTTGCGAACTCGAAGAAGGAAGAACACCAAGTATACTGGGTCGTCTGATCCGTCTACTAAATGGCGACCCAGATTTCTTAAATGTCATGAAGTGCTTGGTTGATGAATACCTTCATCGTCATCGTCTACTTGTCATTAGTCGGAGCATAGGCCACGGGGTGGTGCTTACATATATGTGCCCCCAACCGAGGGACAAGTCATAACTTCGGTTAAGAAAGGAGAGAGCTCCAGAATCCAGAATGTTCAGGTTTCGGGGAAGTACCACCGTCAGGAGATAAAGAGGCGACTCCCGCGCAAGATCCATGCACCTTCCTTCAAAGTCCTCCAATGCGTATCCAAGATGATGAAGTTCTGGACAAGCCAATTGGGGGAGAGCTCCAAGGTGCTGACCCAAAAGACGCTTCAATTTCAAAAGGACAACCATCTCCAATGAATATCCAAGATGATGAAGTTATGTACAGGCCAATTGGTGGAGAACCGCAGGACGCTGACCCGAAAGATGCTTCTATTTCAGAAGGACAACCTTCTCCAAAGACATCATCTCCGGTCAAGTTCCGTGCTGACGATCCTCAACTAGATGATTCCATATTCAGGGATCTGAGAAAGAATCCCTTGCCTAACGACCTTTATACTTCTCAAGATATCGGGACAGGCTCCTTCTTTCCCACCTCCGGGGAGGTTGTCACTCCTGCAAAAGCTGGAGAAACCACACAGACAAGCCTAACTCTGGGCTCTGGTCAATTGGGGGGGGGATCACCTAAGACACATACTGCATCAGCATTGCACGTCACAACACTTATGCAATATGTTAGTTCTGAATTCTAATATTTGTTCGTTTTAATTTGCAGAGAAAATGCCTCACCGCCGTTATTCTGCCAAAGATGTTCACTAGCATGCCTAGGTTTGATTTTGATACTGAGTATGACCGAGGTGACAGCCGCGGGAGGGATAGCAGGAAGCATTATGATTCACACCACTCTTACTCTTTACGCTCTCACTCCCCTCACAAGTCAGATGCTGATAAGCATAAGAGCCATCAAGGCTATCGTGAATGGGATAGGCCATCATCTGAAGCTTTAATTCCTCCGAAGGAATCACACTCTTAAGAGAAATCGCTACCGAAGCACTCAGACCCATGGGACAAAACCAAGGATTTAGGTAAAGAGCAAGAAAAAGCAAAGCGACTCTCGTGCCCACCAGGCGACGAAACATCGATATCAATACGACGAGGCCCATGATTCTCGACTTCGAAAATGAGGCTAAACTGAAGATTTTGAGGAAGCAATTTCCAGATCACCATTTCAGGAACATGCATTTTTTCCAGCCCTTAAGCCGGTATCTTCAGATTTGGCGGATGAAGTCAAAACTAAGATCGACTTTGTGGATAAACAGTACAAGGAAATGCTTATGTACACCAAAAATCTTTCCAAAATCATCCGAGATTTGTTAGCCGATGTAAGTCACATGAAGGAGATGACTGAATATGATGCGAAGTCTATAGAAAACCCAGAGAAAGAGCTCGAGGACGCATAGGCCAAGCTTTCCCTTGTACAACGTGATGCTTAGAGTTACAAAAAGCAGCATGAAGAACTACAGAAGCGATACTATACCTAGCTCGACTCTCATAGTCAGGAGTGCACAGCTTTAAAAAAGCAAATTGAGGTGCTAAGTCGGAGAGTACCGAGGCAAAGTTATCTTGTACTCGCCTCGAACAGGAAATGTCGGAGTTTGAAAATAAGAATGCTAGTCTGGAGGCCAAGTTAGCAGAGGCCAAGGAAAGGGCGGTCTTAGCTGAGGTGAACGCCAACATTGCCATCAAATCAGCTGCCGATTCTAGTGTGCAGCTTGCCGAAGCCCAGAAGGACTTTGATGAATATAACGAGCTTATGATTGAGTTCTTTGCTTGAGTTATTAGAACTCGGGATTTTGTTGGATCAAAGACTATCTGACGACTCTGGTCGATATATGGGATCAGATTGTTGATGATGAAAAGCGGCGGCTTAAGGTTGACACTATTAACGTGGAAGAACTCATGAGAACATACTTAAGAGGCGAGGAGCCAGTGCGTCTGGCCGAAGGGAGGAGATTGATCCATGCAATTATGGAGGAGGAGAGGCACCAAGCTAAAGGGAAGGATACTCTCGAAGGCGGCTCTAGTTCTTCATCTGTCGCTTCTGGGGCTACTGAAATAGAGCGGTATGATCCCGATCGTCCAAGGATTCCAAGGACAACTCTCTTATCTCCAATTGTCGAATCGGCCCTTGAAACTTCTGCTACTCCTAATGATAAATCATCCGAAGGTATCTCCATCTTCTCGCCTCAATTTTTTAAAGCTATTATAGCATGTCGTCGCATTGTAGAGCAAACAATTGAAAAGCCCATGTTCTCTCTCGAGTTAATAACTCTGAGGAGACTGCAGAGAAGTAAGGAGAGGTAACTGACAAAGCCATTGTGCCGTCCAGTGCAAAAGTTCCCAAGGATGGATATATGATAGACGCTTTAAAAGATGACGATGACCATGAAGTCGAGGAAGATGAAGATGGTTTTGTAACTGGAGACTCGGGCAAGACTAAAAACATGACTTAGGCGGAAAGAAAGGAAAAGAATGATGAGCTTTTAAAAGCCAAAGCTGAGGAAGAACCCCTCAAAATTGATCCCATCCAAGCGATTGTTCCCGGGTCTAAGTTGATTGTTAAGCTTTCTTCTCGGTCAATCACTGGAGAGTTAGCTCAGAAATCCTCTCCTAATCCAACTGCACCTCCCTCAGACAAGAAAAGGAAAAAGCGTATTCTCATTGACGCTGAAAGAGAGGAGAAGGAGAAGCTTAAAGCCGCCAAGAAGTCCAAGTCTTCCACAAAACCCAAGTGAAACGTAGTCTAGTCTTTTCGTTTTGTTTTCCACTGGCCTTATGTTATTGTAGTGAGAGAGGCACTCGTGCTTTTGGTTAGTTCCTTTGTATAAATCTGCAATTTTGTAAATAAAGTAGTTTCCCTGCAATGTCATATATTCGCAAGCATATTATTTATCTCAATCAAATGTAGTTGTAATCAAAACACTACTATGCTAAGTAATAAACAATAAATCACATCACAAGCCAAACCAGGATTTCCGCTCAACATCCCTACAAATCAAGGAATGATTACTAAACTAAGTAATAAACAGGTGTGATGTGTATATGCTCCCAATCAATCTTGAATAAAGTGCCGAGCCAGGACTTATTCGGGATTGATTAGCATCGACCTTATATTGCCCCCAATCCTTTAGTAGGGGGTGCAGACTCAGCTTTCAATCTTGCCCCAAATCCTTCAGTGGGGTAGGAACCCTTTTTCTCTGGCACTTGCTCTTAGCGCCTTTATACTTTCCTGTCGTATGCCCAGGTTAGAGTGTGGCTAAGGCGGTCTTTAATCATGGTGCACCAGTTACGCCCACTTTTATACTCACTCTTGGATTGAGAGAGTTTGAGTTGATCAAGCGAACGATCATACCATTCACTCCGTCTTTCCTTCTACACTATATTTTCAAGAGCGGGATTCCGCCGGTTCGAGCGCCGTTCTCGCACTCGATTTTAATTCAAGCTCCATGTCTCAAACCAAGATTAAAAGTCCCAGAACACTGGGAAATAAATGAAGGAAAAGTAAACGACGCACTATATTTTTATAGTGGTTAGGCCAAATCATTGCCTACGTCTACTTTTTAATCTTTTGTACCACTACAACAGATTTACCTTTTAATAGCACGTGAAAAACGCTATAATAGGTTACCATAGCATTAGTGACGACGCTATATAACGACATGTAATAATAGCCCTGTTATATCTAATAGCTCAAATCTAAACGCTATAGTTTTATACATTTTATAGCGCATGGTCACCAACATGAAATGTTTTACATAGCGTTCAGACCTTGCAATTATAATTGCTTACTAAAATCTTAGCTAATTTTTTTATAGCGTTATCAATAATTTCATAGCACATATTCAATGCTATGAAAAATGTTTTCCATTTTTTTTAAAAGTCCGCTATTATTGAATTCCCCGTTGATATATAGCGTTCGAACCTTCCTATGTTAAATACTCGCTTTTTTTATAACATTAATATTATTTTCATAGCTCATATTCAGTAATATGAAAAGTTTTCCTCACGATTTACATTTTATATAGCATTTCACATTTTGATTTCATAAGAGGAGTTTTCCGCTATGAATATTTGTAGTATGTATAGCGTTTTCGGTGTTTTCATAGCACACATTCAATGATATGAAAATGTTTTTCATACTGTTGAATTTTTTACAGAGCATTTCATCCTTTGTTTCCATAAGTGTAATTTTCCGCTATTAATATTTATAATATATGGCACAGCTATGCTTTTATTGTAGCAAATCTCTTATTTAATTTATGCACAATTCAAAAAATTAAGCTGTAAATTCACAAACCAAAAGCATATTTGATTTCAATTACAAAGTCATAGATAATAAGTTAATTAGTAAATATAGAAATAAGCCAACGTACATTGTTTAGACATCGTTTCAAAACAAGATTACAAGAAAATCACTCAATCTTCAGCTTGTAAGCTCGTCCAACTTTTAGAACCTGCAATTCACAAGTCTAAGTTCTTATAACAAAGATAAAACATGTTATAAACATTATCAAATAAAACACGTTATAAACAAGATGGCCGCACTTGCCAATCATTTCTCTAGTTGTGTAACGACATTCTAGAATCAGTCTAACTGTAAAATCATTTATTATAAACACATTATGATTTTCTAGTTGTAAAACATGTTAGTCTTCTGCCTATTTTTCACCTGCTCATGTAGCAGTCTTATAGCACCTTAAAAGATGAAAGCATAAAGTAGCATGGCCAGTCTCCTTAACCGTTTGATAAGAGCATGCTAAATTACGTACTCTTACAGTGATTAGGCTCTGACTGGCTGTATATTTTTTCATCTTATTGTCTTTCCCTGGTGCTTTTTCCCAATGTTAGCTGAAAACTAATGTGCATGCTTACCTTGTACTTTTAAAACGTTGCATACATGAAATATGCTTTAAATGCTTTATTCATCTCTAAATAGTAACAAAATATTGCATGGACTGGTTTGGTTATTTTAACCAATTTATTGTGTATGCATGTTGCAATTTATTTCCAACTTTTCTTGGAAGATAAACAAGTTTGACAAGCAGCTGCAGACTACTTATATGGATTGGATTGGTTTCCAATTTTTCATAGTTGCAAACTGCCACTCCGCATGTATAGATAGAATTTGAAATGAACAACGATAAGAACAAAATATTTAATTAACTGACTGTTGGTGTACATTGATCACTGACCTTTGGATATAAATTAGTTAAGTGAATAAGAAGATAATACTTGATAATAATTAAGACATTATTATTCAAAATCAATCGGCTAATTATATTTGTTTTGAAACAATTCATGTTTCAGCTTTGATTTTTTTTAAACAATTATGACATATTAGTTTCATCATACTTTTGGTTAGTATACACATATATTAGTTTCATTATTCTTGTCCGCTCACCTTTTGGTCTGTTGTAAACTCGACGTCATTGATTTTAGTTTCATTATTATGCTTCTGTGCTATGTAGTGCTTTAGAGTTCATACATCAGTACCAATGGTTCAAAATGTCTGACATTTCATATTGCTGCAATTTGGCTGTTGCGTGACTGCTAATTATTGTGCTGAAAAGTTTATAACTTTTCAATGTGCAATGTATTAGTTTTAAAAAAAAGATTATGATTAGATTCACGTTATAAACAACAATTTTTCCACATATTTCTTTAAGAAAAGAGAATACATAATAAAGACAACCCATTGATTGTGCTTTTCTCCTCAAAGTTCTTTCCTACACGTCCACCTACAGTATGTGCAAGTCTCGTGTTGGTTACTGGTTTGGGTATTTTATTCAAAAGGCTTCTTGATCCATGAAATTAAGTGTTAAAGAATAATACTTTTAAATAGTTAGCTTTAGTAATAATTTAAATATATAAAATTACCATTTTAAATTTTCATAGGATAATGATATATTAATTTTCATTTTTCTATATAACTTAAAATGATAAATTAATTTATTAGTTTTTTTTGTAATTTCTCTTTTTAACGAATAGCCCTTTAGCTTAATTTTCACTATTAGCTATTGATGCACCTAAAGACGAGACTAATTCCAGCTGCAACATTTAATCTATTTTTTCCTTCCCAAATTCCCAATTACATCACATACTTTATGGCTTCTTTTTCTAACTTCACCTATTAATCAACTCCAACTACAATATCCTAGTTATCAAACACCAAGTGGCCCGCTCAGATGAATGTGAATCTTTGGTGCATCGGATAACTTCTTATGTTTATGTAATTTGAAATTTTTACACATAGTAATAGTTTTTTGTCTGTTCTGTGACTGCAGTAATCTATTTTAGAAAATTATAGATATGTTTGACAATTAGGACAATAACATGTTATCAAAGGCCGGAAAAACGTAGGTAATACACACAGCCGTCGCTATAGTCTTATATTGGCTTTTAGTGTGACATATGCCTACAACTACTACTAAATAACTAGACAGCCTTTATGCTAATTTTTTATGCTGGTAGATATCACAAAATAAATGGTCTAAGCTGTGTAGACAGAAGGTCGAACGTATTGTTAGAACTTGAGCGTCTGTATCTTTAAAACTCAAGCAATTTATACATGCTACTATACAACGAATGGTTTTCTTAAGTTCTCGCATTGATGTAACTCGGCAATTTATCAATGTCAAAGATAAATAAAGATGCATCTAACAATATGCTAGCAGTAAAACTATATGATTTCCGAAGATAAACAATGCATAGTTTTTTAAATAAATTACCTATATAGATAGCCTAAGTCCACGTCCATTTTCCAAAGATGATGGATAACTTATATACAAGCAGAATATTTTATTCATAAATTCAGAATGTTATATTTGAACAATTTTATTTAACAATAATGAAATATGCTTACTAGAAGTTGAATCTGTTAAAAGATTTGCCATAGGTCAAGCTATTGTAGAGCCAACGGCATCTTCAAGGCATTCGAACTCATAGGTAGGTCTCCACAAACGTGCAGCTGGAACCCGAACTATAACAGCACCCTCTCCTAACGGGACGAAATGTACCGTTTCTTTTGGATTGGTTGAAGCCATGCGCCCCTCGGCAACTATATTTCTCGTTCTATATACATCAACCAACTTACATTCATTCAACGTAGAATTTGCAACCTATCAAGTAACAAAAAAAATTGACTTCAACAATAAGCTATATAAAATCTTACAAATGAAGCGAGACTAATATTTGAACTATAAATGATATATTACCATAGAAATTGATACTCGATTCGTCAAAGGACTGAAAAATGCTTGAGTGTTTACTTTCTCAGTGACTACTTTAGATTCTGGCCAAGCTACTTTTTTACCAACCGCTTCTCCAAGAACGGTTAATCAAGATAACGGTAATATCTCTTGATATGATCGATTTAAATTTGATATTAAAATATAGATATAGAAGCTATAGAAAAAAAGGAAAAATATTTTCATATATTATAGTATAGTCTGGCATGGAGTTGGTTTCACTTATTAATAAAAGCAAAGAAGGTACCAAGTATATAAGTATAACGTGTACGATAATAATATTTGACAGAAATATGTTTGTCTGCAATCCCACAAACAAATACATAAATAAACAAATGAATCTAACTTATTACTCATGCTTTACTCCTTACTCTATCGTTGTTACGTAACAACGACGCTCATGAAGTATGTTAGATTTCATATCATGGTACCAAGATCCATTTTTGATTCATGCATCGACATACATAAAAAACCACTTGTTGTATATAACGGTGTTGTATACACAATTATATGATTTTTGTTTGATGATAACAACCAAATATTTTTTTATTATAAATGTGTTTGGTACTGTACTGTTATATATATACATCACAGCAATGAATATAATATTTATATTTAAATAAAATACGACTGTACAGAAATTCAAATATTAACACAGTATTTTATTTAAATAGAATATTTTATTTCAATATTCAAACAGTACAACTATTTGTAACTCCACTATTTATACATTCACAGAATATTTGTACTTGTATAAACAGAATAAAATAGACAAGTTCGTTTGACAACAATAAAATGATATTTTATTTCAATCGAACTTGTTTATTACAGACATCAGTACATTTCATATATACACAGCTCCTCACTGCAACACTCATACATTCATTCAGTTTACATTTCATATATATATCCATTTTCACTTGTATATACAGACACACTGACACTCTGTCCTTGTCTTCTATCTTCTGTCTTCACAGCTTTCTCTGTCAGTCTAGTCATCTACACCTGTCATACACAGAAACACACACACAGCACACTGCAATAGAAATAAAAATTGAATACATGCAGATTTGAATTTTAGTTTTTGAAATTTTATTTGCCTCAGTTTTCTGGTGTGTTTCTCATCATTTTTCTGACTTGATCTGATTTGTATCAGCCTCAACATACTACACTGGTTTGCTGATCAGAACCAGTTGATTCTGATCAGCCACAACACAGTGTAGTAGTCTGCTGATAAAATTCACGTATATACACACATGTATACACACACATACGTGCATATATACACATATGTATACGTAAAAGAAAATACATGTCAAACAGCAAAAGTGAACTGTCAAAAATAATCAAAGCTGCTCAAAACTTCAAAACTGGTTCAAGCATGTGAACAAGCAAGAGGCAACAGTAAAGTATATGGATCCACAAGTATATATGGTGAAACAGAACAGGCCAAAGTTGAGTCAACATGCAAGTCAGTGGAACAAATAAGTAACAGCAAAACAAGAGCTAACATGGCAGGTCAATCCAGTACAAGTGCATGCCAAGTCAACATGGTCAAGCAACATGGAAGTCCAAAATATCACATGAAGTTCAAATCAGCAAAGAAACTTCAGCAAACTCAGAAACATTCATGAATGGTGCTACAACAAGGTTACATAACATTGGGGAGTATATAGTGTGGTCGAGTCCAACCATATGAATCCGCATAGGAGCATGTGGGCATTTAGGTTCAAGTGCAAGTGATGTCAACTACACGGCATTTTCAAAAGTTAGCAGCAAGGTGCAAATGAGTGAAGCATCAACAATGGAAGGCACAAGCTAATATGCTCGAGTTATACATGGAAATGGCAGATAAAACAGTTAAGACAGCTTTAAATTTCATACAGCACCAAATCTATGCAGTTACATTCAAGGCAAGAAAGCAAAGATACACTGCAAATACATGAGGTAATCAACATGGCAGGATAAGACTAAATGATCATGTGGCGGCAACAACACAACAGGCCAGAGAAAGGAATGGATCAATTCATAAGTGAAGCATGCATGTCGAGGTTAAGGCAGCATGGTCAAAAATGCAAAATTGCAAAAGTTAAGTTTCGAATGCACAAGGCTGATATGCACAAGGCTACAGCATTTCAATGGACAAGTGGTCGAGCTCATATATGTGAGCAAGCATGGTCAAATTCAAAGCAATGCATGTACAAAAAGGATGTACACAATTCAACGTTGCATGTACAAATGGTAATACAGCGGTGACAATGTTTTTTTTAAATAGCAGTGACATCACAACATGATCACAACAGTACATATGACTACATGGTGCAACAATCAAGTCGAGGCACAAGTCAGAGTGCAGAAAGCAACTCAATCAAGTTATGTGCAAGTACAAGTGTGATTCAACCCAAAACAGCAAATAAGAGTGGTCAACCATCAAGGTAAGTGAGCACAAGCAAAACTATGATGCAGCAAAATGAAGTATGTACACATGTAGCATGGTGATGCCAAACAGCAATGGTGGCATAGCAGCAACAAGAGCATGAACAATATGGTGCAGGTAGTGTTTTTTGGCAAAACAGTTTTTGCAATTCGGTTTTCAGTTTTGAAAGGATGAACAATTTTTAAAATGATTTCAGAATTCCACATTTTCCAGAAACAGTTTTTAAGACAAGTTTTAAAATTCATAAATACACAGATTTATTTTAGAGATCAGGATTCTTGATTTTTGGCAATAATCATTTTTGGCAATGAAATATTTTCTGCATTTCAAAATACTCAGAAATGGTTGGCAAGGGTTTAATTTGCAGAAAGTTAAATATGGAAAAAGTTCAACAATTACCCAGAATTGCCACAATCAATCAAGCCGATTTAATTTCAGTTTTGGGCAACAAAATTGATTTCCTGTTCTATAAGCATGGCAAGAATCACGGCAACAACAATATCAATCAAGATTACAGGAATTTCGAATTAAATTCCAGGCAAGTACAACAACAATTCCAGGTCACAAATTCAATCACGCAGTCAAAAGGGAAAGTAGCCAAAATCAATTCAAGCCGAGAGTAAAAAGGGGAAAGCATCAAGCAAATCAGATCAAATCATTTATTTCGAAATCAGAGTTAGGGTTTTTGATTTACCCTATTTATCTACACACAGATTCATCATAGGCGTGTGGACAGCAAAAAAAAAAAATCGAAAACCAACCAAATATTTCAAATCGAAATTCCCACAAATTCAATTCAAAGAATCAAAGAGAAAATCGAATAACTCACAAATGTTTTAAGGTTTCGATTGCCAGACAGAGAGTTTCAATCGAACGACGAAGGAGTATCAAACTGGAGCATCAGAGAATTACACTTCATCAACCAAGCGTCGATTTGATTTGAAGCCGTCGTGGAAAACCCTAGCCTTTCAATTTACCCCGCCGCCATTTTTTTTCTCAGAACAAAGAGATCGGGTGAAAAGAAAATGAGAAAGGGCCGGCCTGTTTTTTTTTCATTTGGCTAGGGCTGGTTTTAAAAAAGGGATGACCCCTTTTTACTTAAAATCCTAAGAGTTTTAATTTTTTTGTTTTTTCTTGTGTTTATTTTTGTATCGCTTTTTAACTCTGTCTTCTTTGTAAACCAATCAGAACAGTTTCTAGAGGTCTGTAGAATTCTAGGAAATCAGTCAAGAAGTTGACTGCTAGTCCACTAGAGTCTGTAAATCTAGGATTACTGTTTACGGGATTGTAATCAGGGCAAATCTGATCGAGGGGATATCGATCAGTCTAAGATTTTGAGCGTAGGGTTAGAATAGGAGCAGGGGTTTGCGAGTGTACATGGTCTTGTATGCGGGAACTGTTCTATCACCTAGTAGAAACCTTAGAAATGCAGCAGTAGGCAGGGTTTTGCCGAAGCTGGGTATATCTGTGTGTGATTTATTTTCTGCATTTCAGTTTCTGCTATTTTCTGTGATCAGTTTATTATTATATATCTCGTTAAGTTTTTAATTCAGTTAAAAACTGAGAAAAACCCTATTCACCCCCCCTCTAGGGTTATTCTAGATCCAACAAGTGGTATCAGAGCAAGGTTTTCTTTAACTCTAGAGAAATGGTGAATCCTAGTTGTCAGTCCATAAAGAGTCTGTCCAGTCATATTCCATCTATTTTCAATGGTACAGATTTTTTAAATTGGAAATCAGAAATGAAATCTTATTTAAAATCTGTTGATATGAAATGTTGGAATAGTATTAAAAATGGGTATGATATTGTAAGTAGGGTTGATATTGAATTTAATTTACATGCTACTCATATTTTATATTCGTATATTGATGATATTCAATATAGCCTTATTTCTCATTGTTTGACTGCGCAGGAAATCTGGCAGACTCTCAACGTGCTATATGGAAAAATTGACGAATGCTCAAAATCCCAGAAAGATAACTCGGCTTCAGATTTGTGCCTGACAGGTTGTACAGATGGAAATCCAGATGGAGACTCAACAAGAAATATTTCTTTGATTCACCGTTTAAATGGTTTAACTGAATCTGTTGAGAAGTTAAAATCTAAAAATAAACTTCTGAAATCTGAGAAGCTTGAGTTGATCTGCAAAAATAATGTTTTGGAATCAAAACTCAAAAACATTAAGAATTCTTCAAATTCTAATTGCAAAAATTGTTTAAAATTGAAAACCAATCTTGTTCATCTCAATAAAAATATTCAAAAGTTTGAAAAGGAAATTCTGATCTTAAAAGAAAACAAGATTGAGTTATCAAATTTGAACAATCTTCTACAAAAGGAATTTGAAATTTTTAAGACTGATATATATTCCAAATTTGAAATTGCTGAAAATGAAAATTTGGAGAAAAGTGGTTTGATTTTGAAAGAACTTGAAAATGAGATTGAAAAATCCAAGAAGTTTGAGTCGGAAAAGCAAAAACAATTTGAACTTGAAATTTCCGAATCCCAAGCCAAAATTAGATCGTTAGAAAATGAGAATTTGGTTTTGAAACAGACCAATGCTGAACAGATGATCGCTATAAATAATTGCTCAAATTTATTAAAAGAAAATAGCGATCTGAAATCCAAAATTCAACGATTAGAATCAACATTGGATAAATTTTCTAATGGGGAAAAATCGTTGAATATGCTGTTACAAAACCAAGTTTATCGTGGAAATAAATCTGGACTTGGATTCGGGAAAAATGATGTTTTTAGAAATCAAAATTCTTGTGACTTTAAAAATCCCTCAAATCACTTTAGAAATGTTTGTTTTGAAAATTTTAACTCTGAAAACTTCAAAGGATTTGTAAATCACAATCGAAATGAGGATCTGTTTTATAACAAACCATTTAAACCTTCTTGGATCTCAAATGAAAATAAAACGGGTTTTGTTAAATTCAAATCGATTTGGGTTCCTAAGGGTACAAAAGTTAATTCTAATGGTTTGTTGTATAAGCAAGTCTGGGTACCAAAACAAATGAATACAACTGTGAGTGGTTTTACTAATTTTGTTCGACCACTTGATCATCTCAATCATTAGGTACCAAAGGAGGCTGAGGAACAACTGTGCTGAAAAGAGAAATGGATTCAAACTGCTTCATATCACAGAATCATTCACAGTTCCTTAGCCACATCTGTTGAGTTAGAGATTCTGCTTTACATTGGATTCTGGTATGATCTCTAAACTCACCTTTGTATATTCTCTTTGTTTGTTTTTTATTTTCTGTTTTTATTCCTTTCTCTATATCTTTTTTTTATTTTTTTTTATTTAACACTGCCATATTCTTCTCTGTCTGTACTTCTTAAACTTCCAGTTGCAGAATTCATGATCTTTCTTGAAATATGCTTTATTTGTATAAAATCATCGTGTGTTAATCATTTCCATATCTTAAATTTAATCTTGTAAATATCTGCAATTGTTTTTGAGATTTTTTTATTTCTGAATTCATAACAGTGTTGATGTATTCTTATCATATCTTGAACACTGTTAATTTGAATCCTAAATTTTTTGAAGATCTGAATATTTAATGAAATTTCACACACCTTTGCTGTTCTGAGTTTATTCTAATTCATTTTTAGAAAAGCTCAAAATATTATACTCATTACAGCACTCTGTTATTTATCAGTTGTGATAATTTCATTGTTTTTCAGATTGGCTTGAAACAGTGATACATCTTGGAATTCATCTTTATTCATGATCATTATATTGAAATATGTTTGTTTGAAATCATCTGAAATTCTAGATATTTTGAATATCACACACCTCTTGTTTTTGAAACTGTCAATCTCGTGTGACTGATTCATTATATCCCAAAACTCTACATTGATTCATGTGATTTCAAATAAATTATCCCGATCATGAATATTTTCAAATTTGATGTAAATGACCTGAAATTTCTCTTGGGCTTGTCGGAAATAGTTTTGAGAAATTCTTGAAAATGTTCTTTTTTGAAAATGGTTTTTGAAAATCATTGTTATTTCATGATTATTTGATTTGAATATATGTTTGTTTAAAATCATTTGAAATTATTGATTTATTGGATCTCACACATATCTTGAATCTGAAATATGACCTGGTGTGATTGATTCATTAAATCCTAATACTTTCACATTTCTTCAAATGATTTAAAATAGAGTATATTTGCAAATCTTGGATCATGAACCACCTTATGTGACCAACATCTTGACAAGTCTGTTGTGATACTGATTTCTATGTGCTGCTCTGATACTGTTTTTGAAAAATGTTTGTTTTGGAATCATGCTGCACTGATTATAAGAAACTGAATTGTAAATTTCTTTGAGGACTGCTTGATTTGGTATCAGAGGTTTATCGTGCTCTGATAAATGAAATTTGTGTACTTGAGTTGCTTGCTTTGTAATTAAGTCTTTTCTGTTGACTGAGGTACCATTGTTTGTCACCGGGGTGTCAGTAAAATCCTCGAGAAAGCGAGAACATTTTGTATCAGAAGAGCCTTATATTTGTCTCATCCATCTGTTCTGATTTTTCACTTTGTAGAGACACCATGTGGTATCAGTTTAAAAGTGCTGCATATTTTTTTGCTGTATATATATATATATTTTCCCTCTTGTCATGTATAGATCAGCATATTACTCTTGTAATTGATTTTCAATTTTAAAATTACTTATTGATTATTCTTTCAGAAATTGAAATCAATATCCAAATTAAACTGTATTTATAATTCATCAAAATTATAATCAGATTTAGAAATTGTGATGAATTGTGACTGCAGTATATTTCACAACAAGAGGAGAATTTTATTTAGATTTTCATGATGGTTAAATATTTATTATAATATCTTTGAACTGACAATTATTTCACGGCAATCTTCATTACTTATCATCCTTCTGCCATCCGTTATGATTTTATATAAATGTGGAGAGTTTAATTTTTCTTAAAATCATTTTAAATAAACAGTGAAAATATTTGTGATGGAATTATGGTTATATTATTATTCAAAATTAGTGATAATTGAAAATTTTCAATAATCCCGGTACAGTTGGTCATATTTCATAATATAATTAATTTAGAAATTTAATTCACAGTCCATTTCTGTACCTACCACATTTTCTATCATCCATATATTGGTTTTATACCAAGGAGTGTTTTTTTTAAAAAAAAGATGAAATGATAAATATATATATAATAAATATATAAGTGTGTCTCTAACCTCATTTAAAAATCCAAGCTCTGGTCATGCATGGTTAAGAGACAACTTATAATTTAAGCTGCGACTGACCTCATTTAAAAATCCAAGCTCTGGTTATGTGTGGTCAGTGTGCTCTTAAATAAATAAATAATAAATAAAAAAAAAAAAGTGCTAAAAACTGAAATAAAATTGAAATTCTTCTTGGTGTGTAAAAATCAACCTATCAATCCATCTCTCTAATCTGTGAAATGTGTTGAAAATATTATGACGTATTATGATTTGTTGATTGATAGATATTGAGATTTGAGATTATTCGATTTTCTCACTTAAATTGAATTTTTAATTATAATCCAAATCCATCACCGTTTTTGGTGCTTTAATTTTATAAAATTCTTTTGAAAATAATTGGGAAATATTCATATTTTTTATAACTCTCCTCATTTTTATAAAATTCATCGTATATCCGTCATTTTCTACAATGTGAAATATGCCACCTGTTCTTAGAATATTATGATTTTTGTTTGACTGATTGAGATTTATGATGACTGTTCTTCCTCTTAAGCTGAAATTATGTTTTTTAGTCAATTTTCATCTGTATTTTAAAATCTGTATCCTTTTGATGATAACAAAAGGGGGAGAATGGATTAGATTTTGATTTATCAGTGAATATTTTATAAATATTTTTAATTTTGAAAATTTAATTATTCATACATTTCACTCATGCATAGTTATAGGGGGAGCATTTAAATAGGGGGAGTTCAAATATCCACGAACAAACACATTTATTATACTCAAAATCTTTTATTTGTTTGTCATCATCAAAAGGGGGAGATTGTTGTATATAACGGTGTTGTATACACAATTATATGATTTTTGTTTGATGATAACAACCAAATATATTTTTATTATAAATGTGTTTGGTACTGTACTGTTATATATATACATCACAGCAATGAATATAATATTTATATTTAAATAAAATACGACTGTACAGAAATTCAAATATTAACACAGTATTTTATTTAAATAGAATATTTTATTTCAATATTCAAACAGTACAACTATTTGTAACTCCACTATTTATACATTCACAGAATATTTGTACTTGTATAAACAGAATAAAATAGACAAGTTCGTTTGACAACAATAAAATGATATTTTATTTCAATCAAACTTGTTTATTACAGACATCAGTACATTTCATATATACACAGCTCCTCACTGCAACACTCATACATTCATTCAGTTTACATTTCATATATATATCCATTTTCACTTGTATATACAGACACACTGACACTCTGTCCTTGTCTTCTATCTTCTGTCTTCACAGCTTTCTCTGTCAGTCTAGTCATCTACACCTGTCATACACAGAAACACACACACAGTACACTGCAATAGAAATAAAAATTGAATACATGCAGATTTGAATTTTAGTTTTTGAAATTTTATTTGCCTCAGTTTTCTGGTGTGTTTCTCATCATTTTTCTGACTTGATCTGATTTGTATCAGCCTCAACATACTACACTGGTTTGCTGATCAGAACCAGTTGATTCTGATCAGCCACAACACAGTGTAGTAGTCTGCTGATAAAATTCACGTATATACACACATGTATACACACACATACGTGCATATATACACATATGTATACGTAAAAGAAAATACATGTCAAACAGCAAAAGTGAACTGTCAAAAATAATCAAAGCTGCTCAAAACTTCAAAACTGGTTCAAGCATGTGAACAAGCAAGAGGCAACAGTAAAGTATATGGATCCACAAGTATATATGGTGAAACAGAACAGGCCAAAGTTGAGTCAACATGCAAGTCAGTGGAACAAATAAGTAACAGCAAAACAAGAGCTAACATGGCAGGTCAATCCAGTACAAGTGCATGCCAAGTCAACATGGTCAAGCAACATGGAAGTCCAAAATATCACATGAAGTTCAAATCAGCAAAGAAACTTCAGCAAACTCAGAAACATTCATGAATGGTGCTACAACAAGGTTACATAACATTGGGGAGTATATAGTGTGGTCGAGTCCAACCATATGAATCCGCATAGGAGCATGTGGGCATTTAGGTTCAAGTGCAAGTGATGTCAACTACACGGCATTTTCAAAAGTTAGCAGCAAGGTGCAAATGAGTGAAGCATCAACAATGGAAGGCACAAGCTAATATGCTCGAGTTATACATGGAAATGGCAGATAAAACAGTTAAGACAGCTTTAAATTTCATACAGCACCAAATCTATGCAGTTACATTCAAGGCAAGAAAGCAAAGATACACTGCAAATACATGAGGTAATCAACATGGCAGGATAAGACTAAATGATCATGTGGCGGCAACAACACAACAGGCCAGAGAAAGGAATGGATCAATTCATAAGTGAAGCATGCATGTCGAGGTTAAGGCAGCATGGTCAAAAATGCAAAATTGCAAAAGTTAAGTTTCGAATGCACAAGGCTGATATGCACAAGGCTACAGCATTTCAATGGACAAGTGGTCGAGCTCATATATGTGAGCAAGCATGGTCAAATTCAAAGCAATGCATGTACAAAAAGGATGTACACAATTCAACGTTGCATGTACAAATGGTAATACAGCGGTGACAATGTTTTTTTTAAATAGCAGTGACATCACAACATGATCACAACAGTACATATGACTACATGGTGCAACAATCAAGTCGAGGCACAAGTCAGAGTGCAGAAAGCAACTCAATCAAGTTATGTGCAAGTACAAGTGTGATTCAACCCAAAACAGCAAATAAGAGTGGTCAACCATCAAGGTAAGTGAGCACAAGCAAAACTATGATGCAGCAAAATGAAGTATGTACACATGTAGCATGGTGATGCCAAACAGCAATGGTGGCATAGCAGCAACAAGAGCATGAACAATATGGTGCAGGTAGTGTTTTTTGGCAAAACAGTTTTTGCAATTCGGTTTTCAGTTTTGAAAGGATGAACAATTTTTAAAATGATTTCAGAATTCCACATTTTCCAGAAACAGTTTTTAAGACAAGTTTTAAAATTCATAAATACACAGATTTATTTTAGAGATCAGGATTCTTGATTTTTGGCAATAATCATTTTTGGCAATGAAATATTTTCTGCATTTCAAAATACTCAGAAATGGTTGGCAAGGGTTTAATTTGCAGAAAGTTAAATATGGAAAAAGTTCAACAATTACCCAGAATTGCCACAATCAATCAAGCCGATTTAATTTCAGTTTTGGGCAACAAAATTGATTTCCTGTTCTATAAGCATGGCAAGAATCACGGCAACAACAATATCAATCAAGATTACAGGAATTTCGAATTAAATTCCAGGCAAGTACAACAACAATTCCAGGTCACAAATTCAATCACGCAGTCAAAAGGGAAAGTAGCCAAAATCAATTCAAGCCGAGAGTAAAAAGGGGAAAGCATCAAGCAAATCAGATCAAATCATTTATTTCGAAATCAGAGTTAGGGTTTTTGATTTACCCTATTTATCTACACACAGATTCATCATAGGCGTGTGGACAGCAAAAAAAAAAAATCGAAAACCAACCAAATATTTCAAATCGAAATTCCCACAAATTCAATTCAAAGAATCAAAGAGAAAATCGAATAACTCACAAATGTTTTAAGGTTTCGATTGCCAGACAGAGAGTTTCAATCGAACGACGAAGGAGTATCAAACTGGAGCATCAGAGAATTACACTTCATCAACCAAGCATCGATTTGATTTGAAGCCGTCGTGGAAAACCCTAGCCTTTCAATTTACCCCGCCGCCATTTTTTTTCTCAGAACAAAGAGATCGGGTGAAAAGAAAATGAGAAAGGGCCGGCCTGTTTATTTTTCATTTGGCTAGGGCTGGTTTTAAAAAAGGGATGACCCCTTTTTACTTAAAATCCTAAGAGTTTTAATTTTTTTGTTTTTTCTTGTGTTTATTTTTGTATCGCTTTTTAACTCTGTCTTCTTTGTAAACCAATCAGAACAGTTTCTAGAGGTCTGTAGAATTCTAGGAAATCAGTCAAGAAGTTGACTGCCAGTCCACTAGAGTCTGTAAATCTAGGATTACTGTTTACGGGATTGTAATCAGGGCAAATCTGATCGAGGGGATATCGATCAGTCTAAGATTTTGAGCGTAGGGTTAGAATAGGAGCAGGGGTTTGCGAGTGTACATGGTCTTGTATGCGGGAACTGTTCTATCACCTAGTAGAAACCTTAGAAATGCAGCAGTAGGCAGGGTTTTGCCGAAGCTGGGTATATCTGTGTGTGATTTATTTTCTGCATTTCAGTTTCTGCTATTTTCTGTGATCAGTTTATTATTATATATCTCGTTAAGTTTTTAATTCAGTTAAAAACTGAGAAAAACCCTATTCACCCCCCCTCTAGGGTTATTCTAGATCCAACACCACTGCATGTACGTATGATGATAGACGATACATCATTGGACTACTACACATCTAGCTAGTCTATAATGTTACAAAAAAGATATATCTTTATAATCAGGCACTTCACATTTCAAGATGACACTTTCTGTTTTTGTTCGATTTCTTTTTTTATCATCGACACTCCTAAATATGGACTTTTCACTGATTAGTTAATAATGACATCGACACTTTCTGTTTTTGATCACAACAGTTTTACTGATACCTCGGAAATTATATTGATATCATTAGTTTATAATGAAATGATTTTTGTTTATAATTGTAATAATTTCTGTTATCAGCTTGCAGCTGTTTCAGTGATTAGTTTATAATGAAAGTAGAAATTATAAACTAATTGTTATTCAGTCTGTATTCGCAACACAGAATTTGAAACAGAATATTACTGTTTCTAATTTGTAACAGAATAAAAGCGTTTCAAATTAGAATCAGTACTGCTATCTGTTTAAAGTAAACTGATTTGCACTTAAATCAATTCAGCGACAAAAGAATTTTGTCTGTCAAACAGTGCCAGTATGATACCGCGCACAAATTAACCAATACCACAGTATTGGTCCAGTATACAGAATTATCCTGTATACACAATGAAAGGCAAACAACAAAGAATTGAAACCTAACCGAGTTCGTCTGAGGCCTGTATCATACAGTTTCCTTAAGACTTTCAGTCGTAGCCTCCCAGGATACAACATACGAGAATCTGCTCGAGATTGTAGCGAGTATGCACTGGCTGAGATGTACTAATTCGAGGAATCAGACAACGGAGGAAAAAGAAGAAAATTAATTCGGTGAATGATTTGATCAGAATCATTGTATATATAATTTTCCAGTGGATGCGTTAACGGGTCGCACCCGTTTGAAAAACCGCGTCCGTTGTCATTTGAATTCAAACGAACGCGTCCGCTCATTTGAATTGTAACGGGTCGCACTCGCTTGATTCCAACGGGTCGCACCCGCATTCGCATTCGTGCCAAAAAAAATCTGTTCGAAAATTGCTTTGTTTTTCGAAGCAAAAATAAGATTTCTTACTGGGCCCAAGCCCGGTTCGGTTCGGTCGGACGGGCGGGCGGCGTGCGCGCGCGTGTGTTTGGTTCACATGATGTAGGTCCTCCCCCTCGCACAAAATTACCTGACCCTAAGGGCCAATATAGGGAATGAGGAATGAACATATATACACACATCTTATCTTATCTTTAGCAATGTGGGACTAAAGTAAATTTCATTCATACATTGATTTCTAACAATCCCCCACATGAATGATAATATACTTTTTCCCCCACACAAAGTGTAATATCTCAGACTACAGATGGAATAATGTTTTATTGAGGATAAGTAGATATTTCACTTTGAACTTTCCCTAGTTGAAACTCATCGGATATACTTGGCTAATCGGTGAATTATTTCATCTTGAACCGTCAGCCGTTATTGTATAACCAGACAATAAGTTTAACAAACATTATTTCCCTTATCATCCAATCTCTTGGTTGTGTTCATTTTGGTCCTGAAACACTTTTCTTGTTCTGCGAGTGTATATAGAGAATATAAGCCTTTAATATTCTCATAGAGCCGACCCAGCTCACACTAACATAGGTTATCGCTACCATTAGGAGTATCCTACATATACCCCACTTGTTATTTTACAAGATATGGTCATCATTAAAAAGCATAGCTTTAACCTATGAAACTTCTGTAGGCATGCATTTTATATTGTGCACCATAGGAATGGAGTAGGATTAAATGCATTACATCTTGAGTTATTCAGAACTGGTTTGCCTATTGATCCTAGTCCGTGGGATCTCCAGTCGCTAGGATAGGTTTCCGTATAAGATAACTCTTGTTGGTTTAGGCTTTTAAACCCATTCCCCTCGATGCGCAGTCAATTTTCTCTCGTGATAACCCTTTTGTAAATGGATCCGCTAGGTTATCATTTGTTCTCACATAATATATGGAAATAGTTCCATTTGAGAGTAACTGCCTAACCGTGTTATGGCGTCTTCGAATATGTCGAGATTTGCCATTATAAACAAAGTTTTTCGCTCTACTTAGCGCTACTTGATTGTCGCAGTGAATACATATGGCCGTTACAGGTTTAGGCCAAAGTGGAATATCTTCTAAGAAGTGACGAAGCCATTCTGCTTCTTCGCCTGCTTTATCTAGAGCAATAAACTCAGATTCCATCGTTGATCGAGCTATGCATGTTTGCTTAGTAGATTTCCACGATACTGCTGCTCCTGCTAGAGTAAAAACATAACCACTTGTGGATTTTGACTCCTCTGAATCGGCAATCCAGTTTGCATCACTATATCCTTCTAATACAGCTGGATATTTTCCGTAATGCAAAGAATAATTTGTGGTATTCTTTAAGTATCCAAGCACTCTCATTAGTGCTTTCCAGTGTTCCTTTCCTGGATTACTCGTATACCTGCTCAGTCGACTTACTGCATAGGCTATATCTGGTCTCGTGCAATTCATAAGATACATAAGACATCCTATTACACGAGAGTATTCCAGTTGCATTACACTCTCATTAGTGTTTTTATGTAGTACTTCTGATGGATTAAAAGGTGTTTTTACTCCTTTAATCCCAAGATCTTGAAATCTTTCAATCACTTTTTCAACATAATGTGACTGAGATAATTCAATTCCATTAGGGGTTCTTATTATTTTGATTCCCAAAATAACATCTGCAACTCCTAAATCTTTCATATCGAAATTGTTGATCAGCATTTTCTTTATGGTCTCTATAACTTTTATGTTAGGACCAAAAATTAACATATCGTCCACATATAAGCAAATCATGACATATGATTGTCCAATTTGTTTATAATAAACACATTTATCACATTCATTTATACGAAAACCATTTTGCATCATGACACTATCAAATTTTTCGTGCCATTGTTTTGGAGCTTGTTTGAGTCCGTATAATGATTTTACCAATTTACAGACTTTATTTTCATTTCCCTTGGATATAAAACCTTCGGGTTGCTCCATGTAGATTTCCTCATCGAGATCTCCATTCAAGAATGCCGTCTTTACATCCATCTGATGAATTTCTAGATTATAGATGGATGCAATTGCTATTAACATTCTTATTGAGGTTATTCGTGTAACAGGTGAATATGTATCAAAGAAGTCTATTCCTTCTTTTTGACGATATCCTTTGGCTACTAATCTGGCTTTATATTTGTCGATAGAGCCATCTGCTTTCATTTTCTTCTTGAAAATCCATTTGCAGCCAATTGGTTTTATTCCAGGTGGAATATTAACAATTTCCCAAGTTTTATTACTTAGAATTGAATCAATCTCACTTTGGATTGCTTCTTTCCAACACGAGGATTCAGAAGATGACATGGCCTCTTTATATGTTTGAGGTTCATGTTCAAGTACGTAAGTGAGGAACTCAGAGCCAAATGATTTGGATGTTCTGGCGCTTATGCTTCTTCTTGGTTCAACTTCATCAACTTCACGATGAGTTTCATCTTCATGTGGGTTATTTGATTCTTCTCGTGTCCTTTTGGGGACATTATTTCCTTCATTTCTTTTGTGTGGAAACACATCTTCAAAGAATGAAGCATCTCTTGATTCCATGATTGTATTTACATGGATATCATCTATATCAGACTTGAATACCAAAAATCTATATGCACTACTATTTTGGGCTGGCCCTAAGTAATAACAATCTACTGTTTTTGGTCCAAGTTTTACCTTCTTGGGAGGCGGGATAGGAACCTTTGCCAAGCACCCCCACACTTTGAGGTATTTGAAGCTTGGTAGATGTCCTTTCCATAACTCATATGGAATTTTTCCCGTTTTACTGTGAGGAACTTTGTTTAATATGTGATTAGACATATTCAAAGCTTCCCCCCACAAGTTCGTCGGTAAACCAGACGTTAAAAGCATTGCATTAATCATATCTTTTAACGTTCTGTTTTTCCTCTCGGCTATGCCATTTTGTTGTGGCGAATATGGTGCTGTCGTTTGATGAATTATTCCATTTTCTGCACAGAATTGTTCAAACGGCGATTCATATTCTCCACCTCGATCGGATCTCAATATCTTGATCTTCTTATTAAGCTGATTTTCTACTTCAGCTTTATATTTTATAAACGATGTAATTGCCTCATCTTTACTGTTTAAAAGATATACGTAGCAATATCGTGTATAATCATCAATAAATGTGATAAAATACTTTTTCCCACCTCTTGTAGGTATTGATTTGAAATCACATAAATCAGTATGTACCAAACCTAGTGGTTCGGTGCTTCTATCAACAGTATGAAATGGTTTCTTAACCATTTTTGCTTCTACGCATGTCTCACATTTGTAGTTTTTATCCACTTGAAATTTAGGAATTAACTCTAAATTTGCAAGTTTTTTCATTTTTCGGAAATTAATATGTCCTAATCTATCATGCCATAATAAAGTTTCATGCTCAACGATATAAGAAACTTCCTTTTTATTCATAGCATTATCAGAATACATATTATTGCCGATCACGGCTACATTTGCCTTAAATAGGTCATCACACAAGTAACCCCTTCCTATATAGATTCCTGCCTTGGACAGAACCATCTTGTCTGACTCGAAGACCATCTTGAATCCCTTCTTCGAAAGCATGGACCCAGAAATGAGATTCTTGCGGATCTCTGGAACATGAAGGACATCATTCAGACGAATAGTCTTCCCAGAAGTGAACTTGAGGGTGACTGTTCCTTTGCCTTCAACCATGGAAACCGATGAATTGCCCATATAGAGTTTCTCATCTTGATCCATTTTGGTGTAGGTTGAAAAGACGGACTTATCAGAGCATATATGCCTAGTAGCACCCGTGTCCAACCACCATTGTGCAGAATTCTGGATCAAGTTGCATTCGGTCACAACTCCTGAAAAATTGGATTCATCGATGTCCATGTTGTCCACCACATTTGCTTCCGAATTTTTCTTTTTCTTGTGTCTGCACTCTTTTGCTTGATGATCAGTCTTGCCACAAACCCAACAATCACATTTGCAGTACTGATTCTAATTTGAAACGCTTTTATTTTGTTACAAATTAGAAACAGTAATATTCTGTTTCAAATTCTGTGTTGCGAATACAGACTGAATAACATCTTAAGACTTTCAGTCGAAGCCTCCCAGGATACAACAGACGAGAATCTGCTCGAGATTGTAGCGAGTATGCACTAGCTGAGATGTACTAATTCGAGGAATCAGACAACGGAGGAAAAAGAAGAAAATTAATTCGGTGAATGATTTGATCAGAATCATTGTATATATAATTTTCCAGTGGATGCGTTAACGGGTCGCACCCGTTTGAAAAACCGCGTCCGTTGTCATTTGAATTCAAATGAACGCGTCCGCTCATTTGAATTGTAACGGGTCGCACCCGCTTGATTCCAACGGGTCGCACCCGCATTCGCGCCAAAAAAAAATCTGTTCAAAAATTGCTTTGTTTTTCGAAGCAAAAATAAGATTTCTTACTGGGCCCAAGCCCGGTTCGGTTCGGTCGGACGGGCGGGCGGCGCGCGCGTGTGTGTTTGGTTCACATGATGTAGGTCCTCCCCCTCGCACAAAATTACCTGACCCTAAGGGCCAATATAGGGAATGAGGAATGAACATATATACACACATCTTATCTTATCTTTGGCAATGTGGGACTAAAGTAAATTTCATTCATACATTGATTTCTAACACTAATGATATCGGTAAAACAGTTATGATCCAAAAACAGAAATTATAAAATAATGATATCAGTAAAACAGAAATTATAAACTAATGATATTATTATAACTTTCTGTTTTTAATCATTGACACAATTGTTTCACTGATTAGTTTATAATGACATTGACACTTTATGTTTTAATGATTTCTTTTAAGTTTATAATAACGTTAATAGACTTATTAGTTTATTATTGTAGATCTCTAAGTTGGAGATTGTCATGGATCCATAACTTACAGGCAGCAGCTTAACACTGCTACATGGTGGTACTGGCAGCATAGGGCCGCCGCATTGCACCCAGAAAGCAGCCTTCTGTTGCCTTGAACGCAACACAAGTTTTTTAATTATTTATTTACTTTTTTTTAATGTGGTTCTAGATAACAAAGATGAATAAACTGATTGAGAAGGTAAGAACACGTTCAAAATCTTTGACTGAGTTGATGGTTTTGGTTTTGCGTAAAAGACAGGTCTTGAAGACCTAAGAATGCATGTGTGATTGAAAGAATAAAAACAAAGAGTGTAGATGGGAACTCTATTTCAAAATTTTAATATAACTTGAGTGGCAAATGTAGTCTGAAGTGTAAATTATGTGCTGAAGAGTATACCGAATGCTAAAGTAGTCAGATATCACAAAAAACTAGAAAAGCGGTTGTGTTAAGTATAAGGAAGCTTAAAGCGTTCTGTCAAAGAAAATGAATTAAAATATTGAGAAAAACGTATCATATGATTTAGCAGTTATGAATTAAAGTATTGAGTATAAACACACCAATTAGTATTTATTACGAATCATAAGGAAATCTACAAATTTGCTACAAAACGTTATGTAATTGTTCCAATTAGTTTTTATTACGAAATGTTGAAAAATAATTATTTCAAAATTCGATATATTGATTTTGATTTGTTAAATTTTAGAAATAACTTTATATTTAGGTTAGAAAAATAGAAATAACTATCAATACGATTCTTCTAGTTTCGCTCGGTTGGACCATGATAGCCATTGGCCTTGAACCTATATGGTTCAATTCATGGTTCGACCTGTCTTTAACAGCTGCTTATTGAACTCTGTTTATGTGAATCCAACAGTTTGTTTTTCTGGATAATCTATAATTAATGACTTGGCATTTTCCAAGACCACACCGTAGAGATGATAGTGGCCCCGAGTCCAGTGAATGAACCAAACCAAGCATGAAAACATGCAAATATTTCTGGTCCCTTTAAGACACAGTGTAGTCGGACTTGGTAGAGTGCATACCAAATCTTAGTATGGTTTTGCTGGTTACTGTATTTATTGCCTGCATGTTAGCATACTAAACTGAACATTTCTCCTTCTTTCTATGCACATCTAAGAAAATTGTCAATTGTACAACATCATAACCGATTCATTGTTTGATTATAGCAAGACCCTCACAGCCCTTAACAAGGACTGTAGTAACCCCTAACTCGTGATGCCCAAGGATTCATTATTAAAGGCAAGTGATTATTGCAACAGCCTAACATATCATGCACAAACATGCAAGTGATAGGCAATATAACAGAGAATAAGTTGAGTTGAGTTGCGTATACATATGATTTAGCTATATTATGCATTTATGTTCCCAAAACCTGCGATATAATAAAGAACCAGTAAAATTGAGTTGTGCTTATATATGATTTAACTATGCTATACCTAAAAATTGCTAAAATGGAGAAGAAGAAAAATTGAAGCCATGCAACCCATGTGGTCAAGTACTACTTCGACATAAATCTAAAAAAAAATGAACAATTTTTTCAGCCCTAACAAAATTTAGAAATCATCGGTTAAGTATTAACAGTCTTCCAAGATCATTACTTATGTGAAATCAATAGCATGTAAACCGTGTATTTTAAGGAAACTTATAATTTTCTGATGACGTATAATAAAATTTGATGCTGTGAATAGAAGAATATCGAATAAAGTTGAAAAGGACACAAATTTATTTATTGAGATTCAAGTTTATGGGCCAATAATACATTAGATTTTCCCTCTACTGACTCGGAACATCATTCAAGAAGAGCTAGGCCTACGCAAATGCCTAATGAGATTAAACCACCTATAAATTTATTGTTAGCCAACTACGCTCAAAGCCACAATCAAGCTGCACACTCTTGTAATGACTTTCCTAACAAGCATGAACTTCCATCTTGTTCAGCAAACATAACCTCCTATTACCTCTGATATCGTACAAACAATATTAGAAAACTGATATTGTCCACACGCCCTATTTGCGGTCATTACCTCGACGCAAACATCCCAAACAATATCAAAATTTTATTTTCTTTCCTATTCTTTGTGAAAAGATGTGATTTAATCATGTCTTATTAAGAGGTAATTGTAGCAAAATAGGTAGACAATTTACTAATAGGCAGTTTCATAAAAATTCAGATATCGTAGTATTAATAAAAGTTAGAGGGTTCTGTTTATACCTGAACGGACTCCCACAAAACAATTTTTCTATCATCATCAAGTTGCCTCCAATCTGCGAGTGTAAATGGAACAACCGCTCGACTAGCCGCCCTAAATAGGAAGATAAAACAACCCGTTTTCTTCAAATGCATGGAGTACTTTGCCTCTACAACCAAAACTCGGACCTCTACAGTTCACAGAAGGAAATCCTGGTGATTACACCGATCCCATATATCTTATCCCATCACCTTCTTTAGATGACGAGCCTTCGAGGGAAATGTTGATGCTTCCTTTTTGGGTACGGATTGTGAATTAGATGCACCAAAACCAGCCTTGACACTGAGAGCCAACTTTTTTATGATGAAATGTGCTTAAAGTATCTGCAATAACAGCAGCCCGTGCAGCTTTTTTGCTTAGAATAAAGCACGGAATTTTCTGCCTTGACCTTATCCTTAAGAGACTCGACCTCTTTCGAGGGAGTACCACCGGGTAGCAGAAGAGAATCTAATATCAACAACTTGGCACCAAATTTTTTTGCAGAGCTTTTGTTAGAGCCTCCTGATAGATTTCAGATCCTGCAGGACCAGATAGAAGTATGCGCTGACTTAGAGAAGAAATTTCTTGGGATATTTCCATTTTGCACTCCAGAAGCCCATGTGCACAGGATAAAAGAGCCTTCTTTGTAATCTCACTCAGATAACATGGAAACAATTCAAAAGAAATATCTACGTCGTTGGAATGAATTATATCCTTCTTCAAATTACCCTTAATGATTTGGCATTTACTAGAAGGTAAAGTTGAAGAAGAAGCAATATCATTAAGAGCGCCTGTCTGATCCTCAACTATTTTACAGACATCACCACTTATATCCAGTTCAGGAGACGGTATACAAATAGGCTGTTGAGACTGAGGAGAAAGAGCTTTGTTGATACTTTTGAGTGATACCAATAACTATGCATCCTCGTCTGCTGATATATCCTCCATTCTCGTCTTAAAAACATCTTTTACAGGCTCGTCCACTGCTTCTACAATGCTATTTGAAGAAGGCAAACCCTGGGTATTTTCGTTAGTGAGTTGCTGATATATATATATATATATATATATATATATATATATATATATAAAAGCATGCTTCCCTGTTCCACTAAATACTATCTCATCTCCAGCAGTAAGAACAAATTTCGATTTTTTTCTCATTGTCTTCCCATTGACTTGGATTATTCCTTTACTTCCCAGAATTTCAAGTGAGGCAACTGACGTGCCACTTTGCTCCTCAAGCTTCACCTTGCAAAGAATCGACTGACAGGATCATTAAGCCGCAAATGACACTTTTGACTACGGCCAACAGTAAACTCTTCTCTAGCTAGTGGTTGATGAGGGAACTGAGCAGATTGTGTTTTATGCATTAAGAAATGATTGTTTATTGTTTCGTATGTTACTTCGTTTTTTATAATGTTCGCTTTATATATATACATACCTACACACTTTTATATGAGCAAAAATCAAAAACTAAAAATCTAAACCGAACGCACTCTAAAACTTAGAAATGAAATACTTCAATAGATGACATATGCATTTTATGCAAACAAGAGTTGAAGTAGGATATAGATAGCCTAATTGTAATCATCAATTTTTCATGCTAAAGAAAATAGGTTTTTTTGATTCATTACCATCCAGTTTGGATTTTATGGAGTTAAATCACCATGGAAAAGTATTACCATTAAATTTAAAGCTCAAGTTGAAAATCTAAAAGCCTCAACTGCTGCCACTTGCTTATTGACCTCAAGGTGAAGCAATTAAAATGATAACCAATTGGAAACCAAAGCAATGAATGAGTGGAAATTTCAGGATGATGTAAATATTCTACCAAAAAATTTGGTGATAAATCAAGTCTAGAGCATAGGAAAATGAATGCCACGTGTAACAACAAGACTGAAGTGAGAATGAACAAGGTAGCGTAAAGCGTTGCCGGCTGTATTAGCTAATTTGATTTATGATACAAATCAATACTATTTTACTGGAACAATTGGTTGCCATATTGATTATATGATTCTCATTAGAATACACTGTAACAAAAACTTTGTTTACATAAACATTATTTGTCAGTAACTACTCACTATTTTTTCATTTTGCTATATAGTTTGTGATATACACCAATAAATATATAGCTATCCTTTCTCTCCGTGACACTTGCATAAGATGAAAAATGTATCAAAATTATAGTAGTCTGATTTTTAGCTAATGTTGTGGAAACATTTGTAGTATTTTTATCGTTTTGTTAATTTTCTTCTCATACACACTCATATATCCATCACACAAAAACAATTTCAAACCAAATATACATCGCCTAAAATTACAAATACAATTGACAAATAACATAATATTTAAAAGAGATTGAGTTCATTTAGGAAAGGAAAGATGGCTTGAAAGCAATAGTTAACAATTCCTTCATTTTTCAAGATATCTCCTCACTCCAGTTACATTATTTTTATATGAAAAAAGCTGTTTGAAACAGTCTGAAATTGCAGTTGAAACAGTTTAAAGATACTTCATTATTTTTATAAGGAAATAGATAAATATAATAATATATGCATATGCATATATAGTGTTTGGAACTGTTTGAAAGAAATATGATCATTAAAAAAACATATTTATGTAAACCAATTATAAATCAACTATGTAAACCAATTATAAATCAACTATATAAACCAATTATGAACCAGATATATCTCTAAAATTATATCTGGTAAGAAAAGAGCTAATTTCTTTTAAACTATTCTCACTAAACAATCGAAAGACCAGGAAACAACAGCCATGACTAGTAAAATTCTTAAATGCAAACTTCAACAAGTAAATTTCTCTAATTAAATAGGCTAATTTCTTAAATGACCCGAAAAAACTTGCAATGCTAGACCAATTTCATACTTCATAACCATGCATCCATTAATTTAGCATAAACATTTCATCCTAAAGAAGAAGAAAAAAAGGCTGCAAGTAACATACAGGCTATATACTTAGGTATAGAACTGAATAATACGCAACTATTGTTTACTGATTCAGATGTTAAATACTAATAGCATAAAAACAATACTGAAATTACCTAACAAATCGTGGAATTTAGTCGCTGATGCTGAGTGAATCGACACGATATTCGCTAGTGGAGTAAATCAAGGTAGTTGCTTATGGAGTGAACTGGCACTGCCAACGTTGTTGCAGGCTGGTGGTGTTCCGAAGGAGGTATCGATGACGTTGCTGGCAAAACGAATAGCTACGATGCAGCGATGGTTACAGATGGCTGCTGAAACAGGTAGAATCGATGCGGTGATGGATAATCGATGCGAGAAGGGAATCGATGCGGCGATTTGGTGAATTGTGCGTTGCTGAGCGAAATCGATGTGAAGGGGGAAAATGAAAATTGATGGAAACGTGAAAGAGGATTATGGAACAAAAGGGAGGAGATTTTACTTTCACGGCCTTTGATTTTTTTTCTAATGAGTAAAAAAAAGCCGCCATTATTTGGGCTCCCGCGCTTGTAAAGAGCTATCAAAACATAGCGGATTCGTTTTTCTACAGCTCAATTTGAATTCTGTTAAGTAAACCATATTATATAGCACTTTAATTACAGGGCTATAATATAATGCTATCTAAGCCATATTTTCTTGTAGAGTGTTTATATCAACTAGACTGTTCTTAGCAAGTCGAGCCTTTTTACATAGTTTACAAAACAAAAGAACCGATACAATTTCAAGTCATGTAATGCCGCAAATGCTAGACATTTCATGCTCTGGGGATTTCATCGCCATCGACGGTCGCTAGCTTGAAAGCTTCTTCATCAAGCCTCCGTTGGATGACGTAAGGTCCTTCCCATTTCGAGCCTAGGAAGGCAGGGCTGGAAAGATTCGTTTCAGTACCAAGTTTCCTGGCTTAAAGGTTCGAATTTGAACCTTTTTGTTGTAGTATCGAGCAACCTGACGCGGTGTCTCGAAGCACGTAAGTCTGCTTCATCTCTCTTTTCCTCAATCATGTCCGAGGACTCGAGAAGAAGCTCTTTATTTATCATTGGATCATAGTAGTTGTTCTGTGAGCGGGGACCTCCAATTCCACTGGAATGACAGCTTTTGGTCCGAATGAGAGTGAGACCGGGGTGTGACCAGTCACCGATTTGTAAGTCGTCCTGTAGGCCCATAATGCTAAGGGTAATTCGTCGACCCACATGGCTCTTGCTCGTTCCAATCGCTTCTTTAAAATGGACTTAATGATTTTGTTTACTGCTTCGACTTGTCCTTTCGATTGTGGGTGAGCTACAACAGTCTATCTCTTCTCGATTCTGTACTTTTGACAGAAGTCTTGAAACACCCCACCTCCGTTAAGGTCACTCACAAAGGGAATGCCTTAAGTTTGGTGGAGATTTATAGGTAAGGGACACAGATAAATTTACAAGACAGATAGAAATAAGCAGCGGAAAACAAACATTTATTCCATACGTAGTTCAGTACCAAAAACAATACAATAAATTGTCTCATAATAACTTCCAAAACAGTACATCATAAATTCTATCCTGATTATTAAATAAAGAAGCATAACACTTAAACAAAATAGCATAAAATCCCCATGATTATGTATCCAAAGCCATGGCCAAAGGAAAGAGAGTCCAAAGCATACATCTACTATCTTGAAGCTTGCGAAGAGTCCGACTAAGTTGTATTGTTTCCTCCCTGTGAACCTGGGGGGGGGGGGACGGAAGAAAAGAAGACGAAAGAAAAATAGAGTCAGACATAAATCCTGGTAAGTCTAGTGACTCCTAGCATGTGAACAGGATAAAGTTCATGACAGGAATAAACTGAAAAAGTGGGACAGTATCAGAGTAACTAATATAAAACTAGATATGGTGGCTTAAACTGAATATCCCATCGCACCCCATTCTAATATCTCTGCACCTACTCGCACTTGTTCCAACTGGCACCCCATGATTAGGGTGAAGTGATCCCATTTATAAAGATCGGCTCCTACTCGCGTATTCATATGTGTCATACGGCCCCCGTTTGATTGTAAATACCTATGCTGGTCCCACCATGGGGTGTATCAAGTCCCATGGCGGTGACCCGACACAATTCTAGAATGCATAGGTTATACTACTGATGCCCAGTGCTCTGTTTGTCTGCTCCGAAGTGTGCACGCCCACACTCCGTTAGAACCTACACTGCTGCACCAACCGCCGTCGCTTTGACCGCTTACAATCAGCCCAGTAATCGTGCCCCACCCTGCCTACTTTCAGGGTACCATGATACCTAATTGGGTTACTGCTGAAATGAGTCCCCGTTACTAGGGTTTTCTAGTCAAACATGTTAAGTGGTTAAGTGTCTGTATGAACCTAACCCCTACCCATCAGTTTAGTTAACATGTTGAGTTTGGTTAAGTATTTTAGTTAACTTAACCCTACAAATCCTAACTTAGCTTTAACATATTCATTAAAGCACCAACCACTCACATTAGACAGGTATTGTTGTGGCTGCCTGTATGCCGGGCGGTTCCGGACAGTCTTACGCCACAACTCAGTCTAATCTCGGGTCTTTATTGGGCTCAATGCCTTAACCTTCCACATTGGATAGGTATTGTTGTGATTACTGGACAGCCGGGCGGGTCCGGGCAGGTTTACATCACAACTCAATCCAACCTCGGGTTAAGCATATTCGTATTGTCTAAATTTACATTTTATTTATGTAAATTTCATGTCACATATTTTAATTCAAAAACTAATGGTATATAAATCATACCATTTATGGCCTTAACCCATTTCATGGTTTTTAGGCCCACCTACATATTAACATGTTTTGATTTAATAGTTAACCCCAACGTTACCCCCGCTCGATTGTTCATATTAATCGCATGAAGATATTGGGCCCGCTAATAGGCCCAATCCATAAACAGAGTAAAGAAGGGAACATAGGTTCAATGAACCTATATCATGTAATTTGGCCTAAACATAGTTATGAACTAGCATGTGACATAATCATGGCATGTCAACTTCCAACACATGTGTAATTATAACATCGACATAAAGGTGTAACTAGATTAATAAGGTGATCCTGCATAACATGAATAATAACATTGCATAACATGTCACAAATTTGCATATGAAGATTGGATCTAGTCAGATAGGTGTCACATGAATCATATAATTTTAGACTAACATAAAGGTATAACATGGTTTAACATGGTATAACATAATAGGTGTCACATGAATCCAATACAACACGGTATGACATGTTAATGTTTTGATCTAGGCATAACCTCAAACATAAAACTTGCACATGATAACATTATAATATGTCCATAAATCATGTATCGTTTTTGATCTTAACATATAGGTATGGTCTAGATCTACTCATTTGAACTTGCAATATATATATATATATATATATATATATATATATATATATATATATGAATATGGGTCTAACATGAAACTTATAAAATCATGTGAACATGGATCCAAATTTAAGCCTTTAACTTGCATAAGAATCATGTGAACAAATATATTTGCATATGACTTTGATTGTTGACTTGCCATACTTAACAGATCCAATCACCACAAACAACTTAATACGATTCATGATAAAATTATCATGATAAACTAATATAAACTAACATCGTCAACATTGTGCAATATTGGTATAATTCCACTTTTTAATTTAAACCAAATCATGTCTCAATCATCTTCGCATCTAAAGAGCAACTTTACTTACAATGATCAATGAACTTGAGTTCTGGATTCTGAGTTCTGAAATTGAGATGCTTTCCTTTGGGTAGATAATCGTTGTGTTTTGATTTTAAATATGAATTAGATTTAGATTTGAATCAGCTTTGTTCGTCTCTTAAACGGCGGCTACTCCAAGCTATCTCAAGGCAGCATGACGGCTCCAAGTTTAATTTGTGTGAATTTAGGTTAGGTGTTAGGTTGTATATATAGGATTTTAATTTTATTAGAACCGTCAGATAAACCCTGGAAGTAACCACAGCCATCAGATCAACTTCAGAACTATCCAGAAGGCCACAGAGTGACTCAGCGAACCAGAAAAATGGTTCAGACCTGACCAGGTCGACCGGGTAGGTCGACCCGTAGGTCGACCCCTTGCTCGCCCTTGGTACCTAGGTCGACCCCCAGGTCGACCATTGGTCGACCTGGGTCCTGGGCGGGAATTTTCCCGCCCAGCTTAGTTTGGGTCTGTTTTTGAATTTTAAACTGAATTTTTGAGCTGTTTGAAATTTAAACTGATTTCTGAAACTTCGGAAGGCTATAGCTTCTTCATATGGAGTCCGATTTACGCAAACTTGGACTCTATCTCAAGTAGAATTCCGAGACGAATGCAATGGCGTAACCCGTTTCCCTTAATTCTCACATTTAGAATTAATTATACTTTAATTTGTTACTTTAGTGTTAACAGAAAATTCGGGATGTTACATTCTCCCCTCCTTAAAGGATTTTGTCCCCGAAATCTTCAAGTCTAGGAGAACGTATCCTACCATCCAATCGTCCATCTACTCAATCATCAAACACAGGCGTCCATTGTCCTTAAAAGACTTCTAATGCTTCATGATAAAATGCATTGTGTGTGTATATGTCCCTATCTAATGCGAAAATCAGGCGGTCTACTGATTCAGTTGACCTCCTTAATGCAAATTATGTAAGTGTCATGAATCCATTATGTATGCAAATTTTCCTTACTCATAATTCTAGATGAGTGCTTAACCATTCATACAAATGCGACATCCATATGAAAACACATCAAAATTTCAACCATATACAAATATGAATACATATATGCATATGCGATATGAAAGTGACTGAGCCGATGTAATACCTAGGGTGTGTGTGTATATGCATCCACGAGCAACCACTAGAAACCACTTGAAACCATTTGCAGCCATCAATCATAACATGTTTCAATTACATGTTTACATCCAAATGAGTTTCTACCTAAGGATAAATGATAAGATCGAGGAGATACCCCTAAAAAGATAGATATAAGCATAACTTAAGGGAAAAAAAGAGATCAAAGATGTACCCTCAAAAAGAAAAGGGTAGGCCGCGCGTATTCTGTCCTCAGTTTCCCAAGTTGCGTCTTCCTCGGCGTCGCTCCATTGAACTTTGACAAGCTTGACTTCGCGGTTGCGTAGCTTTTTAATTTCGGTTTCCAAGATGCGAGTTGGGACTCTTCTTACTGTTGCTCCGCGTTCTACTTCGACTTCCTCTAGCACGCTAGGTTCTACTAACTCTGCAGACTCATGTAGGCACTTCCGAAGGTGTGAAACGTGAAAGACGTTGTGTACTCCAGCCAATCTCTCAGGCAGCTCTAATCTATAGGCCATCTTCCCAATCTTCTCGATGATAGGAAATGACCCTACAAATCTTGGTGCTAGCTTCCCCGTGGATCCAAAACGAACGACGTTCCTTAAAGGAGATACCTTAAGGAAAACCCTGTCTCCAACCTCAAATTCGAGGTCGGTCCTTCTCTTGTCTGCGTAGGATTTCTGTCTATCTTGGGTTGTCTTCATCCTTCTTCGTATCAGGTCTACTTTCTCTGAAGTCTCTCTAATCATGTCTGGCCCAAGTATGAGCTTATTTGTAGACTCCCACCAACAAGTTGGTAATCGACACGGTCTTCCATATAAGGCTTCGAAGGGCGCCATGCCGATGGTGGCTTGGTAGCCGTTGTTGTAGGCAAATTCCACTAAAGGTAGATTGTCCTCCCAAGTCCCTCCAAAGTCAAGCACGCACAGTCTCAAAAGATCTTCCAAAACTCTGTTCACCCTTTCCGTCTGACCATCGGTTTGAGGGTGATAGGTCGTGCTCAAGCATAACTGTATGCCTACAGCTTCTTGCAGACTCCGCCAAAACTCGCTTGTAAAGATAGGATCTCGGTCGCTCACAATGCTGGAGGGTATTCCATGGAGTCGAACTATTTCCTTGAGAGAAAGAGATGCTAGAGATGAGGCAGTCCTTCTACTCTTGACAGGTAAAAAGTGGGCGCTTTTTGTGAGCCTGTCCACTATTACCCAAATGCTAGTATTGCCCCTTCTTAACCTAGGCAGCCCATCAATGAAGTCCATTGAAATGCTATCCCACTTCCACTGTGGGACCTCTAGAGGATGGAGCAGACCGCCAAGCTTTTTCTGCTCCGCCTTGACCTGTTGGCAAATCATGCACTTAGAAACGAAATCTGCCACGTCCTTCTTCATGCCGCTCCAAAAGAAAACTCTCTTTAAGTCTTTGTACATCTTGTCTCCGCCTGGATGTATTGTCATCTTGGAATGGTGTGCCTCCTCAAGAACCTTCTTCACCAATTCCCTTGCTTGTGGGACGCATAGCCTTCCATCCCGTCTTAACCGCCCTTTATCATCGATGATGTATCTATCGAGGTGACTAGAAGTCTCACCCCTAATCAGCTTATCAAACACTTCAACCAACTGCGGGTCTTCACGTTGTGCAGTCCCTATCGTGTCCAAAAGAGTAGGACGCAGTTCAAGAGATGCTAACAAACCTGGTACAAAATCCGAGGAGGGCCTAAAGTCAAAACTGGTTATGTACTCCAAGCTTTTCCTTTCTACAAAGAGAGGGCTTAGGGTCAGTTTCTTTCTACTCAACGCATCTGCCACCAAATTGCCCTTGCCAGGGGTATAGGAAATCTCGAAATCATATGAGGCAAGAAACTCCATCCATCTTTGTTGCCTCAAGTTAAGATCTTTCTGCGAGAAAAGATACTTCAACGATTTATGGTCAGTATACAGTTCAAACTTCTCACCTAGAAGATAATGACGCCGTGACTTTAGTGCAAAGACGATGGCAGCCAACTCAAGATCGTGGGTTGGGTAGTTCCTTTCATGAACTTTCAACTGCCTTCCACCATAAGCTACTACCTTCCCTTCCTGCATCAAGACAGCACCTAGTCCTGTGCCGCATGCATCCGTGTATACTGTAAACATCTTGCTTCCATCTGGCAACATCAAAACTGGGGCTGTTGTAAGAGCCCTTTTCAAGCGTTGGAAAGCGATATTGCAATCCATATCCCACGTAAAAACTAGATTCTTCTTTGTTAACCTTGTAAGAGGAGCTGAGATTTTTGCAAAATCTCTGATGAACTTCCGGTAAAAGCCTGCTAGCCCGAGAAAGCTTCGTACTTCGGTCGCGTTCTTTGGTGCCTTCCAATCTTGCACCGCCACTACTTTCGCGGGGTCCACAGCCAACCCTTCTTTGGACACTACATGCCCAAGAAACCTTACCTCTTCTCTCCAGAAATGACATTTGGAGAATTTGGCCTTTAGCTGATGTGCACGGAGAGTATCCATGATTTCTTTTAGATGTTGAGCATGTTCTTCCTCATCCTTTGAGAAGATCAGAGTATCGTCTACGAAGACAACCACAAACTTGTTGAGGAACTCTCTGAACACCCTGCTCATTAGGTCTACAAAATAAGCGGGTGCGTTTGTCAAGCCGAAAGGCATGACAAGCCACTCGAAGAAACCGTCTGGGGTTCTGAATGTCGTCTTATCAATGATGTCCTCAGCCACTCGTAGCTGATGAAACCCTGTAGCCAGATCAAGTTGGGAGAAAACCGACGTACCTACAAGCTGATCAAACAAATTGTCTATTCTGGGGAGCGGGTGTCTAATCTTCTTAGTCATCTTGTTTAACTCCCTATAGTCCACACAAAGACGTAGTGAACCATCTGCTTTGGTGGCGAACACCACTGGAGCACCCCATTCTGAGATACTCCGCCTTATAAACCCCTTCACTAGAAGCTCCTTGACTTGCTTACTGAGTTCCTTTCTCTCTCTTGGAGCCATGTGTCTAACGGGTAACGCAACGGGCTTTGCATTATCAACAAGATATATGCGGAAGTCTATCTCCCGCTTCGAAGATAAGCCCTTCACCTCTTCAAAGACATCCGTATATTCACGGACCACTCTAACCGACTATAAATTCTCAACAGAAGCATCAAGCGACTCTAGATAACTAAGCATAACAACGTTCATGGGATTACAAGAAATTTCTAGAGTGTTACCGAGCCGAGTCAAGAGTCTAACCACTCTCCTTTCACAATCAAGGATGACACCATTACTAGATAGTCAGTCCATGCCTAAGATCAAACAATATCCCGTAAAGCCCAAAATAAATGCACTACATCTAAACTCAACGCTTAGAATAGAAATTTTCAAATCCAAACAAACCATTGACAAATTAGCTGAGCCCCCTATTGGATTTGAAACAGCCAAGGGATCCTCTATAATACTGGTGTTTAGGTGCAGAGATTCTACTAAAGCAGATGAAATAAAGGAGTGCGATGCTCCAGAATCAAAGAGAGTGCGAATTGGATTATCATAAAGATAAACTAAACTTTATACAGAAACATTTCTACCTCGTTCGTGCTGAGGTACCACCAGCGCGTGAACCTGTCCCCCTGAAGTGGTTCCAGTCTTCTGCACCTGCCCTCGCTTCCTTGGGCAGTCCTTAGCTAGGTGTCCTGTCTCACCGCAATGGTAGCAACCACCACTCATCTTTGCCTTCCTCTTTCTGCTGTCTATCACCACATGTCCAAGAATGCCACAGAAATTACACCTTCTCTTTTCGTGGGCTTTGTTGTTGTTCTTCCCGCCTTTCTTGAAGTCTGTTTTCTTAGCCTGCAAACCCTCTTTATTTTCTTGAGGCACTTCCACCTTTGCCTCTTTCTTGCCCCTATCTTCCTCGTATAGCAGTGCTATGTCTACCAGCCCCTCATAAGTAGCTCCCATGGGTACATGGGTCATGGCCAGACTGTGTAGTGGCTCGTTCATCCCTTTGACAAAGCGAAGAGCCTTCTTGTGCTGTGTGTTGACTAAGTCCAGTCCAAATCTGGCTAACTGATTGAATTGGTTGATGTACTCTCTGACTGACATACTTCCCTGCTTAAGCGATAAGAACTTCTCCACTTGTAAACTTCGCTCGGCCTGTGAGAGGAATCTCATCTCAAATCTTGTCCTGAAATCCTCCCAAGTTTCCACTTGTCTCTCTGCATGGGTAACCTCCCACCAATAGGAGGCTTCATCTTTAAGCAACCATACTGCTAGCTGTATCTTTTGTCCGTCGTCTACTCCGAAGATGACGAACAAATCTTCGGTCTCCTTTAGTCAGTTTCTTGCCGCCACAAAGGATTCGGTCCCATAAAAGTCCTTTCCACCCATAGCCTTGAAATCTCTACACGTCTTGGCGAAAGCATTTCCTCGAGGAGGAGGAGGTACTGCTGCAACTTGGGGGGGGGGGGGGAATGTCTGCTGGACCTGCGTCATTGGCCCTAGCCTCTAGGTACCTTCTGAACCAGCCAGGTACCGGTACACCCTCCGGAAGGTTAAGATCCCCAAACATGCTGAAACGAAAAAGGAAAGATTCAAAACAAAGCATAGGTAGATAGTGCATATGGTTTTGGGGGATTATGCCTTTTTAAAATAAAACTATACCTTTTCTTTGAAAAATGCTTCTTTAAACTTCTTTTTGAAATTATGGTTTCATAAACTTTTATCTGATCTGGTAAACCTATGCTCTGATACCAAGTGAAACACCCCACCTCCGTTAAGGTCACTCACAAAGGGAATGCCTTAAGTTTGGTGGAGGTTTATAGGTAAGGGACACAGATAAATTTACAAGACAGATAGAAATAAGCAGCGGAAAACAAACATTTATTCCATACGTAGTTCAATACCAAAAACATTACAGTAAATTGTCTCATAATAACTTCCAAAACAGTACATCATAACTTCTGTCTTGATTATTAAATAAAGAAGCATAACACTTAAACAAAACAGCATAAAATCCCCATGATTATGTATCCAAAGCCATGGCCAAAAGAAAGAGAGTCCAAAGTATACGTCTACTATCTTGAAGCTTGCAAAGAGTCCGACTAAGCTGTATTGTGTCCTCCCTGTGAACCTGAGGGGGGAGGGGAACGGAAGAAAAGAAGACGAAAGAAAAATAGAGTCAGACATAAAGCCTGGTAAGTCTAGTGACTCCTAGCATGTGAACAAGATAAAGTTCATGACAGGAATAAACTGAAAAAGTGGGACAGTACTAGAGTAACTAATATAAAACTAGATATGGTGGCTTAAACCGAATATCCCATTGCACCCCATTCTAATATCTCTGCACCTACTCGCACTTGTTCCAACAGGCACCTCATGATTAGGGTGAAATGATCCCATTTATAAAGATTGGCTCCTACTCGCGTATTCATATGTGTCATACGGCCCCCGTTTGATTGTAGATATCTATGTTGGTCCCATCATGGGGTGTATCAAGTCCCATGGCGGTGGCCCGACACAATTCTAGAATGCATAGGTTATACTACTGATGCCCATTGCTCTGTTTGTCTGCTTCGAAGTGTGTGCACGCCCGCACTTCGTTAGAACCTACACTGCTGCACCAACCGTCGTCGCTTTGACCGCTTACAATCAGCCCAGTAATCGTGCCCCACCCTGCCTAGTTTCAGGGTACCATGATACATAATTGGGTTACTGCTGAAATGAGTCCCCGTTATTAGGGTTTTCTAGTCAAACATGTTAAGTGGTTAAGTGTCTGTATGAACCTAACCCCTACCCATCAGTTTAGTTAACATGTTGAGTTTGGTTAAGTATTTTAGTTAACTTAACCCTACCAATCCTAACTTAGCTTTAACATATTCATTAAAGCACCAACCACTCACATTAGACAGATATTGTTGTGGCTGCTTGTATGCCGGACGGTTCCAGGAAGTCTTACGTCACAACTCAGTCTAACCTCGGGTCTTTATTGGGCTCAATGCCTTAACCTCCCCACATTGGATATGTATTGTTGTGATTACTGGACAGCCGGGCTGGTCCGGGCAGGTTTACATCACAACTCAATCTAATCTCGGGTTAAGCATATTCGTATTGTCTAAATTTACATTTTATTTATGTAAATTTCATGTCACATGTTTTAATTCAAAAACTAATGGTATATAAATCATACCATTTATGTCCTTAAACCATTTCATGGTTTTTAGGCCCACCTACATATTAACATGTTTTGATTTAATAGTTAACCCCAACGTTACCCCCGCTCGATTGTTCATATTAATCGCATGAAGATATTGAGCCCACTAATAGGCCCAATCCATAAACAAGGTAAAGAAGGGAACATAGGTTCAATGAACCTATATCATGTAATTTGGCTTAAACATAGTTATGAACTAGCGTGTGACATAATCATAGCATGTCAACTTCCAACACATGTGTAATTATAACATCGACATAAAGGTGAAACTAGATTAATAAGGTGATCTTGCATAACATGAATAATAACATTGCATAACATGTCACAAACTTGCATATGAATATTGGATCTAGTCAGATAGGTGTCACATGAATCATATAATTTTAGACTAACATAAAGGTATAACATGGTATAACATAATAGGTGTCACATGAATCCAATACAACACGGTATGACATGTTAATGTATTGATCTAGGCATAACCTCAAACATAAAACTAGCACATGACAACATTATAATATGTCCATAAAGCATGTATCGTTTTTGACCTTAACATATAGTTATGGTCTAGATCTACTTATTTGAACTTGCAACACACACACACACACACACACACACACACATATATATATATATATATATATGAATATGGGTCTAACACGAAACTTATAAAATCTTGTGAACATGGATCTAAATTTAAGCCTTTAACTTGCATAAGAATCATGTGAACAAATATATTTGCATATGACTTTGATTGTTGACTTGCCATATGTAACACCCCATAATTCTGTAACATTAAGTTTCACAAATTAAAGTATAATTAAATTTTAGAAGAAGAATTAAGGGAAACGGGTTACGCCATTGCGTTCGTCTCGAAATTCTGCTTGAGATAGAGTCTGTGTTTGCGTAAATTGGACTCCGTATGAAAAAGATATCCTTAAATTAAATATTGCAGCAAAACATGAAAAAAAAGAGGAATGAGAAAAGAATAAATATTTAGCATTGTTCTAAGGGTTGTAAGCAAAAGACTTAGTAGCTCATTTGGTTGGAACACATGACTTGCATACAAGAGGTACAGAGTTCGATCTCCGCCAGTGCCCTATTTTTGTTTTAGGTGAATGACTTAAAATAGCCTAGTGTGAACGCAGTTCAAAAAGTGGTTTAATGTGAAAATGGGTAATTGGGAAGATAGATAAAAAGAAAAAAAATGAATATATATATATATATACGCATATATATATATGACGTGTACGCATCATGTAGCGTACGTTGCGCATTTTTGGTTGTCAAAGATTGTTTTTTTTAAATGGCCTTCCCCAATTGGATTTATGACAAATTAAAAGTAAGAAAAGATTTATTCATATATATGTATATATTTATATATGGGTAAGTATTGTAAACGGTAAAGGGAAAATGTATCTATTAAATACGTATTTACGTTTGAATTGATTGACAATAAATAATAAAAAGAAAAGATGAACATTAGAATATCACTTTTGTTATGTTAACATTAGAATAACATTTCGTTAAGAAATGTATATTTAGGTTAAAATATTTATTCAGATTAAATTGACATTTCAGTTAAGAAATGTTCATTTAGCTAGTGTTTTGTTAAAAATAAAAAAAAATGTCCTTTTGGTTATGATATGTTAGGAAAGAACCAATGTGTCATTTATGAAAAAAATGAACATTTAATATGCTGAGTCAATGTTGAGTCATTTCTGACTCATTGCTGAGTCAATAGGATAATTCTATCTTGACTGAACGGTTGTGGTCATTTCTAGGGTTAATCAAACGACCTAAATTAATCCTAAAATTCTATATATACAACCTAGCTCTCTTAACCTAATTCACACAACTAAATTTGGAGCCGTCACGCTGCTGTAAGATACCTTGAAATGGCCGCCGCCTAAAGCTTAAAGACAAACAAAGCTAGAACAAATCTAATTCAAAACTAAGAATCAAAACAACGTCTACCCAAAGGAACGCATCTCAATTTCAGAACCTCAGATCTCAGAAAAACAAGACCGTCTTGCGTTGTAAGTATAGTGGCTCTTTAGATGGGAATGCGATTAAGACATGATTTGTTGTAAATTGTAATATGGAATTATATCAGTATTAACGATGTTGTTTTATATTTGTTATTTGTGATAATTTGAATGATTGTGGTGATTTAATCTTTTATGTATTGTGAATTAAACAATCAACACCTTATGCAAATTGTATGTATACAGTTAGATCTAAATATATGTTTATACAAGTTATAGGTTGCAAGTTAGATTTACACAAATATTTATATCATTCATGTAGGCTCTATGTATATATGTTTAAACCAATTGTGCCTACATGACTAGAATAGATCTATATTCACATGTTTTTATGCAAGTGAGAACTTATAATCATATCCATGTCAAGATCCGTTTAGGATTCATATGAAAGTTTATTGTTAGATCTATATTTATACATATGTGTTGCAAGTTCACACCCTTAAGTGGTTGTCAAAGTTATACATATAGTTTTGTCTTACGCCAGTTTTATGTTTGAGGTTATGCCTAGACCTATGCATTAACATGTTATACCATGTTGTAGTGGATTCATATGACACCTATTAGGTTATACTATGTTATACCTTTATGTTCGGCTAAAACTATATGATTCATGTGACACCTATTTAACTAGGCCCAATATTTATATGCTAGTTTGTGGCATGTTATGCAATGTTATGATATTCATGTCAATTATTTTGCAAGTTCACACCTATGATGTTCATATTGACTATGTCGAGAATGCCAAGTTTACACCTATGACATGTTTATGAATTATTTTTATGTCAATTTTGTGTATGCTAAATTAGGCTAAGTTTTTAGCCTAATATTATATGTCAAAATCATGCGGACGGAAAATTAGGCTAAGATTGTTAGCCTAATATTTAGACGGGGTAACGTTGAGTAAAATTGGTAATTATAGGAAACTTGACATAAATTGGTTAAAAATCACATAAGTGATTTATGACATAAAATGGTATTAATTATATACCTAAACTAGTGAGATTGATTGGAAACAAATTTGGCAGTAACTTGAATTTGAATAATTTACATAATTAAAATGTAAATTAGAAAATACGAATATGCTTAACCCGAGGTTGGATTGAGTTGTGATGTAAACCTGCCCGGACCCGCCCGGCTGTCCAGTAATCACAACAATACCTATCCAATGTGAGAGGTTAAGGCATTGGGCCTAATAAAGACCCGAGGTTAGACTGAGTTGTGGCGTAAGACTGCCCGGAACCGACCGGCATACAGGTAGCCATAACAATACCTGTCTAATGTGAGTGGTTGGTGCTTTAATAAGACAATTAAAGCTAAGTTAGGATTGGTAAGGTTAAGTTAACTAAAACACTTAACATGTTAACAAGACAAGAATTGTAGGGGTTAAGTAACTAAGAAAACACTTAGCCAATTTAACATGTTAACCAGACTAGAAGGTGAGGTTAAGTAAAGTTAATACACTTAACCAATTTAACATATTAACTAGACTAGAGGGTGAGGTTAAGTAAATTCAGGACACTTAACCGTTATAACCTGATAATTAGATAAGTGGGTGAGGTTAAGTAAATTTAGAATACTTAACCATTATAACATGTTAGCTAGATAAGTGGGTAAGGTTAAGTAAATACACTTAGCCAATTTAATATGTTAGCTGGACTAGAGGGTAGGGTTAAGTAAACTTAGAACACTTAACCATCATAGTGTGATAAATTGAACATGGTTAAGTTGAAACATGAAGGGACAATACTTAACCATTAGGACATGTTAATTAAACAGATGTTAGGGTTAAGTTAACTAAGGGAACACTTAACCGTTATAACATGTTAGTTACAACAGATGGGCAAGGTTAGGTTAAAAGGGACACTTAACCAATACAAGATGAATGGGTAGGGTTAAGTAATAAAAAATACTTAACCAATATAACTTGGTTTGTGATAGGGTTAAGTCAACATGAACTACTGATAACAGTTAGCCAGTTTAATATGACAAAGGAATGAGTTAAACTAACTTGAATTGACTAATGACACTTAATCAATCCAACTTGACGAGAAAGAGGGCTAAGTAGTAAACCTTAGTTAAGAAAACAACGATTCAGGAAACTAAGTGGTAAACCTTAGTTAGGAAAACTAAGTAGTAATTCTTAGTATAACACGAGGAGGAGCGAACGTCCATCTGATCTTAAAGAAGGCTCCAACGAATTGGGTTACGAAGCCCGAGGCTTCGGGGGGACGTGAGGGTACCCTTGGTATCCCTCTGTGAGAATGCAGATGATCTTCCTGGGCTCACAGAGGTTAAGGTCTGCGTTAGAAGAACCAAGGGTATGCCTTGGTTGCTATATAAGGAAACCTAAAGACTAGGATGGACCAGCGTGATTCGGTGGGACAAATAGCCCTGTGATAGCGACCCGTCGTCTACCTACCATCTTGAGTCAGTCGAGATACGCATGCGGAAAGGCAGAGAACTCCCAACAGACCATATACTTGCTATCTAGTTATGGGGGAGGCAGACCAATAGGAAAGTTGGGCATAGGTGGCAGGAGTATAGTTCTCGTGCTTGATTTTCTTGGATTGCCTTTCATTAGTTGAGGGAGGGGTCAGGTGGGACCATAGCCACTGGAAAAACAGACCTTAGAATCTGCATCGGCAGATATCTGAAAGCTCCCGACCGAGTTCCGTGTTTCTAGAATAGCCCTGCCACGAGACTCGGGTCACACATTTCAGGACATGTGCATCTAGACAGCGATAAACGTTTCGCGACACATACGTGGGGAAAGTCTAGGAACATATACCACTCTAGGTAGTGTGTCCTAGACTAGGGGCATCGTTCGACAGGTAGCATAATCCCTAGTTGGACCTAGGTGGCATAAATCCTGAATCCGAGAAGTATTAGATAAGTCGCATAAACCCTAGTTGAATCTAAGAAGCGCTCGATAAGGAAACCCTAGATTAGATCTAGGTAATAAATAATAGATGTACACCTAAAGGCAACCGCAATTACAGGGATTGGGATCACGTTATCATCTTTATACAGATTACTAGTTGGGATACTAGTTAGGTGGTGTAGAGATATAGAATGGGGTGTGATAGTATATTCGATTTAAACTATCTTGCTTTGGTTTATATTAGTCTGTTATTCTAGTACTGTCCCATTTTCCAATTTACTCCTGTCATGAACTTTATCCTGTTCACATGCTAAAAGCCACTAGACTTACTCAGGCTTTATGTCTGACTCTGTTTTTCTTTCGTCTTCTTTTCTTCCCGCCCCCCCCCCCCCAGGTAGTCAGGTAGGGAATAGCTCTGCTTAATATGGACTGTTACTCTTTCCAAGCTTAAAGACTCTTGGATATATCGCTTCAGACTCTCTTTTCTACTGTTATGGTTGACTTATGCTACATTGGGGAATATAAATATTATTTTATGCTTCTTTATTTTGTAAGACAGATGATACTCTGGTATTGGAAAGCAATTGTTGTATAAACTATTTTATCAATAAAGTAAAGTTTTATTTTCCGCTGTTTTAATTTTGTCTGTCTTGTAATTTATCTGCATCTTTTACCTTAAATGCTCCACAGAACTTAGTGCATTCCCTTTGTGAGTGACACTAACGGATGCGGGGTGTTACACCATACTTAACAGATCCAATCACCACAAACAACTCAATACGATTCATGATAAAATTATCATGATAAACTAACATCGACAACATTGTGCAATAATGGTATAATTCCACTTTTTAATTTAAACCAAATCATGGCTCAATCGTCTTCGCATCTAAAGAGCAACTATACTTACAATGATCGATGAACTTGAGTTCTGGATTCTGAGTTCCGAAATTGAGATGCTTTTATTTGGGTAGATAATCGTTGTGTTTTGATTTTAAATATGAATTAGATTTAGATTTGAATCAGCTTTGTTCATCTCTTAAGCGGCGGCTACTTAAAGTTATCTCATGGCAGCATGACGGCTCCAAGTTTAATTTATGTGAATTTAGGTTAGGTGTTAGGTTGTATGTATAGGATTTTAATTTTATTAGAACCGTCAGATAAACCCTGGAAATAACCACAGCCATCAGATCAACTTCAGAACTATCCAGAAGGCCACAGAGTGACTCAGCGAACCAGAAAAATGGTTCAGACCTGACCAGGCCGACCGGGTAGGTCGACCCCCTGGTCGACCTGGCTCCTGGGCGGGAATTTTCCCGCCCAGCCCAGTTTGGGTCGGTTTTTGAATTTTAAACTGAATTTTTGAGCTGTTTGAAATTTAAACTGATTTCTGAAACTTCGGAAGGCTATAACTTCTTCATACGGAGTCCGATTTACGCAAACTTGGACTCTATCTCAAGCAGAATTCCGAGACGAACGTAATGGCGTAACCCGTTTCTCTTAATTATCACATTTAGAATTAATTATACTTTAATTTGTTACTTTAGTGTAAACAGAAAATTCGGGGTGTTACAAGTCTCTGAATTATGTGCTGTCGAACTGGGTTCCATTATCAGTTATGATTACTTTGGGGATCCCAAATCGGCAAATGATGTTTCTGACAACAAAGTTAATCACTTGCTTTGTCGTGATCGTGGTCAATGGTTCAGCCTCTGCCCACTTTGTAAAGTAATCCATGACCGCGAAGGCGTATTTTTCCCCGCCTTTGGCGATTGGAAGACTCCCGATAATGTCAATCTCCCATATGGCGAACGACCACGGTCTCACCATCAAATTGAGTTGGCTGGGAGGTGCTCTGGGAATCTTAGCAAATTTCTGGCACCTATCACAGCATCACGAATAATCTGCTGCATCCCAATTTACGGTAGACCAAAAATATCCATATCGCATTATCTTCTTTGTCAACGTTTGACTTTCAATGTGATCTCCACATTCACCTTCATGCACTTCTCTTAGCACACGTTTGATGTTGTCATGCGCTATACACCGGAGTAGGGGCATCGAAAATCCTTGTCGGTAGATAACTTCTCCCTGCATGACATATCTTGGGGACTTGCGAAAAACGGCACGCCTCTCACTCTTTTTTGTTGGGAGTGTTCCATTTTGCAGGAAGTTCTTTATCGGTGTCATCCACGACAGTCTTTCTGGTTCTCCAGTACTAGATCAGCTTCCATCTGATTAATACTCGGAGATTCTAATAACTCGATTGAGACCATCTCTGTATCTTCTGGGTTATCGGAACTTGCTAACTTAGCCAACTTATCCTCTTTACGATTCTCTGTTCACGGAATGTGGGATATATTGTAAAGCTCCAGGTTGTCCAATAACCCCTCTACCTTTTCTAGATAAGCTGCATGTCGTGGTCCTTTCGTTTGATATTCCTTCCGAACCTGACAAACAACAATTTGAGAGTCGCAAAAGATGTTCAACGTCACAACTCTCAACTCCTTAGCAAGTTTCAACCCAACAATCAGGGCCTTGTATTCACAATCGATGTTAGTAGAGGAGAATTCCAGTCGTAGAGCATAATAAATTGGCCGTCCTTCAGGAGTTATCAATACAACTCCGGCGCCGGACCTTCGATCATTCTTAGCACCATCTATATATAGCTTCCTGGTGCTTGATTCTAATTTCTGTTCTGGTGGGTCAGTTCCTTCATCCAACTCATCCTCTTCGAGGATTGTGAATTCAGCAATGAAATCGGCCAATGCTTTCCCCCTTATCGAATTTCTGGTTAGGAAGTTCAAGTCAAACTGACTTAGCTCGATGTTCCATTTGAGCAGTCTCCCAGATGCATCAGGTCGCCACAGGATCTGTCGAAGCGGATGATCGGTGTATATAACAATCGAGTGAGCTTGGAAATAGTGGCAAAGCTTCCTGGAGGCAATTAACAAGATGTAAGCAAGCTTTTCTATCTTTGGGTAATTGCATTCTGCTGCCACCAATTTCTTGCTCACAAAGTATACCGGTCTCTGAATTTTATCCTCCTCGCGCGCGAGTACTCAGCTGATAGCATGCGACGATACTGCCAAGTAGACGAATAAATCTTCATGATCCACCGGCTTGAACAATATTGGGGGTTTCTCCAAAAGATGCAGCAGGTTCGGGAAGGCTTCAACACAATCTGATATCCATTCGAAATTGCACTTCCTTCATTTTATCAAATTCAAAAAAGGAATGCACTTATCGGTGGCCTTGGAAATAAACCAGCTTAACACCGCAATCTTCCCTGCTAAGTTCTATACATCTCTGATCTTCCGTGGTTCGCTAATATTTCTGATTGTTGTAATCTGGTCGGGATTAATTTCAATTCCACGTGAACTAATGGTAAAACCAAGGAATTTTCCCGATGCCGCTCAGAATGAGCACTTCAACATATTAAGCTTCATTCCATAGCGTCTAAGGATATCGAACATCTCAGCCAAATCTGCTGTGTGATCGGACGATCGCTTAGATTTCACAAGCATATCGTCCACATAAACATTCATAAATTCCCCAATTTGGTTGTAGAACATACGGTTCACTAGGCATTGGTATGTCGGTTCGGCATTCTTTAATCCGAATGGCATGACCACGTAGCAATACAATCCAAGTTCGATGATAAAACTGGTATGTTCTTGATCTGGCACGTGCATGGGAATCTGGTTATAACCTGAATATGCATCCATGAAAGAGAGGAGTTCATGTACCGCCGTTGAGTCCACCAGCTGATCGATTCTTGGCAGTGGGAAGTTATCCTTTGGACAGGCCTTGTTCAGGTCCGAAAAATCAACGCATGTACGCCACTTCCCATTAGCTTTTTTGACCAATACGGGTTCGATAGTCAGTCGGGATAAGTAGCATCTCTATTAAATCCGTTATCTCTCAATTTCTCTACTTCCTCTTTCAAGGCAGCCGACCTCTCTGGGCCCAGCATACGTCTTTTCTACTTCACAGGAGGGTGCTTCGGGTTTATGCTTAGCGAGTGACTCATAATTAATGGTGAAATCCCGCACATATCAGCATGGGTCCAAGCGAACACATCTAGGTTCACCCACAGAAAGTCCATTAGCTCCTTCGTTCGGATGGGATCTAAATGAGATCCGATCTTCAAAAACTTTGTCGGGTCGTTGTCATCGATCAGAATATCCAAGGTCGCTTCATTAGGTGTCGCCATTCTGCATCCCAAATCCTCATCCTCTCTGGGATCTGTGTCTTCGAGCAGATCATCGGGTGACTCCTTCGGCAATATCTTATTTGTTTGCTATGCTGAACCCTCCTTTGCGGGAGGGGAGGTACTCCTCGGTTCTATGCTATCTACATCGTGTAGGATTTTTAACTCATCCATGTAGCAAGCTCTCCCATTAACTTTGTCACCACGGACCATCCCTACTTCGACTTCGGTAGGGAATTTTAAAAATAAACACCCGGCCGCAATGTAGGCTTTGAACTCTGCAAGAGTCGGTCTACCCAAGAAGGCGTTGTATGGTGAATCAATATCCATAACAACAAACGGAAGGATTCGTACTCTCCTACGATCTCCTTCTTCAAGCTCCACGGACAATTCCACTACTCCCATTAGAGGCATTGATGAGCCGTTGAAGCCACGAATCCATCATGTGCATGACTTCAAATCCTTGCCCTCCAGTTTCATTTGGTCAAATGCTTTCTTGAACAAAATATTAACGGAACTCCTGTAATCAATAAGGATTTTCTGTACAAGGGCTGGACCAATGATAGTTGTAATTACCAATAGGTCGACACTCGGAGTCTCTACTCCCACACTTTCTCTCTCTTTGAAGATAACGTCATCTGTAATTGCCTTCTGTTGCTTCGCGGGAGTAGTATCTTCAAGGGAACTACACTCTTCCATTTCTAGCTGCTTAGCGGCACTAACATACTGTTCGATGGTTTTATTGCTAAATCCAGCTAGATATGGTCCTCCGACCATAGTATTAATGACTATCCCTTTCGCTTTCTACGGAATAGTAAGTCTAGGGGCAGGTTGGTTCTGATTCGGAGAAGATCCTCCTTGCCCCTATCTTTAGAGGCAATCTTGCACTCGTCTAACTTCCCTACTCAAAGCAACTTTTCGACAACATCTCTCAAGTGGTGACTCTCATTCGTAGAGTGAAAGTCTCGTGAAATAGACAGATTTTCCCGGTTTCACGCTCTTTTTCAGTCGAATATCTAGGTGAAGGTTTCTTGTATTGGATAACATTGTAGGTATCCAGATAAATGTTCTCCAAGGTTTCATTCAGCAGCGTATAATTCTCCAAAGACTGAAATTGAGGCATCTTTTTGAGATCGTTCCTCCGATTTCTGCCTCTATTGTTTCCGTTCCCACCTTGGCGGTCATTTCCTGCACTCTTGTTGCCGACATTCATTTCAACTTTCCCTACACTGTCGCCAGATTGCTTAATGACAACGTTGCTCTGGATATCTTCTCTCGGGGTTTCCTCTTATTTTCTTTTTCGGTTGGCTTATATCTCTTCCCACCATAGACGAATGTTTGCCTATTCATAAAACAATTCTCTAGTTAATGGCGGTTTTTTGACCAGGTACCTTCCGAATTCCGTGTCTTTATTGACTCCGTCTATTAGTGCCATCAAGATGGTCTGCTCGTGGGGGTTACTCACTTCTGTAACTGCCAGATTGAAATGGTCTAAATACGATTTCAAAGTTTCCCCAGGAGCTTGTTTGATTATAGAGAGTGCGATGACGTTCTTGGATTTTTGGGCATGAAGTCGAAACTGATTCATGAAGCTCTCACTTAACTCTCTGAAGTTGGAGATTGATCGGGGTGGAAGGCGTGTAAACAACATCAGTGCGACATCTTCGAGATATATCGGGAAAGCCTTGCACTTTACGGTGTCAGGAGATGTCGCGGCGTTCATGTACCAGGAGTATCTCATTAAAAGCTGCCTCGGATCAGTCCCCCTTCCATATTGGTCCATAGTAAGTAGATTCACTACAAGAAAATGGCGTCTTTACCTACAAATTGTAAGTGTAGGTAAAACTAACATAATGGTGGGTAATATATTTTAGCTACCAATATGGAATTGGTAGAGATTGGTAGGTAAAGCTTAGTAGAGATAGAGTGTTTACCTACACTTATTGATATTGGTAGGTAAAAGAATCAATGGACCCCACTGCGTTATGACTCAAATGACGAGTCATTAACTGATGTGTTTGATGATGTGTCATCCTACATGGCTGCTGATATGGCTGATGATGTGTCATCCTGCATGGTTGCTGACATGATTGTCATAGAAGTATACACATGGCATATATTAATGCCGACACTTGGCATTTAATGGTTGGTTCATGTGTCAAAAAATAATCTGTCCACGTGTCATCATTTGATTAGTGCACATGACCTCATTTTTTAGGCCGCATGGCATTATTTGATTAGTCCATGTGGAATTATCCGATTTGCCACGTGGCATTATGTTATTGGTCTAGATTATATAACGTTATGTTTTTAAAAACCTTTGCTATTTTGATTTAGCAATGGTTTATGGCTGTTGTGGATTTGCATATTTTTTAAAAAATTACCTTTTGACTCTTTTACAACACCAAATTCATTTAATTTTCATACTTAATATAAAAATTTGCAAATTTAATATGATATCCCAACAGAAGATCATTAAATAAAACATTTTTTTTATAGATATAACACAAAGACTAAAGTTAACAAGTTTTGAAATTACAATGGTATGTTACACATAAAAGTTCAGTAGCAATAGAAAAAATAATACTACAATTAACATTACATAGTTCGCAAGCATATTAATCTATACATAGTACGTTAAACATACTAAGTACATAGCATAATGCAAAGTCTGTCCTTAATCGGTACATAGTTCGTTGCCTCGAAGCCATCCTCCATATTGGCTCTGGCTTTCAACATTTCTTTTGCATCAACTTCTTTCAGTAAGTAGAGTTTTTCATGTTTAATAAGGCAGGAGTGCATAGCTAGGCAAACTAAAGGTGATTCATTTCTCCAACTGCTGCAAAGAAATAATAAATTAAACTTGAGTATTCATGATAACATTATCATATATTAAGTCAACTATAACAATTTGTCAGCCCATGCTCAAATTGTTATTTGTCATACTATATGGTTAATTGTATAACAGGAAAAAAATCACTGTCATAATATATGGTTATTTGCCTTACTCTAAGTTGTAAATGCTAGAAAGGCTTCTTCTACCCTGGTAACATAGCTGAGAGCAGTATCAAAAATCATTAATTAAAGTCCCTTTGGGGACATCCAAATAAAAAAAAATCATTAAACAATGGATGCATGAGAATTAATAATATAATGAATATTTGGCAAAAAAAGGGATGAATTTACAATGATCGTATCTGAAGAAGAACAATCCTTTTTTCCAAAACTCCCGAATTTAAAACCGCATAAATTTTCATGCTAATTCATTACCCATTTTCTTATTGGACAGTCATTATCTAGTTGATTAAGCGGATATTACAATTAAAAACCTTATTTTTCATGGACCTGAATTAAAATTCGAAGACCTGAATTAAAATTCGAAGACTTGAATTGAAAAGCATAATTGATGACTTGAGTTACCCAATTTTTCATGGACCTCAATCGTTGAACAGGTTTTGTGAAAAAAATGAAGCCATCCTTTGTAGAAGCAAAATGATTCAAATATGAGAATTAATCGCCATATTGTAAAACTTCAAAAATTAGATCTTAGCATAAGAGGGAAAACAAAACCATAGAAATAAATTTAGTACGTAACTTTATGATCTTACTGCTAGAAATATTGTTGCTTGTACAATAATTAAATAGGTTGTAGCAAAAAAAGAGTTAAATTTGAATATAAATTTGGATATTAAAAATAATCAAAAAATTGAATGGTAGCATAAGAGGGGGAAAACAAAACCCAAAGAACAAAATGGTAAGGTAAAATTTTGATCTTATTTTAAAGTTTTCGCAGGCACTAATTCCAATTTGCACAAACTTTTCTGCCATTGTTTTTTTTGAAGTTACCACGGGTAGAAGAGAGAGTAACGAAAGTGAAGGAAGTAACCTGAGAGGTTGAACGAATTAAGATGGCTATTTTTGAAAATGCCAATTGAAGTAAATTAATTAATGCATGATTAGAGGGATAATTAGTAAAGATTTAATGTAAATTTTATCGGAAGATTTACTTTGTGTGAATATGTTATCTTAAATAGTATTATTAGGCAATAAATATTTATTTATCATACATAAGACTGACAGTTTATAATATTTATTAGGCAATAGATATTTATTTGGTAGATTATATTTACACAACGTAAATAACCTTGCATATAAAAAATAATTAGACATTATATATACTACTTCTTGCTTGATATACATCATGCATTTACCAAAACAATCCTCCTTTAGAAAAACAAATGCATTTATTTCTCTTTTTACTAACTTCCTTTATCATGCATTATTAGCTTTTTCCTTCCAATAAAAGACAAAACATAAATATAAGCTTTGAAATCGAACCTATTAGTTTTATACCAAATCAAACCAGAGATTAGTAGAAAGTTATCAAATGAGATCAACATCAAATCAAATTGAATTAGCATTGAAAATGAATCAAATATATGATAATTAATTAACATTGATATGAATCAGATATTAAATGGTACCATATTGACGTTAATATATAGAAGTATGAAACAAACTAACTCAAACGTTAATATGTTACCATTTATTCCATACTTGTTTTAACGTTAACTAATAACATGTTAATTTATATTAATTTATACAAGTATGAAGTTGATTAACGATAATTTATACAATGTAAGCATTTATTAACATGAATAAATGCAACCATGTAACCATTTATACAAATAATATGTTACCGTGTAATAAATGGTACCATATTAATTTATGTTAATTTGTATGTAAATTAACATGGTAACATTTAATATGTAAATTAACGTAAATTAACATGCTACCATGTAATGTTAACCATTCATTAAAAAAATAAATTTATACAAATGTTACCATTTATAAATGCTACCATGTATAAATTAAGGTTAATCAACGACAATTAATTTATACAAGTACGAAATAAATTAACACAAACGTTACTATGTTGCCATTTACATCATGTATGGAGTCTACGATGTACAAATTAATCAACGTTAATATGTTACCATTTATTTCATACAAACGCTAAATGTTAACTCTGGATAAATTAACACAAACATTAAGGAAGGCTAATGTCAACCATGTTTTAACAAAACAAGTATGAAATAAACGGAAAAGAAATTAAAGAAAAAACAACGTTAATTAACACAAACTCTTGATATACACACACACACATATACACACACAAACAAGATGGACTTGATTCATATGTTTGTAAATATATATCAAATATTAAAATGGAATTGAATGTATATTATACTATCCAAATATCATGTGTAAGAACAACAAAGAGTAAAAGAAAAGAAGAATAACAGAATATACATGTAATTAATTTCTTATATGCATGAATCTCTTCCATATATCATTGAATATATTCCGTATATGCATGAATGTAATTGTTTCGGATGGTTATTTTAGAGCTGGAGCTAGAAAATATACTAATTTGGCCTGCAAAATACACAGATGCAAAATTACCAGATGCCCATATGATTATTATTTTGTTATTTTATCGTTATTGTACAGATTCATGCATGAATAAACACTACACCATAATGGCCATTTGACAACCTTTTTTTTTTTCAATTGTCAACACTTATTTGTGTTGCCGTGTAGTATCAAGAATAAGCGTTGCTATGTTAAAAATGTGTTGCTAAAAATACAAATTTATATTTTTCTTATTGCCAACGCTTATTTGGGTTGGTATGCCTAGTTCCCAGGGGTAAAAACGTAAACACCCTCTTTTATTCTGCCGAAACCCTATGCTTACCCATCCTCAATGCTTAACAATCCCTCAGCCGCATTGATAAGAATTAGAAAGCAGAAACACGCTGATTCAAAGAAACGTGATTTTCCTTCCACTTCGGCCATTTCCAGTTGGACGATTTGGAGATCCACGGGTAGATTCATGGCAAGGAAGCAGGTGATTTCCGCAATTTTCAGTGAACAAGAAAAACCCCTAAATTCCTACATTTGTTGATATTACTTTAGGGTTCGAGTGGTTGCTTGAGATTTCTTTTGTTCAAAAGTACAATAGCTAATCTAGTATAATGTTTTTTCGTCTATTCCTTACATTTTTTATGGGTATATTAAGTTTAGTATTTTTATGGGAAGCTTGCGCGGATGGGTTCTTTGTTTTTCCCTTTTTTATCTACATGCTCTGATCTTCGATTGGGTGAATCATTGCAAGGGGAACTGAGTATTCAAATACATGTTTAGGTCCAGCAACATGGATTTTTTTAAGGCAAAAATCAGAATAAACATAACATTATCTGTTTGCCTTAGCTTATCGACACAAAAAATCTAATGTTTTCTTTGTTGTTGTAGAATACAATGTAATAGACCTAACTTATAATATATATGTATCCTCTTCCCCAAAAAACAAATTGTCATCGGACCCGGTTACACTGGTTTAGAAATGGATTCGGTTTGGAAAGGACTTGGATCTGAAGTAACTGTAGTTGAGTTTGCACCTGACATCGTCCCTTCCATGGATAGTGAAATGTGCAAACAGTTTCAATTCATGCTGGAAAAGCAGGAAGGAATTCATGCTAAAGACAAAAGTGGTATCATTCGACACATCTGGGTCGGGCATTAAGCTAACCCTCCAACCCGCACCCAGTGGCGACCAGACCACATTAGAGGCGGAAGTACTCCTAGTTTCAGCAGGTAGATTGAAAATGTGATACTTGGTCCGATGCTTGCGCACAAAGATGAAGAAGACGGAGTTGCATGTATTGAGTTCATAGCGGGTAAAGAAGGGCATGTGGATTATGACATGGTACCCGAAGTTGTGTACATGCATTCTGAGGATGCTTACGTAGGGAAGATGGAAGAGCGGGTGAAGGCTACTGGGGTGAGTTATAGAGTGGGCAAGTTTCCGTTCATGGCTAATAGCAGGGCAAAGGCTATAGATGACACTAAGGGTTTGGTGAAGATGTTGGACGAGAAGGAAAGCAATTCTCCAGCGATTCTCACAAAAGGATGGGATCCGAACTCGAGCTCTTAGGATTTTAATAAGGAAAAGGAACGGTAACTTCGGGCGATTCAAAGTCGACTCTCAAACAGTCGTCGGCTTGTGGTATAGTAGCTTGATGCTTGGGGCTGGGTACAGTTTTGGAACACCCACCAGACTCGGACCGGTACAGTGCCTATAAAATGTTGAGTAGGGAACAATCTCTTGTTCGTTTAGGATTTCTTCAGAAAATGATGAGTACTACTCAATAATATTATCCTCAGTTATTAATGGTTTGCAGAAATGGCTTCAACCATGAGGTTGCAGGAGCTTGCTGCATATTTTGTTTACCTGAACCTGTTCAACTGGTATATTTTCCTTCATATGTGTGTAGATACAAAGAGTTTGAACTATTCAGCCCTTAACATAACCTTCATATGTGTGTAGATACAAAGAGTCAAGTATTTGTTTCCTGTTATACATGACTTGATTAAATATTCAATATGGTTTCACTGTTGTCATTAGTTGAAATTATTTTTCCAACTAAACCATAACTGAATTTCCTTTTTTTTTTCAAGGTGTCACTGCAATCGGTCCAGCAGCTCAATGGTGTCTATCTTCTGTTAGCTCATTTGTGTTGTATATTTCAAAGTAGGTCACTCTATTTTTTGTTTCAAAGTACAAAGACATTCATATTTTTCTTTCACCATTATATATATGCACGCTTCCTTTCTAAGCTTCAGCTGTACAATTATGATTACGATTGCGAAGACATGAAGTTTTCTACAACTATGTCCTACAAGCCTGACTCAGTTTATAAACAGACAATGTCCTACAAGCCTGGCTCAGTTTTTAAACCAAGCCTTAACGGCTCAGTTTCAACTCGAAATTGTGTTTCTCCGGCTCAGTTTCGAGTTGAAACTGAGCTGTGAAGGCTCAGTTTAAAAACAAGGATATATTATACATGTGTAATGTGTTAAATTTGGGTATATTTTGCCTTTTTAGGTTCAGAAGTTTCTGTATAAGAGTAGTTTACCTTATTTCATTTGGGTGTATTTTCTTCTAGACAACTTATATTATTTCAGACAGTTTAGTTCCAGATTTCCAGACTTTCAGACCGTTTATTTTGCTTTTTAAGTTCACTTCCAAACTTTCAGACAGTTTAGTTCATATATTTTTTGCTAGACAACTTATATTATTTTGTTCATTTAGGGTCCAATTCTCTATGGACAAAGCTTAGTGCAACCATGCAGTTCAGCCGTCAAATTTTGTATATTAGGTCTTAATAACTTGATTAGCTACTCAGTTGGTGATCTTATACTTTAAATGTAAACTACTACTTATAAGTGCCTATATGTGCTTATATATGCTTATATGTGGTTAATATAAACATGAATAGTTAGTTTCTAAACCTAGTATTCTGAAGTGATATCGTAGACACTAATCGTTCTTGGCTGAGAAGCGATTCCACTTAACTTCTCAAATGATATGTTTATGTTTTTATTAACAGGCATCGAAAAAGTGTCAGTTTGGAGAGGTGATACAACGTACAGAGCATAGGTGATATAACGCACAGAACAAAAGCTTGGCACTCCAGGTCAGTCATAAGAGTTAGCATATATCAAGTTTTTGTCTGCTATCATATGAGTCTGATTTAGTGATATATAAACTGCAATATAATAAGTAGTGCTGGAGAATGAAGATAACTGGAGCGTGGAGCAGAGACAACTTTTTTTTGAAGCAACACAATTCATTTATTGATGGACTTTACTAACATATGCTATTTTGCTAATCTGGCAGGAACTTTTACAGTATCATGGGCAGAGGGTTTCAAAACTGAATGCATGTGATCATTGAGGTATGTTTTTATATTATTGTATTTGTTGTGTGTTGGCATACTAGTTTATGAACATGGTTCAGAACACCATAAACATGCTGCCAGGCATTTAACTGTAACGTTTTTAAGTAGATTTTGATTAGAAAGTAATGGATAGCCGAGAAACTTTTGTGGTTTGCTATAATGTATGCCTAAAAAAGCAAACTTTTGTGGTTTGCTATAATTTTGAAACATTTTCCCATTGGTCTTCAACACATACGAACCTGACGTTTCATGTGCAAACTTGATTCATTTTTCTTACTTTATTAGCAAGCATTTTGCTTCTCTTTTTTACTATAATGAATCCATTTTGGTCTAACATAGATATGCATGTACAATATAGTACTTACTAAATACGGTATGATCGTCCGCTAATTTTAAGACTTATATTGCGAATTGTTTTGTAAGACAGTATTTACAAATAATGGATTGTAAGTTTACCATTACATATAATGGATTGTAATTGTTTTGTAAGGCGCAGTAATACTGCGCCAATCGGCTCAGTAATACTGAGCCGTTTGGCGTAGTTTCACGGCGCTATAGACTCAATAATATTGAGTCGTTTGGCTCAGTTAAACTGAGCTGAACGACTCAGTATTATTGAGGCTAAGGCGCAGCGAAACTGCACCAAAGGCTCGGTATTACTGAGCCTAAGGCGCAGTAATACCTTGCTGATCGGCTCAGTAATACTTAGCTGTTTTGCAGTGTTGTTGGTGTCCAAGTTTTGGACCATGTATGTGACGGGCATATGGATTGCAATAACATGCTAGCTGCAAACATTTATATAATGGATTGACAAAACAAAGCTGACAAAATATGAAAGATATCAGTGTACAGGGAAGAAAAGTGGGCTAGTATCTCTTTGCAGTTTTCCATCAAAAACTCTGACTCTGCTCATTTTCTCCTCACACCAATGTAGTTGATTGATGCTAATATCGGACATTCTTAGTACTCTTGATACAAGTTTCAGGTTTATTAGTCCCATCAGTATCTGAATTTGTTCTTCTTGTGTTAAGTTCCTCTTTCTTATGCATTTGTGTCTCCTACCGATATCCTTGAGCTTTACTTTTTTCTACAAAATTATGTTAAAAACAGCAATATTTATATTTATTGCTTGAAAAGCTTGTTTTTTCTACTTAATAAATGTAACTTAAAGAACTTTGTTTGATCGGTTCACCATCTATATATGTAATCTCGCATCTTTTTCAATTCCAACTGGTTGTATAGTTAAAGTGAATACAAATCATGTGCAAGGCATGTTGTGTATAATGTATGTGGAATCACTCATGATTGTGATATTTTGAAACTCATCATACACATTTCAAAGTTAGTTTGAGATTTATGGAACATTCAATAAATCTTGATAACGACACTTGATTCCTAAACTATAAAAATGAAAGAATCGACTGACTCACTCTTCTGTTGGATTTCTTGAGAAATCGAAGGAAGGTAACATTGACTGAACTGGATCTCCTTTTCATAAATGCTTTAAATATATCTCTTCTGTTGGCTTTAAATTACACTGACTGATTTAAATTAGATTTAAATTCCTATGCTGTTTTATTTGATGTGATTTAAAATTAGATTTAAATTTTGAGACTGTTGTTTATTTAATTTCTACAGATGTCCTCCTACTCAAGGCCTTCGACTGATTATTGTGACTACTTCCAACGGTATTGTCCATCGGCCTATTCAGACGATTCGGGCGATCCTACTCAAATTGTTTGCTCAGCCGAATCTCAGACACCAACTCCGTTTAGCGTCTACGAGAGAATAGAGTTGAGTTTAGAAAAAGATTTGGCATTATTAAGTGTTCAGAATGATATGGCATCGCCTACCAGATCGACAACACCTACAAGATTGCCACCCCTACCAACATACTATGTTGGAGAAGCACAATCTCGAAGGTTGTTATGCCGTTGCAACATTAAACCAATATTCAGAACATGCTATTTGAATAAAAATGTTGGTCGCCGATATTTTATTTGTGCAAACACTGGAACTCTTAGAGATTGTGGATTCGTCCACTGGATTTACGAACCATTATGTGATCCTGGTGTGGAATTTGCATTGGAGGTTCTTGAAGAAAACAAAAGGCTTAAAAAGGAGCTTAAATTGCAAGATTTCATCGAGCTCAATAGACAAAAGATGTGTCAAAATTGAAAGGTATGACTTTTAACTTATAACATTTACTGCTATTTGAAACTTAATTGATGTTATTTCATTAAATGCACGCAGAAAGCAGTAGAAGAAGCAGAGAAAATGAGAAAAATTGGTGGTACAAGCTATGCAAATTTTTGGATGTAAGGTTCGTTATATAGCTGGAGTTTCGCGTTTGGTACTTGTAGACTTCAAATATGAAAAACATCTTGCATTATGTTAATTCTGTATTGTTATTACTATGGAATCGGATATTGTATATATATTAAATTTAATATCTTTATGTATTGAATTTTTTTGTTAGTTCATACTTTGCCGTTACCATGAATATGGATTTTTATTTCTTGTTGATTTGGTTACATGTTGCTATGTTGAGATAATACCATAACTGAATGAATGCATATTAAATAGAGCTTATGCTATCTTATATGCAAATATTAGTGTTGCATGATACCAACGTTTATAAGTGTTGCGAATATAATATTGCCAACGCTTATAAGCGTTGTGAATGAATATTTGCCAACGCATATAAGCGTTGCGACTGAATATTTGCCAACGCATATAAGCGTTGGGAATGAATATTTGCCAACGCTTATATGCGTTGGTAATACATTGCCACCCCTCCATAGCAACACTAATAAGTGTTGCGGAAATTGTTTGCGACAGTTATACTCGTTGGCAATCACCTGTTTTGGTGTAGTGAAAAACGTGAAAAATATAGTTATTGGGGTATTTCAAGTAACATGTTTTTAGAAAGAGAAGAAAATCAATTAAGTTTTAAAGTAAAAATGCATCGCTTATTTTAGAAAGGATGTAAACATAGCAATTATAATAAATAGTTGTCATCAGGAAGATTGGTATTTATTTGTAGTGGCAGTTTTTGTGGTTTATACTGTGGCCAATCAAAAGAGACTACGTGAATTGAGGCCACAAAAGAGATCACGTGGATTGAGATTTGTACCGTTAGATTTGATTAAAATAATCTGTTAAATTTAGAGCTGGAGAGAATGGTGTAGATTGTGTCTCTGCAATAAACTAGAGAAAATATGTTTTAGTCATTTCAATTGATGACATATTAGCGTGAAATTGTGAAACATTTCAGAAAAAATTAAAATTAATCAATTGTTTGGAAAAAATTAACAATGTATGATAAGTTATTAACGAATGATTATTTAATATTAGCTATTTACAATTTAATTATTGTTTATCAATTCATTAATGGTTAATTATTTTGTATTTCAAAATAATTATTAATATTTAATAAAGAAATGATTTTACAAAAAACATTGCTATGATATGTAAATGAAAATTTCAATTCAAAAAAAAATGTTAGAATATACTTTTTGACACATCATAACACGACTCGCCATTATTTTTATTGAAAGTTTAAAATGATATGAGAAAAACGTAGGGGCTAATAGAAAAAAAAACCTTCTATATATGTGTAGATAATACATTTTACTTACCTATAATTATTGGTAGATAATCATCTCTTAACAATTTTATAACATTGACAATATTTACCTACCAATAAATTTTACCATTGAATATTGGTAGATAAAGGTTCTCTTTGCCTACCCATATCTATTGGTAGGTAAAGGTCAAATTTCTTGTAGTGATTGAAACGCCTCGGGTACTGGACAACCAGTATGTCGTCGGTAAAAGGTGTATGGCTGCGATCGATACCCCAGTCTTCATTGGTGTAACCTCTGCTAACTGCCATAATCTGACGTACCATAGCCTCAACTTCGATGTTAGTTAATGTGGGTTCAGGTTCGGCACTCCTTACCCTTCCAGCACTTTCGGCTCCTATACCAGGCGACGTCCTTCGGTTTCTTGCGAGAGCAGAGTTCCCTTGCCCCCCTACGGTCCCGTTCGTTCACATGACGAGTAGGTTGAAGAAGTTGGCCCTTGGTAGGATTCGTGATATTTGGGTCGATGGGAAGGACATGAGATCCTCGCATCAGCAGCAACATTGGTTCTCTTAAGCTTGGATCTTTAGGTCCTAGGACATGGGCCGCATCTTTGCAGGATCCAATGATCCAAACGTCATTTGCTCGAGGTTCTCAGTTATTTCATATGGCCTTCTTGGAGGTATTACATTCTCTTCTGAGGAAGATGAGTAATCAGCGGTAAGCCGATGAGTTGGAGAAGGCTTTCTCTGCTTACGATGCTCATCCATCTGCCTATTCATCGCATTCATGTTATCTCGGGTTGCAGCCGTATCACGTCTTTGGGCCTCTAAAGCGTCGTTATTTTGGTCTAACATAGCAAGAAAGCGCGAAGAATCCATCTGTGAAACAGGTGCAGAAGCAGGGATTTGACTGATGGTAGTCACAACTGGAGTTAGAGCATTTGTATCGGCTCGAGTAGAAACACCAACACCTATCTCATTCGGGTCGTCCCTATTGGATCGATTAGCTTGGCACTACCAGGTCAGATCGGGGAAACATTATCATCATGGGTCGGTGGAGTACCGCTGGTTACATTTAGGCCTTCGGATTGGATACTAGAACCCCCTCCGGGTCAGATACCAGAAGACCCTTTGGGTCGGGTCGGCTCCGAACCGCCCCTTGCGACCTGGTAGTGATGAGTGCTTGTGCGTTATCCTACTGGTCTTCGTTTACGTTATCCACTCGGGAAATTTACGGTTCCATTCCTTTCCTTAGAGCCATGGAATTTGAGTCTGTTGAAATTAATGAAAACTTTGAAAATGGTAGAAATGCGGACTATCTCTTCGGACTTGAAAATCCAAATAGTAGAATGACAATCCGAAAAGCTGGGAATTAAACGTTCTTAGTGAAAGCTCCTAAAAGTGGTTCTAAAACCAAACTAACTAGAAATCTTGGAGAATTATAATCTAAAAAATAGATAAAAAACAATCGACACACAATATTTATAGTGGTTCCGCGTCAACGAGCCTATGTCCACTTTATAATCCTTTGATCGATGAAACGATTACAAGTACAATACAAATAGCCACTAAACCTCACAAGTACAATTAACAATCTCTCCAAATCTATAGAATTATACTCAGGAATTTAGAGTACAATCTGAATAAAACAGAGAAATATTGCTAATGGTGAAGTCTGAGTACTTAGGATGCCAATAAAGATCCCACAAAATGGCAAATTCTGGTGTATTTATAAGTGGAGAGCACAGGCGGGTCGGGTGCCACGTGGGTCCCATCCCATAAGTCTCGGATTCGGGCATGCTGAAGTGGTTCCAGCGCATTAGCTTCGTGGGATAATGGGTAGTTACCGCTCCGCTATTGTAGGAATGTGGAGTAACTACTTCAGGGTAGTGAATGCGGATCGGGTCGAATATGGAGGTACCCCGACCCGATCAGATGTATCTAGCTGCCTTCATGTGTTACGTGGACCGGGTAGTAATCCTCCGACTCGACCAGACATTCCCACTTAGATGCCTTCTGGAGCCATGCAGAGCGGATAGTGATGCACCAAACCAATCTGCCAAATGTTTTTATGGAGTTTAGCTTCTTGTGTATGCGGGGATTGAGTCTTAGTTCTTCCGATCCAACCCAATCTTACTCATCATGTGTTTATGCACAAGTTCTCCCTCTTGACTTGAGGTTCCTTCATCGATCTGAACTGACTCTGTTACCCATCAATGACCGTCTGGGCTTTGCATGGCCTAGTCACAAAGTAGGCCAATAGGTACATAAAATGTCATTTACTTAATGTCTACATTAAGTCAAATCTAACATGTCCAATATATGCATACTATTTATCAACTACGTTCCAACATGTACAAGTTTATGCATATTATCCATTTACAGCAAGTATACACATTATCCCTTTTTATCAGTTTACAACAAGCCTAAACATGCGTATATTACCCCTTTCCATAATTATAGCTACTCAGTCCCAATTTAATAATATGCCTAAATTCCTTTTTTATATTATTCATTATTGCCCTAATTATATGCACACTCTAATCGGGTATAGCCTAGGCTTCCAAAGGCCAAGGCTTAGCGTAAAATAAAAAGGGAAAACAGAGGAATAAGAATAGAATCAAATCAAATCACATAGGCATATAGGCAAGAATGGAAATAAACATAAAACTTAGAAACAGGGAAAAGGAAGATAGATACATAATACTTGTTAATTATCCAACAACATAAACATATGTTTTACTATCACAATGGCATAAGTCTTTAACATGTATGACATATGTTTTACTATCACTACGACATAAGTGTTTAATGTGTATAACATTTATCCTATAAACACTGCATATCCTAACCCAATTTTATTTAACTGTCATGTTATAGTCTAAGAAATCAAATTTGAAAATGATAGGGAATTCACAGTGGGTCTTATTAAAGAAGAGAATAAATCTCTTATATATATAACTATGCCGTAGAAAAGTCCAATCCAAGTTGTATGTATGCAAGTCCTGAATGTTGTCTCTGTAGATCTGGATCTCACCATCATTCCCCCATTATATGTTTATATTTTTCAGAATAATTTCATCGAGATAGAAGAAGATATGAAGAAATGGTGTAAGTCGGAATGGGAGAAGCCACATATTTATAGATTCAAAGAGTCAACCTCAGTCTTTAGTTTCTAGGGTTTTAATCTTAACCATAGACGCAGTGCTAAGTCAGCAACGAATATAGTTCAAAAAACAGTCCAGATTCAATGTACGAATCCACCTAGTTATGAAGTGGGTCGACCCACCACCCCATGGGGTGGACCCTAGGGTTGATTCAGGCCGAGTGTGGGTGGTCCCACAATGGTCCTGGTTCCCGCGCCTTTTCCCACCTCGTTTCATTTGATAATTCTGGAATTATTTTGATCTTATATTTATATATAACCCTCATATTTATACAAACTTCTAATGCCCATAACTTCTTCATATGTTATCCGTTTTACGTAAACTTGGGGTCTATCTGAACCAGACTTCCGAGATGAACACAACGGTAATGCCGATTTCTCTAAATTATGAATGTTTAATTTATTTGTTCCCAATTTATCATCTTAATGTATGATTATAGTGTATAAAATTTTGGGGTGTTATAGAAAATTCCTCCATATGGACGTGTCTATAAAGAAATTAGAACGTCTACAATATGTGAAGTGCATGGTAGATGTCACTCGTGATGATGTTTTACCTACTGAATTTCCTGTTAAACTGGTCGACGGAGCAGAACAAACACTATGTGTATAATACTTATAGCAACGTGATATATGTGTTACATGAAAGTCTTCGATCATGTAATAGAAAATTGCAAGCCACCCTGTGTGAAAATGGTGAGGGTACCATATGCAAAAATGCCTCTGTTGGTACTGGCAAAGCTAAAATAGTTGAACCTATTACTATTAATGAGAATATCTTAGATGGTCCTCACTCCAAGAGGAAATTTGCATGGAGAAAGGTATTGAATAAGAAGAAACTTGTAATGTTCCCACAAGCTAAAACCAGGCTAGAAAAAGCAAAAATGGTGGCTCTTGATTCCAACCTTATTGTCTACCATTTCAGTGTTTTTGCTGATATGAATGAGGATGTTGTGGATATAGATAGGGAGAAAGATTTTGAGGAAGGAGAAGTCAACAAAATCAATCAGTTATTGTCTAAGTAATTCTCTGATGTACTTGTCAGCAATGAGGTTAGAAGTAGTGGAAATGTTGTGCATGTCAGCAGTGACGGAAAAGGAAAACCATTTATGAATGAAGAGAGTTGTGTAGGTTCGCAAGAAAAGTTGCTGCTGTAGAATCAAGTTTATATTTCGACTCTAGAGTGACTAAGTCTTCTAATGTAGGAATAAATCCTGAGTTAGAAGAATTCGGTATTTCTGAACTCTTTGAAAGGCATAAAAGGGGAATTGTGCAGGTCGAGGTAAATGTTAATGAGGTAGGGAATTTGTGTATGAATGAACTTAAGATGAATAATCCCATGCAAAAGCTTATGCCTGAAATGAACTTTGGCAAGAATGTTAATGAGCCTATCAAAGAAACATCATTTATCAACCAGATGCTAAAAGGAAATATGCAACTTAAGCCGGGGTTCCTTAATAAATCTAAACCTACTACCAATTCTCCTGACTTTGTACCTACAGCTTCTCCTTCTAATCGAATATCTCCCATGGCTAATGCTAGCACAATGATTGATCCCTCTTCCTCCTCTATGAAAAAGGATAGTAATACTAAGCAAGTTTACCCATATGCGCATATTCAGCCTCCTGCTTCATAGAAGGAGCGATCAGATCTTCGTAACACTTGACAGTGCCTCGCTTATGGAAGCTAACGTAACAGGACTCAAACAGAGCAGTGCTCCTTTCATGAGAGGTAAGAAATTTGGGATTCATAAAGGGCTCACCTTTATGACAACAAATGACTTCTGGTAGGTATCTGGAGAGCTCTTCTTTGAGTTCTTGGAAGTCCTTTTGTTATCATGTAATGTAATTCCAGTTTGGGTATGTAATATGTGAACGTGTAATCCATTTATGTAATTGTAACAATCCGAATTTCGACAGATTGGATTTTTTTTTCAAAATTCTAATCTATCGAAACTCATGTTGGTTTGTCTGGTATCCTGCAGAATAGACAGAGATAATAAACATATCACAGCTCAGGAAACATCTCACAGCGGAATGGAATAAAATATAATATAATCAAATATAGCCTTGCCCAGATAATAATAATGCCTAACCAGTTACCAAATCTATCATATCTCTGCCACAAATCTAACATGCGAGTATGTTATGAGGAGGGGGTCAGAACACAAGTTCTGGTGACTGGATTTAAACTACACATTTTTGACAACTCTACATATACCGTTCAGTTACATTTTCTTATTAATTAGGTTACTTGGGTTAACAACACTCAAGATTTGCACACACGTCGTACCCATCTACTCCCCAGTAGATTAACCTAATACGGTATTTAGCTACCCCCAATATTAAGGTACACCCCATGGTACCCTACTCGCACAATCTTCGTCGTAATGCCACAGGAATATACGTAGTCCCTCATCTTATACTGGAACGACGTATGGATCTATGTATAACAATGCTACGTTTCACATAGAACCGCCATCGCCATGCTACACAAGCGTAAGAACTGCCACCTTCATTTTCAGTGGCTATGGTCCCACCCGACCTCTCCCTCAACTAGTAAAAGACAAACAAAATTGAGAGCTAGTGATGTGGCCCAGAAAAGCAACAAATAGTAAATCATAATTGGATTGTCCCTCACCCAAAGCCTTGATAGTAAGAGGTCAATGGTCTATTAGTTTAGCTCTCCGTCTTTCCGCATCACGCATCACGCTAACTGTCGATGAAAGGTACCCGACGATTACTATCAATCAGATGGTTAGACCCGCCTAAGGCAAATAGATGAGATGGTTGTAACCCGCCTAGTCACAAGGCAATATGTTTGTCAAATCACCTATGTCACCCTACAATCTTCTGACTTTGCCCTATTGTGGTAGTCAAGATATACTCACCGAGTAGTAACGCAAAGACCTAACCTCTGCGAGCACAGCCTAAATGATGTCAACGCACAGAGGACTACCAAGAGTACCCTCAACGTCCCAAGAAGCCATATGCTTCCCCTTTTAGTCCTTTGGAGCTAGCATAACAACATGCAGAATAATCAGATGGATGTGCGCTACCCTCGTGCCTCATGACACCACGACGATCTACCACATTGGGTTACTCACCTTCAGACGTACGGACTGGTCCAAGCACCTCCGTTTGATGTGTTTTTAGACACTATGTCTAAACATTTAATTACGCGCATGCTCTATCTCATCAGATTTCCAGTTAACTTGATTATTTTAAATCATACTAACTTCTTATTCAAGTTACCAAGTTACTCTTGCTTGTTAATTTCAGTTATATAACTTAACTCATTAAGTTAATTAATAAGCCTTCAATATGTTATTCTTATCAGCAGATTTCAGGTTTACAGATAACATGTTCTATTTATCAGTAGGATTCAGATTTCAGGTTTTCAGATTTCTTAGTTTATAATTAAGTACAACTTATCTTATTACATAAATTATCCCATTCCCCCTATCGTTTATAATAACCTAAGCTATAATTTTCACTTGTTCCTAGGACAAGCCTACCTATTATCTTTCCTTTTCCCCTTTAAGTTTATTCATAATAGGTTATTATCATTCCCTGCTCATTCCAATACTTTTATTGTTGTAACTTTCCTTAATTTCCATTAATTATAATCAATGCCATATATTTCTATCCTGTTATATACAATTATTCATATATATGTTCATGCACTAGACCTCTCACATTAAGCCGACCACTTGTGGATGCTGGATTTGCTGGGCGGTTCCGGGCAGACTTCTACCACAAGTTGGACTTAACCTCGTGTCGCAGCACCATTATATGTATGTTTATGCACCAGACCCCTCACATTAAATTAACCACTTCTGGATGCTGGATTTATCGGGCGGTTCTGGGCAGACTTCTACCACAAGTTGAATTTAACCTCGTGTCTAAGTGCGGTTACAATTTTCTATTTATTGTAAATTTAGGCATATTCATTCTTCAAAATTTTACTGTAATTCTTGTTTACAATCTTTTGGCCCAATAATTTTTTTAACAAATGTTCATTGTAAAATTCATAATTATAGTGTTCACAGAAATTCCCAATTCGGACAAGTGATTAATGGAAATAGACTTTTATATAACGCCAACAGATTAAATAGGTTAAGTATTGCAGGTTAACGAGTTCATATAACCCCAACAGATTAAACATATTTACTTAACCCTGTAGATTCAACAGATTCCACAGGTTACTTACAGTTTCATTAACATGTTCCACTTAATTTTGCATTAAGCCTACAGATTTACATGTTCACACAATCCCAAATTTCCTGTCATCTTCCACGGTACTTAATTTCAACAGATTTCAGCAGGTTAATCATTTAAACATTTCAGCAGGTATACAGTTCAATAGATTAATCATTTCAGCAGATTACAGCAGGTTAAACATTACAACAGATTTATTATACATATTAACGGGGAATGCCAAACGATAAATATACCATTATCAAAAAGGCATAAATTAAATCCACTCACCTAATAGCTTCCCAATTCATGAATCTGGTCCAGACCTAGCATTCCATGGCTCCCCTAACTGAATCTAGAACCTAAATAACCATGGATCCACAATTCTCAACTAAAAGAAAAAGAGAAGAAAAAGGAGAAATTTAAATTGACCAGATCCAAGAATTTACCTTACTTCGAACGGAATTTTGAACACCCATTTGCAGATATACATTCTTTTCCTCCAGATCTTGAATCAGAATTTTCTTAGACTAATTATTCTATTTTCTAAAGAGATTTGAGGAGGAAGAACAATGGCAGAGTATAGACATCCTCTCAGAAAATATGAGATTTAGGCTAGGCTCTACTAGCCTATGTATAGGTTTTTAATATCTTATCGTACACGTAGAGCTAAGTCAGCAACGAGTGTGGTTAGAAAAACAGTCTAGATTTATCAAATGAATCTGCCCGGGTCATGGGTGGGGTCGACCCACGTACCCCCCGGGGCCGACCCATAGGTCGACCCATGCAGGTGCGGGTCGACCCACTCGGGTCCAACGGGGCGCAGATACTTATTTGTTAATGTTTTTGTTTTAAACGTTGGTCACTTTCTTGTTTTACTTCTCTTGATTTATTTTCAATATTATATTTACATATAAACCCCTTATATGTAAACAAAACTTCTAATGCCCATTTCACACGTATATATATACGCACTTTTATTTCATTTTCAAAATTCAAACGGCGTTGCATCGTTATTTAATTCTTACCAGATTTCTTTGATTGCAACCTTATTTTGAACTTCTATCTTGTGTATGTGTGTATATTTGCACATATGTGCATATACTTGCATATCCATGTATACATATATTTTTATTCTTCCTTATATGTATAATTTTCCTTATATGTGCATACATACCTATTTTTCTTCTTAGAGCATGTATTATTTTAGCCGTTCGCCTAAAACAAAAATATGGCATTGGCGGGAATCGAATATGGCATCGGCGGGAATCGAACTGGCGCCACTCTCTTGAAAGTCACATGCTCTTACCAACTGGACTATATAGGCTTTTGTTAACAAGACTAAAAACAATGGCGGTCACTGTTCTTTTTCTTTTACCTTCTTTACATGTTTGTTACAATATTTCATTTAAAGGTATCTCTTCCATCTTAAATCGATTTTCTGCAAACCATAGGTCTAAATTGACCAGAAAATCGCCAAGGACGCAATGATGCTAATCCCGTGGTCTAATTCTGGAAGCTCTTAAAATTTTATTTTATTTTACTTAATTAAAAATGCGGGGCGTTACATTCTCCCACCCTTAGTAAATTTCATCCCCGAAATTTGATAAGGGTAAAATTAAATAATCCCTCGTACATCCATCATGTGTGCATCCAATTTATGCAAACATCTGTGCACTTGTGCAAAGTGTAATACAACATAGTAATACATGTATGCTTAAGCGGTACCTCTATATGTATGCATATTTTTCAAAAATTGTAACGTCCCAGATTTTCTGCGATTTAGATTGAATATTTAAATCTGTTTATTGGAAATATAATGGATTTTATATCAAATTTATTATATAAAATGGAGTTCAAACATATATAATTTATAATATAATTAAAACGATCTCCGTTTCCGATGAAACGAGTTTTATTGGAAGACGTACATCTAATTATTGCTATATTTCCAGTTTGACGCCAAACGGAGTTGTTTTGTCGATTGATGAAATTTAAGGGTAAACCGAGGGCTATAATTTGAATCAAAACACGCTATTTGTGCAAACGGAGTCCGTTTTCAACGAAACAGGTTTCATTGGGATCGTAACGTCAAATTATATGATGACGTCCATCTTCATAATTTTTATCCGTAATTATCGGTGTGAATTTAGCATACCTGTAAAATATCAATAACCCTATAATAATAACTAAACCTACCGGGTTCTGCCTACCAAAAATATGAACTACCCTATATCTACCTAAAAACGCGTTCACATCAGTAGATAACGCTGAAATCCTATATAATCTAAATAGGATCTTTTGATGATATTAACATAGCTAATGATTCACGCAAGAAACCATGCGCCTACCATGTTGCAAACCCTAGAACCTAAACTAGAAACAATGACAGCCTAAAACTAAGAAACCATACGCTCTGCCTTCATTTTCAACTCACCATACTTCTTCACCTTACCTACATTAAGTACAGCATGCATCCCCACAATTTTAGGAAATTGACACGCTACAGATACGGAGGAAGTGACAACCTAAAATGAGTAGCGTATAGGCCTTGTGTTTTCAACATCTTGCACCATCGTCCTACTCTAAGAGAAGTCATACCGCTACCCCGTAAGTTACGCAGTAGGCAACGTTGTTTTATCTACCTTTGTTCACTCATATATACCCTCGTCCATCCTTTTCCCCAACCAAACTCGCAGATCTCCATTTTAATTTCTTTCTAAACCAAAGCATATACTGTTTTCAGCTCAAACGGTACATACAATATATATTTGTGTTAGTGGGCTTTGAGGTCATAGATGGCTATTACTGACCGAAGTAGCATGGGGATGATAGCATAAAGTGCGGTTTCAAGGGTAGTTTACACACGCGCAAGAGGGAAATTGTACAAGCAGCAGGAAGGTAGAGGGAGAAGTAAATGTGTTGAAGTGGGTGGCAACGGGGAAAGATTCATTGGTTCTAACGGAATATGAGGGAGAACTGGGAAACGAGAAGAAAGCGTTGTGATGAAGCGGAATAAAAAACGTGGAAGATGAGGAGAAAAGACATTGAAGTTGAGAGGGAACACGAATCCTATGGAGAAAAGAAGGCTACAGCAGTTTGGCGTGCTATGGAAGAACGGAGCAGGGTGTTTAGTTTTGGTTGAACGTGAATCATGCGTGGGGTCTGAAGCCGGTTGTGCCAATGAAGGTTAGCATGGTTCGTGAGATGTAAGAGCAGCTTTGCTCCAACATGTTGAAGAAATAAGTTTGCACAATGGGAAGTGGCGGTCGTAAAGTGGCACAGTGTTTTGGAATGGAAACGAGTAGCAGTGTAGTGGAGAAATGGTGTCGGCGCATGGTCTTCAAACTGAAGTGGGGTATTTTGGTGTCACTGTGGTGATGCGTGCACAGGAGATAAATGGTGCAGGAGGTTTGGGCGCATACTATTACATACAGTACGTATTCAATTGAGAAGTTTTCATGCATAGAGATACGGTGGTAGGCGTGGCTTTAAAATGTTGAAGAGTAGAAAAATTGGAGAAGTGGTGAGACAGTTTTGCCACTGGCGCTGAAGTTTTAGAACAAGGGATTCATGGTGGAAGGAAGTGGCACTGTTCGGAGATGAACTGGAGGCACCAGGATGATGGAGGTGGGCAGCAGTGTTAGAAAGGATTAAACGCAACATGAAGAAGAAAAGAGAAGTTCGCGTGAAGGAAGGGATAGGAGCGATCTACAGATGGGTTTATGAGTTTGGTCTCGAAAGGAAAAATGTAAAAGGAAAGAACACTGTTACTTGCGGGTTCAGGGTGGTACTAGGCCGAACAAGCGTGTGGACTTGTTTAAAGCAAAAAGGGAATTTGTTGTTTCGAGTTATTGTTGCAAGGAGGATATGGGCATGGTCTTCAAGAAGCCTGAGGGAAAGTAAAAGCCCAAATGAAAGAAGGTTAACACGAACCTATTAGCTATAGCAAATAATTAGATATATTAATCTAGAAGTAAATTTAAAATTGGATTTTAATTATCTTAATGTAAACCGTCAACTTATATTGTTATAAATCGTTATACGTCACCAGAATTGGATCAAGCAAGCGGTGTTGAGACCGTAGGAATAGACGGAGTTTACGCAACTGGGAGCTTGTAACACGAACTATTTGACGACAGATGAAACCAAGGTGAGTTCAACTCACTCAGTTTATCCCGTTTATATTTCCTATAAACCAGGTTTTTATTTTATGTGCAATGTTTGCTGTTGATTGATGATTTGATGACTGTTTGCATGGATGTTGAATATTTAAAAATATTCATAGATTAAATTAAACGGTTGTTTAATTTAATAGAATTAAATCGTTATTTTAAGGATTAAATTTCCAAACGACGTAATTTACCTTGTTGGTTATGTTTATAATAATAAACATATTAAACAAATCATTTGATGCTTGAATGGCCGAAATAAATTGTTTGTTGATTGTTATTAGTTGAACTGTTTATCGTGTTGAAATTGAGATAACCCATTGTAATGCAGAGACGGACAGGTACCGGATTCCTCAAATATATTGTTTACTTATATGAACTGTTAATCAATCTGATTGATTGTTGGTTGTTGAATGTTGATCCCAAACCCAACACATGTGTGATATTAACCAATAAGTGGTATTGATTAAGTAATTATCGGCGTATGGCCTATAAATGAATCGATTTATAAAGATTGATTTACCGTTAGGAAATTCGATAGCAGGAAAGTTATAAAATTGTTTTATAACTAAACTCAGATTTTGAAATCTATTTTACATAGATTATTATTAACGAAAAGTTTATTAATGGAAATAAATATTTATTATTTATTGTTATTGAAGATTATTCTGTTTTATAAGCAAATTAATAGAAATTGACCAAATGGTTAAGGATGGAGTTATTTGCCTCAAATAACAATTAATGAAGATTACTTTATTAAATTAGATTATTAATTAAATTGAATAAGATTATTTAAATTGATTTTTAAATCAATTTAAAGAAAGGATTAAATTAATTGGTTCAAATAAACAATTAATTGCAATTATTTAAACTAATTAATTGAATCAATTAAATTTAGTTACATATATTTAAAGAAAAGAACTAAATGGAAAGGGTTAACGAATTAACCTTGTTTTGAGTTGACTAAGTCAACTACTTATCCAGAAGTGATTATTGGACAATTATTGAAATTTTAATTATTATTTAAATAACACTAAAGGGAAAATTAACTATTAAAATAATAGTTAATTAATTGGTTTCTAAAATAATTAGGATTCATTATTATTTAATAATAATGAAAGTGATAATTCTTTAAGTTAAGTGCTGCAACTAGAAGTACGAAGTCGTAAAGCCTTATGTGAAGTTTAACTGGAATGATAAGCGAATTTATATTTAATAAGAACCCATAGTAAGAATTCTATTGGTTGGATTTTTATAAATCCAAATTTAGTAATTAAAAAGGTATGTTATAAATAAATTAATCAAAACAAGTTCAAAAATGGAATTTGTAATCTGAATTGGGAGGAAGGGATTTTTAAAAGGAGATAAATGGAGTTAAACCAATGTGTTAAAAATCGTATGGTAAAAAGAAGCGTTAGTGATTTATTGGAGTAATATTCGTTGATGAATTCTATCCATTCTTAAGATAATAATGTTGTCGTCTCAAGGTCTGAGAGGTAAATAAAATACCCCAACTTGTAATGACTTCATGATTATCTAAGGATGAGATTAGTTTAGAGACGATGGTGGTTAAGAAAAATTAAATAAGATTTCCATGAAGAATATATAAACTATAATTCAAAGAATTATAAGTTGGATAAAATTTGATTTGGAAATAAGAAATAGGAAAGGGCGATAATCCAAATGTTTGAAGATTTAGAAATTAATTAACAACTGTTTAATTAAAAGGACTAAGTGACGTTGTATACTGAACCAATAAATCCATTTTATTTTCTATGGATGATGATGGTTTATTTTGATAGTTAAAACACCGACTATCAAAATCTTGCCAAGACGATTGTTGGTATGGAAAGACCGAGATAGAAGTTATATTCGAAAACCATTCTGACCAACAAATACGTAAACGTTGAAATATCAGAAGACGGTCGAGGTGGAGCATTGAAGACCGTGGATCTTCATAAATAGAAGGATTGTTTGTTGAATTTCTCTGGCTAGCTACCATGTTTTTATACTATTTTTCGGTCGTGGTTGAGATTTTGCGGATTGCAAGGACTTCTCGCTATTGATCCATAGGGTAATTTAAGGATGCGGTAGGAGAGTGCCTTCGGTTCATCCTGTTCCTGGATGACTTGTATGGACGAGTGTCTGACAGGGTATTTCCCGATGGTCACGTACATTGATTTTTACAAACATATTTCTATTTGGGGGCAGAGAAGATACCTTCTCTAAGCCAACACCAGCGTATTTTTGTGGGCGTCAATTAGTGATATTTGATGGATTTGACGATGTGGCATTCTAAGTGAATGGTGGCCGGATGTTCTAAAGATAACGTAGCCCAAAGCCTCATCAACCGGGAAAAGAAAAAAGTTGGGCTAGGCAGCATGGCTAGGTGGGTCATACCCAAGCAGGGTGTATTATCACCATCTAGAGAAATTCCTTTTTACTTCTTAATACATATTTCGCTGCTGCAGCTTTCGGAAATGGTGGTTTGAGCCCAACCGTTGGTTGTAATATATTCGATACACTCAAGCTAAATGAGTGGTCGGTCATGTGTGGCCGGGTTGCAAGACGTTCTTGTTGTACCCTGTGTGTATCCTCTCTAGAGTACACTAATCAGTAGGTGCTCCCATACCTTGTCTAGTTGGAATCCAATCTCCAATAAGCGTCCGTGGTTTTTGATTGTAGACTATATACGTAGAGCGTGAGATGCAAGCGTTATACTATTTGGTTATTTATTTGATAGACACTATCATAATATCACCGAATTTAATATCAAAACAGTTCTGGATTATAGTAAGGTAAAAAACCGTCTGTATTTATGTGTTGGCTGGTCTAACTATTATCTTTTTTCTTTCAAAAGGATTTTGGACTTTAAATCAGTATGGATATTACTTAAACTTAGTGAGTTTTTCTCACGCTGGTTCTCCAGACTGATCCATGGCGTTTGTAATGTCTCGGGCCAGCCCGAGTACAGGTTCAGGTTATCGGATGCTGTGAAGTTCAGAGACGAACTGAAGGAGTTCGGATGTACGATATTATCCAATATTTATTCCGCTGAGTGATGTATTTGAGGACAGATTATTATAACTGTCCAGATGGTCTGCTATACTCTGATGGATGTAAGTGTTTATGTAAAGTTATTTATAAAGTTTATTTCTGTATTATGTTTTGTTCCACTGCGATGTGAGACTCTGTGTGGTGTTAGTTCTTCTTCTTATTCGTCTATTCTAATAGTTCTATCTTATTCTTTCTCATCCTCTTATTTCTTTCTATATTGATCGGTATTTTTGTGCACTTTAAGTTGAATGTGTAGAATATTAGTCAGCTCAAATTGGTACGGATTTACGGGTCGTTACAAAAATCCTTTAAAAACATGATGCACACATCCTAAGTATATTGGCAATTCTACATGAATGCAATATTTTGAAAATTAAAATACATTTTCATCTAAATTTTCCCACACTTTTGTAGAGCAAGAGAGCAGTTCATCCAATTGTTGCATCCAAAATCCTATCAACCGTCTTTTTTTTTTGAATTTCAAAAAAACTAATTTTCTAAATTCGATTTCTTATGTTACAAAAAGGTGGAAAACTTAACATCTTTCGTTTTTCCTTTATGTACCTATTCGACTTGTACTTGGATTTTATGGAACTATTTTACAAAGATTCCCTACCTTCCTATCCAAGCACAACCCACATAAGAAAACTTTCTTTGTTGCATATTTTAATTTTCAACTTATCTTGAAAAAAATTACTCTTATTCACCTTTTCTTAGAATTTTCCATTTTTCTTTAACTTTCATGTTTGTTGCTTCACTGAATTTTTTGTTTCCTTTTTAACTGTACCATTACTCTTTTCTTAGATTATTTAACTTAATCTTCTGATCTAAGTTTAGTTTCAAATAAGCCGTATATTCCTTCAACTAAAACAGGAAAACAAACGCTCTACACAACTACTTCTAAGGGCCAAGAATCTAAGGACTATGTCCCCCTTAGACAGAAAAGTTCAAACCGCGGGATCAATGATAGGTTTAGGTGTTACCCCAACTACCCAACAAGAGCAAAATAACAGAATGATCCCAACAGAATGTAATAACGGGTTTTACCCCTAACTGGAAAATTAGCAACATGATCTAAACACTTACTTGCCCTTCACTATCTAGTTCTCACCACTAGTCCTAGCTGTGTACCAACAGTCATTTTCAAGCAACACCCTAGGCTTCTCAATGCTTATGCATTCTACGGGAACTTACCATTATTCCAAGATAATTCTCGCTATCTACTTCATAGCCTCAAAACTTTTCATGGCTTCCCTGGACACTAATCCTTACCTACTCCATACTTTTTAAAACACAGTTTGGCCTTTTCATTTCACTTTTCGTCCAAATGTTAAAAGTACCAAAACTTTATTTTCTGCACCAAAACTTACTTTTGCCAAACCATAAAAACATGTCATTTCGTAAAAATGTAAAACATTTTTTTTTCAAATCACATAAGCCGGAGTAGACAAGGACAACTAATACCCAATCAGGTTTACAACTATTCTTACTTACAACTAGGTGCAAGCATTTACTCTATTCATAATTTCTACAACTTATTTTGTCCTCCTAACAAATTTTTTATATCAAAACAATTATAAAAAATGATTGTTAAAAGAGTAAAAATTTCAAAACTTTCATTATTGAAAATTCTAGCTTACAACAAAATGCGACACATTTTTTTTCATACCATATAACTTGAAAACTAGAGAGCTATACATGCTCTTTAATGTGCACCTTTTTCTGAGAGAATTCATATTAGACAAAAATTTCACAAGAAATCACTATTTCCAAAATATACCCCATTTTACATCAAAACTCAATATGAGCTTTTCAAATATGTTCTTTACATATTTTTTTTTCAAACATCAAAAATACTTTTACGATTAAAAATTGAAAACATCATAAACCATCTTCCAAAAGCTTTTACAATTTCAAGTTCTTAAAAGTTAACAATGGGATAGGCTCCAAGTGGGTTTCCAACTTAACTAGGCTTTCCTGGACACTTCCGAAAAGTCAATTCTCTCAACTATATATACTCCTAATCCATATTTTTTCTCTTTTTAACCTTTTTCCAATTTATAAGGTTTTACTGCAAAACCCACTAATCTGAAATACTAAAAAAGGGGATCCATCTTTCCTCAATACAAAGCATATTGTACACCTCCCACCAAAATTACCTAAGGGATGTAACAACCCGAATTCCGACAGACCGATTTTTTTTCAAAATTCTAATCTGTCCAAACCCGTGTTGGTTTGTCTGGTATCCTGTAGAAAAGACAGAGATAATAAACATATGAGAGCTTAGAAAATATCTCATAACGGAATGGAATAAAATAATGTAATCAAATATTGCCTTACCCAAATAATAATACTGTCTAACCAGTATCCGAAGCTATCATCTCTCTGTCACAAATCTAACCTGCGAGTATGTTATGAGGAGGGGGTTAGAACACAAGTTCTGGTGACTGGATTTAAACTATACATTTTGGATAACCCTACGTATACCATTCAGTTACATTTTCTTATTTATTATGTAACGGCCCTGGAAAAAAATCAACGCTCGAATTTCCTAGTTGTGAGGCTTGAGGCTATATTTTTAGAGTATATGGTCATCATTCACTTTGAATACCAAATCATCAGATCCATCAAATCACTAATTGACGTCCACAAAAATACACGGGGCACGTTTGAAGAAATCAATGTACATGACCATCTGGAAATACTCTGCCAGACACTCGTCCATACAAGTCATCCAGGAATATGATGAATCGAAGGTACTCTCCTATTGCATCCTTATATAGGAATCACCCGAAGGATCTTTAGGGTGAAGTCCTTGCAATCAATAGATTCCAATCACGACAGAACCACAGTGTATCTCTGGGAGCTAACCAGAAATTATAAGTAGTTCTTCCGCTTCCCGAAGATCTAAGGTCTTTAGTATTCCATCTTCATTTGCTGCAAGTTAGTTCAGTACGCAATGTTGGATCAAAGTGGTTTTGGGTCTAGTTCCCATCCCAGTCTCTTCGAAACAACTTATCAAAAAGGTCAATATATTTCATTGATAGTTCGGTGTTTTAACTATCAATGTTAATCAGTACGATCAAGTATATTGGCAGCTTTGATTTTTTTTTATTAAAACTATTTTATCGATTCTTAGAAATCGATTTCATATTCTCTTGTCTCAAATTTCATTATTTGTTACATTGAAACAATAATCTATCTTTATTTATCAATTCCATTTCATTCTTTTATTTCAAAACATTACTACACATTCGCTAAATCCCTCATATTACCTTTTGCCTTGCGAAAATCATCTTATATTCTCAACTCAAGGTTATCGATAAATTTCACAATTCAAACTTGAGTTAAACAATGCAAAGTATACATTGTTTTATTAAAATCAGCTAGTTCTAATTAACATTTCAAAATCTTGTCAATGATGTCGCAATATTTCTCTTATAGAAATAATAATCAAATTTCAACATTCTTATTGTTTCAAACTAATATCATCCCTCGATAATAGTGAAGCCGTTCAAGTTGGGGTATTTTAGTTACCTCTCAGACCTTAACCGACGACGTTCTTATCTCAGAATAGATAAAAGTTTGAAATACGAAACCTATCATTCAATTTTCTATCGATTCAATTTACCATTTTATTCAAATCGTAGTTTTAATAACGATCCAGTTTATTTGGCATATTATTCTCACACTAGATCTCTTTTACTTTTATTTAAGCAAACTACTAAACGTAAACTCCCTTTCTTTTAACCCTTTAACATAATTCATTAACACTTAGTTTTTGTTCAAAAATCTGTCTACTGAGTCCTTTAACTAATTCCCTTACTTTCACAAATAAGAATGATTTTTGCTTAACCCTACACCTTTAATTAATAAAGGATTATTTGCAAATCATTTTCCAAGTTTAAACTGCTTTATAAACTTGGTTTCAAATCTTGTATTCAATTTTAACATCTCATATAATTCTCTTATATTAATCCGTAAATCTTCTTCCTTTGTTAATCACTTTTAATTTACCTTTGTTTACTAATTTTAATAATTTAACAAACAAAAATCTTATTTAAATTTTTTACGCCTTTTCCTTTTTTATATTGGAAACTTTTTACAATCACTCCGCTTGTACTTAATTAAATTATTAAGTAACATTTATCCACAAATGACGTATTAGTTTCAGTATAACTCCGCCCTTACATAATTCCGTTTAGTTCTATTCCACTTAATTTCATATTAATTGATCCCCATTAAGTAAATTACTTTAGTTATTATTACTAATAATTTATTTCATTTAAACTGAAGTAAAAAATAGTTTACTTCATTAAAAATAGATCAGCTAATTGCTTAGCGACATTATTAAACGATAAATCCTTAATTAACGATTTATCAATCAATAAACAATATTATTAAATAAAAAGATAATTATTATTTAAGAATATTATTAAACAAAAACAATTATTCATTAAACCATTTTCATTAGGTTAATCAAAGACCGATTAATCTAATTATCTATTCTAATTAACAGTTGACTTTGTCAACTTAACATCAGTTATTCAACTTATTTTTCTTATTAGATTAATATAATTAATCTAATAATATGGCTTAACTGTTTACTTAAAACAGTTATTTCAATACTAGAACCCGTAGGTTAAATCCTACTTCTATGCTGATAAAATTATTAAAATTGCTACATAATATTTTATAACTATTTATAAAAACCATTTATAAATATCGTCTTATTTTAAGGATTCTATTTTAAATAGAAATAAATTTTAAAACTTCACTTCAGTTAAAAAATAAATTTTATAACTTCAATTTCGGCAATTCGCCTAACGACGGATTAACGTCTTAAACAGTATTTCAGATCGTTTGCTGCCAATACTTAATCAATACCGTTTATTGATTAAAAATATCACATCAGTGTTGAATTTCAATTCAACATTCAATAATAATCAATGATCAATATTCAAACAGGATATAACGTTGTTTGGGGTAAACAGTTCATATTTGGACAATATGGAAAAATAAACAACACATAAATTATTTAAGGAATCCGGTCGGATCCCTCCAACCTGTTCTTCCCTACATCACCGATAATGTATAAAACAGTTATCTAAAACAAATCATCCAATTTGACAAATATAATTGTCGATAACCATTTAATAAGCAACCAAGGCATTCAACCAACCAATTTCTATGATTAACGATGAATTATATTTTTAATATGAATTTAACACATCATAAAATTCCAGAAATCATGAGAATTAACTAACCTTTATTTTCGATGATCGATCGTGCGTCGTTTTATTCAATTTTAAATGAGTGTTTAAAATTCAATAAAAATCCAACTGCTTCCAATTCTGTCCGAACTTGTACAGCAGCGTAGCTTCTATCGCCACGATCCCATCGAACCCAGTTTCGCGCTATTCTGATATCATATGAAATAGTTACTATCATTTCACGTTCGACGGATTTTAATGTAATATAAATTAAATATTAGAACTAACTAATTACCTTTGTTTAATTTAATCACTGTTAATCATAAATAATCCACGTTAGCATCTCTTAAAACGAAAACGTGAATTCCCTTACTTCTCTCTTTGAATGAACGAAAGTGCCGTTCTCAATTCAAGAATTTCACCTGATAATTACGTTTAATCTAAATCATGCATCATTAATAATTTAATTACCGTTGAAAATCTTAATCATTGTGATATTCACCGTAATCATACCTTAATTAATACCTCCACGTCATCCTTAAATAGTGCAAATACTATTTCTTCTCGCGGTTTCAATTCCTGATGCTAAGGAACCATGACTTTCCCTTCAGTAACCCGATACTCATCCTCATTTCTCTACCCAGTTCGCCACCATTAGAACACCTCCTCACCGACCAACGCAATACCCACCGAATAAACTAAGTATTTCCTCCCTACGTTTTGTATCTCACTTCTACCAGTTACTGTGCACGCAAATGCTCACCGTTTCTCCATACCCCGTCTAAACTTCAGAAACTGCCAGTCTCCACATCTATTCTACACAAAACATAATACTACACGGAATCTGCTACGGAGCCCGAAATTCAGGGTGTGATTATGTACGAAAATGCATCCTATGCACGTAATTCAAAGGAAAAAGTGAACTGTGCGTGCAAGACCATTCCCGCACCTTTCGGGCTTTTGATGTTTCGGGCTTTATAGCAATTCTGATACTACACCACTTTGGTTTGTCTCCTTTTACCCCAACGTGTCTCCATTCCTGAAGCACTGCTGTTATGGGAAAATGCGGTCCTCCTCATCAAGAACAAACCATTTTTCGTGTAGCTTAACCAACCACGCAAACTTCTCTACTTCCACGCAAACGTTCATTCGCATGCCTCATGTATGTTTCCACCTACTCCCCCTGCATTTCCATATTTTACTCCACATGTATTTAAAACGTGAACCCTGTAACCAAAACACCCTACATCCAACAACCAGTCATCTACCCACTTGCCTTCTCCTTCCAATTCCAAGAACTCCTCACGTTCTTCTTCACCATAAACAACTACCCCACTCCAGTACATTTAGACAAGCCCGCTATCCTTCTTGCAAAACTAATACAGCAACTCTCCCACGAAATGCATCCTCCTGCCTTACTTCTCCACCTTCCCTTCAGCATGTACACATCACTCATTCCTCATCACGCATAGCACCCCCTCCAAGCTGTTAGTTTCCATGCTATCACTGGTGAAGACTCCATCACACCCTCACTTCTCGGTAAGAGCACAACCAACAATGGCTTGTTCAGTTACTAAACAAGCCACGGAGCAACCAGGTGTGGCTTGTTCACTCATCCGTGGCTGGTCTGTGGCTAGTTTTGAACTCCTCCGTGGCTGGTTCACCCAACAGAGGCTGGTTCTTATAACGGCAAACTGTTTGCCGTTATAAGATTATAACGGCAAACACTTTGCCGTTATAAGTTTATAACGGCAAAGTCTTTGCCGTTTTATGGTTTCTGGTGTGTTTTATGTTTATAACGGCAAAGAGTTTGCCGTTATAAACAAAAAATAATTTTTTATTATATTTTTTTAATGTTATTATTTAAGTAGATTCGTGGCTAGTTTTTCTCAATGGATGTCATATGGCTTGTTTAGTTGTAAAATAAGAGAGAGAATGAAGTGAACAGAACGGATGGTTGGTTATGGTCTAAGGGTAATGCACCGCTATGCCTCGCCACTCGTTTCCAAATTCAGGAATCCTCTCCTGAAACAAACGCGACACTCCGGCTTTCCTTCCTCGATTACGTACGACATTAGTTTCCACCAACCAACTCCAAGCTCAGCCAACACGCGCGGCCTTCCTCTAGTAACCCTGCTACCACGCTGGTTTTACTCTCTGACATCTTCTAATCGTTACCCCGAACCAACCTAGCCACTCCGACGAATAGTTGGAACAACAAAATTATGCGGCACTCTCATAGATACTTACCCAATAGAAGTCTTTGACAAAAGAAGACTATTAAAATTTATTTCAGGAATTACCGTGGAGAAATTTTGGTTTTTCCATTCTTGAACAAAGAAACCAAAAGAGGAGCAACTATTTTTATAGAGAAGAAGGGACGTGGGAGGAAATAACTTTTAGAGTGTAGGCTTACCATGATGTATAGGGTAGGTGCGAAGTTTTTCAAAAGCAGGCATGCTGAAATAAATTTGAAGTGATAATGTAGGCTTAAATTTCAACTCTAGGCATGTGCGTAGGTCATGAAAGTGAATACTTCATGAAGGAGTAGCATAGTAGGGCATGTCGAGGCATGCTGCATTAAATGTGGTTGATATTTGTACATGTATGGTCATTTTAGGGTATACTTTAGATTTTTAAGGTACCGTACTACACAAATTTTTTATCATTTAAGGATCGAAATCGACAAAAATAGAAATATCGTTGTGTTGAACAATGCCCCACAATCCCAAAAATATAATAATACCGGTAGGTTAACTTATATTGTGAAACCCCAAAATGCTGATATAAGGTGCAAAATACTCCAAATAAAAGTGGCGTATTTTCCAAATTAAAAATTACAGTAAAATTCTAAAAATTAAATTATAACTATGTCTCGAAGATCTCATCCAAATTCGAAACCAATATTTAATTATATTAAATTATCGTTGTGGTTTATAAACGATTCCATAGCGATTTTCTGAAAATTGGAATTTGGACATAACTTGTAATCTATAAGATGGAATCTCAAATTTTCTCTTTTATTAGAAAATTATCATCTAATAGATTCAAACGGTTCTTGTTTCATTGAAATCCGATTTATATCGGATCCTGTATATTCAATTAAAGTTCGAACTTCAATATTACGAACTGCCGCGTCGTTTCGAGCTCGGTTTAATTATATTATAAATTATATAAATTCGAACTCCACTTTATTAAATAATTTTGATATAAAATCCATTATATTTTCCAATATAATATATAAAACGGATTTAAATATTCCAATTTAAATGACCGAAATTCTGGGACGTTACATTCTTCTCCCCTTAAAAGAATTTCGTCCCCGAAATTACATGGTAAGAAAGAATTCTCCAAACGTAATTAATTTAAAATATATTTTGAATTATCATCAGAACAAATCTGACTCTTAACATTTTCGAAAATTTCGCCAGCACCTCCTCTGCACGGCTTGATCACAACAACTACAACTACCACACTGGGCCTCAACTTCTCCAAAATAAAACCAAAAGCCAAACAGCTACCCAACTCAGGGGTATAAACTCAATACTCAACCAATTATTAAGGTGTACCTATTTGTCGGGCAACTCAATTCCAATTCCGCAGCAAATCAATAAACTGCTCTTCGTCTGTACTTCAGTCTCTATAATCAAGCCAATTCACATAGCCGTCTAGTATCTGCACTTATCTCCACTTACAATGGCAGTAACAAATACAGTGTAAAATAATCCTGTTTCATTCCATAAACGATGTTATTCCTAATTTACCATACTAGAATTTGATTCCAATCCATTCAATTATCTTTACTGACCCGTTTGGTGATTTTATCAATCCAATATCCAAATAACAAACAACTGAATCATTTGAATAATATTCAACGTTGATGCTCACCGGTCTGCATGCACTTTAGTTTAACATACATTAATATCAATCGGTTTATATATGATCGATTTTCATTATTATCCATTTGATTTCCAAATCTCTGTTTTATTCAATTCCACTTAACGAGGTTAAGTTTCATATCCAATTCAATAATTGATTTTCTTCCCAATCAATTCAATTTCATTTCATAATTCAGGGCCATTAGACTTTTAATCCAATATGTTTGACTTCTTTATTTCAGATTGGTTTCAGTAAAGTTTAAATTTATATTCATATTCAAATTTATATTTATGCAGTCAACAATTACGCCCAAACATCCCATTTAAATTCATTTATTTCCATATATATTCTTATTGACTTATGTCAATTTTTATCTCAATATCCTAGTTAAATTTTGATTCATATTTGAAATTCTTGCTTGGTTAATCCTTTCAATTTCATTACCAAACCAATTCAAATCAACCAATCCATATTCAATCACATCGGGCGCAATCAACAAACCAAATCATTATGATTCATTTTTAACTTTAATATTCACTTTGATTCCAAATTAAACTTTTACATTGAAGTTTTTATTTTCAAATTTCATATTTGAAATTCCCATCTGGTTAGATCATTTCAATTTTATAATCCACTCTGAATTCTAATTCAAACCAACATTAGTCGGTTAATATTAAAATAATTCGAAGAAATAATTACTTTTATAAAATACACGGGTCAAAATAGTTTTAAAATAATTTTACATAAGATTACAAATATGCACTCTAGTATACATACACTCATACTCAATCTAGGGTATTACTAACCCTATCTCTATTGAGTTACACACAGAGCCAAGGTTATTCCTAAGCCAATAGCTCTGATACCAACTGTAACGGCCCAGAAAAAAATTCAATGCTCGAATTTCCTGGTTGTGATGCTAGGGGCTATATTTTTAGAATATCTGGTCATCATTCACTTTGAATGCCACATCGTTAGATCCGTCATATCACTAACTGACGTCCACAAAAATACACGGGGCACGTTTGAAGAAATCAATGTACGTGACCATTTGGAAATACTCTGTCAGACACTCGTCCATACAAGTCCTCCAGGAACATGATGAACCAAAGGTACTCTCCTACTGCATCCCTATATGAGAATCACCCCCAAGGATCAGTAGCGAGAAGTCCTTGCAATCCATAGATTCCAACCACGACAGAACCACAGTGTATCTATTATCCTAGTCAATTCTCTACCCATTTGAAAGTTCATGCCTGTTTATAATCCTCCACTCCTATGATCTTTTGTTTCTTTGTTGAACCTAACCTAAGAACGAGTTTGACATCATATTATTATTATAAGTTTATAACACGTTCGTTCTGTTTCTATATAACTTTAGCCACATTCGAATTGTCCAACAGGATATTTGACAACCTTATATCATGATGGATAACGAATAGCAAGGCATAGGTGTGTAGGTACTCGATTCCTCCAACGGCATCCAAAGAGACTTAGATACGAGCCACCCAAGTGTCGAGCATTGAGCAATCGAATTACTGATTCACGTAATTCAATTGATAAAGTAGTAATAAAGACCTTACTAAGCAATGAAATTAAATCAATAAAAGCTATGTAAGAAAGTAGTCGAGTTTGATCAAGTAACCAAAATAGCATGTAATTAAATCAATAAGCTGGGAATATAAACAAAAGATAAAGACCTAATTACTAAGCCATCAGCCGTGTTAGAAGTGAACCCTTCTTCACCAACCTCGAGCAGCCCCTATAGCCAAATATTTTCAGTAATTAGACAAAAAGTTAATTAATAAGAGAACTAGTATTCGAATTCAAGAGTTGCTAGTTAATAACAAAGTTAAACTAAATCAAACACAAGGTTAACCTTAATTATAGTGAACATTTTATTTTATCCAAATGTTATTCAGGAATAAGGTTTACAGGATGTATTAGACTTCCAATCATTCAAAAAATCAAAAGCAAAAACAATTCAAACAATCAAAGGAAAACCATCCAATTTAGACATCATTGTATATCAAAAAACATTCCAGATCCTACCGATGAATTAGATATGAAAAGGACTTTGAGATTTACAAAGATGCGGTGCTTTACGGTTTCCTGGAACGATTTATGAAGCAAGATTAGCATGACGATAAGCGGAGAGAATAGCAGCGTAGAGCTCGACATTAGATCTCTAATCAAGAAAGAGGCTGCCTGTTTGTGAGTTTGGGAACGCTATTTTTAGTCGGGTTAGCTAAGCCTAAGGTTGGGCAAGCCAACGCGTGTTCGGGTCAGAATTGACAATTGATTAATTTATAAATAAAATAGAAATATTATTGAAACAGTTTGGAAAATAATGAAACACTAAATAACCATTGCAGTGCTAGAAATGCCTAAAAACCATTTCAGAATAAAACACCCATGTGTTCCTAATTCATTAATTTGGTGTAGTGGTTGTCCAGGTCGATCCTAGGGTCGATCGCTCTTAAGGCCCAATCGGACCATAGGTCGACCTATGGCCTATAAGTTGCACAAGAAACTCATGTTTCTTGCTGTTGGTGTTCTATTTTCTTAATTTTTTGTGTTGTTTCCTTGATGAATTTAGCGATGTTTTGTAATGTTTTTAGCTATGGCTTCAATCATATTAATGTAAGCCTACATTACATTCGCTCCGTTCTTCGAATTCTTAGATTTGTATTGATATTGAGTTATGCTTTCATGTTGGAATTTGGTGTATTCGTGACATATGTGTGTTTTATAAAATGGTTTAATAAATGACTATGTATTTATGAATTTTTCTTATCTCCTTGAGACAAACTGGATTTCATCATTTTAGTTTTAAAATTAAAATATGTCTCAAGGCAATATAATTTTTTCGAATTATAAAGATTTTCTAAGAGATAATTCAAACATTTTCAAAATGATTTTATAATTTCGTTTTCCCAAGAGACTAAGCATTTTCTATATATAAAATATTAAATGTTTTTGCACGTTTTGAAAAAGCGAGGACGTGATTTAAATGATATAATAAATCATGTTGTGTGGGTCACATAGATTAATTATATCGGTTAATTCCAGAATCATTGATTGAAGCATTTGTTGATTTGAAGTCGGTTGGCTACAAGTAAAACGGTTAGTGAAATGTGCGGTATGGAACGTATTATTTTCACTGTTTTGTGATTCTGAGGAAATCCTATGGCACAATAGTTGTTGTTGATGTTATTGTGCCATTACTCGCTTTGGGGACGTATTATCTTGATTGATGTGGTCAAGTCACATGCGGTAGGGAGTCACAGTGTTAGGCGCCTGAATATGCATACAATCCTCGACAAAGCTTGGGGAAAGCTTACCTGTTGATGCCTATGCAATAGTATGTTGTTTCAGATCTGAATTGTTGCTTTGATGTAGTTGATGTTGAATTAATATTTTAGGTGAAAATCGATCATTGGATTTCATCCATAATTTATGATGATTTTGTTGCATTTAATGGTGGTGATCACTTACAACTATAGAAACTCTTATTAGTATTATATGTTGTCTTTGGAAGAGTTTGTTATTTTGGCTTTTGAGGTTTATTTGATGATGATATCTTGAGTACTTAGCTCTTAGCCTGGTACTTATTTTGAAGTAGAATCCCTTTGTTGAAACAAGACGGACATATGATTCTAACTAATCCTTATAGTATACCAAATTTACTCTTCTCTGTTTTGAGAAGAGATTTTCGCTTATATATCCTATATTTTATCATTATATACTCACTGTTTAAACTATACTTACTCATGTATCTTATTTCTCAGGCCAGATCGAGCTTTATAGGCTAGCTTCGTTGAAAAAAAATCTATGTTCACGCTTCTACTTTGGGTCCATCACTTCCTTTCTAGATGTCGTGATTAGTTTTATTTTCTGCAGATATTTTGTGGTGATCCATGTACTCTTAACCTTGTACTTATTCATTTTGACTCAATGCATGTATATTGTGGTTGTAAACCACTATTTAGAGATACAGTGTATTATATTACTAATGCATCTATACATTATATATTTTGTAGTATGGGATGTTTAGTTAATTTCTTTTTGTTCTAGGTAATATATGTAGCTACCATAGAATTGTATTGGATAGGGATCAAGTGCGATGAACCTCTAAACAAAAAATAGAAAGCACCCTATCAACACACTTGATGCTTATTTCATACAAGGCTCGAGGATGGTCTTTCATAATCTGCTCTATCATCCACATTAATAGATGGCACTACTCGTTAGTGTTTTTTTTATTATTGTGGGTCTTAGGGCGGGGAGTCACATTGAGTAAGGATATCCAGTATCAAGCCCTAGATAGTTTAGTTTAGAAATTAGTAAGATCATAACTGTGTCTAGCGATTAGTAATTTACATATATAGGTATAGCGTAAATTACATAATTTAGGATTTTCTAATTTTGGATTCATAGATATTAATTGCAAATTAAATGGCCAATAATTTATTAATTAATAAGAGAAAAGGGGAATTTATGAGGATTTACTGAAAAAGAGCTAAACTTGGAGAATTTGATATATTTTCAAGGAGGTTAAAAGAAATGAAGTTAGGATTTGTTAAATGTCCAACTTCGACTACTAAGGATATATTAATTATGATTATGGATGGACCACGTCCATGGAAAATAAAAAATTTGAGAATAATAAGTAGTAATTGAATTGTACGTTAAGTCTGGAATAAATTATCAAGACTATGACACTATTTACACCACCTGATTATAAGTGATAACTTCCAAAAGAAAATGTCTTGATCTCAAGATTTTGGAATATTGAATGAAGATAAGATTTAACCTCTAGAATATTATCCTCAAGAATAAGAATTTAGTACATGGGATTTAGAAATAGGTATATATGCCGGACTTTGCGTAAGTTTCCTTTTTTGGATTGAATTATCTGTGTTTTGGTTTATCTATTTAATTTTTATAAATTATCCCTTTTCCCCTTTTTCACGAAAAGACACGTTTGAAATTATTAGGAATATGCACAAAGTATAAAGGAAGTTATGTGTAAATTTGTGTTTTTGCGTGTAGCTTATAATATCTATTCTAATAAAAGAATATTCATTCCTTGTACTTCTAAAAAAGTTGATATTCTTTCCTTATTATTGGTTGGGAAATTTTATTAAAATTATAGTGAAAGAACTTTAATAAAATTTGAATTTCAAAAAATCATGACATGGAAAGGCTCTTCTAGTTATTAGTATAGACAAGAACATCAAGTAGTTGGATTTAGAGAATTAAGTTTACGTAATTCAATGAATCGTAGGATTTCTTGTAACACCCTGTAAAGTACACCCTAAATGGGAATAGATAATTAAATTGAGAATAATTAATAATAATTAATAAAATAATAATAGGTGGAAAATAAAAATATTTAATAATTGGGAATTTGTCCATGAAAATATTATTATTGTATTCGTGGTGAGATTCTAGCCTGTTTTTTTTTTTCTTATCAAAAATGGAATTCATATGAAAAAGATAAGTATACAACAAGTTGGACAACAATAATATATATACATTTTTTATTTTGAAATTATGAACGTAAATCTAGAATAAAATAAATACAAATAACATAAGGAAATTTGCCTTTAAATATTCTAGATTGTATATATATAAGCAGGAAAGAAGGGACAATGTTTGAAAAGAAACTGAAAGAATTGAATGAAATCAATTGCCAATTAATAATAAAATGGATGTGCAAGTGAATTAAATTTACTGCGCCTCAACCAAATGAGGGGTCGACCGCCTCCTTTTAAGTACAAATGACCTGGAGATCGACCGCCCTCCTGGAGGATGTCGACCACCCAGTAAAGAAAGAGGGCAGTGACTATTAGGTTAAATTAGGTTTTCTTATATGGTTTGCCGATTTGAATGGTCTATATTAAATAATTTAACTCCAATGGTTCTCACACACTTCAACAACTATAAATAAGACCTTGGCCTCCTCTCTAAACCACACATCTTCTTTAGACTCTGCCTCCATTCTTCCACTTCAGAATTTTTTTAGTTCCAGATTAGATCAGGCTAGTTTGTTTCTTCCTTAAATCTAGTATATTTCAACCTTTGCTATTATGATTTCTATTTAGAAATTTTGGAACTAGGTTTATATATGTATATGATTATGTACTAGTTCCTATACATATATGATAATTTAGGAGAAAGAATAGGTGTACGCATAATCGACGTTGTAATCCAGAATTGGGCTATTCACAATTTTATTCTACTTGTTGTTATACTACAAATGGGAATTCTTTCAGGTATACCTATTTTTCTTCAAGTGTTAGTATAAAACTGGATTAGGTATGCCTATAGGGATTTAGGATTTTCACGAAAACAAAATATGTATATATAAATCCCCCAAATCTCTAATAAATCAAAAATGGTCAATCTAGTGTGTTTTTGGGTTTTGGATTATTGTTGTAAGTAAAGAGGGATATTTTTTATTTTGTGTTTGTATGAAAGTTTACCATCTAATCTATTTTACTTAGTTCATTTTTATTAGGGGATTGTTATTGACACTCCAAATATTGTTAAGGGGTGGTAAATTTTTTAAAAAGAAAGAATTTGTTAAGGGGAGTACCAATGCACAGACAACCCCCTTAAAAAAAAAAAAAATCCCCCAAATTAGCCTTCCTTGCAATAACATCTTTTTTAGTTGTTAATCAAAAAAATTTATACAATATATTGGTTGAACTGCATCGGATTTTATACCAAATTGTCAATAATTTCATTTGTCGATATGCATCAGATCAGATGAAAATATATCATTCATATGAAATCGATACACGTATATCGAACAATTTTTTTATACATTATTCCACCATTGAATTTGTCGATACACCCCATTTTCTCCACTTCGACAACCCAACAATGAATATAAATTTCAAAAACAATGAACAATGTTGAACAAAAATATATAATACAGCAGGCCTTCGTCGTTCATGTCGCTATGCAGCAATTTACCTATTTCACCGATGAAAAATCGAAAAAAACGACAATCTTCTACCGAATAAAATTTGACGTTACGGCGTTTGGCTCTCGAGACTGATATAATAAAAAATCTAACCTTCATCGTTTCTAGGGCATCATACAATTGATTTCACATACCTTATCACTATCTTAACATCTAAGAAGAACTTGCACCATTATTTCTCCCTAAACAATCGCTTCTTTTTGTTTGTAAATAATTTGAAGATTGTTTTTTCAATTAATTGGGATTTGAGATGGTAAGGGTAAAAAAGAAACGTAAAAAATTAAGTATGTGACCCCCTCAATTTTTTTTTATGATTGGAGTGTTTTCAAAATTTGACCTCTCCTTAACAATTCTTGGAGTGTCAATAACAACACCCTTTTATTATAAATAAATTAACTCAAAAGCATGGATTTAGGTAGTGTAACTTAGGTATACTTAAACCTCTATTTTAATAAATATATGGTTTAAATTTAATAAAATACATATGATCAAAATCCTTGTTTTGGTGCAAATATCACAAATGAAGTAAAGCGGCACTAGAAGAAATGTACATATACTCTTGTTAATAATCACCTTGTCCTTTTTTATTTACTGAAATCGTCCTACATCCTAGGTTAAAAGTTATTTATAATTCTGTTATGTCGTTTCTCTACTATTGCTTTAGATTTGAAATAAATAATTATATGTTATATTATGGAATTTGGGAAATATGACTTATAAACATTAATTAAGAGTTACGATTGACATTTCTAAAATTAGTACATTTTTTACATACGCCACTAATCACGCTCTTATTTATATTTATTAAATAGCATAATTAATATTTCATAAATGCGTATTGAATGTGTTGAATCGGGTATTCTAATTAAAGGTCCCCCCCCCCCTCCAGGATAATTTGTATGTTACGCGTGCATTAATAGTTGTTTTACAATGTTAAATGACATGTGGACACGAGGTTATCCCCCACTTGTAGTAGAAGTTTGCCCAGAATCCACCGACCAATCTAGTAGCTGCAAGGATCATGTTAATGTGAGATGTGGGCAGTCTATATAAAGTACATGTTAATGCGAGGTTAACCGCTTTTTGTAGTAGAAGTCAGCCCGGAATAACACGGCAAATCTAGCATATATAAGAGGTCAATTAAATCTAAGACTTTGAGTGCCATGGGTAATTTGTGTGAAGCAGGCCTGGCTCAAGATGATATTAAGTGGTAGATCCCCGTTTAAGTAATATGTGATTAGGACTTGGTTTGCTCTTAGGGTCCATCCATTGGATTTAGGCTAAAGTCATAGGACCCACCCTTATTAGGTATAAAGTAGTCTATGGTCCACATTCCTCAAGTAATTATGAATTATTAAATGGTCGTGAATAAAAGATGTATGAATAAGTGAGTTAGTTCTCCGAAAGTTTTCTGCTTCTTATCTAAGGTCTATGTGAGGGCACACCTAAGGATGGGATACTAAGAGTTCATCCAAACATGAATAGGGACCGCCTGTCCAAGAGATGTATTAGGGGTTACGATTTTACTTGTATTGACAGCAGATAGTAATGTGTAGGCCCACCGAAAGAGTCATATATGGAGATGAGTGTCTACCTAACCCAGTGTTAAGTGCCTGATTACTGTCTCTTGCATTACGTTGAGAGAATATTGGATAAGTTGTCAACTAGGAAACGATGTCTTAAGTGATTGGGTCCGCCGTAGTGTATTAAGTGGTAATAGGAATCCACCTATCTTTTGAATGGCCTTAATTGACCAAGAATAGTTTATCTCTTTCATTAAATGCATATATGCGAAGTATATATGTGTGTTTCATTCTCCTAGACATAAACTTGATAGGTCTATAATTCCATGTGTAGGAAATAGGTTTCCGTTTAAATTTAAATAATTTTTATTCACTAGAATTGTTGTTCTTATTCCCTCCCATGAACGACATAGGTTAGGTAGGGTGGTAACGTTTGCATGATGATAATGATGATGATGACGATGGAGCAAGGAGCTTGGTGAGGGAGACCCCTTTCAATTTATTATTATATTTAGTATCTAATTGTATCGATGTAACCTTTATGACATATGTTTATTAGGACATAAGCGCCTAAAATAGAAGGCAGGTCAATCGCCCCTCCTAAAGACAGGTCAATCTTCCTCCTAGGGGGAAGATAGTCATTTAGTGGATGAATTTGACACCTATAAATAGAGCTTTGTCTCCCTCTCTTTAGTTCTCATATCCTGAGGATTTATACCTAAATTTCTTCCTCCTCGTCTTTGTCCGCTTTAGGATCCATTCTACTGGACGTTAGTTCTTTCTCTTTTGCTCATCATATTTTATTCTTAGAATTACCTGAGCGAATAGCTTAATTTAAAAAGAAGAAGAAATTTGGAAAGTTTATGCATGACTAAAATCCATATTTATAAATTGTAACAAGATGCCCGAAATGGGCCTAAATCCTGACTCAAAAAAGGCACATCGAAATTTAGAGCCGTTCTAGGCAAGCCGTTGATTTCTATGAGAAATAAATAATAGAGCCAAACTAGAAACGATATTAGAATCTCATAGCAGATGGAACAAAATATAATAACCAAAATAAATGTACATTTTCATAAAAATCATAATAATACAGGTTACATAAGAATTTCCAAATGTCTTAACAAGGTACATTAACAATATCCCATAAGTACAGATAATTTCTGGACATAATAATAACTAAGGTAAAATCTCCAACGCCAAGCTATAGCCTTCATCATGTCATCAATCAAGAATTCCCACCTACTGACCTGTGTTGTTAAGAGGAGGGGGTTAAAACAACAATGTTCTGGAGAACGAAAATTACATAAGTCTAAAGGAACTTATTTTGTATACTTGGAAGTATAAATTCATCAGGTTATGTCAGGCGAATTAAACACACAATCAATTATAAAATACACATGTATTGATTAGGCGGACTATCCTATGGTCACTTTAAGGCCAACATGCATATGTAAGGGTGGATTCCTATGACCACTCAATACCCTTTGTGTTGAACTATCATTTGGTTACTTAAGGCCATTATACTTATTTATTCGTAGGCGGATTCCAGTGATCACTTAATATCTTATGGATAGATTCTCTCGATCACTTAATACCCTATGGCTGGACCTAGCCACTTAAGACCACGTCTTCTAATTGTAAGTGTTATTAAATATACTCTCAATGTAAATTGAGAGAAATATTCCATTATGTAATTTGTATTCAATTTTATTCGAGCTTTATTTGGACAAATATAAATAATCTATAGGGTTTAGCCATCAAACTCAATTTTTCCTAGAGGGCACTAGTGCTTTTCCATTCCCTTTTTCCTCCAAAACCTTCAGAACTAAAATATATTATTTAGGTTATATGGTTCAAATTTTGGAGGCAGATCCAGAAAATCTAAGATTTAGATGCCCATATTTTCTATTTAAACAGACTTATAGATCCGAACTAGAAAGAAAACTGATAATAAACCTAGATCCAGACCTTAGAACGAACTACAAGTGAGTGGTTTTTAATTATATTTTTATATAATGATATATGATGTCGTTTGATTCTTGTTAAATCTTGGTAATTTTAGAATTGTTTAGTTGTGATAATTTAATTCCTCCGCGATTTAAATATAATTCTATTTTATCATATTCGTACAATAATTCCATGTTGGAATGATATAAGGAATTTCATGTGCTATAGACATATTTCTAGAGTTTATGGTTTGAATGGGTTAAATATCTGAAGAGATTAAAATGGAAAAAGGGGCAAAAGATTAATTGTATTTAATTCACAGGAAATAAGGGGAATAAATTGGAAAATAGGAATTAACATATACCAATTTTAATGAAAGGATAGGAATAACCTAGATTTATTGGTTAGAAAAAAGAGGATATATTTATAGTTGGGTTTGCAAGAAAGATGGGAAACATGATTGCAAGTATAAAAAGAAATAATGACATGGATTAGTGCAAAAAAAGATTTAGTCGTATTGCACACTGTTCAATTTCTTAAAAATAATTGAAAGAAATGTCTTGCAATTATGGAGTCCTATTACTTTAAACTCTAGAAATGGATTTTTATACAGTTTTTAATAACCAATCAATTAGGAACAAGCCTAACTTCCTAAAAAATAAATTGCAAAGACGAAAAAAGGAAACATAACTAAAAAGAGGTTACGTAAAGAAAAGAGATAAGAAATCTGGTTAAATACTTGATAAATTAGAAATGACTGTAATCAATTACAATAATTATACAAGAAAAATTTGAATCATAATTGGAGTTTGGGTTACAATATGAAAGTTACAATTAAACGAGAAATAAATGATTATTATAAATGAACTTAAAGTGCAGATTAAGTTTAATAAGCATCATTATTTGGCTCTACTTTTATGGTGAAATTAAAGACAATAACCTAAAAATTATAACTAAAAGGAAATGAAGTATTCTATGGTAATGGTTCTATGATAGAAGAAAGATAATAATGTAAAAGTTATAATTTGAACAGTGAAAGGAAAAGTTGAAAAGCTTATTATAAATAAGTTTAATAAGTCAAAAATTATTCTATAGTGGTCTTGCAATTAGGCAATATTCTAGGTGACATTGTGATTAGGCAATATTCTATGGTGGCCTTATGATTAGGCGATATTCTATGGTGGGCTTGCGATGATGAAATATTATGTGGTGGCCTTATGGTAGCCTTGCAACTAGGTAATTCTATGGTTATTAAATGATTTAACTGTAACTAATAAAGTTGATTAACAAATAATGCATATTAATATTAAATAGATAAAAGAATATTGCAAATCAACGAAAAGAAAAGTGCGTAAAACACATAATAGTAAATTAAACATAGGGTCAAATAAAATAGCGATATGTGTTTGGTTTAGTCCGAAGGGCTGAATAGCCCAACTAAACAAATCATCATAGGTGTTCGAAAACACAGTGGGAACACGCCGAACTTATATTCGATTGGATTGGAAGGAAATGCGAGACTTATCCGCGACATGAGGATACTCTGAGATGGCCCTTTGAGGTAACCACAACGAAGTTATTCCCTTGGAGGTAGGTCTATATCGTTTCATGCATAGAACATGTCTTGGATGCATTTATGGGTGAAGGCATCCAAAAAATTGATGGGATGATTTTAAGGATTCAGCAGTTGCCTCGGCTTCAAGAGCAGGCTTTGTGATCGGGACCCAACAAAGACAATAGATCGTCAGGCACCTATTATTATTAGTCGGAGTGAGTATCAAAAGACTAGAGCTAAATAAACATGCCAGTGATCTTTCACTATCGAGATATTAAATGAGGGACAATGCCAAATTAGATACTTATATTGTTTGTTAAGGGCATGGTCACTTAGCTCTTTGAATATCTTTCATTATTTCGGGGGCTGAGTGGGGTCAAAACCACTTAGAAAAGAGACATACCAATCTATGGATATATGTATTGTAGGTATAACGAAGATACCCTTTATAGATATAGAAATCCTCCGACTGAGTTCTGTAGGGTAAATAAGGATTAGGGTGCTTTCATAGCACGATGGTGGAGGCTTAGCGTAGTCTAATATGCTTTCGTAGGGTGGAGATGAAGATTTAGTGCATCTTCATAGTGTGGTCTAGCACGCTTTCATAGCATAGCAACGTAAATCTAGTACGTTTTCGTTGTGTGTTGACGGAGACCAATCAAAAAGGGTACTACGGGTGTACCTCAGTATATTGGGCATATAACTACATACACGCAGGTCAATCTACTTGGGAGTAAATGGGAACGATTCATGGGTAAAACAGAAGAATATATTGTGTAATGAACCCAAATAATCTAAGATGTACAAACCAATGATAGAACAATATATGTAGTGTTATTTGTAGAAAGTATAATTCATCCATTCACCATAACTTTTGTTCGGACCCCCTCCTCGTAACCAATCTGCGGATTAGACAGGTGGCAGAGATTTTATAGCTTAGAGACAATTGCTATGCAGTGTCATTATTATGGTAAACCTATTATTATATTTTACTCCGTTACACTATGGGATATTTATTATGAGCTCTGATATATTTACTTTGCCTTTCTACAGGATACTAGAAAAATCGAATTGAGTTTCAATAGACTTGGATTTAGCATTTTGTGAAAAATTCGAACCTACTGAAATTTAGGTTGTTACATCCATGACAACTAGAGGATCTATGATGGTTGTCGAGGATAGAGGCTGAGGTGGTGGTTCCGGGATGGTTTCAGATCTGACTGAAGTGGCATGCGACGATAAAAATTAGCTATGGAGTTTGGTGAAATGGTTTCATGAATTTGGATTATAGGATTGGTTAAGCAAGAGAAGGAGAAATTCACGTTGATGATGTGGACCATAATGATTGGGTTGTGTTTTTTGTTATTTTAAATTCAAAAGCTTTAATGTTAATAACTTTTGCATGCAAGGGTTGACTGACGTGGAGTTTCTATGATAACCACCCCGTACTATACGAAACCAAACGAGCTGCGCTGTGACGGTTTTAACTAATGCAAGGTGATCATCAAATTGGAATAAAAAACCATACAACTTGTCGTCTATCTCATAGCACATGGAATAAAACACATTAATAACATAAAACATGATATAAATCGATCAAAAGAGTATATAAGATGAAAACTAAATTATAAAGATCATAATAGCAGATTCACATCACAACATAATATCTAATGAGTGATACATAGATATATCTCTAAAATACTGTCTCTAAACAAAAAACCACAATTCCCAAAGTAGTGGACAACGGGAATAAACTGGGATAAGAGTATATATATAATACGTAGAAGCCTCATGCACGTCTCTGGTTAGCTACTTGAGCACACCAACTGTAACACCCCTCTCAAAAAGCTAACACACAGATCTTTTAGCAAAGTGGTTAGTGCGTGATGTTACTTTTCAGGAGGTCGAGGGCTCAAGTCCCACGGTTGTTACATTTGGTATCAGGGCCAATACCCAGCCGAAATTATGTGTGTAATGTTGTAGGTGTCAGTGGTGTGGTACAGATGTAAGTTACATGCACAACGGCTGGGTGGTGAGTGATATGTGCCAATGAGGACATTGGGATCTTTAAGGGAGATAGTTTGTAACACCCTTCTCAAAAATCTAACACAAAGATCTTTTAGCATAGTGGTTATTGCAAGGTGTTGCATTCTGGGAGGTCAGGGTTAGAGTCCCGTGATTGTCACGTCAACCTGTCTCTAGTCTGCTCGTTTAAGAGAACCCAGAGTAAGAAGAAGTGCTAAATAAAACCCGAAGTCAGACAAAGTGGAGTGAGCGATGGAAATCTCAATCACTACATAGGGTAATACAATAGGTATGAGGAATCATATTTGACCTGGCCCTGCATCTAAAGAGTTAGCACACATAATCTTGTACTCTACTCTATGGTAACTACAATACTAAATGTAAATGGAATATGCGTGTTTTAGCGATAGCAACCATCAAATCATAACATTCATCCTCACGTTTACTCACTCAGTGTGTTGGGTATACAAAACTCAATATTTTGGTCACTAAATCTCTCGGGACAACGGTAGTTCCTACTGTAAAAGACTCTACCATAATATCGCTACATCCCACTACAACAGACTGTGGCCAGTAACCCTACCCAGTCTGCAATAGGCGTTGGGGTATGGGTTGATCCATCCATATTGCCACTGGCGCTGAACCACTCTTATGTCCTTCCCACTAAAGTGTACCAGAGTTGTGAATGTAGATAGCCCCTTTGCACGCGTTTCCGTACGAGGTCTACCTCGGAAATCACCCCTATGGCTCCCCACTTGGAACCTACGTGGTAGCTCTCCCTAAGATTTTCTTTGCACCTTGGAATAAATTAGTCGTGTTGGAGTTTGTCTTCAAAAGAGTTTGATCGTCGTCATGAATGAGTACTACGCATACATCTCCACCCGGAATCCTCCACCCTACGTCCATCTCTGGATCAACCCATATACAGATCGACAAAATTGATTCAGATTTATTCTACCCCGGATCGACTATGTCGATCCGCTTCTTGAGCACTTACTTGAGTCGGAACCCGGCTCGACCACTGGGTCGGAAACCCTCTCTTTTGCTCCATTTTCCTACTTCTACTTTTCTCCTAGCCGAACCGGGGCTTCTTCGCTCAGGCAAACATGAGTCTACTACCCTAGTCGAAGCAGATTAACAAGTGCCATAACTTAACCCCAAAAACTAAAAAATTACCCTAGAGCCTCCTGGAACCTTCATTATCATCCCTCAAAGTTTCATACAGATCCTAAACATTTGGTCTGGTTTGGCATAGTCGAACTGGCATGGTCGAACTGGAAATTGATGCATGTCTAAAATGAGTTCTAACATCTTATTTCGACATTCATCGACGTTTGCTCCCATCCTAGAATTCCTAGGAAATGTCTTAACATATAAAACACACTCAAACAACGTGATTAATCGAACAAGATTAAAACCCAAAGTAACATATATTTTCATAATCCCCTAAATTCCAGGATTCACAAATCATGTCCAAACCCAAACTTAGATATGTGTCATCATAAGATCAATAACGAATTTTAAGCATTTTTCCATATTTTATGAAGTGCTTACATGTTAATATACCCTAATTAGTGGTACACTATTAATCACCTTAATCACTCCAAATAGGCTAGATCCTAAAATACAGGATGTTTGGATGGGATTCCAATGTGTTGCATGAACTCTTATCTTGTAATGGTGTTGATTTGGCTTGATTTTCTCTTAGTTTGGTTATTGGATAAAGTTTTAATGGTGGATTTGAGAGGTGGAGGCCTTTAATACGAGTTTAGATCAACTTTGGGAGTTAAGAAAGCGAATAGGAGATGATTTTCTTACCCTTTCAGCCCCCGTAAGTCATCAAACCCAAAATGGGTTATGGGCCTGATAATGACCCAAATAGCCCATTTAAGCCTCCTCTATCTTATTTGAGCCATTTCTCCCAAAAGGTAAGTCCGTTTTCTAAATGTGACCACTTTATGGAATGGGAAACCATCATCAAATCCAGTGAAAGTGGTTTCAGGTCTAAATTCTTTACCATTCGAAAGTTATGGGCAAAACAATATTCGCCAAGGGTAAAATGGTCACATTAAAATTCAATTAAATAGTAAAGATAGGAAATAATGCTACTAATTATTTCCCAATGTTACACAGTCATACGACCTCATACATAAATACTATAAATATTCTACGATCCTCCGTTGCGTAGAATACAGGTCGTTACACCCCCCTCAAGAAATTTCCCCTCATAAATTCCTTAAACAACAAATAAAATTTCCCTGTACGCTTATCAATCATCAACAAGCAATCAAAGACACATAGCAAGCATAAATGTAAAACAATTTAAGTCCATCCTAGCATAAAGTATAATAACATGAGAAGACAGATGATACATGAATGGAAATTTCAAGAGTGATGTACTAAAACTTAAGAAGTAAAGAGCTCTGGATTAGATGCCCTCATGCTCTCCTCGGTCTTACAAGTATAATCACTCTCGCTTTCACTCAACTGAACCTTGACTGTTTTATTGTCTTCCTCCTAAGTTGTTTCGTATTGTGTCATTGGCCTATAGGCTATAGTGGCTTCTTGTTCCACCTCGATATCATCCAACTATTTTGGTGTGATAGTCATATCAGGTCATGCACTAACTTTCTCAAATGAGAAACATGAAACACATTGTGTATCCTATCCATTTTCTGGGATAGCTCAATTATGTATGCAAAATTTCCAACTCGCTCAAGGATAGAAATGGCCCAACAAACCTTGGTGCTAACTTTCCCCTACTACCAAATTGAATCATGTTCCTTAAAGGAGAAATCTTAACAACACCAAGCTACAAACGGAGAATTCAAAGTCTCTCCATCTTCTATCAACGTAACTCTTCTACCTATCTTGGGCGGCTTACATTCGTTGTTGAATGATTTTAGCCTTCTTTGAAGTTTCTCTAACCATATCTGGCCTATGTATCAGTTTATCACTTGCCTCCCATCAACATGAAGGGGTATTGCACGGCCTACCATATAAAGCTTCATATGAAGCCATGCCAATACTTGACTGATAACTATTATTATACATAGACTCCACCAAATGAAAATGGTCATCCCACGAACCTCCAAAATCGAGGATACACGCTCTCAAGAGATTTTCCAATATATGATTCACCCATTCAGTCTGAACATCGGTTTGAGGATGGTAAGCAACACTAAGATGCAACTCAGATCCTAAAGCTTCGTGTAAGCTCTTCAATAATCCACTCGTAAATAATGGATCTTAGTCTCTCACAATGCCTTTTGGTACTCCATGGAATCACACAACCCATTTCACATACAGCTCTAATAGCTTGCTTGTCATCTTATTTGACTTGACATGCACAAACCTGACGCTTTTGGCCAGTCGATCCAAAGTTACCTAATTACTATCGTGTCCCACCCGATTCCTAGGTAAACCATCAATAAAATCCATCGAAAATACTCTCATTTCCACTCGGAAAGTTCTAATGGTTGCAACAAGCCACTAAGCTTCTTCTACTTAGTCTTTCCCAACGTCCATCATGCCTTCTCAGTTGTATGTTTTCTTCATATCTCGGTGCATCTTGTTACCACCGGGGTATATGGTTTGCTTTGAGTCATGACACTTTTTAAGTACTTCACCTCTTAAAACATCAACATCAAGTACAACCAATCTCCCACCTTTTCAATGCTAACCAACACGATCGAGTTCGTACATACTCTTAACCTCCTTGTCCATACCAGATTCCACTTTGGTAATGATACCCAATTATCTAGAAAGTTCCTCTGACTAAAAACGATTCTATGACAACCGCTCCATAACTCCTGCACCAAACTAAGGAAAAGTGCGTTGTATGGCATGCTATGCCAATACGGGAGATCATCAAAGAAGACTAACTCAAAACATAACCTGTCATATAACTCACAGTTCATGGATAACATATAATAGAGAATATACAATAGGATATAGTTGTGAAGTATAGAAGAACAAATAACCCAATCTCAATAACATATCAGAGTCACTAGTAGAAAACATTTGTATAAATAAATAATTTGTGCATCAAGCCTCACTACATATCTCTTAGAGTATCAATAATCACCAACAAACAATAGAAACAAAAGAATACCTACCTAGCAAAGTAATAGTATTACAGCCTCCTGCTTGTCATCTCATAACATCATCGATACCGAAACCTGTCACCTGCTATCTCAGTATGCTCATCAATAGCATTAATGAGCAATACAAGGTAATAAGAGGGAAACATAAAACCTTGAGTTAGACATCAGTCGTAGTAAGCGATATATAACTAACAACAGTTACACAGGATATATGCGTATAGATAGTTCAATCATCTGATATATCCACCAACCACAGAGTTAGCGCATAATAATCATCTATAATATGTCACTCCAAATAATAGAAAAGAAGATCACCCATTCCTGCTTCACTTTAATGAGCTATGGTGATATGCCACCCACAGAAAACAGAGAATAAAATACAATCAACCATGGCACCCATAGCATCCAATATCCTAGCTATCACCTACTAAAAGCCTTGAATACATTATCACCGAATGACGGTCGTTGTTACTTGTCAAAAGCTAACGGAAAATCCTGATTCTAGTCAGACTGTCATACACTGTTAACCATATGTTTGACTCAATCATCTAAGACAACTAGATCACTCCTAGAGTTCGATCTAGGGCACACGATCCATCTTGACCCTAATGGGCGTCCCCTTAATGCCCCAACTTCGAGTTTGTTAGAACCTTTAATAACAAACGATTCGTTAGCACTTCACATCTTCAAGTCATCATTCTCAATGACTTCACCTTCAGATCAAGCCACTTCTCGAACAATTCCATTATCATCCTCGGTCGAATCCCACCCTAAGTCTGTCCATTATTATACTGTATCGTGCATCGTTCCACGACCAGCGTCACATCAAATCTACCTCAACCACTCCTTCTTGAATTCATAATCAAATTAACCATCCTATTTGAGCTGCATCTCGATCATCTGAAGTCCTTTCCATCCAAACTCCACCAAATATCCTCAAGTAGCCTTGCCACCCCACTTGCCAAGAATGAGCTCCTCACCATGCATCATCATTGATCGGTATCGGTATATCAAGTTAGATTTTTTTTTGCGAAGTGTTGGACTCTGGTCCATCCTTTCTTCGGAACTTCCTGTCGGTCCATCGTTGCACTGCAATCTCCTACAGGTCCATGGTATCAAAGCACTATTTACTCCATCATTTACTTCATGCTGGCCCATCATCAATCTTCGAAAAACTTGTTATCGACCCTTCTAGACCATACGAAAATTTGCAGGCAGCCTCGAATCCAACCCCTAAGTCCACAAACGACGTTTCGAAGCCATCCAACCTTTCCTAATGGATCGATGTCGATCCATCGATCATGGATTAGTACAGATCCTCATAGATAGCGTATTTTCAATCCAAAATTTTTGGGTCTCTTCAAATCATTCTTCGGAGCGCCTCACCAAGTTTCGTCTGACTCCGATGAATTGAACTCCTGATTGCTCCGATCTTCAATCCAAAGTTCTACGACAAACAACTCAAGCAATGCAAACAATTCAATCAAAACAAATAGCGATTCATTAAATCTTGATTATCCATAACATGCACATATCATAAAATAACGGATCTAACATGCATTGGATCTAAACATATGCAAGGGCATGGTTAACTCTACAAATTACCGGTTTACATGATCACATTAAGTTTTCTTTAGTTTCCAACATCTGAACTAAACATAAATGATCGGATCTAGGGTGAATTTAACATATGAAACATTAATTTGATCCTAATTTGCCAATATAATATGTAGTTTTTGTGTGAAAGGTATCAATCACTCAATAATTTAAGATCCAATGCAATACTAAAATACTAGGATCTATACAACATTGCAAATCCCAAAAATTGACGAAATATGAAATGATATACCCTTCCCAGATGATGAACTAGCCCCTTGATGTAACAGGTGATGAATTAGGATAGATAGAATGAAGAATTAGGGTTTAGGTTGAATTTGGAGAAACACAATCCTAAATGTTTGAATGAAGAGAGAAACCTTAATCCTCTCCCCAAACCGCCTTATTTATAGCAGCAGATCATTATCCTACTGGGCTACACTAATCAACCCATTAGTTATTAATTAGTCTGCCTAGAAGAAACTGAAACTTGCAGCGATTTTTCCTAAACTGCTAAAACAAATCCTTAGTCTGACCACTCTACGGGATTGTCAACCATCATTCCAATCCAATTAGATTGATTTTATAACCTGATTCAATCCTAATCAATAGTTATAGCTTAAACAGTAAACTCAAGGGAAAAATGGTCACACTTAAATTCGGTAAAAATCATGGAAATGTCTTGCTTCCCCATGAACAACATACTAAAATATGATAATGATCTAACCACTAGGAATTAAATATAATTATTTTATAGTCCTCTGGTATGTAAAACACAGTTCGTTACATTCTCTCTCCCTCATTTAGGAATTTCACCCCCGAAATTCCCGGTAAACACAAGCAAACATAGTGCCCACGTGCCTACCATCCATGAATACCCTGTGTATCATTAAATCTTGCATCCAACAACCCTGCAACAATATCCTACTTTATCAAACTAAACTCTAATAGAGCAATACACAATGGTATAAGTAATATACGATATATAGGACTTATCACTCAAAGAGTTCTGGATGGATCGACCTCATACTCTCTTACATTTCCCACTACGATCATCGTCGTCCTCGCTCCATTGTACCTTGACTAAAATAACGATCTTCTTCCTAAGCTATTTCATGCCGCTCCTTACGACCCGAAGTGGCTTACGACCCTAGAAACCTCGGGCTCGACTTTTAAATCTTTAATCTAATTAGGAGATACCACAACATTCGAGTTGTGCACGAACTTCCATAGAAACGAAACACATTATGCACACCCGCCATCTTTTCAGATAAATCCACTCTATATGCGAGCTTTCTAACTGGCTCGATAATCGAAAATGGCCCAACAAACCTTGGTGCTAACTTTCTTTTCCTTCCAAAACTGTAACAACCCGAATTTTCAATAACCTGTTATAACGTAAATCGAGGCAGAATTTAATTTATAAATCTGAATCAAGGGAAACGGGCTATGCCATTGCGTTCGTCTCGGAAAAATACGCGAAATAGAGTCCGAGTTTTCGAAAATCGGAGTCCGTATGACCCGATTAAGGCCCAATGAAGTTTTCAGAAAATTTCAAGTTCAAAACAGATTTGAATTTCAAGTTCAAATTTCGAATTTCGGGCCTGGAAGGCTAGGCGGGAAATTTCCCGCCAAGCCAACCAAGTCGACAGGCCTGTCGACTTGGCAGTCGACTTGGTTGGATCCAAGTCGATAGCCCTGTCGACTTGGCTGTCGACTTGGTTCAGCCGGGTAGTTTTGCCTGGTGCACCATTTTGGGGTTTTGGTTAGGTTTTGGGGCCAGATTCGGTTTTAAGGGCTGAGATTGGAATTAGGGTTTAATCCTAAGGTTGAAACTAATCCTAATCTCTATAAATAAGCCCCTAACCTAACCCTAAATCATCATTATTCAACCCTACAACTAAACTATGGCAAAATTATTCCTCTCATGGCCTCCACTCTCTTCATAAAATTTCGAAGTTATTTCTATGAGAGATTTTCAATGCATACAAGTGTTTTCAAGCTTGTATGAGTGTTCTTAGCTTGCATTCAAGTCAAGTTTCCATATTTACATCATAAAGCAAGAGTTTTGATTCATTTTGGCTCAAGGGTTTTTCTATTGGAGCTTGCATTTTGGGTTTATTTGATTGCATAAGGGCTTTGTCTCAATCTATATATATTTTTGTGTCTTCATAAGCATTGTAAGCCCTTTTCTACTTTCATATTTAAACTCTAAAGTTAAATGAATGATGCAAGTTTGGTTGATCATTATGATATGCAAGTTTGCCATGATATGCAAGTTTACTATGTCATGTTATGCAAGTTTGATATGTTATGATATGCAAGTTTGCCATGTTATGTTATGCAAGTTTGCCATGTCATGATATGCAAGTTTATCATGTTATGTTATGCAAGTTTGCCATGTTATGATATGCAAGTTTATCATGTTATGTTATGCAAGTTTGCTATGTTATGATATGCAAGTTTGCCATATGATATGCAAGTTATGTTATGAAAGTTTGGGTTGATCATTTTGCTCATGTTATCATGTTATGCAAGCTTATCTTGGGTTTATGAGCTTAAAGCTTCAAGCTTTATGCTAAAGGTTGCATTTTGGCAACATGTAAGTTATCATATCCCTTATGATAACTTGCATGTGAGGCTAAATGCGAACTTATGGCAACTTGTACATGTCATTTATCACCATGTATCACTTATATGCTAAGTTTGGTTTTATGCATATTTTTGAGGCCTAATGATGCAATATGCAAGTATATGAGCATATGTACATTTCATATGCCACCATGTTAAACTTGTGGCTTTAACACCTTTATGTCATGATTATGCCAAGTTCCCTCTTTATATCCTTTATGCGCTATTGCGATATGTAAGCGATGGGATTGCGTTTGGGGTTGGGTAAACTTAAAAGACATAAAAACATAAGATTGGGAATTTACCTATTAAGTTAGGTCTACCCATTGGGAATTTACCTATTAAGTTAGGTCTACCCAAATGCTTGAAAACTTGTAATATGTTTTGTAAACATGATGGACATGATACTTAGAAAATATAAGTGTGACCAACTCGAGGTTGGGTTGAGTTTGTAGCGTAAAACTACCCGGAACCGACCGGCTTAACTAGTTGCTACAAACGACAGGACCCAATGTGAGAAGTTGGTCATGTTGTACCTTGAACCCGAGGTTAGACCAAGTTGTGGTGTAAAGCTACCCGGACCCGCCCGGCTTAACTAGTAACCACAACAAGGTCTAATGTGAGAGGTTAAGGCACATTAAATTAATTAATGCCTCATGATTAGGGTTAAGTCATGGTCCACTTAATACTTAACCAATTTGGGCTTGGTAGATTAATCAGGGTTAAGTCGTGAACTCACCGTTACACTTAACCAAGTTAATCCATGATTAGTAAAAGGGTTAAACCGTACTTAACCCACTAGAAAATCCTAGCAATGGGGGTCCACTCCAGCAGTAATCCCAAGTTTGTATCATTAAGACCCGAGGGACTAGGCTAGGGAGGGGGCACGATTACTGGACTGGTATAAGTGACCAAAACGACGGTCGAGTGGTACGCCGATGTAGTTCCGGACGGACTATGGTCGTGCACGTAGTCCGTATTTGGAGAAGTCAAGCATGGGTACCAGTAGATCGAGACTGTGCACTTGTGTTTATGGTGTCCAGGGGTTGACACCCTAGGGCTTGATACACCCGACGGGAGACCCGGCACAGTCCGACTACAATTATGTTTGGGCCGTATTGACACCAACACGTGACGAGTTAGGCTTAGGGAGCCGATCGATTAGACCGTTTGGTTGGACCTCGTATTAGGGTCATTTCATGTTATTGGGCCAAAGCTTGGGCCAAGGGATCAATACTTGTTTATTCAAGTCATGTTAGCTTGCTAGTACACCTGTGGTGCAAAAACCTTAAACCTGAGTATGCGATGACACCTTTATCTACCTTGTTAGTTAATCATCATGCTAGTATGTTGTTATCCTTATGTTCATCCCTGCTTCTCATGCCAGTTAACTTTATCAGTTTACATTGATTGTAGTAGGGCTTACTCAGTCTTTTTGACTGACCTGTTTTTCTTTCGCCTCTTTTCTTCCGTTCCCCCCCCCCCAGGTTCTCAGGGTGGGAATATTGGAGCTTAGCTTGGATCTCTGATCGCTTGCTTGTGGGATTTTAGCTCATGTACGGTCTTGACATGAAGCTAGCTATGGTTATCACTTATTTTGGGGATAGTACTTATGTATTTCAGTTTTTCAGTGATGTTGTTTTTATCTAGACTTGTGTATTTGGAAAGTTGACATTATGTTGTACCAGACTTATTTTGAAATAGTTTGAAATCTTCCGCTGTTTTACTTATCTTATTTACTCTGTTTACATATATACATATGTTCTTGTTCTGCCTTGATATATCATTATGCATGTTTACCTGATTCAAACGCCCCTCCAAAGTCAGAGTGCTTGCAAGAGCCACCCTGGAGGAGGTGGGGTGTTACAAAAACGAACAAAATTTCTTAAAGGCGAAACTTTAACAAACACCAAATCTCCAACTGAGAATTCCAAATCTTTATGTCGCCTATCGACATAACTCTTCTGATGATCTTGGGCAGCCTTCATTCGTTTCCGAATGACCTCAATATTATCCAACGTTTTTCTTATCATCTTAAGCCCAAGTACCCACTTCTCTCCAGTCTCTAACCAACAAGATGGGGAATTTCTTGGTCTACCATACAACGCCTCATACGGTGTCATTCCAATGGTCGTATGGTAGTTGTTATTATAAGAAAACTTAATCAAATGCAGATGATATTCTCACAATCCTCCAAAAACCAATACACAAGTCCTTAGAAGATCTTCTAATATTCGGTTAACCCTCTCGATTTGACCACTTATCTGGGAATGATACGTTGTACTAATACATTGCTCGGTTCCCAAAGTCTCTCGCAGACTTTTCTAGAATCCACAGTGAACAATGGATCTCGATTTCTAAAAATATTCTTCAGTATCCCATGGAATTGAAATATCCACTTAAGATATAACTCAACCAACTTCAATGTCGTTCTAGTCGATCTGACAGGAATAGACTTGCGTTTTTGGTCAAGCGGTCAATGATGTCCCAAATACTATCATTCATCCCTTGTCTTAGGTAATCCATCGATGAAATCCATTGATACTTGCTCTCATTTCCACGCTGGAACTTCCTACGGCTGCAACAAATCACTTGGCATTTTCTGCTTAGTTGTAACCAACTGACAGTTCATACACTTCAAGATAAATTTCCCTATATCCCTCTTCATGCCTTCCAAGTAGTAAACTCGCTTCATATCTTGATACGCCTTATATCACCAGGATGAATCGTAAATCTAGAGTGATGACATTACCTCTAAATTTCATCTCTCAATCCATCTAAATCAGGAACACCCAGTCATCAACTCTTGCGAAGCCGGCTATCTCAATCGATTTCGAAGTCCTTAATTTCCTCAGGCACACTTTCATCTCTAATATCTATACAATCTTCATAAGATTTTCATCTCTCTTATGGCTTTCATCAATCACTATAGGAAAATATATTATAATAATGTCATTTAATAGCACGTTATTCTAAAGTGTTACTGATTAGACCTAGACATTTATTTATTTTACGCAATTTGTTTTGATCAGTAACGCTCAATTCCCATGGAATTTTGGTGACTCCCTCCAAATCCTTTTGTTCGCTTCCAAAAACAAAATAATTTTAAAGTTTTCTCTAGTTGCTCACCCTACGCCTTAACAAATTCACTCTACACTGTTCTTCTCCACCAAATTTTAACGTTTAACCAAATAATGCTCACTCCTATTCCTCCAAAAAAAAGTACTATATTGTACAATAGTTGTAGCCATTTCGCGTAGGGGTGAGCATTATTTGGTTAAACCAAATAAACCAACCAAACCAATTTATTTTGGTCGGTTTGGTTTTGAAATTAGATCGGTTTGTAATTGGTTAGGAAAAATATTTAGTTTGGTTATCGGCTCAACCAAATTAACCAAAATTTTATTATATTTTCAAAATTATCGATATTATGATAAGTATATTAGGCTAGTTTATTTATCCAAGTAAATATTAGTCATCACATATGTGTCAAAATCACTTTTCAAAATCATACGAATCATAATAATAATATTTTAATCATATACTTATAAAGAATCAAATTATAGTTAATATTACAAACATAAAGTCTAAAATATTTTTAGTCTGGTAAAATCGTATAACCAACCGAACCAACCAAACTTAATTTGGTCATTTGGTTTGGTTTTACTTTTGATCGTATTTAGTTTGGTTTGACAATTTTTGTTATCGGATAAACCAAACCAATCAAACGCTCACCACTAATTTCATGAAAAAGGGATTTAGTCTTGGCAAACGGAGCAATGTTTTTGGAAGGGACTCAAGAAACCTTATTAAAGGTGGAGAAAACACATATACCAGTCTTGAAATACAGAATCAAATTTAGGATGTGAGTCTTAATAGCACTGCTTGTAATGATATCGTTGGGAAAAGTGGGGATGCGGGTAAGGCTTATGTTTCGTCTATGAAGGAACCATCCAAAAGCTGTGCCAGATTTGTACCTAAGACTTCAAAAGCTGAAGCTGCAAACATTTCAAATTCTTCTTCAAATACTGCACATGCAAAGCATCTGGAACTGCATGCAATGATATCACCGGATAACCTTCTTAGAAGTGCGTACTGAGTAGCTGAAAGAAATTCTTTTGCTTTGAATTTTGGGTTTGTCAGTACATTTTATTTAATTTATAAATTCCATTTTTCTATTTTATTTTCAGCAAGCCTATGTATTGGCTCTCAGATTTTAGCTTATTTGATTCTTATGTGAACTGCGATCAACATGTCTTTTTTTAAAGTAAAGCATTATCTCCCATAAGTTGAATAAAATGGTTCATCTATCAGTTTGCATTAGTACTTCTTAATACCAGTACAGTTTATTGTTGTTTTCTAGTTTTTCTCTATATTGCTTTTTATAAGGAATAAAGGCAAGCACCTAATCATTACATTATTGCAATATCCCCGGGTTGAAATTAAAAGAACCATTCCAAAGGGCGCTAGCCAAAGCAATAAAGATTTTAAGACGAAAAAGATCTTTATTGGTGGGATACCAGCTGATGTAACCAATGGTTGCATTTTTGTTAGTTGATTATTGGTTGATATGCTTATGCCATCTTTAATTTCAGAGAACTCCTCTAGAGCTCCCATGTCCTCCATTGAGCTCCCATGTTCCTTATGCCTTTTGAAAATTGAGCTAAAGTGCAAAGGAAAACTTATTTTAAACATGTACATGAAAACAAACAAGCATGAAAATACAGATGTTCAAAAGTTTATGTATGCACGCTGATACTTTTTTATTGGGTTCTGTCTGCATCCAGCTTGTTCGAATTCCAAACAAGAGTCACAAGAACTGCTAACATTTTGAGTTTATACATTTAAATTTTAAATAAGTATGAAGATCTTTTCATTTTAAAATTCACAAATTTATGAAGTCAAACTACTTTCCAGCATGGCTGAAATACAGGGCCAACTATATTCACTCGAATACTCTTCAGATTCCCCCTATTCGTTTCTCCTTTTCAAAAATATACAAAGCTCTTAGCCTCACTTCGAATCAAAAAGGAAGCCAAGTTTTCGGGTGAATTTGATCATTTACGAAATGGGTTTGTGATTTTCATTGAATGTAGAAATGTGGATTTTCTTGTAAATTGATGAAAGCTCAAACCTTATTATGTTGATTGCTAACTGATTCAAAATTTTATTTATGTTTTGTATGTTAACAATGATATATTAAACTTATTTGGTTGAAAATGAGCTTTCGACTGCCATTGTCTTCCTTACTTTGTATCCATACAAAATAATGCACGCAGCACAATTAGTATCAAATGTTTGAACATAAGCAGGAAACTTTGAGGTTGTGTTTGAGCAAGTTGTTAAAGAAATTTGGCGCTGCTGTAGTAATGCAGAAGTAGTGTGATTCCTCTTTTTTTATGATTTTTATTTCTGAATGACCTATTTCTGGAAAATAATAATGATGAACATGAAGTTATTTCAATAATGCACTTGATATATTCGATTCAGTTGTAATAAGGCTTCCATTGAGAATAATAATTAAACCCAGGGCCATAATGTTCCTGCAGAATGCACTTGATATGTCCGATTGTTATTTGAATTTGTGAAATTTTGTGCCTTTGAGTTCTTATTTTATTAGTTTCCCAAATGTTATATTATTTCTCCTTTGTAAATTATATGGGAAATTGAGTATTATGTTTGATAATACTTAAGTAGGAAATTATGCGCTGTGTTTGACAACACTTAGGTAGGAAATTGTATGCTTATGTTTGATCAAGTTTTTACGAAATTTTGAGTATTCAGAAAATATAAGGGGTAACAAGATTTTTTTGGTTTAAATTTATGTTTTAGATGAAGCAGGTTTTAGTTTAGCTTAATTTCTTAGCTTCTATTATAAGGATGATTGCTTTTTAATTAATAATGATAATGATGACCACAAAGTTCTTACAACAATGCAGTTGGCATATCCAAATTCAATTGTAGTAATGCTTCCATTATTAGGAACAACTATGACAATCATCACGAACATGACATTCTTGCATCGTGCAATTGTTATATCCAGTATTATTCTAACAAGGTGAAATCTTGTTGCTATTGGGTTTTAGTAAATTTACTTGTTTCCCAAATGTTATATTCAGCTGTTCCTTCTTAAATTATGGTATCACGTCTAAAGTTTGTTAGTCTTTGATTTTTCTAATCTCGTTTATTGCATCATCAACTCAAATATATATATGCAAGGGCATAAACAGTGTGAGCCTAGTGGGGTCGGCCGACCCCACTGAATATTGAAAACATAAAAAACGAAAAGCGGACAGAAATGAAATTAACACATCTTCAGCTCCACTTTCCAGAGACTAAAAGTCTTCTCCTTTCTCTATTCTCACATTTTCTGCGAATCAAACTTTTCCCCAATTTCCTCAATCATTTCCCCAATTAGAAAATCAAACTTTCAAGTGTGGATTGCAATTGATTTGGTCTTCTTATTTCCTTGTATTCTCTCATAAGTCACAAGGTATGATTATTTCCTAGTATTTGTTCTTATTTGCTCAAACTTTGAAGTCGATTGCATTTTTCATCAAATGACTGAATACCTAAAGGTCGCACGTTTCGGTGCATGCTCACTGCGCATTATTATTGATTTTTACTGTAACATTATTAACAAAACATATTTTATCATTATGCCCTCCGTTTCCAAATCTGTTTCGCTGAAATACAATTATATCTGAAATTATAGGAATAGTCAAGACATGAGTAATAATTTGCTGAGATATTTCAACAAATTGAATAGAAACAGTTCTATTTCTAATTCTAACGATGTTCCTCATCCACCATCAATTTTCCCTTCTACCATGTCCTTACTTAGTGTAGAGGATAGCGTGGGCGATTATCCATCGGATCCCAGTTTAAGGAGAAACATCAATCTTTACCATGTCAATGAAAGAGAAATAGTTTGTCAATTTTATTTGCAAAAAGGTCCATGTCAACTGAGAAACTACGCATTTCCATGGCATGTAATTGGACAAAGTGAGAAACGGAGGTTCATCCCTTCATGGTTCAATGACCTATCTACATGGGTGGAATGTAGCATTACAAAAGATGCGCCACTTTGCTTGTATTATTTTCTTTTCAAACCCTAACATGGAGGTCAAAGGTCCATCGTCTATATCCTTTAGTATATTTGGTTTTGAAATTAGCATTATTACTACTTGTTGCTACTACGACGGTTGAAAGAGTCTTTTCTGCAATTAAAATTATCAAGACGTCTCTACGTAATCAATTAGGAGATGATGTTATGGATTATTGTTTGGTGTTATATGTGGAAAGAGACATAGCAGACACCCTTGGAGTTGAAGAAATCATTCAGTATTTCCAAAATATGAAGTCTCGAAGAGTTTGCTTGTGAAGAATCATTTGTAGGGATGATATTTTGAGAAGAAAAAGCATATGATATATTTTGTGATATTTTGTAAGTTATATTTTATGATGATAATTTGTATGTTATTAATCAAATGGTAATATAAATGTGGTGGAGATTTAAATTCATCTAGTTTTAATACAAAATATGATATGTCAAATTAAGAAAATTGAGAAATCTGCCCCTACTGTATGGAATTTCTGCGTACGTCCCTGTATATATGCCTATATAATAACAAAGTAGGAGCACGAACAATGCCTTAAAATGATTAACAACTTATTTCCAGGCTCAGTACCAAAGCAAAGAATTTGTTCCAAGTGTTATATATTTTCCCATTCAAATTTTCATGGAAGCTAAAAATAATCACACTTTTGCTTCTGTTTCTATTCCATTATGTTCCAAGTACTCAATTCATATCAAATTTTTTGTTTTAAAAAGCAGCACCAGCGCCGCCCATTGAACCGAAACGTCGTTTATATATCTCGAGCTATTTTTAATAAATAAAAATAGCGATAAATAGTTATAAATATATATGAAATGTTTTAAACTATAATTATGCGACAATTATTTGAAAAGGCCGAGGTTAACTCATTTCAAATAATTGAACGGCGATTGAATCAAAGATGTAAGAAGACGATGGTTGAAGACCGACGATCTTCACATCGAATGGACGATGACTTCTGATACCTTGGACTGACTTGCTCCCAGGGTTGGGTTGAAGCAGTAATTGTCCGGACATGTGTGTTGGTCGTGCGGATAAGCGACCTCAAAGGGAAAAGTACTCGTGCAAAAGACATATATTGAAAAGTTTTAAAACAGATACAAGTCTTCTTTCAGGTTCACATACATGCAAGTCATTTATGGGAACCAACATTGGATCCGACATATCTAACCATCCATCACCAACCGAAACTATCTCAATTCTCAAACAAAGAAAAATCCATCACATCCGCTTACCCAATACTGACAATAAAATTTTGAAATCCCTTGCCAAAGCAGGCATAGAAGTCATGGTAACCATCCCAAATGCTCAAGTTTGTCACAATACAGGGTTTGTAATCTTTGATTTCGAGCATTCTGTTAATGAGTTGTTATCAAATGGAAATATGACTGATTTTGTTGGTCAGCAAGTTTGTTTGGGAAATAAATCATTGTTATTATTCATGTCTCAACTATCTACTTATTTTACTACGATACTTTTATATGTATTGGTAATTTCCCAAACCCGGGGAAAACTGTCTGTAATAGAATTATTTTACTGACATATACCAATTCAAATTCCTCACTATGGATAGCATTATGATAGTTAATTAACGCACAATAATACTAATTTCATTATTTAGGTTGAAATAGATCAAGTCTTTCGTATAATTAGCATGAAATTCATTGCCTTGAAGACTGCATAGTGTTGTTTGTTGGAGTTTAGCAAAAAGAAACATTACAAGTAAACATAAATGTATTTAGATATAAATTAAGATCTTGCTTTATTGTAGGTTGAGATTAAGAAGGCAGAACCAAAGAAATCTGCAAATCCTCCCCTATTTGCAAGTGAACCTAGGGGTAGTTCTATTGGTCGTGGTATAGGAGGATATGGCGGTAATTTGCTTAATAGTCCGGTATAGGTCGTGTTAATCATTTACTTTCAAAATATCAAAACATGAAGTATATTAGTTATTTTCACCTCTTTAAAATGCGAAGGAGAGCTGAAGTGACTTCTTGTGTTAACAGTTGCAATCATTTAAAATATATTAGCTATTGTCTATGTTTCATGAAACAATGCATCTTTTTGTTGTTAAATTATAAACTTCTATATCTTGTTTATATGTTGTTCTATTTTATTTAACTTATGCAATATCTTTTATAGATTTTCATGGTCATAGAAATACTAAGAAGCTTCATTTTTACTAGGTATTTCCAAATCTTGTGGGTTGTATCTACTAAAAAAAGAATAATAAAATTCTAATTGCATTTGAAATAACACTAGAACATATTATGTCACATAGTTATGCATTTATTCATCCCATATACGAATTTCATGTCGCAAATTCATATAAAACCATGTATACACTGATGCAGATTGTCGTTATTCAATGGAGTATGGTTTCTAGTAGATATTTTAAGCTCTGCATTCTCTTAGATTGCCTATATTTTCTTCAGGCAATGAGACTGTATTTTTCTGAATTATAGTACATGGAAGATGCCCTCTCTTCTGTCACAGCTTGCCCTGTTACGCACATCATAAAGGGATGAATTTTGAGTTAGCCTTTACTGTTTCGTTTTTTTGTTAATTTTGAGTATGTCTTTATATACATTTGTTGTTCACTAAGTTGAAGTTGTGACCAAAGGATGCTGAGGCAGTTTAATAGATGTAGTAATGGGAGTTGGCTTCAGGTAGTGGCATTTGAGCTGGAGGAAGGAGCTAGTAATGGGGATGATAGTGGGTGGTGGTGGAGAAGGTGTATTGAGTGTACTGGTTAAAGTTGAAGGTCTGTTAGATGAGGCTCTTGTGGTAGAGATGATGGAAAGTGTGTCTGTGTTTGAGGAGATGCCGCAAATTTGGGTAGTAGCTGTTGTTTTGTTGCACTGCAAAAGGAATTGTCTGTAGCTTCTTGTTGTGATAATGGGGATGTTGTGTATGGTTGTAGGGTTATCAAACAAGGAGGAGTTGCAATGACACTTGTGTTGTTGATGAATGGAGGCAATGTAGTGGTGTGGTCTATGTGTGCCAGGTCTTAGAAGCAAGTTGGTGGTATATGTGCAGGTTGAAGTGTGTGAAGGTCGTATATGAAGTCAATTTGGTGGAAGTGTTGACAGGCTGTGGATGCAGTGAGTTTTGTATGGGATTGTGAGTATATGATCGGAGTATGTGGAGTATGTGAGTATATGATTGGTGGTATGTGATCAGAATATGAACTATGTTTTGTCTTTTGTGTACTCAAATTAACATGAATATGGAGTTGAAAACCTACGTATTGAATTTGGTAACTCATGGACTGAAATTGTTTTTTGTTAGTTTATACTTTATTTTGTTATCGTTAATATGCGTTATGTTTGCTGATTATTATATTTTTTCGTGCATGCATTGCTTTTTAAATTTTTATAAAGATTTATTTTAATTGCTATTATTAAAAGGTAATATATAGGCATAACTCTTGAAAAGCGTTATAAATATATAACATAAGCGCTATAAAAAGATAATTAATGTAGGCTTACTATTAAAGAATAGCAGCAAATAGCCGCTATCGAATAAATATGTTATAGCGGTTATGCTGTGTTATAATGATTCTCACTTTCATTAAGATTTAGATATTCAATAGCGGTTTAGATTAACTATAGTTTTTAAGTGACTTAGCGGAAAATTTATGCTATAAACATGCTTTTTTATAGTGATTTTTTTTGTGTTATAAATATTCAGCAGTTTTTTATAACATGTCGATATACAACGTTTATTGAATCACTATAGAACTGATTAACAACAGCTTTATGCCGCTATAAAAGACAATTTCTGTTGTAGTGTCCTTCCTATTAATCGATAAACTTGCCAATATCTCAGGCTCTAATTCGCATCATAGCCTAAAATCAAATCCAGTAAAATAATTGATATGCTTACATTTTGTAAACATGACTCTCAAACTTGCATGTCTTCTGCTTAATGCATTGGCCACTGTGTTACCTTTACCTATAGTATAGGCTATACCAAAATCATATGATGTAGAAACTCTAACCCTCGCTGCTACCGAAGATTAAAATTCTTCTTGGAGAAAAGGTACTTCAATGACTTACGATTCGCAAACAACTCAAACCTAACTCCAAATAGGTAATGCCTTAAAGTCTTTAGAGCAAACACTATCGCTGCTAACTCCAAATAGTGAGTCGAGTAATTCCTTTTGTGCAGCTTTAGTTGTCGAGTCGTGTAGGCTACAACCCAATCCTTATGCATTGGCACTGCACCAAGTCCAGTACCACATGCATCGGTGTATACCACCATCTCTTTATTCCCACTCGGAATAGTCAATACAGAAGCACTCGTCAATCTCTCTTTCAAGATCCTAAAATCGCATTCCATGTGAAGACCTGATTCTTCTTTGTCGATACAGTTAACGGTGTAGCTACCTTAAAGAAATCCTTGATAAATCGTTGATAGTATCCAGCTAAACCAAGGAAACTTCTAATGTCTGTTGCATTCTTGGGTCGATTCCAATCATGTATCACTGCTACTTTACCGATGTCCACCACTATTCCTTTTCCTGACACGACATGACCTAAGAATCTCACATTTTCTTCTAAAAGTGACACTTCGAAAACTTAGCCTTTAGCTAATGCTTTCACTAGATTTCCATAACGATTCTCGAGTGCACCTTGTGTTTTTCCTCATTCCCAGAGTAACCCAATATATCATCTATGAACACAAGCATGAACTTGTTCAACTAAACTCTGAAAACTCGATTCATAAGACCTACAAAATATGATGGCGTGTTGGTCAATCCAAAGCATCATCAATCACTCATAAAATCGGGATGGTGTTCTAAAAGCAGTCTTCAGCACATTATCTCTCGCCATTTCCAATTGGTGAAATCCCACCGCCAAATCCATTATGGAAAACACTTTGGCTTCATGAAGCTGATCAAACAAGTCATCTATTCTTGACAGTGGATACTTGTTCTTCTTGATTACCTTGTTTAGCTCACGATAATCCACACATAATCCTAACGATCCATTAACCTTGGTCGCGAATACAACTATTGCACTCCACTTAGATACGCTTCTTCGCAATGATTCCTTTCCCAAAAAGATTGTTTACTTGCACCTCTAAGTCTCGTTGTTCCTTCGGTGCCACCCCTAAGAGGCATAACAACAGGTCTGAATCCATTTACTATATCGATCCGTAACTCGATCTCTGAATGTTGTGGCAATCCTTAGACACAACAAAAACATTGAAAAACTCTCGAAAGATTGGTACAAATGTCAACCCATTCTGTGGAATCATTAGATAATATAATAAACTAACTAGTAGCCCATCATCTGGTAAAAAACGTGTCACTATCGTTTGCCCTTCCACATTCCTTATTGTCACCTCGAGCTTCTCGCAATCCACTATAGTCACATACCACTTGAGACAATCCATACCCAAAATAACACCAAACCCAGCGAAGTTAAAACCAAACAATCACACTATGATTTGGTAGAACTAGATCACGAGAAAGCATATAAAGACTAGATGAACCCCATACTGGGTTAGTCACAACCAATGGTTTATCGACAACCTCAATAAACCTACCTTATACACAAGCTCATTACAGATAAAAGAATGTGATTCTCCAATATCAAACAAAACTCAAACAGAAACAACCCTGATAGAAAGCGAGTCTTGCACAACGATACTCTTCCTTTTTTCCTCTACAGTTGCACCCCTCGAGGAAGACAGCACAGCATACATAGCATATGCCTTCATAATTTGCTTATCCTTTGGAGGTTCCGAGCAATTCTTCTTCATATGCCTATGCTTATAATAATTATAACACTTCTTTTCCACCTTATAGTTCTTACAATTCTTGGAATAATGGCCCTTTTGTTGACATTGTAGCAAGTAACCTCACCTTTTGACTTTTTCTAGCCATTCTTCCCTTAATGTTGTTGTCTTTGTTTACCATTACACTTTCCCTTATTACCACCACTCTGTGTAGTCTCGATTCCTTCTTATTCTCAACAAGAGCCTTTATTTTCTGCTGAAATAAACTCTCCTTCCTTAAAGCCTTCTCAACCAGCTTGTCATAAGGATCATCGGTATGATCTGTTAGTTGTTTCCCAAGATTCTCATCCAAACCAAATATAAAATTCTCTTTCTTCTGATAAGGAGTCTCGATATACAAACCACCATACATGCATAAAGCCACGAACTCAGCCATATACTCAAACATAAAATTTTCTTCTTACTTAAACTCAACAATCTTCTAAAGAGAATCGACCTCTAAACCATCGAAATAACTTTGCCTTGAATCTAATTCGGAACTGATCACAATAAATCTCATCCTCCAGAGTCTCTAAAGTGTTGGAGTTCCATCAGTCCATCACTCGTCCTTGCAGCTGCCTCAATGCAAGCTTCCTCTTAGTTGCATTGTCAATCCCCAAATCCCTGAAAATCCAAACATACATATCTTACCAATTTCGAATCTCAATAGAAGGTTCTGTCCCAACAAATGGATTGCCACCCAACAAAGTGTATTCCTCGCTCAACTTAGCGAAATCAACCACCTAAATGCATGCACAGGAACACTACGCTATATTGTCGCCTCTGGAGTGGGAATCCTCCTCATGATCGCTGCCAGGATAATCGGGCATAGTAACCGCAGCTCCCGACTTGCTACCCTTGCATAATGTTAATCGGCCTTTTGTCCCGATTCCCAAAAGTACATTAGACACGCTCGACTCGATGCATCGCATAAAGCCAAAACCGAGAGTGTCGCCAAGGTGTGAAGCAAAAGGGCCGAGAAGGGAACGCACTAACGAGAACCTCACCGCTCCTCTAAAACATTGCCAAACTAGTACCTCAAACCCCGGAAGGCCTCAAGCATCGACTTCGATCCACTAAGCCCAATTCACCATTTCTTCGTAACCCTCGGGGTATGAATTTCGTACCACAGGGAGGGGTATGAAGGTTTCAGGCGCGGGCTCTATGGGATCCTAAATTATGGAGGTCGGTTACAGGGGATACGAAATTCCTGTTGTGGTCCCCTAGTTCTACCTACTCCCACCTAACCACTCCACTATAAATACCCCTTGACCTCACACTTCAAAAGGGTTGGAATTTAATGTTTTGACATCTCTTGAGAGCTCAAAATAGCTGCTTTAATGGCATCTGGGCTTTGAGGAAGAAGAAGGATAAAAGTGTCTTTTTCCTAATAACTTGCATATGACAATTATGACTTCATGTAACTTAGTTGTGAATGTAAAGAGATGTCATGAGATAGTCTCAACCTTTTAATTCTTGGTTGATAATAATATTCAATGACTCTTCCAAAAGGGATGTAGGTCTCTCACGTGGCAGAACCACTATAAATCTCTTGTGCTATTTATTGCTTTCCGCATTTACATTTACGGCCGAAGCTATAATTTCTATGTAATTGGAATCTTGGGTGTTTACGACACTTTTTGCCGTCAACATTTTGGTGCTTTCACTGAGAAAACTTGGATTTGCTTCTTCGTTGCACATTATCGTCTCGACTTCGATGAGCTTTAGGTTCCTTTGCTAAACCTGCCACCGAGTCTGCTTACGATGGTAATGAGACCAAAGAATCCAATTATCGGATCTTCAGCCGCAGCTGAAGCCGGAACATCCCAACAGGCTCAGCTGGTAGATATCCCAGCCACAACGAAAACTATTCCTCCTGTCTACCCCGATTCTCCCGCAACATAAGCGCAAATCCACACGCTTAGCAAGAAATATGAGAACATAGCTGTCGAACTCAATCAGGCGCTAATAAATAATATCGACCTTATGTGACAATTTCAGGAAAGTCGGTGTGTCATCGCTCGACTCAAGCTAGCTCGGAACAATGCCCGACCTCGACCTGCTGTCTCAGAGACTTCCTCTTCCGAGTCAAGTATCCCATATTAAGGAAGGAGATTTATCCTCATCAACAATGCTGCCGTCCGCACCAACGCCCTGGACAACGGCAATGGCAATGGCTAAGTCAACGACAATGGAAACAAAAAAGGCGACCGAACAACAGTCACTTATAGCGAGGGGGCACAGTACCAAGATCGGTCTCGATTGATTATCAATGATGAACCAGGTCAGAGCAACCGACCCCTTCCTCGACAGAACCAAACTGACACCACTCAGGACGATGGACCTACTCTCCCAGCGGCCCACGCTCTTCTAGAACAAGATATGCATCAACCCGCTCAGCCTCGTCATCCATACCAAAACCCGATCATAGATGTTGAGGATATGGAAGTAGATAACCTGGACATTCATCATAGAAGACGCCCTCACAATAGTACTCCTGAACCTCGCCAGAATCCATGGATTCCGATGGTGGATCCCCACCCTACTTATCTTCCCAACATGGTCCGAAGAATCATGAGGGAAATGTGAGGGAACGTAAATGACTCATGGGAAGCCCACATTAGGCATAACCCCTTCACAAGATGGGTAAACAAAGACGAGTGGCCGCGACGCTTTAGCATGCCGCAAATTCCACTCTATGACGGCACGATCGATCCATGTGCCTTTCTGAATCGATACGAATGGCAAATGGACTCTAGTCGGAGCAATGAACCAGTTAAATGTAAGTGCTTCCCGGTCTTCCTGTCAAGCACAACTCTACTCAGGTTCTCTCGTCTCCCACTTGATTCCATTAACAACTTCGGTCAACTAGCGACAGAATTGGTCAACCAATTCAGAGTACACATCATGACTCAAAGAACGCCCTCACTCTGTCCAATCTATACCAAGGACCCATCAAGTCGCTAAAGAGCTACCTTTCCTGGTTCAACACCGCCCTCGCTGAGGTCGAAGACCCGGATCCTCGCACCGTACTTTTTAAGCTAGCAAAAGGTGTCCTCCCTAATTTTGAGTTCGGGGCATGGATCGAAAGGAAGCAACCTAAAAGCCTCGATGCTTTCTTTGAAAAGGCTGGATAGTACTTATGCTAGGAAAAAGCGAGGCTAAACCTGCTCTCCAAAACTGGCAGCCCCAACAATCTGTATACGGATACCATGAATAACTATGTCAAAGGGAAATAGGTCGGAGAACCCTTCGATAAGGATAAGGGAGCAGGTCCATACAGACAAAGGTCTAATAACGGTAGGCAGGTTGGCCGCAACAACGGCCAGGTACCAATGGAGCAAAGAAAACCGGCCTGTGACACCCCACATCCGTTAATGTCACTCTTATTAGAATGCATTAAGTTCCGGGAAGCGTTATAGGCAAACAAGAACATAAATATCACAAGACAGACATATAAAATAACAGCGGAATTAAAAACTTTATATAAATGAAAACATCGTGGTCCAAAACTCAGTTACATCATAAGTCTGAAATACTGAATACCAGTTACATGAAATATATGTCTTATACTTAATCATCAGAGTACAGTAATATAAAATCGTAATCCCAAAAAGAGCCATAACAGAGAAGAAGAATAACCAAAGAGGTACACCAAATCAAATCCAAGATCGAAGCTAAAGCAAGAGAGAGAATCCTAATCAAGCCCGAGTACTTCCACCTTGAAAATCAGGGGGTAAGGGGGGAGGGAAACAAAAAGGGTCAGACATAAAGTCTGGCGAGTCTAATTACTTTTAGCATATAAATAAGTAAAAGTATCATGGAAGGTATAAAAACTGGATGAACAGGATAACAGTATATAAGGCATGTATATCAAACTGGGTATGATAAGCAAGATAAATAGGACACGATATATTGTGCTTCTCAAGTATTTAACTCTGCACCACTACTAGTATAACTATAACAGGATGATCCCAATAAGAACAAGATGGTAGACTTAGGTGTACTTCTAGTGAGAGGCTTTCACCCCCATACAATCATAATAAGTATCCCCCACATGACAAGTGTCATTTCTAATTATAAAAACGGGCCCCTAAACAAGTAAGACTAGATGTACCTTACTAACTACCCCCAATCGATCGCCCCCCTATCCCTCGTAGATACACTATGCTAGCCCCACATTAGGATGTATCGCTTCCTAAAGTGGCAACCCTAAGTTTACAAGATGCACAACTTTATCTATAGGTGTCTCGACGTCTTATCATCCCCTCCTTGACTCCGGACCCATGCACATACATGACCCCATCGGAATGCGCCGCCCACACCATCCCTTAGATGAACCTCGTATAACCAGCTGAGTAAGCATTCCCTGACCTAGTTCGGGGTAATCCGTTTGATACCAAGATAGGTTATTGACTGATACGGGTCCCACACACACAAGATGATGCAAGCTCTCCCCTTTGTCTTGTATCACCGCTACTAGGATTTCAATAGGTTACACCTAACGGTTTAACAAAATTGCATAACCCCCAACAGGTTAGGTTTGTGGGCCTATATATATAAAGATTTCCCACCAACCCAAGATTTACTTAACCCATCCACTGTTTCAAGCAAGTTAACTTAACCCTTACTCCACTGACAGGATCATATAACCCCCAACATTTTTAAATAGGTTAAGTGTTTATTACCAATCATTTATTAATGGGCTAGACCTCCCACATTAAGTCTTTCACATGTGGATGCTGGATATACCGGTCGGGTCCGGGCAGACTTCTTCCACAAGTCAGACTTAACCTCGTGTCTTAGCACCGTCACATGTACGCTTATGCACTTAGACCCCTCACATTAGATTCAACAATTATGTTCGCTGGAAATGCCGGTCAGTTTTGATCTGACTTCTACCATAAGTGTAATCTAACCTAATGTCTAAGCGCGGTTACAGTTTCTAATTACTGTAATCTTAAGCATATTCATTCTAAGACAATTTGTTTTTACCAAAATATGGCTCAAACACCAAAGGTACGTGAACCGTACTTCACCAACGTGGTTAGAAGGTAAATGGAGTCGTGTTCAACGAAAGTTAAAAGTGGAAAATGCAAGGAAAGCAAAATAAAGACAGGGTTTTTAGAGTGGTTCGGCCTTAAGCTGAGCCTACGTCAACTATGAAGGTAATTTGCATTATCATGACAGTGATTACAAAACATGTAGACTTTCTTTGTTCACACATTTCCTCATTCCCTCAACATATTCTCATTCTCACATACAAATTCTGCTTAAATCTATGTAATTCAATGAAAGAAAGACAGAAAGTAGCAGATATAACGATGATTATGGTTGAGAATGCTTAAGGAATGGCAGAGGAAAGAATTTAGCAGCACTTCGTGGTGGCCAGAAAGATCCTCCTCCATGGTGGAAGCCATGGACTATTTATAGGTGAACCCCCCGAAGAAATGAGCTGAAACTCATATACTTATGCCACGAGTCGCTTGTTTTCTTAATAACGAAAATTCCATGGCCTAGTCATGGCTAGCTGTTGATGGTTGTACCCGTATGTTCTGTGCAAACGGCTTCATGGAGGCGAGCGGTTGCATAGTAGTGGGCAACTACATAGACCTGGACAGGCGATGAGTGTACATGCGACCAGCCAGGTGTTTGGAAAGCAGATGTAAGTGCGATTACTTTGGGGCTGGCTTCTGTCTGACCAGTAGGTAGCATATGAATGGAGCACCTATGACTAACCGATGACTGAGCGAGCGGCCAGGATTGCAATCCGTGAGCGGTCATGGGATGTATATGCGACCTCTGGCATCCTTGTGTTCCTTGCTGCCTATGATCGACCAGAATAATATGAAAGATCGACCACAGAGTAAAACGTGCGACCAGAGCCAAATCTTTTCCTTATTTTGTACGACCGATTTCTTTGGTATCCGAGTGATTCTTTTAACATGAGCGATCTTTTTAGGATGTACGAACCCGACTGTTTTTGTGCCGTGCCATCCTTGAGCTAACCTTATGTACGTGACCTCTCTACATGGTCGTGTTATGTTGTACGACTGATTCTGACTGTGTTGAGCGGACGACCCAACTTTTTTTTGATGTGCAAATGACTGATCCATGCTCTTATGCTCAAGTCATGGCTTACATTTGACCTTGTTGTGTACGAACGACCTTGGTTGAAACATGGGTATGCCAAGCTTGCGAGTGTTCGCCTTATGATATTAATCACAGACTTAATCCTTCAATGTGCGTATGATTCTTGAGGGATAAACATTTGCCCCTCGAAGTTTGTAATTTTTGTTTTGTTGAAGGTTATTTGCTTCGAAATAATGAAATGCAACACCATCTGATGGATTAAGTTCAGTTTCCTATAAGATGAGCACGTTTACTAATATCCCGCATATTTGCAAAAAATCGAATGTTCTCATTATCGTTCGTGTACAGACTTAGTTGGCTGATTTTAATGTCGTCTGCTTGCATGATATGGTCGAGTGAGCAAACTGACACATCGCTTTGACCCGTTGGGCCTTTTAGCCTTCCGCTAACTTTATATACCGCCTTCCTACTTTCCCGTTTCCCATTTATTTTTCTACAAAGAAGCTTTTAATGGTGGTATTGCTCTAGGCAATCTTACTTGCAATTCTAATTACCTTTGAAGCTTTCAATTATATTAGCCCTTTCAAAGTTTCGACTTACGGTCGTACCTGGTACCCTTATTGAAGTTCCGCAACTTCAAGATTAATCGAGGCGGTCTTCTTGCTTAGACTTGAGATTGTCTGCTTTCTTGCTGGCATTTTTTTCTCCTTAATCTTGTTTTGGTTTAACCCGAAGTGTGAATTTGATAATCGCGGGTACAGTTTAAAGGACCAGGATTGTCCCTTGGGAATTTTCCTGAAGATTCCCGTGATTTTAACCAGGTCATTGCAGGATTACGCATGTAAATGTTTCGCTTGTCGAATACATATAGCCCTTTGAATTTTTAACCGCTTTTTTAACACGCCTGTAAATTGCTCGTAGAAATACCCTTTATTATCCTTTTGCTGCATATTTTTACGATTTCGTTGTTTCTGGTATGATTTTGTTGATTGTCATTCGAACTGACAATAGCCTTTGCCTTTGTACTGTGAGATTTGGGGGGTTTGCACAGACCATTCGTCATCCGCCTCTATTTTGACCCTATATTTAGTCTGTAAATTTCCCTTTTTCTTTGTTGTGTATAGTTGTGCTTAAGTTCTGTGGTCGCCCAATTTTAACTTGGCAAGGGTCGTTCATGCCCAACTTCTATATGAGGTCGGTCGTGAACGACTCATTGCGATTAAATGTGGTGACCATCTTGACTTGAGTTTCAATAGACGACACGATGTGGCTATGCGTGACCAGACAGGATGTGGCTATGTGTGACCAGATCGGGGTTAGTATGAGTTTAGATCTGAAACTTAGTTTTACTCATGTGAGTGAGTCAAAGTTCATTATGAGTGATCATCCAAGTGCTGCGTGAATGACCAGGCATCTAGGTTGCTTATGCCTTAATCTTGGTAGGATTTGCCTCTATCTGTCTTGTAGGGGCTGGTCGTGCACAGCCTTTTTTCGGTTTGCACTTGTTTGATTTCTTCCCCTCTTTGTTAGCATTAATTCTTTGGTGATGTAGTACTTATCTATGTAGAAATGCTAACTTGTTATCAGTCACACCAGAGTTTAAGAGCCTAAGTATGCCTGGCCAAGCTGGAAGCTCTGACCAAGCTGCTGAAACCACACCAGATCATGCCCTTGGAGTAAGTGTTACTCAAAACTTCTCGAAGCCTCGTGCACTTTCTAATGTACCTAGTGAGAGGCATACGACGGAGCTTTCTCCTGGTTCGTTCCAACAACTGTGCAATCAATTTGGAATTTCGGAGAAGGAAGAAGCCAAGTTGCCTAGGGAGAAAGATTTTGCGGATATTCCTCAAACCGGGTATGTTGCTGCTAAACGCGATATGCTGACGAGCGGGGCGATTCCTCCTTTCTACCCATATTTAGAAATGATCCTCCGAAACTTGGCTATTGCCCCATGTCAATTACACCCAAATAGTTATGCTGTTTTGATACGCCTTTATATCCTTTTCATGAGAGAGAAACGATGTGCTCCTTCATTTGAAGATATATGTTTCTTATATTCTTTTAGGAAAAGGAGTCAGCGACTGTTGACGTCAAAATTTGGTCACTAGTGACGGCCAACCCCCAATCGTGTGATCACCACACGAATAAAGATTATAAAAATGCAGAAAAAAGTAAAAGAAACGGGGAGCACACACAGAAATTTTATAGTGGTTCGGCAAAGACTGTTCCTACGTCCACTTTATATATTATTTCTCTTTTTTGGATTACAAATACAATGCCTTTTCTATTTGAGGAAGAGAAAGGAGGCGGCTAGCTCTTCTTCTTTTTTTAGAAAAGTTGAGAGAAGTGAACTCTAGTAGAATGTAATGGAGTTAAAGAGAAGGCCAAGTCAGAAGAGTCCTTTTTCTCTTTAAGCTTTGAGGTATTTATAGGTGAAGAATGCAGCTTGGGCTGTTGCGATATGGTCTGGCCATTCCGGGAAAGCCTAGACATGTGTTATCCATTGCTTGGGTAGAATAGCGGCTGGCATACTGATTCCACTTTTCATAAATAGTATCCTCGGAAGTTGCGGCTGACGTGGCATCCGCTGTGAGGTATATCAAAAGTGGAGCTTTGTCTGGATATGGTTGACCACTTCTATTGCCTTGAAAGTCGGAATATTTAGTGGAATAGCTCTGTAGAAGATTTCCACGCTGGCCCGAGATAATCGGTCGACGCGCTCCATATGGAAGCGAGATACTCGGTCGACTGGGAGAGCGATTCTTCCGGAGTGAGCTATTAATTGACGAGGCGGGACTTGGGCCAATATGTGACTGTTGGGCTTCCTGAAGCGCGGTTTATATCCATTTGTGCGTTTGGGCTTTGGTCTGGCTTGTTGAGACTCTTGCCAAAAAGAGGGTTAACACTTTGCCCCTCAGAATGCATCTTCATCGGTAGAGGGAAGTGTGTTCTGAAATATGAACCGAAGCACAAGCGCTCGAGCAGCTATGGTCACGCCGGACCATATTAAGGCCAGAAAACCGACAATCCCGATGTTGTATTAAGGCCAGAAAACCGACGACAATACCAGGTCGTATTAAGGCCAGAAAACCGACAACTATCAGGAACCGTATTAAGGCCGAGATGACGATCGCCATTTGTATGAGAGTTGGTTCCTGCAAATAAAAAATAAACCATTCTCGTTTTGGAGAAGGCTGATGGGTCGAGCATTTTATTTCACTTGGCTTTGGAGGGTGGAGGGCATAAACCATGCTCGGCTTAGTGGCGAGCATAAACCATGCTCGGCTTAGTGGCGAGCATAAACCATGCTCGGCTTAGTGGCGAACGCTAATTTGGCTTGGCTTAGTGGCGAACGCTAATATGGTTCGGCTTAGTGGCGAACGCTAATCTGGTTCGGCTTAGAGAGATGGCAAGTATTAATCATACTTGGCTTAGGGAAAGTGTTTTTTATGCTCGACTCATATTAAGTTAGTTTGCCCAGCGAGCTTTGAATGCTTGTGGCGTAAGAAGAAAAGAGAGTATAATCCATACTTGTATTTAGAAAACATGACCTCACTCGGCCAAAGGAGTAGGTGTTTAAAAAGGGCGGTGGGCTTTCAAGCTAACCACACAATACAGGGGGGCGATCGTTGCCCATGCTCGGCTTAGAGATTTTTAAACATGATCCATGTTTGCAAAGGAAAAATCATAACGGCTAAGTAACTACTACAAGGAAAAAAAATTCTAAAGGGACAACCGTCGATTCCAGAGCATGCCTAGGAGCTAAATCCTAACCCCATACACGTGTACATCAAGGTGTCCTTATTATCGAAACAAATACATAAGAGAAAAGACAAAAAAAATCTAATTAATGATAATTCCGCGACTGCTAGTCTCGGTATCCTTTCCATTTCTATGAGCTTGAGGACTGACCTGAGGAGCTTGGGCAGAGGACCGTGGCGGCTTGGCCGGGGCGCGATCTTTGACATATTCAGGAAGCTCTCCTTATCTGACTCGTCCTTCGATGAGATCGCACAGATGTCGACATTCATTTGTGTTATGTCCAACTACGTTGTGGAATATACAATGTTTGCCAGAATCAAGTTCCATTTGGGTCAGTTCTCGTCGAGGTGGTCTTGGAATTGATAAGGATTCGTGTATGTCGAGATAGATATCGAGCGAAGAGGAGTTAAGCTCGGTGTATTGGTCATACTTATTTTCATTTCGAGGTCACACATTGCACTCACTCTTCTCCGGGGCCTTTCCTCTTCCTTTATTCTGGCCGTTGCCGTTGAATGGACCTTGTTGTTTGGCTACTAAAACCTCGAGACTCTCCATTTCAAGGCTGACATCCTCTTGTTAGAGGAATCGCTCGGCCTCGGAGTAAAAGTCGTCTATATCTTTGGGAGGATCCCTGGTTAAGGAGTTTGAGAATTCTGATCTCTTCTGGACTCTTGCGATGGCGGCCATAAGTACCATCGATGGCTCGGGCCAATCGATTTATGCTGCAGCCGCGTTGAATCTTTCAAGGAAGGATTTAAGCGTCTCTCCAGATCGCTGCTTGATGGTTGATAACAACATGACACTTTTCGGTCGAGAGATATGTACTCGGAATTGCTCGATGAAGCGGGTGACCAGAGTGTTCCAGCTGCTGATCGACCCATTGTTAGCTGCCGAAACCACATGCCGGCTATATCCGTGAGAAAGAGGGGGAAGCACTTAGCCATTACATTGGTTGATGCACCAAGTACTTCCATATGTCACGTGTATCGCATGAGATGGATGGTCGGGTCAGTGCGATCGTTGTATGGCTCAATTGCTGGGAACTTGAAGTCCGGAGGATTTCGTGAGTTTCTGATTTCCCTGGTGAAGGGGTTGTAATTGACATTATCTATGTCTTGCTGCGAGGAAGTGCCCCGAGTAAAGCGTCAGATGATACTTGCAAGCTGGCTTCCATCTCCGAGGAGTCGCTGCCATGAATTTAGCTCTGCATTCAGAAGAGCTAATGTGCAAGGATCTGGCAAAAGCATATTCGGAAGAGCAGCCGTTGGCTGGGCTCGGCCTCCGAGAGTTGAGTGAAGGTGTGAGGGAAGGTGAGCCACAGTTGGTGGTTCTAGGCAGAATGGCCCCTCTTGAACCTGATGAGTAGTGGGTCGAACTGTACCCGTGATAGAGGGCCTAGGATGATCCAACATAACATGTGATGTTCGGAGCCTGGGGTTGCCCCCGTTTGGAGCGAGGTTAGGAGGGTCTACGGTAGCGTCTTCTTCTGCTACGGTTTGAACCAGTACGGTAGAGTGGTCTCCCTGGCTCGAAGGGAAGGTTGCTCCAGCTCTTCGTTGAAGGGAAGAGTGGTTAGACTGGTTTGCGATAAGATTCCGGGTTGTAATGGGAATGGCATTGATTCTGATGGACCCGGTGGTTTCCCGACTGGTTCAATAGGTCGAGCTGTTCCAAACAGTGAGGGCAAAGTGTTAGGACGATCTAGATCTTGATCGCCAACCCCATGCGGATCTGCAGCTACGACCACGCTGGTCGCTGGAAGCGATATTCCTGGCTGTGATCGATCGGTTGGTGGGACCAGACTAGGATGAAATAAAGGTGTAGCCTGATCAATGGCCTGATTCCGTGCAGACCGAAGATCAGTTGTTGCCTCAGTCCCAGTCGATGGAGGAATTGATGTTGAAGCGTTCAATCCCATCTCCACTCGACCAAGAAGGTGATCCATCAACTGCTGCTGTCGTTCGAGGAGTTTACCCTGAGATGTCATATGGTCTCTGAACTCGACCATGATTTTATCCATGTCGTCCCGGGTAAGGAATCGAGACATGTTCTCATGAGAGGAAACTTCGTGGCTTACTTCTGTAGCATCTGTATTAGCTGCATTGGTGTTTGCGGTACGAGAGGATGTTGCATCTTTCTTTCGTTTGATCGCCATGGTCTGAGATAAACAGGAGCTCGATGGCGATGTCGGTGTTCGCCCCTACCTGGCGCGCCAAAGTGTTGACGTCAAAAGTTGGTCACTAGTGACGGCCAACCCCCAATCGTGTGATCAACACACGAATAAAGATTATAAAAATACAGAAAAAAGTAAAAGAAACGGGGAGCACACACAGAATTTTTATAGTGGTTCGGTAAAGACTGTGCCTACGTCCACTTTATATGTTATTTCTCTTTTTTGGATTACAAATACAATGCTTTTCCTATTTGAGGAAGAGAAAGGAGGCGGCTAGCTCTTCTTCTTTTTTCAGAAAAGGTGAGAGAAGTGAACTCCAGTAGAATGTAATGGAGTTGAAGAGAAGGCCAAGTCAGAAGAGTCCTTTTTCTCTTTAAGCTTTGAGGTATTTATAGGTGAAGAATGCAGCTCGGGCGGTTGGGATATGGTCCGGCCATTCCGGGAAAGCCTAGACACATGTTATCCATTGCTTGGGTAGAATAGCAGTTGGCTGACTGATTCCACTATTCATAAATAGTATCCTCGAAAGTTGTGGCTGACATAGCATCCGTTGTGAGGTATATCAAAAGTAGAGCTTTGTCCGGATATGGTTGACCACTTCTATTGCCTTGAAAGTCGGGATATTTGGTGGAATAGCTCTGTAGAATATTTCCACGCTGGCCCGAGATAATCGGTCGACGTGCTCCATATGGAAGCGAGATACTCAGTAGACTGGGAAAGCGATTCTTCCGGAGTGGGCTGTTAATTGACGAGGCGGGACTTGGGCCGATATGTGACTGCTGGGCTTCCTGAAGTGCGACTTATATCCATTTGCGCGTTTGGGCTTTGGTCTGGCTCGTTGAGACTCTTGCCAAAAAGAGGGTTAACAGCAACCTTCTATTATTTTTGTTGAAAGTCGTGGTCCCAGAATAATTACCAGCCTGGTAGAAAGTGTTCGGGGGTTTCCTGATCAGTATTTCTTTCACAACACCAGAAAAGCTCATTTGTAATGCTTATAACTGTGAGTAATCAAATTGCTCATGGTTATAACCTGTGCCTAACAGGCGTTGGTGATTTTTATCATGCATATTATCACGGATATAACCGTGATAAATACTCATGGCTATTATCACGGTTATAAATGTGATATTCTTCTCTATAGTAATGGTTATAACCATTATCTTCATTTATTTACTAATGGTTATATACGTTATTATATTTTATAACGGTAATAAATGTGGTATTTGTTGGTTTGCTAATGGTTATAACCGTTATATTATATTAGTATCTAACGGTTTTAAATGTGGCTGCTACCAAAATTATAACGGTTATAACTGTTAGATACTACACATAGTATGATTACTACAAAAAAGACCCATATTTCATATTAAATATACACAAATAAATATTCAGTACTAGTGTTGGCTACATATATAATAACATCATTAAAACAGCAAATGGCATGTAGAACATACCAAGTTTAAAAATAGCATACATAACAAATGTATAATACCAAGTGTTATACACTGTCATTAACACACATAATAAGTTTTAAAACAATACTCAACATATTTCTTCTAAATTCAGTCTTAACACAAGCACTACTAATCATATGAGTAGCAAAATAACTTCAATCAACTACAAAATTAACTTCAATCCTACCGTTAGCCACAAGGCTTTAATTGTACCTGTATAAAACCACAATAAAACATCATGTGAGTAGCAAAATACAAAGCGGAAAGAAACGCCAACATTTTAACCAAACTGAAAGTAAGAACATACATGATCTGCTATAGGACAATTGTTACTTATGCTATTTACCATATTATGCATACATGATGATACTGCTGATGTTCTGAAAATTTTGATCAACACTCATTGTTATTCAGCTTATGACTATTTTGAGCCAATTTGATAGGTGAAATATTTACCATATTGTTATTCAGCACTCATTGTTACTTAAGCTATTTACCATATTATGCATGCATGTAGTATCACAGCAGAAACATATGCCATTCCTGCTACTTATATGTGGATGTCCCTAGGCCTTTCCCTGGCATTCGACAGACCTAACTTAGAATTCAAAGATGACGACGAAGCAATCCTACGGCAAATTCATGTTGTTTACAATTGATATTCTAAGTTTATTATATTGGACTTCCCCATTGGAATCCAACTTAGGTATTTCACTGAAGTTCCGAGATTACACACAGCATTTATACTAATGCTTTTGCTCATTTATTGCTTTAATACTTAATAACACCTAAAAAGGAACTAAAGGCAGACAAAAGAATAATGTTGAGAAGACTGCCACCTAAGAACTAATTTTCAAAATGGGGAAAAACTTGATTTAAGAATTGAACGTGTTGCCCGGCCTTTTGTCTTGGGTACTCCAAACCATAAAAACAAGTATGATATGGTGATTAACTAACGAATGCCCCATGACGAAGATCTAAGAGTCCAGATGTCTACCGCCATTGTCCCAATAATTTCAAAATGAAATTTTTTAGGAGTTGGATTGTCATCAGGCATTTTGTTCTGCCTACTCTAGACCATTCAGGTAAGACCAGACATAACCGTGGAACAATGGCCAGACAAACTCAGAAGTACGAACAAAACAAGATGTTTGGAATCAAATTTAGAAGGGTGAAGAATTCGAATCGGTATATCCAGATCGGCATATCTGAATCAGTCTACCCCAACAGTCACTCAAACTTAAGGTTGGTACATCACTTCGAATTAGCACGCTCTCAAGTTTCCACAAGTTCAAGTTGCACCAATCTAGATCGGTTTTCTTCAAAGATAGTGTTATGATCCAAGTTAGTCTATTCATTGATGGCGCTACGACTCTAGATCGATCTGATTCAAACTCAAGCTATCACACCCAGGCCGGCATCAAGAAGCATATATAATCACCAAAGATAACATTAATAACACGCAAAATGTGCCTGCATAAGGCCATATCCGATTAGCCACGGATAATTCCAAATAGTTAAAAGTCATGTATACAGTATAAAACTTAAAACACAACATAAATTAATATATGTTTTGGTACCAATATAGTTTTTTTATTCAGAGTGCAATCTTTGTCATCCCGCGTTTGATATGGTCATGAATTGATGCTCAAATTTTAAATTATGAAATGTGTCACCTACTTCACTAGTCGTTAATAAGAAAAACAGTTGATATTGACAAATATCCCTATCAACCAAGCAATAAATCTAGTAGATTTACTGCTAAATTTTCCTTCTATCACAACAGGATGCTATGCTTGTTATCCTTCGCCGTGAGAAAATGTAAAGGGGCCGAGAAAATTGACGAATTATCGGTACTTTTAGTTTAATTTTAAATGTATTTAAGAGTTTCGAATTATCGGTACTTATTAAAATACGTCGTAAATAAAACAATATACTTTCCAGCTGTACAGAGTTATTGACTGTAGCTTGTTTTGTATATAAGCTTTAAGCTTGTACTGTTTTCAGATTTGAGAATACTGAAATAAAGAAAAGTATTCTTCCTCTTCTTTGAAGCTCTATTTTCATGGTATCGGAGCCAATTGATTCAAGATGTGTTCGGATGAAGATCAAATCAACTCAGATAATTCAATTTCTTCTGAAAATCTTCTCTCTCAACCGATTAATTATGGCGATCCCTATTTTCTCTCCCATGGCGATTCTTCGAATAGTCGGCTAGGTCAGATTATCTTAAATGGTGGAAATTATGTTAACTGGAGTCGCAATATTATGTTAGTACTTGGAGCGAAGAACAAAATCAGTTTTGTCGATGGATCTCTTCCTCATCCTGCTGATAACTCACTAGATCTGCAAAAATGGATACGGAATGATTACATGGTTATAGGTTGGATTTTATATTCTATGGAAAAATCAATTTCTGAGACTTTCATTTTTTTCTTCTTCTGCTAGAAATCTGTGGTTAGAAATCCAGGAATGTTATGGTCAATCTAATGCACCTCTGCTATATGAATGTCATAAAGAATTGCTGTATGTTCAACAAAATGATGAAGGTATGGGATAAATTACAAGCTTATGAACCATTTCCTGATTGTTCTTGTGGTGCGATGTTGAAATGTTCTTGTGGTTTGTTCAAGAAAATTTTGGAGGCTGATCAACTTAAGAAGCTTATTCAGTTAATTGCTGGTTTGAACAAATCTTAAGATCATGTTAAAACAAATATTTTAAGTATGGATCCTTTGCCTTCTGTAAACAAAGCTTATCAAATCCTTCAACAAATTGAGAAACAGAATTCTCTAAGTGTTTCTAGTTCTCCTTCTAAAATAAGTGCTTTTCTTTCCATGTAAAATTTGACGGGTTTCAAGTCTCAATTTCCTCCTAAAAAGGAATATAAAGACTATAAGAAGATGGAGTATGAAAAACTTTGTGATCATTGCAAGCAAAAAGGACATACTAAGGATCAGTGCTTCAAATTGGTGGGTTATCCAGAGTGGTATGCAGATCTAAAAGAAAGAAAGTCTCAGAGTTCTCCAACCAAGATTGCTGTTGTTGTTCATGATTCTTCTGGAGTTTTAGGGAGTTCTCCTTTGGATATTGACAATGGTTTTTCCTCAAATCAAGCTTCTCCAATTATGGTTACTCAGATGATTTCTGCTGTTTGCAAGGAAGTTCTCAAGATGATGCAGGATAATAGCTCGGAATATCATCCTTCAATTAATTTTGCAGGTATCGTGTCTGCTTCTAATGTTATTTTAGCTAATAAGCATGATAATAATGCTTGGATAATAGATACTGGTGCAAGTGATCATATGGCTTTTAACTTTAAGATGTTTGTTAACACACGCATGCTGAACAAACCTATTCATATTGCTCTACCTGATGGAACCTTGAAAATTGTTGATACAATAGGTAACATCATCCTAACACCTGAAATTACTCTCTAAAATGTCTTTTTGGGTCTGAATTTGAGCACAATTTGTTATCTGTTGGTAGACTGCTTGATCAAAACCAACTACATGCAAAATTTGAGAAAAACTTATGTACTTTCCAGGATCTCAAAACTGATAAGGTCAAAGGAACTGGTACAAGACATGGGGATCTTTACAGGTTTCAAAATAATGAAATTTCATCCTCTTTAAATAATTCTTTTGTTCCAAATTCAGTTGTTTTTCATTCTTCTGTTCAAAATCCTAGTTTTTCTGTTTTACATGCTCGACTTGGTCATGTATCATAAACAAACTGAAATATCTTCCTTTTCATGTACATTCTGAACCTTTTGATTGTGAAGCATGTGTGTTAGCAAAACATCATAAGTTTCCATTTAATATTTCAAGTTCAATTGCTGGCTCTTGTTTCGAACTTGTGCACATGGATCTTTGGGCTCCATATAAAATTCCTAGTATTTCAGGAGCTAGGTATTTTTTTACTATACTGGATGATCATTCTAGAGTTACTTAGACTCATTTAGTTCATGATAAAACTCAAGTTTCTCAGATAATTGCTGCTTTTCTCGCATATGTTGAAACTCAATTTCATACTAATGTAAAGGTGATTAGAAGTGACAATGGTACTGAAATTGTTCAAGAGTTTTGTAAAAATCTTTTTCTGTCAAAAGGCATTATTCATCAGAAAAGTCTTCCTGGAGTTCCTCAACAAAATGGCAGAGTAGAGAGGAAGCATAGACATTTACTTGAAACTGCAAGGGTTCTTAAAATTCATGCAAATTTACCAAAAAGATTTTGGGGAGATGCTCTTCTTACAGCAACATATTTGATAAATGTCATGCCTTCATCTATCTTATCTTTGAAGACACCTTATGAAATACTCATGAAAAAGCTTCCTGATTATACTCATTTAAGAGTATTTGGCTGCCATTGTTATCCTGCCATCAAAACTTATGATAAGATGGAACCAAGAGCAAAAAAATCTATTTTTATTGGATATCCATTTGCTTCAAAAGGTTACAAAGTTTATGATCTGGAAGATAGGATAGTAATTCTCAATAGAGATGTAATTTTTAAGGAGCATATCTTTCCATTTTCCTCTGATAACGAAAATTTGTCATATTCTTCTAATGACAATAATGTTTCAACTTCATCTTTTCCATTCGTCAATCCTGCATATGCTCCATCCACTCCATCCCCAGAAATGAAAAATTATATTCCTGTCAATATTCCACCATTTCCAATCCATCAACATGCAGATTCTAATTCTGATTTGATTTTTTCCTCTCCACAAAATTCAAAACAAGTTTCTTCTCCTTCTCAATTTTCTAATTCATATCCTCCTGACAATAACCATTATACCCAACCTAAAATTCCTCTTTGAAGATCTTCTAGACCAACTAAACTTCCAAAGAAACTAGAAGATTTTATTATCCCTAATAAATTTACATCATCCACTCATTTTTCTTTTGCTTATAATGTTCTTTTGGATCCTGAACTTTCTTTTTTGGGTGATGAATTTTTGGCAAGTCTAGCAAATGTTTTTTTTTGTTAATGAGGCTACTATTTATGATCAAGCTAAGGATCACAAGGAATGGGTGCATGCTATGAATCAAGAATTGGAGGCTTTGGAGAAAAATAATACATGGGACTTGACATATTTACCTCCTGGTAAAAAGGCAATAGGAAGTAAATGGGTTTATAAGGCAAAAATGAAACCTGATGGCAGTCTTGAAAGATGCAATGCTAGAGTTGTAGCAAGGGGAGATAAGCAAGTCAAGGATAAAGATTTTAAACATATATTTAGTCCAGTTGCAAAATTTACAACTGTTAGAGTTCTAATTGCTTTAGCAGCTGCATAAGGATGGATTTTGCATCAATTGGATATAAATAACGCATTTCTTCATGGTCATATAAAAGAAGAAATTTATATGTATCCACCTCTTGGATATATAAAGGCAAAACATGGACAGGTATGCAAGTTAAAAAGGTCTCTATATGGCTTGAAACAGGCAGATAGACAGTGGAATATCGAGCTATGTAAGCATTTGCAGGAGATAGGTTATGTTCAGAGTAAGCAGGATTATTCTTTGTTCATAAAGAAGATGGATAATGGAGAGTTTACTGCGGTTGTGGCTTATGTAGATGATCTTTTGATCACTGGTAATCATCTATCTAAAGTCGAAAAATTGAAGAAATCTCTTGACACTGCATTTATTATTAAAGACTTGGGAAATCTGAAGTATATCCTTGGCATTGAAGTGTCCAGAAATAAAAGTGGTATTCTTTTAAATCAAAGAAAGCACATTCTTGATTTATTGAAGGATACCGATATGCTGAACTGTAAAGAGATGGGTGTTCCTTTTCCTAAAAATTTAAAGTTAAGTACAGAAGATACCCCTCTTTTACCTGATCCAGAAATATACAAAAGGCTAGTTGGAAAATTATTGTATTTGAATATGACCAGACCATATATTTCTTATGCTGTGCAACAGTTGAGCCAGTTTCTCAGTGCTAATGCTCAGTCTCATTTTTCTGTAGCTGTACATGTTCTGAAGTACTTAAAAGGAACTATTAATCTTGGTTTATTCAATCCAATTCAATCTGAAAATGATATGATCCTGAAAGGATATTGTGATGCTGATTGGGGTTCATGCCCTTTTTCTGCGAAGTCTTTGTCTGGATATGCTATTTTCTTTGGCAATTCCTTAATTTCTTGGAAGACTAAAAAGCAGAAAACTACTTCTAAAAGCACTTGTGAAGCTGAATATAGAAGTTTGAGTTACACTACAAGTGAATTGATTTGAGTTGAAGGTTTACTGGCTGATTTGTTCATTAAGATTCCAAAACCTATTGACTGGTTTTGTGACAACATTGCAGCCAAGTTTATTGCAGAGAATCCAGTCTTTCAAGAGCGTACTTAGCATCTCAAAGTGGATTGTCATTTTTTTCGAGATTATGTGCAGAATAAGTTCATTAATATTTTGCATGTGAGAACATATTTGCAGCTTGCTAATGTTTTGACAAAACCTTTGTGTTTTGAACCTCACAATTTTTTTTTCTGTCAAGCTTGGACTTGTGTCTAAGCCACCAGTTCGAGCTTGAAGGGGGGTATTAGAATACATTGTAAATAAAATAATATACTTTCCAGCTGTACAGAGTTATTGACTGTAGCATGTTTTGTATATAAGCTTTAAGCTTGTACTATTTTCAGATTTGAGAATACCGAAATAAAGAAAAGTATTCTTCCTTTTCTTTGAAGCTCTATTTTCAGTACTCTTTGTTCTATGTCTGAAGACTCTGCAGTCTCCCTGGAAGTCTTGTTATTAATCATGGGGCGGAAAATCAGTCTTTTTCGATTAATTCAATGAAAATGTGAATTTAATATATCTACATTGGCTAATGTCTAAACACACTAGTGAAGTAAAAGAGAAACATACAGATAGCATGACTTGTGCACCATATTGAGCAGAAATCTTTGTCGCATTTGATTTTCGTTGACCCAAGACTTATAGTCAGGTGATGTTTCATATTGGTACAAAACTATGGTCTTTATTATGGCTACTTTCAGACTTCTCCCACTTATTATTTCCTATAGTCCTGCCAAATATTCCAAGACCGTCGCTTTCAGCTGTTTTATAAGGCACGGACTGATATTTCAAAGTCTAAAACTATCAAACTTTACTTGTGAACTTGGTTTCATAAAATTACTCTCTTTGATTTTTGAACATTAAATTTTGATTTGTGATAAGAGAGATGTCTGTTGCTTAACAAATGTATTATTACTAGTCATGGCGTGGGGAGTAGTTACTCTTCCATCCATGATGAAAATATGAACTAACCACCATATTAATAGCTAAATAGGCTAAGGAATTAAAGGAAGAGATGCAAATGAAGGGAGCACAAACATTTGATATATAGTATAGCATGTATATAACATGAAGAATAATATACCCAAAAAGGATGAAGCTACGTACAGAAAAATATTTAGATGTGCAGGGAAATATGCTTATAAATGTGCGTACACACAAAAAAGAAACATACACAGCCATGGAACATGTTTAATTTTAAACTTATATTTTAAACATTCCTTCTACACCATCGAACATGTTTTCATGCTTTGCCAACTTTGCCCTTCAAATAATTCGTAGAAACGCTTAAAGAACAAAATAGAGTTTCATTTTCTATGTGTGCATGTATGTATATGTTTTGGAAATCTTCGCATGATCGCTTCCTTTGTATCATATCATTTAATCCCAACCCAATCTTTGCTTGAACAATTATTTCTAGTTATATGTCTTATTATATAGAATATTTTAGTAAGTTGAATTTACATGACTCATAGTAAATATTGGAGTAAAACCACGAGATATTTGACACACGGACATTACTTAAACGGTTACTACTCGGAAATAAATAATACTTAAATATGACAGTAATCGATAACAACTAGCTTAGTGTTTTTGCAGTGCCAACGATCAGTAACTTTACTTTAGTATTTGTGTGTTGCCAACGACCGGTAACAGCTGGTTTAGTGTTTTTGTAGTGCCAACGATCCGTAATTGCTAGTTTAGTGTTTGTGTGGTGTTAACAATCGATGTCTGCTAATTTAATTTTTATGTAGTGCTAGAGACAGATAACTCCGAGTCTAGTGTTCGTGTGATGCTAATTAACGACCATAGAAGATAGTGTGATTAATGTGGTGTTTAACAAGCATTAGGAGCTAATTTGATATTCATGTGATGTTTAGCGACCATTAACAGCTAAATTGATATCCTTGCGGTGTTTAATGAGCTAACGGCTAATTAGCTAAACAGTACCAAAATGAAACATAAAAAATTATCTGAGGGGCATAACAGAGACACTTACCAAGAAAATCACTCATATCAAGTCTGATTTCCATTTTTCCAGCTAATTCAATCGAATCTGTTCAGATGAAACATAAAAAGTTATATAAAGTACCAACAAAATGCTAAACAGTACCAACAGAATACTAAAAATAACAACAAAAATATTAAAATGAACTTACAGAATTTTATTGATAACGTAGACGATACTCGGGCCAAATCACAAAACATTCGTCAACTAGCTCGGACAGCGTGTAATGACCATTTTGTGGTGCATCAAAAAGTGAAAAATCTGGATCGGGAACATCCTCCACCCAAATAACTTGTTCTCCTTTAACCACCTTTCTACCATGACACATTTTCTGCGTCCCTATATGTCCTCTCGCTACCTCCACCGAACCTGGTTCTAATATCGTTACCGATTGTTTTCCTTCCATATGAGATACTGTCACTTTATCTAATGGAGCACTTTTGATAGATATCGAATTATTGGGATTTTGTATGTCTTTTACGTAGAAAACTTGACTTGCTTTTGATGCTAGAATCGCAGGCCCATCGTACTCTCTCCATCACTGCTTTTAAATTTGTTAAGATTCACCATCAACAAATTAGAGTCTGTACAAATCTTACAACCATGTATTTTGTCAGCAACATTCACCCAATCGCAATAGAACACAACATGTTGAAATTGATAATAATCAATTTCAATTATCTCCTTGATAAAACCATACCAAGTAGTGTCATCATCTGTAGGATTTAAATCTTTTGCGCTTGCTATAAACGTTGTAATTGCATTCATACAAACACCGCTATCTTGTGTAGAAAGAGTGTCATCGTACAGTTGTGGAGAGAATACATAACCATTAATTCTATATTTAAGGTGAGTTTTGGCTTCCCATGCTGGTCCACTAACATAATACCATAACAGTGAATTCATGCACATTTCGTCCATTAACTGTCAAACCAATTTCAACAAGTTAAATAATGTCAATTTCTTTATTGAAGTATGAGTTTTGTGCAATCTAACAAACCTTCTTGTGCAACCAATCAATAAATTCAGTTTGTACTACTACTTCTGTCCGTGTATGGTGCCTTTTTTTGCTCCTTTGAACATCCTCTAATGATGATCGATAGTCACTACAAATCAAAATGTTGTAGCTTAAGTAAATATTGAAATTACGTCACATAATGTCATAACATGTCAAAATAAGACAAACCTATAATAATCGTCTACGCCAGCGCTGTCCATGGTAAAAAGTATCCGCCATCGAATTTGAATACGTTGTACGCCAGATAATTTGATAATTTTACCCTCAAGGATTGAACGTTCATAAGTATCATCTCCGTTCTCATCTAAAAATGGTGCTTGTTTGCAGCTATTACGTGGATCTGGCATATATTCCATGGCGTATCTAACAGATTTTGGAACAAGATATGCTTCAGAAATTAACCCCTCCACATAACGCTTATTGCTTGGTATGCCCTTACACTCCTTCAAAGCTCTAACAAAAAATTTAAAATTTTACGTTATCGGTGAAATAAACCATGTAATAATTACATGGATGAAACATTATACCTTTCAAATGGATACATCCATATATAAGTAACCGGTCCACATAGCAATGCTTGATCAGCTAAATGCACCATTAAATGTATACTTATGTCAAAGAAGTGAGAAGGAAAATAATGCACCAACGCGCATAATGCCTCAGCAATCATGTCTTTAGCAGCTTGAACATGCTCTCGAATTAAAACCTTCGAACAAATAATACTAAAATACAAGCATACTTGCAATATTGCACGTCTTAAGTCACGATGCTTTGGGTAAGCATGTTGAACCATGATAGGTAGAATATACTGAATGATAACATGGTACTCATATGACTTTCTAATATTTAAACTGGGTGACTGACTATTTACTAAGTTGCTTAACTTAGTCCCAAAGCAAGATGGAGGTTTAACATCCTTTAGAATTTCATAGCAATGAGTCTTGTAAGATTTATCAAACGCAAATTTGGAAGAATATTGCTTGTTCCTATCAAATAACAAATTAATAAAATGCTCTGATACATTCTTCTCAGTGTGCATCACATCAATAGTATGTCGCACTTTATGATTACTCCAATACTCTAATGCAAAAAGAATCGAATTCTTGTACCTTGTCGGTCTTTCATCATCACCCTTTTCATTCATAGAATATTCCTCGACAGGATCAACATCACCTACTATGTGCTTTTTTTTGGGGGGGTAATTTAACTGGTATAAATTTGATATAAGCAAGCTTTGCTAGAAGTGTTGAACCTGTCAATCGTGTTGGAGGTTCATTATTCTCTATGGATTTATACCACCCATGCTTCAATGCCCTATACGGATGACCATTCTTCAAAAATCTTTTATACTTCGTATAAACAATCTTATTGCCGATGCGCTCTGATTCTGTCTCCGTAGCACAAATAGGACATGCTTTATAACCATGTGTTACACAACCAGATAAATTCCCAAGGGTAGGTAGATCGTGAATTCCCCATAACAACATTGCTCTAAGAGTGAAATACTCCTTTGTATTCGTATCAAATGCAAGCACTCCTTCTGTCCATAATTGCTTCAACTCATCAACAAGAGGTTCCAAATACACATCAATATCTTGACTTGGTGCTTTTGGTCTAGGAATTAACAAGCATAACATTTGAAACTCTGGCTTCATGCATAATGATGGCGGTAAGCTATAAGGAACTGTATAAACCGGCCAACAACTATAACTACTGGATTGCGTTGTACTAGGATTGAACCCATCAGTAGCAATACCAAGCCAAACATTTCGTCCATTTCTACTAAACTACGGCCACTTATTCTTAAATGATCTCCATTCAACCGAGTCAATAGGATGACACATGCGATTGCAACAAGGCTTTGCTTCACTATGCCATAACATTTTTTGAGCTATCCATGGTATAGTGTACAATCTTGTTAATCTATGAGCTAATGGAAAATATTTCAAAACCTTTTGAGGTTGTTTTGTAATTTTTACCACTTTTCCTTGCTTTTTAGTTTTAAATCTTGAAGTGTGACAACGAGGACATTCTGCTGCATTACTGTGCTCTTTACGAAACAATATGCAATCATTTTTACATGCATGTATGCACTCTGCTTTCATTCCCAAATCTTTTAATATTTGCTTCATTGTTGGGTACTTCTCTGGTATTGTATTTTCCTTTGGAAGCCACTGTTTCAATCGTTTCAATAACTCGGTCATACTATTTCCTGACCAATTAAATTCTTTTTTCAAATTGTGAAGCTCTATCATGACACTTAATGTTGTTAGATCGTCTTCACAAGAAGGGTACAATTTTTCATTTGCTCTTCTTTTGTACTCCTGATACTTTTTCCAATGGTTACCATCACTAGTCCCTTCTATGCCATATACATCATCAACGAGATCTCCAAGAGCGTCTCCTATATGGTTTTCCTCTTGAAATTGGTTAGAATTACAAGCCTCGTGATTGACATGCCGTGTAGGATTGAGCACCATGTCATTGCCGCTTTTCTCACCATGGAAAACCCATTCATCGTATGTTTGATCCATACCATAAACGTTCAAGTGTTTCTCTACTAACTTAAAAAGCAACTTTTTTGAATTTCTACACTTTATGCAATGACAACTGCGCAGTTCGAAGTCGGATGGTGAATTAGACTTTGCGAATTCAATGAAATTTCGAACTCCTTGTATGTAATCAATATTATTATGTTGTCGAATTCTAATCCACTCTTTCGACGTTGGAATCATCTTTAGCAAGAAAATTTATTTGTCCCTGACAAGACATGAAAACACAACTCGAAACAGTTAGATAAAAAAATAAACTACTAACACTAAATGCTACAAAAATCTGAGCGAATTCAGCGTTGCTACAAAGAATTTCCAACACATGCACAAATTTCTTCTTGATTACTTACAAAAATAACTATATTATGTTATTTACAAAAATTTAGGAACCAACCATCACCACCCCACCTCGCACCCATACACAAATGCGCTTAGTGAAGGAAATTTTAGGCTCTTCTTGCATGCCTTGAATAAAGGAAAAGTATTAGTTTCATGATACATACATCTCTATACTCCCCATCTTTATTCAATTAACATCTCCATGAAAAAAAATCCATTTCTAGGATAAGATAAATGCAATAAACCAAAATTTTCAGTATTAGATTTTAAATATTTAACTAATATTAAATATTTAAACAATTCGATTTTTAAAATTTATTAATTTGATTCCAAGTTTAGCGCTTGTGCAATATTGGAATTGACGATTAAATATGAACTAAACGAGTTCAACATCCCAATTGACTTCTTTTAGTTAACTAACTTCGATATAAATCCATTTTCTAAATTTATTAGATAATATATAGTTTGGATTTGATTTGATATCTGGATCCTATTATAAAATATTATTTTAATATGGAAAACTTTATTTTTGTTTTGCATAGTCAAATCGGTGTGACATGATACCAAAATAATTTCATTATAAAATAACTTAGCTCCTCTTAGGTTTTAGACAACATAACTTTCCTTCTTCTCTCCATTGCTTTCATTTTCGTGCTGCAGTTAACGAATGGACAAAAATAATTTCCTAATATGATTTGCATATAGATAATCCATATCAAATATTTACTTCTCTACTGCAAAGTCTTTCATCCTTTCTGCCTACACAACATTGATAAATATTTATCGAACTTAAGCCTTTGTAATTCTCAGATAAGTGCACTAACATTTATAGACCGTAAGCTCAAACAATAGGTAAACAAGTATACCAAAATTTCCTTACAAGGTACGTACTATTCTTCACATTCTCTTTGTTTGATTAATCTGACATAAAAATACCTTGAGCTACATATACTTTGTAACAAGTGATATCAATCATATCAAATCAAATGTAGTTTACTAGTCTTATCGTCGGGGCGTAGAAATGCGCTTAATCAAATGTGGCTATAATTAAACTTCATGGCGTCAACGTTCTCTATGCAATATCTTTCCATAATTAATTGAGATTCAATGCTAACATGGCTTTCACATCTGCTGGTATGGTATGGTCGAAGCTAAAATCTACCTACAGTGGCACTGTGGCAGTCAGGACCGGCCCTGGCCTAGAGCGAGCCGTGCGACCGCACAGGGCCCATTAGGTCAGGGGGCCCAAAAAAAAACTGTATTACCTTTACTATAGCTGTTTTTTCTTGTCAGGATGCGTGTACTTGATAGTAATTTATCTATGCAAAAGTAGATATGATTGTATGCTTTGTTGACATCAATCAATATATTGTGTGGACCTCTAGTTGACAAATTGAAAATGTGGGTAAAAAGTTTATGAGTTTGTCGAAACACGCCTTTTTCTCAATGGAGATGCACAGTAGAAAAAACATATCTTCACTTAAGTTCAATTTAATAAAAAAAAATAAAGGGCCCAAAATTTTGGGCCTGCACTAGGCCCATAAATACTCAGGGCCGACTCTGGTGGCAGTACAGGTATTTGCGATAAAGAGCTTTCCTACAATGCTTGATCTTTTTAGAAGTACTGTTTACCGAAATATTTGGGTTAATATTATTATTGATTATTAAACTTTGAGTTGGCGAAAAAGGAATTATAAACGTGAATTTTTGTACGGGTACAATAATATACATATCAATACAACACAGGTCCAGGTACTAGTTTCATGACACATACGACATGTTCAAGGCAATAGCAGGGATCAAGGAAAAGTAAGAGAGCACTTATAATGCACAATAATGTACTATCAAAGCTTTTATTAACATTGTAAAAATAGCATAACTTCAACAAAACTGGGAAAAGTATCATTATTTTAGGCTCCAGTTTCATACATGTACACATTCAAGCAAAGAATCCAGTACCGTGTTCTTTAGTCAAACTAATTAATTCAACAAAAGAGTCAATCCGATCAAAGCCGAGATTCATCAGTTATCTGAAAAAGTCAAGGCAACAATTACAAAATCGACCACTTTGTCAATTTGTAGAAAATATATCCATTGAGTTTGTAAGAACAACAAACATAGAAATTTCATGACTCTGAATTGTGGCGAGTTCATCCCTTTTTCATTCAGAGCATCATATATCAAAAATTCTAACCAGCCTAAAATTGTTTATCTAATGTTTCTCATGTTATGCTTTTAAAAATGTTGCTGCGAAAATGGAACTTAACCTTTCTAGTATATAGAAAACTAGCATGCCTTGAATCTAATTTTAGTTCCACTGATAAACTTTAACTACATCATATTGATGCTTCGGAAAAATACATAAGGGATGGTTACAAAAAGCGAACAAATTACTCTCCATCTTGGAATAAACCTTAAAGATAACATTAAATAATTGCAATGTATTTTTTTTTTCATGTAAAGATATGAAAATAAATTAAATTACTGTAAATTATAATTATAATTCCATTATTGTAAATTCATTAAAAAAAATCAGCAGCTAGTTACATGACAGGCTCGACACTGTTAATTATAATTCCATTACTATAAATTCATGTGCATGCGTATTCAATTTGAATTTCGAGTGTTTTTTGCTTTGGTCAAGTTTGTTTTGTTTGTCATTAGAATTTAAACCACTGCAATCACGTAATATTGTCGTAAATAAAAAGGAAATCATTCAGGTTAATTATAAAGGAAATCGTAAATATAAAAGGAAATGGTTCAGGTTAGCATGTCAATAATAAAAATAAATAAACTTGATGTGCTAAGACACAAGGTTGGCATCTCAACCATAAAGATAATACATCTTTATTGTATTTTGTCACATAAAGTGATGTTATGTTACATATTACTTTAAATAATGGCCTGTCGGTGCTTATTCACAAACATACGATGCTAACCAAACTGGTAAATTTATTCAGCATACTCGCAAGTGCATGGAGATGCACATGAGGGCTTCCAGAGCAAAAGTCAGGTTAAAAAAACAATTTCTTTCTGAAAAATTGATTTCTTGGACACGAAAGTAGTGTAAATTTGAAAAAGTAAAACAAACAGTTTATGCAACTCATGTGTAACTGTATTCAAAGGGCTCGGCTTAGCAACAAAAGGTTATTGAATGATAGAGGAGAAAATGAACAGGAAGGGAATAAGTTTCAACATTGGTGAACATTTTTTTTAATATTACTATGCCATGAAATGCAATTTTATATATTGCCAAAAACAATGGAACAAAGAAATTTAGAGTAAGTTAAAAATTATTCTAACATTTGAAGCTTAATTTCAAACGCCATAGGCCATCAGTGAAATAAACACAAATTCAATTCTAGATTTTTTTTCTTCTAAAAAAACAGAATTCAACAGATTATTTTTCTAGAAATATTTTATAAATTTTACATGAACAATAGTAGAAATTAATGCACATGACCTAAAGCATAGATTTTTAAGCGCCATTGAAATACTGTAAGTGAAGAACTTCAATATGAGGTATTATCTTAAAAGATAATTAGCTTGAACGTGTACGTAGGGTCTGTTTGAAATAATGGACAGTTGCAAAATTAAAGCACTATAATGAAGTTAAATTTTCATGTATACAAAATTAGTCTTTAAGATCACTAACTGCAAAGCAATACCCAATAGAACAGTGAACACCACACTTTAACCATAAATAAAATATTAGTATACATAAACGGAGTTCTAAAAATAGTAAGACAAAGAAAACTATATTTTTAATATGAAAATAATTGAAAATTGATATTCATACATTTGAATAGAAATGAGTTATGAGACCATTAATTATAAACAGAAATTTGCATTCAAAAGCAAAATAGTTAAAACAAAAGAAAACATTAAATAGACCATAAAAGGATTAGTTCCAGTCTTAAACTTAATCAAAACTGCAGTTGAGGTGGTAATAAATAAATGAAGAAGCCTTAGGTAAAAATGACTAAATTATTGTAGATATAATAGATATATAGAAATGCAAGATTTCATAGGAATTAAATAAGACTAATTTATAAGGAGCAAACCTATTAATTCAACCAAATATGTCCAAAAACGAAAAAGCTTGTTCAACCGGGATCTGGGGAGTCAAAAACTACGCATATGCAACAACCGTTGGATGAGTGTATTTAATTTTATTGGTACAAATGAAGTGGGGAGTCAAAAACTGGGGCATACTCAACCGGGAACGTTGAATGTGTGGTTTTAAAGCAAACCGAAAAATAAAAATCAAACTAAGTAAAGCATGCAAAAGACACATTATTTTATTGGTACAAATGAACATAAAATCATGTCTAAATTTTCTTTTGGTTAAAAGTACAACTGAACCAAAAGAAAATGAAAAAAAATCACACACTGCTGCTACAGTGGTGCAGTAGCAACTCAAAAAGGAAGAAAAAACCCACTGAGTAAGAAGAAACAATGAGTATCTTTTTTTTGTCACTGAAAAATCCTTGTACGAACAGGAATGAATGTGTTTTGGCAGACATTTACTCCATTTAGGAGCGAATGTTAAGAATATACTAGCGTGAGGGATCTAAGGAAACAAGAAGATACCGTCTGCCAAATAATACACAAGAGCAACCGCTAGAGTGAACAAAAATATTACTGCACTGGAAATAACATGTTATTTGCACTGGAAATAATTTATTGTTGAAATAAACTAGTGTTTGACTTAATGATTGTAGCTTAATAAACAATAATAATTAAAAACTCCATACTCAATGAGAACCATAGTCAGTAATGCCAATGCCATAGATCTGGTCATTGCTATTACTTTTGCTGGGTTGCAACAAGGTTCAATTTGGTACAAGAAGAATACAGAAAGAGACTCTGTTCTGTAGGCGATCCAAATTTGTTTGTTTATTTCAATAAGATCACAGTTGATCACGCCATTTACACATTCTTACAAGAATTTAGTTTGTATGGAGACTAGAAATGAAGAAGATCAATGTAGGACAACCCTTGTTATTCCAAAACAACTCCCTTTTTCCTATTTACAAATACTACTACTTCAAAGTATTTAACATGAATTTGGTTTATAGAAATTGCAAGTCATCTTCTTATAAGCACAAATTTCTTCAACCCGATATTTAGGGTAGCCAAAATAACTCTTAGCTATAAATTTTACTGCAATGCTTTTATGAAACATGCCAATGAGATGGGGAAAAACAGAATATTAACTAGTCTATGTTATCGTTTTTCATTGGTTTTGAGGAGAAAAAAGTTAAAAATATTTTCAGTGAAAGTAAACAACTACCAAATGATTAGTTATAGACTTATAGTGTTGTATCGTGAAATTCACCGATATCATATATATCAACCTTACATGCAGTCCCTAACTCACTTTACAAGGTTGAAAAAAAATCTGTACACATGCATTAAACAATGATTTTGAACTAGAGACTGATTGTATGGGAAGATTAACCAAAAATTAAAACAAATTAATTGTCTTTATAAACTCATATATGTATATATATGTCTAACAAACATTTATTACATTAAGCAAATCTTGTACCCAGACTTGACTCGAGTATTAATAATTATAGCATCAAGTAGCATATATATCAGCTTTGACTATATTAAGCAAATCTGGGATATTAATAATTGTACCCTTGTATTTTGAATTTTTGCTATAAAGACTCGAGGTTTCTTCATCTAAACGTGGATTTAATATTAAGCAAATCTGAGATATCAAGCAAATCTAAAAACAGGGATATCAAGCAAATCTAACCATGGGATATCAAGCAAATCTAAAACTGGTTTTAATATTAAATCATTGATATATTTAAAATTGATTTTGACCCACGATATTCTATATCTAAACCTAAGACTTAAACAATGAAAATCTAATCGTTTCCAACATTGAAAACCACGACATTCTGCATCTAAACCTAAAATTGTTAATATTAAACAAGAAAACCAAATAGTTTCCAACGCCATACCTTGACCACAACAGAACCGCGATTCCAACAACAGACGATGTAACAACCTTGTTTTTCCCGTCAAAATTGCATGTGTTAAAATTTGAAGTATGACGGCTATAGTTAACTAATAGTGAAAATATAATCATTTTATATTGAATGTTAGATTATTAAACACATTACCAAACATCGAGTTAAATTAAGTTGTCTACTATCAACAAACAAATTAATGAATGTGACGTGAATCGAATGGTAACAAATATAAAATAGTTTTGGATTTGTTAAATTTAACTTTCATGTGTATAAAATAATAAGATTATGGATATCTTATTGTACTGAACTTAAATTAAGAAATAAACTAGACGAGCGTTGAATCGAATTGAAGTGACATGATTATCGTTTATTATAATATGTAAGTAAAACATGAACTTGTTTAAATTGGGATAAACTTTGCAAATGAACCAGTTAGGGGCAAATTCGAGTTGGGCTCACAATGACTAAAGCCCAAACCCATTAATGCTATTTTTCCCTCTTAGAAGCTACCTACTCAAAACCCCTCACCGAGTATAGGTGGGATGCAACCGACTTTATCAGTAGGACCTTTCCAGAATACGACGGAAGGGAAAAAAGGGGAATACCCCGTGGTTTTCAGTTTTCACGAGAAATCCAAGGAAAAAAAAAGAAAAGAAGAGAGCATCGCTCGTTGCTCTCATCACCAGGCAAATCTGTACGACGGCGAGCTTCTCTAGGCTGCGAGGAAGGCACAACAGTTGTGGTAGGGAATGTGTCAAGATTCTCAACCACAAAGCATGGTGAGTGATGGGGCCGCGGGCTTGGCAGTGTGAACCCCAGTGGGTTTAAGATTGAACGGTGAAGATGCATGCATGCTTGGTGGCAAGCTTGTTCTTGGTTATTACAGTTTCAGGCAGCGAAACTGACATAGGTCTGCTGGGTATTTTGGTGAGCATTTTCCACTTTTTCTATATCAAATTTCATCATGCGCATCTAAATTTACTGTCATTTTGGTCTGTATTGAATTGCTTTGCCGTTTGAGGTTACTTAATATTGGATGATTGATTAAATGCTCTGGATGAATTGATTGTTTGAGTTTGAATTGGTCGTATGTTTGAATTGGCATGTTCGTTTGGTATGATAATTAGTGGATATTAGATTATCATCGTAAGAAATTAAATTGTTGGGATGTGATTTTGTTCTCAATATTGTAGAGTTGGTTCTGTTAGATGTTGAAAATATAAAGTAGATGTTGTCCATTTTCTTTTAAATTGTAATTCATTTCGAACTATATGATTTTGTTGATTTTTGATTATTGTTTGACTTTGTGAGTTTTATGATATTTATAAATGCAATTTTAAATTGTTTCAAAATTTATGACATAAATTGGGGTACGTGTATATAATTGTAAATTTTAACTTGTTTCACCATAGATGGATTGTTTTTAAATTACATATTTGTGGAATGATTGAATTTTTAGCTACATTTTAGATTATGAATTATAAGCCACCATATATAACGAAATTTCAATTATTGAATTGATTTCCAAATCATAACTTTTTAAAGGAAAATAATAGTGTTTAAATTATATTATTGATCGTTATATAAGTATGAAAAATCAGTTTGATTATATGAATCTTTCAAGTATACTTTTAATTAAATATTTTATTCCTGAATAATTTTATTTTGTTGTCTAACTACATATAATATTTTACCATTACTCGGAATAAGTCAATCGAGAAGCTTTCATTTTTATTATATTATGAAATAGTTGTTGACAATATTTTGCATGTTATTGAATTTAATTTTCCGTACAGCATCTTTTATGGTTGCGCATATTTGTGATGAAAGTTTATATTTTTCATGCAATTGAATTACTCTTCTTATCCTACTTAATTAGGAATCATGTTGGAATTTATGTATTTCTTAAATAGATCTTGAATTTATTCAGCATTTGTATAAATGTTTCTAATTTTGTGTGAGATCTTATATTGCAAAAGATTCACTGTTGTTTTAATTTGATGGATGATTTAAATATGGAATAGTGACAACATCTTTTATATGATTTATGATATTTACATTCTATGTAGCAAGAAATTTGAATAAACGGTTTGGTGAAACGTCTGCTATGGGACTTTCGGTATCGCCTTTCTGGCTATTCATTAGACTTGTTATATAGAATATCGAAGGAAAAGTGTAGTGTGCGAGCTTGGTTAATTTCCTATTTTGCCTGATTGAAGCTATGGGGTTGATGTTGTGATTTATGAGATTTTCTATGATTTGAGATTTTTGAGTTTTCCAGTGTGGAGTTGACAAGCAATTAGTTAACCAAGCAGTGAGAATGTGTGGTATGGGACACATTGTTACCACTGTTCGGGTAACTACTTATGAGTTGATGGCGCATATAAACCATTGTTTATATTGAGAAGTTCTGAGCGATTGTCTCATTATCAGTTGATAGTCCTGAGCGCCTATCGAGGTAGTCCAAAGCGGCTATCCTATATCATACTGAGAAGTCCTGAGCGACTGTCTCTTTACCAGTATTAGATAGTCCTGAGCTGCTATGTAGGTAGTCCTGAGTGACTATCCTATGTTAGACCCGAGAGTCTAGCTTATGGAGATCTTAGTATCTTCCATTATAGGCATCAAAATTTCTTAGTACTGGTATATGATATTTCCATTTGCACATGCGGCGTTGCTGATTCTCGCCAAAATTAATATGGATCCATATGATCTTTTATGATTTTTCTTATATTTTGATGTGTTTTACATATATGATTCTTGTTTATGATTTCATCGTGTTATTATATTTTGATGGCCTTTGAGCTATCGTGTGATTGTAATATTTTGGCGATTTCTGAATGCGTTATAACTCTTGAATGAAATTTATTTGAATAAGATTATGTTGACATTTGCACATGTCCACATATGGCAATGCTTCCATAATAATTAGCCATGAGGCATAAACCATTAATGTGGATAGTTGAGTGAACATAATGATTAGGTCTATGTCTTGAATGATCTTTCGAGTTTACAGCATCCAAACATTCTATGTTAAATATAATGGATTTAAACATAGACTGCTCCGTTTATTATTTATATAATACTCGGGTTAGACTGAGACATTACAGGTGCAGGGACACAGGGACCAATTGGTAATTTACTAGGTTTAGAGGAGTTCAGTAATCTAGTAAATATTTATTACCATGTATTGAATACAATGATGTATATATATTTTGGTGTATAATAAGTTAATGTACATGAAATGTTAAATATTATATTTATTATATTTTATCGCTGAGACTGACTATGTGATCTCTGTATTTATATATATATATATATTATGTATTGTTCTATCCAGGAGGCACACGTGTTATTGTTTTGTACTGATACTGTGTATGTATAAATTAGTTATATTTCAGAAATTTTAATATGTACCAGTGTTAGTTCAAGAGAATTTACACATGTGTGCCCCTACAGCCTCATTCTCCGTATTATCTGACGATATTACTTAGTAATACTCTTGGGTAATATGGGTATAGAGGTGGGGTGTTACATACGAGAAGATCCAAATTTAGTCGCAGCCGCAGCCGATTTTGAGACAACCAAAACCTAATCGCTGAAAGGGGTTTCTGACTTTTATGCGGTTTGTTTCGTGTAATCTGGAAAGCGTAATAAACTAGATAATAGGGAAATGACCATTTTGCCCAGCTACCTGAATGAAGTCACGGTATTAACCGTTATAGATGCAATTACGGATAGTAGATGCAATTACGGTTAGTAGCTGAATAAAGAAACGGAATTAATTGTGAGTACATTCAATAATGGTTATAACCGTTAGTCTTTGATCACATTAATAACTGTGACAATCATCCGCGAAATAAGTGTGACAAACGAGCCTGTTTGGTGTAGTGTTTGTCCGATGTCCTGACAATTTTTGTGGCTTTTGGATGGAAGGTGGTAAGTATATTTACTTCTCAACTCCCTTTATAATCTTTTTTCCACCTATTAACTAAGTCTTTGGTTGTATTACAGTGCTTCCAAATCTGAGCGTCGCTCTTAATCGAGATCTCTGTAATTCCCTACTGGCTGTTAATGAAATGAGAGGGTTAGGAAATTCCTGATTACTGAAGAGTTCCTTCGTCACTATAACTTGCTTCCTCCTTCGCGCATTTTTACGGTGGATTCTTCTGATAAGAAAAATGTTGTTAACAGGTCTCCGGTAGAAAGGGCCTCAAAAAAGAAGCCTTCCAGTTCTGCAAAGAGTGGTAAAGCAGCCCTTAAATCCAAATCGGTTTCTGCTAAAAGGGGGGTATCCAAGCGCCGTAAGGGTAAGGACCTTATGATTTTGTCGGATTGACGGGAAGGAGAGCCCTTGTTCGGGGAAAGCGGACCAAGATGACGCAAGTGAGACCTCTTCAAAAACCACCCCAGATCGAGTGGAAGGGAATGAGCGGTTTGATGAAGTCGGAATGACTTCTAAAGAAATTTTGGACGCTGATGGAATTGATGAAAATTTTCCCGTTCAGGGTGATCAAGAAGTGGGAGGTTCGGAAGCCTTCACGGATCATGGTGTTCCTAATTTAGTTGAAGACCTTATTCAGGGTGATATTGTCGTTCGAATATTTAAACCCCAAATCTCAAATTCGGGGATTCTCACAGCTCCCGTCTTTAGGTCGGGAAAATACCTCACAAGGCTGGGGATTGCTTTAGATCCTCCATGTATATTTAGCATATTTCCCTTTTCATGCCATATTTTCTTGATACTTAAGCTCTTTTCTTCTTGTTTTGGTATTTTCCAATGTAGGTACTAAAATTCTCCTTTCCAGGTTCAGGGATGAAATCATCTTTATCGGAAAGCTTTTCTCAACAAGCTGGTCTTGTTTACCCACAAAATCTTCTTCGGTCCCGTCTTTCTCGCTGCTCGAAGCGCCCTCGGTTACCTTCAGATCCCCTATCTGAGCATGCTCTTGAACCCTTATTGGCTGATCAGCGAAAGAAGAGGAAGCACGGTTTCTTATAGACACCTAAAAAAGGGGTTACGGAAAAGGAACAACATCCGTACAATGCTAAGAAGAAAAAGGTAATGATGATGATGAACAAGGTAGGAATGGTCCCTGGGATTCTCACAAATCGGCTAAGCTCTTGCACCCCAATCCTCTTGGCTCTTCGGAACCACCCCTTCCAGCTTCTTAATCTATTGTCCCTACCTCTAGCTAGATACAAGCAATCTTTGATAGACCTCCTTACGAGATTTCCCCTGGTAATTCAAAGCTGGAGGATCGATTTGGAGGTTAGGATTTAAGAGGAGTGGACCTTGATTTATATTTGTACCCATATGATGACCAGAATGCCGTTGGAGAATTGAGTGATATAAAGAACTATATGACCACCCAGCTTGACATCGTTAAGAATCAGCTTGGAATACAATTTGATGAGGCTAAGTGTTCTACTGAAAGTCGATTTGAGTCATGGAACAAATTTTGTTTTGAATTTCAGAAGTTGAACACTCGGCATATCGAGCGTATTGAGCTTCTTGAAAATGACAAAGTCAGACTGATCCATGTGATTAAATCTCAAGAATCTGAAATTGCATCTTTGAAGGGAGAAGACAGTAGGATAAGCAGCCTAGAAGCTGAAAATGAGAAACTTATGGGGGAGATTGAGGCTGCCAAAAAACAAATCTGCGAGGCTCAATCTGACCGGGAATCTGCTGAATCTCTACTGGCTTTGGAACAGAAGAATGTAACTTCTTACCAATGGGAGAAGATAGTCTTTGAAGAGAGGATTCTTTCTCAAAGTAAAGCCCTCAAAACTCTGGAAGATGATAAAGCAAAGTTAATCAACGATCTTGAGCGAGCCAAAGTTAAAACCGAGGATACTCTATTCCGATTTTATGTTCTTAATGTTACAAACCATGGGAGCCTGATCTTTTTGAACAAGGATTTTCCTCGAACATTGGCTCTTGTCTGGGAACAAGTGCCTAAATATTCTAAAGGTGCCGAAGACAGTGTTCTCCAAGAGACCCTTCTAGAAGCGGAAGATCGTGATGCTTTAGCTAAGGGTAGGAAAATACTAGCAGATGAACGTGCTCATTCTCTTGGGGGAGGTGTTGAAGTCAGTGCTACTGGGGCCCTCTCCACTGATGATCACATCGTTCAAGATAACATCACCAAGCAATGTGGCGGAGATAGTAAAGAAAAGTGATGATTCTTAGACTGGTTGTATATGCAAGTGCCAGCCCTCGCTTGCTATTTTATGCTTACATTGCCAACGTTATGGCCCTATGTTTCTGTGATGAACTCACGTTTTGCTTTTGTTAATCGTATGATTACAATGGACTTATGATACGTAAAATTGATATTGTTGATTTGCTTTTACGCTATGGTTATGCCCCCGTACCAGAGTTCGTTGTAGTCTTATTTGTATTGCTCCCCCTCAAAGGGTTTTATTCTTGTCAAGCACTTACTCGTATTCTCAGGAACTTGGTGATTCAGTCCCCTTGTAGAGGATCATATATTTTGTAACATATATAATCATTTTTCTAGCTAACCTGATGACCTAAGTTCTTTGGAAATTTGATTGAATGCGTATACCTATATTGTTGTTTTTTATTAGAATGCATTCAATCCCATATCCCACTAACTTGGTGACCCAAGTCCTTCAGAGACTGATTTTGAATATCTGCCTCCAGGGGAGGACTTGGGTTTTAAATTTCGATCCAATTTTGGACATGTTTGATTTGGTTGTTTCAAAAACAAAAAAGACCTCACTGGATACCCCCTTTCGGCTAGGATTTCTGTTACCCCCTTTTGGCTAGAATTTCTGTTAAATTCAAAGCTTAGTGCCAACTTCTTCACTGAATGATTACTAAGAATTGTGTGTTTTTGTGATGAAAAGTGCAGCTTTCCCGCTTGGTGTTCATTTGCCGCGTTTTTCATTGTTTGACTCAAGATGATTTTCTCTTTTGAGACTTGCAAGGTGGTGTGTTTAATCATCTTGCTTGATTTGGACGACCGTTTTCGGCACTAGATGCCTGAGTTGTTCCAACTAGGATGTGCTCAAAAAGCTTTCAATTACAGTTGGGCTATGAATGGGCGGTCGTTCCCCCTTTTTTCCCTATATTTAAGAGATCAATTTTAGCGCAAGCTAGCGAACGTATGATCTATGTAAGAAAATTGCTTTTGGCTTATAAAGCTCTCGTCTGGTATAGCATGGGTCAATCATCACAGATTGTTTACAAAAACATAACAAGGAATAAAGCAAAACAAAGTAAAGGCGATGAGGATCATTTATTCTTAGCTTCGGATATCGAATTGTCTTTGGTGATTGTCAGTCGATGACCGGTCGTAGGTCCACAGGAGCTTGGACTTTGTTATGTGGTCCAGGCTCATTGGCGGTATTACTCTGTCCTTGGACAGCAGGAGCGTTTTGAGGATTCTTGACATATTGGTGTAGTTGGTTTTTCCGGATAAGCTCCTCAATTAAGCTCCTTAAGTGTCGGCATTCATTGGTCTTGTGCCCTGGCTGATTATGAAATCGACAAAATTTTCCGGAATTGGCTTGCTGCTCTGTAATACTTTATGGTTTTACCAGAGGAAAAATGCCTAAGTCCTTTGTAGCAAAATAGATTTTGTCTGGGGTTTCATTTAGGGGAGCCAATTCTATCTGCCTGAAGAACCGTGCCTTCTTATGCGTTTTGTCATCCTTCTCCTCATTACCCATTTTCTTCCCTGAGTCATTCTTTTGCCCAACCTGGACTTCGATGTCTCTCCTTTCTTCGGTAATACTAGCTTCTACAGCCATTTGGATACTAGATGGATCATCTTCTATGCTCATACATTATTCGGCCTTCCTATAAAAAAAATTAAGAGTTTTAGATTTCTTCATTTTGAGCCATTTCCCAAATTCTGATTTTTTATCGATAGCACCTTTTAGAGCAACCAACGAGTACCAAGGTTTTGGTTCTATTTCTTCGGCAGCTGCAGCGTGAAATCGGGTAAGAAAAGCTCTGATAGTTTCCCTGGGCATTTGTTCCATCTCGCTTAGTGTCATTACATCTCTTACTCTGGTAGTTTGCAGACGAACTGGTCTTGGAACCTCCTTGCCAGGTCAGTGAATTGATCAACACATTTGGGCAGTAATCTAGTAAACCATAGTGAAGCTACGCCCTCCAACCACACGGGGAAATATAAACATTTTATTTCGTAAGTAGCCCTGGCTCCATTCATGTGTTGATCGTATTTGAATAGGAAGATGTTTGGATCTTCCGTTCCATTGTAAGGTGCCATGGTTGGAAGTGTAAACTTTTTAGGGAATTTTGCCTGGTGGATCTTTGATGTGAACGGAATTTTACTAGAAGAAAACTCCCACTTTCTTTCATTGTCCTGATGGGCCACGTTTTCCTTCATTAATCGTTGGACCATGTCTAAAATATGCTTCTCTTCTTCGTCTCTTTCCATGGAGGAAACGTCAGTTCTTTTCCCGGTGCGATCATGGTTCAAGCTTCGTTGTGCCGCAACTTCTATGGGGGAGTGCCCCCTTGGTTCAATTTTTGGTGCTTCGAGTCGCACGTTTCACCTCGTGCATTGGAGATTTGTTCTTAGAGTCCTCAACGCCGACCTCCCCCTTGTCTTTTACTAAGAAGAGAGATCGATTAGGGTCTGAGGTAAATGAGTCCGCTTTTTCGTCAATATTGTTTACAGCACTTGGTGGTGGAAGATTGGCTTGGTTATTAATCAAAGCATCAAGCCTTTCCATCATCATTGTTGTCGTAACATCCATTTTTTCGTTCAAACCGGTCATAGCCACATTCAATTCGTCTCGTGTTACGGAGGTCTTGGAAGACTCTTCGATTTCTTGATTCAAAGTTTGTGGTGTAGCTTCATCATCATGAATGTCTTTAACGATCGTGGTAGCCTTAGTGGACTTACTATTTTTCTTCGAACCGGCCATAGCTTCGAGAAAAGAGGAGGTTTACTATTTCAACGGTAGGCTGTTGGAATCGCGGGAGAAAGTGTGAAGTAAGGGAATGCGAATGTGGCCCCATAGTAGGCACCAAATGTTTTTTTTACCAAATATGGCTCAAACACCAAAGGTACTTGAACCGTACTTCACCAATGTGGTTAGAAGGTAAATGGAGTCGTGTTAAGTTAAAAGTGAAAAATGCAAGGAAAGCAAAATGAAGATAGGGTTTTTAGAGTGGTTCGGCCTTAAGCTGAGCCTACATCCACTATAAAGGTAATTTGCATTATCATGACGGTGATTACAAAAAATGTAGATTATCTTTATTCACACATTTCCTCATTCTCTCAACATATTCTCATTCTCACATACAAATTCTTCTTAAATCTATGTAATTCAATGAAAGAAAGACAGAAAGTAGCAGATATGACGATGATTATGGTTGAGAATGCTTAAGGAATGGCAGAGGAATGAATTTAGCAGCACTTCGTGGTGGCCAGAAAGATCCTCCTCCATTGTGGAAGCCATGGACTATTTATAGGTGAGCCCCCCAAAGAAATGATTTGAAACTCATATACTCAGGCCACGAGTCGCTTGTTTTCTTAATAAAGAAAATGCCATGGCCTAGTCATGGCTAGCTGTCAATAGTTGTACCCTGATGTTCTGTGCGAACGACTTCATGGAGGCGAGCGGTTGCATAGTAGCGGGCGACTGCATAGGCTTGGACAGGCGATGAGTGTACAGGTGACTGGATATTGGTTTATAAAGTAGATGTAAGTGCGATTACTTTAGGGCTAGCTTCTGTCTGACCAGTAGGTAGCATATGATTGGAGCACCTGTGACTGACCGATGATTGAGAAAGCGACCAGGATTGCAATCCCTGAGCGGTCATGGGATGTATATACGACCTCTGGCATCCTTGTGTTCCTTGCTGCATATGATCAACCAGAATAATATAAAAGATCGACCGCAGAGTAGAACGTGCGACCAGAGCCAATTCTTTTCCTTGTTTTGTATGACCAATTTCTTTGGTATCCGAGTGATTCTTTTAATTTGACCGATCTTTTTAGGATGTACGAACCCGACTGTTTTTGTGCCGTGCCATCCTTGAGCTAATCTTATATTCGCAACCTCTCTACATGAACATGTTATGTTGTACGACTGATTCTGACTGTGTTGGGCGGACGACCCAACTTTTTTTTATGTGCGAATGACTGATCCATGCTCTAATGCTCGAGTCATGGCTTACATTTGACCTTGCTGTGTACGAACGACCTTGGTTGAAACATGGGTATGACAGGCTTGCGAATGTTTGCCTTATGATAATAATAATAGACTTAATCCTTCAATGTGCGTATGATTCTTGGGGGATAAACACAATTATTCTTATTTCGTTATAGGATTTCATGCCCCTTTCCCAAGTCATATTCATCATGTACCAAATATCACAATTTAAGGCCTTACATACAATTTGGTGTATGCCCCAAATTCATATTCATGTATGCAACCCAAGTTATACCCAAATTTCCCAATACAAGTTATGCTCCCATTTCTCAATACATACTATGCCCCAATTTTAATGTTTCCCCCATTCCCAATTTCACGTGTTCGCATATTTCAGCGGCATGCCTAGGCTCGAATGTCGCCTAGCTATAAAAATTAAAAGGGAAAGGAGGAAAGAGGACAGAAATAAGTATAATAACAAGATAGGCATAAAACGGGAGAAATAGGCATAGCAAACAGAATAAACATATAGTGATAGAATTTGGCATAATGACAAGGTAGGCAAACTACATGATAGGGATATCATAAACATGCATGATGAGGTCTAAACAGTGAATTAACCATATAGGTAATATCAGATTTGATGTGATTCAAATAGTCATAGGCTTAGATCCAATTCATACACATGTCAAGATCACATTTTAGTTGTTTATATCTAAAAATAACGTAGACTCACAGAGAATGGATCTAAGAAAATAGAGAAAGCGTGTTGATGTTGAATCAGCAATCTTTGAATACGTATGAATCGTCATTGCTGAAGAAAAGGCTAATTCAATCTGAGTTGGAGCAACATCTCATCGTCGCCATTGATGTAGACGAATAAAACAATGGTTATAGGGTCCTTTATATAGCCATCAGCCAACGAATCTTGCACAGAAATCAATCCACGTTCAGAACAGGGAGCTACCCAGATCCGTATAGGGGTCGACCCCCCTTAGTGTGTCGACCCAAGGATCGACACAGGGGTCGACACCCCCTTGATGGGGTCGACACCCATAGGCAGGAATTTTCCCGCTCTCCTTTCTGTGGTTTGATTTTGAATTGGTTTGAATTCTGGATTTATTATATATATATATATATATATTTCCCATATGCGTTACTAAATTCTGACCTTAATAACTTCTTCATACGGCGTTCGTTTTACGCAAACTAGGTGTCTATCTTGACCAGAATTCCGAGACGAACGCAGTGGCGTAGTCCGTTTCACTTAACTACGAATATTTATTTAAGTATTCCTTAATTTGTTGTTAACAGTGTGTTTTAAAATACGCGGTGTTACACTCTCCCCTGCTTAGAGGATTTTGTCCCCGAAATTTCAAAGTTATGAAGAATGTATGTACTAACATCCATCATCCATCTACTCATCCACCAATCACAGGCATCCATTGTCCTTAAAAGATTTCTAATGCTTATATAAACATATGCAAGGGTGTGTGTGTATGTCCTTATACTAATGCGAAAAATCAGACGGTCTACTGATTTAGCTGACCTCCTTAATGCAATGTATGTTAGTGCCATGAATCCAACATGTATGCAAATAGTCATACTGTAACATGTAAGTTCTATATGTGTGAAAAATCATTCATTTAAATGCAACATCCATATGATGGTACAACCATTTTCATCCATTAAAAGAAGAAAAATGCACATACATCCATATGCAGTATGTGAGTGACTGAGCCGATCTAGTGCCTAATGTGTGTGTATATGCATCCACGAGCAATCACTAGCAAATACTTGCGTCCACTTGCATCCATCAAGCATAACATGTCTCAAACACATGTTTACATCCATGGGATTTCTACCAAAAGGTCGAAGATTCGATCGATAGGATATACTAAAAATGATAGAAACAAGCATGTACAAAAGCTTTGGAAAAGAAGTTAAGAAAGTACTCTAAAAAAGGAAAGGATATGAAGCGCGAATCTTGTCTTCAGTCTCCCAAGTTGCATTCTTGTGGTCCTCCCCCCATTGCACCTTTACTAACTTAATCTCCTTGTTGCGCAATTTCTTAACCTCAGATCCAAGTATGCGGGTAGGTACTAGTCTAATTTTCGCTTCCCTTTCTACCTCCACTTCCTCAAGCAAGCTTGGCTCTACAACTTCCACAGTATAGTGCAAGTACTTCCATAAATGAGAGACGTAGAAATCATCATGAACACCAGACATTCTCTCTGGTAGCTTCACCCTATCGGCCATTGGGCCAATCCTTTCTGTTATGGGAAATGGCCCTACAAATCTTGGTGCCAATTTCCCTAAAATTCCAAAGCGAACCACATTCCTCAAAGGTTATAATTTAATGAAAACCATGTCTCCCACTTCAAACTCAATATTAGTCCTTCTCCTATCTGCGTAGGATTTCTTCCGGTCCTGAGCTGTCTTCATGCGTCTGCGGATAAGATCAACCTTTTCTGAAGTTTCTCTAATCATTTCAGGTCCAAGTAGAAGTTTGTCTGTAGACTCCCACCAACAAGTCGGCGATTTACAAGGTCGTCCGTATAATGCCTCGAAGGGTGCTCTGCCAATACTAGCTTGATAACTATTGTTATAGGCGAACTCTACTAAAGGAAGATGCTCTTCCCAAGTCCCTCCGAAGTCAAGGATACACAGCCTCAAAAGATCCTCTAGAACTCTGCTCACCCTCTCCGTGTGTCCATTGGTAGAGCGCTCTTAGTAAGTCTGTCCACTATAACCCAAATACTGGTGTTGCTGTAACACCCCACACCCGCTACGGTCACTCACTAAGGGAATGCCATAACATCGGTAGAGTATTTTAAGTGAATATAGAACAGAAAAATTACAACAAGACAGATATAAGTAATACTTGAGAATTTAAAACATCATTTCATTGCAGCGGAAAGTAAAACATGTTTGGTTACACCAAAACCGCAAAAAAGAGTCAAGTACATAATATCCATCCTGATAAAACAAAAGTACATAATCCCACTACATAACTTAATAGCCATAATAGAAAAGATAAACTGAGCTTTACATCCACGGTCCAAGCTCCAAAAGATAGATAAAGCAGTCTGATCAAAGCCCACTAGTGCTAGGCCCACTCTGATAACCTGAGGGTTGGGAAAAAGATAAAAACAACGGGGTCTGACATAAGTCTGAGCGAGTCCTATAACTTTAACAATACAATCATTAAAGTAACCAGAGTGAGACATAAGCTTGATATACGGTAACGACTGGGGATAAATGGCTACACTAAGCAGCCAACTAGACTTAGGATGAACTAAGATAACCGTAAAGACGCATTTACCCACCCAAGGATAATTACTACACTGCACCACCCCAGATCTACCCACCCAAGGGTAAATCCTACACTGCACCACACCAGTTCTACCCACCCAAGGGTAATTCCTACTTAAAGGTTGATCCCACTAAGTGTACCTAGTAATTTTTAATAGTAGTTTCGTGTACCCCTAGCTGACTACATAGGTGCCGTCTGCCCCTATCTCCACTAGGTGTACCCACTACTCCCCAAGCGATCGGCTCCCTAACGTAGATACCCATGCTGGCCCCACAGTGGGGTGTATCATTCCCCAAAGTGGCAACCTGATAATATCAACGGTGCACGGCTTATACCTACACGATGCAACAACGTCTTACTTACCAGCCCGGGTCCACACACGCATATGAAACCCGTTGGACTTGCGTTGCCACCGCTAACCCGTTTTGGCCTCTTACAGTCAAGCCCAATATGCGTGTCCCGTCCTCGACTTGGGTCGAGCCCACAAAGATACGTTTGGGATATTGGTTGAAATGGGCCCCCACAAGCTACCCACCTAAGCTTGTCATTTCTAGTGAATCCCACTTAACCCTTTAACCATGTCCACTTACATGTTATAAATTTTGGTTAAGTCTTTTAATCATATTTTAATCGCCACTCAAGGCACCCACTAGATTTCCACATGCCACCCAAGGCACTTACTTGATTCCCACATGCCACCCAAGGCACTTACTTAACCCTTTAATCATGTTTAATTACATGTTCCACTTTGGTTAAGTATTCTAATCGTATTTTATATTGCCACCCAAGGCAACCCACTAGTTTCCTCATGCCACCCAAGGCACCCCTACTAGTTACTACATGCCACCCAAGGCACCCACTTAACCCCTCATGCCCCACTACATGCTAATTTGGTTAAGTGTTTCTTAATTAATTAAGATCGTAACCTTTGTAAAGACCTCTCACATTAGACTGTCTTTTATGGCAGCTGGATATGCCGGTTGGTTCCGGGAAGCCTTACACCATAGCAGAGTCTAACCTCGTGTCTTTACACTTGTCACGTATTTAGTTTATGACTAAGACCTCTCACATTGGGCCAATCATTTGTAGCCGCTGGATTTGCCGGTCGGTTCCGGGCAGTCTTATGCTACAAAAGTGTCCAACCTCGTGTCTTAGTCGATTAATTACACCTAATTAATCACCCCCATAATTTGTATTAATTATCCCTAATTAATTACAAATATTTAAGAATATGGGTAGACCTAACTCAATAGGTAAATTCCCAATTCCATAATATGGGTAGACCTAACTTAATAGGTAAATTCCCAATTATGTCCATCCACTTTATGGTATGTTTAATCATACCCACTTCACACAATTTTATGTGTTTATTAATTTTTACCCCATCGTCCCCACGTAAATACGTTAACATGACATACTTTAAAAGAGAAGATTCATCATACACACAATGGGTTCAACTTAGCATATCATTAGCATTATCATGGGTTTAAAAGGTGTCAACTTGCATATATGACCATAAACCCAACTTGCATAAATAACCAACCCAAACTTGCATGAATCACATATGTCATAAAGATGGTAACTTGCATAAATGTTCATGTCATAGACCTATCATAAAGGTGTCAACTTGCATACATGTCATAGGTCTAAAAGGGATGAACTTGCACATGTACTTATGTCATACAAAGGGGTAAACTTGCATATGTATGTATGACATACAAAGGTGTAAACTTGCACATGTTACTTGCATATAATCAACCACCAAACTTGCATAACATGTCATATATAGACTTGCATATAATCGAACACCAAACTTGCATAACATGTTACATATGAACTTGCATATAATCAACCACCAAACTTGCATAACATGTTACATATGAACTTGCATATGTATGTATGACATACAAAGGTAGACTCGCATATGTTATGCATATCACTAATCCAAACAACTTGCATAGATTATGCATATTATAGATCCAAACTCATAGGTTAAACTTGCTTGTCATGTCACTTATTTCACACATGATTCTAGCATAAAACCAAGCATTTAACTTGCATAAAACCAAACACTTAGCATGCATAAAACCAAATACTTAGCATGCATAAAACCCACCACTTAACATGCATAAACCCAAACACTTAACTTGCATAAACATAGTGTCATCATGAATAAGTGTTAAACATAGTGATTAGCAAACTAGCATCATAACATATGACCTAAAACCCATTGATCCGCAAGCAAAACCATATGATCTCATCACATCTCATCTACTTAGTTTAGCAATTGGTTATTAAAGTGATAGAAACTCACAGACTCCAAGATTAGCTCCTTAGATAGTTGCTAGAGTTGAAGTAGAGGTGGATTAGTAGTTGATTAGCTTGCAATCCTCTTCTCTAATTAGTGGAGGCTCCTTCTAAGTTGCATTTTGGCAGCATGATGGCATAGATTCTATTTTTAGTATGGATTAGGGTAGTCTTAGGGTGTATTTATAGGATTAGGTTGTGTTTTAGACCCTTAGATTAACCCTAGGTTAGTTTAGGTCTGTCAGATTTCGTCCCAAGCCCTCCAACCCAGCCCAAAACTCAACTAGGTGCACCCAGGCCAGAATCAGCCGACAGGGCAAGTCGACAGCCCTGTCGACTGCCAAGTCGACAGGCATGTCGACAGGCAAGTCGACAGCCCTGTCGACATCCAAGTCGACTTGGCTGGGCGGGAGTTTTCCCGCCTGGCCCCCATTTCTGCATGTTTCGAAATTCAAATTTCCCGAAAACTTCTTTGGGCCTTAACCGGGTCATACGGACTCCGATTTACAAAATTTCGGACTCTATTTCGCGTATTTTTCTGAGACGAACACAATGACGTAACCCGTTTCCCCTGATTCTCACATCTGAGATTATTAATTCTGTAATTAGTGAATAGCAGTGTTAACTGAAATTCGGGGTGTCACATTCTCCCTTCCTTAAAGGATTTCATCCCCGAAATCTCCAAGTTAAGGAGAATGCATATCCTACCATCCAAACAACCATCTACTCAATCCATCAAACACGGGCATCCATTGTCCTTAAAACAATTTCTACTGATGTATGAGCATATGCAAAAAGTGTGTGTATATGTTCCCTATCTAATGTATGAACATATGCAAACCGTGATAGTGCCATGCATCCAATATGTATGCGAAAGAACCCTATCGACACATACTATATCTACATGAGTGCACAATCATTCACCAAAATGCATCATCCATATGATAACACAACCATTATACATCCATAAATATAGCTACCTACACACAATTATATGCAATATGCAATATGAAGTGATTGAGCCGATCTAGTGTCTAGAGTGTGTGTATATGCATCCACGAGCAACCACTAGCAAACACTTGCATCCACATGCATCCATCAATCATAACATGTCTCAAACACATGTTTCAACCATAGGTTTACCCTATCTAAAGGTCAAAGGCACTAACAAGAGGACATACTAAAGATAAGATAAGCACTAGACAAACGATAAAGGAGAAGTTAAAAGACATACCCTCAAAAAGGAATGGGTATAATGAACGCATTTTCGCTTCCGTCTCCCAAGTAGCGTTGCTCTCATCTTCTCCCCATTGCACTTTGACTAGTTGAACCTCCCTGTTTCTCAACCTCTTAATTTTTGACCCAAGGATGCGTGTAGGAGCTCGTCGAATAGTCGCATCACGCTCTATCTCTACTTCTCTAAGCTAGCTCGGCTCTACCACCTCTGCGGTCTCATGTAGGCACTTCCTCAAATGTGATACATGGAATACATCATGTACACCACTAAGTCTGTCGGGCAACTCCACTCTATAGGCCATCTGTCCAATCCTTTCCTTAATAGGAAACGGTCTAACAAACCTTGGTGCTAACTTCCCAACAGATCCAAAGCGAACCACATTCCGTAACGGAGATACTTTGACAAAGACCATGTCCCTAACATCAAACTCAAGATCTGCCCTCCTCTTGTCCACATAAGATTTCTGTCTGTCTTACGCCGCTTTCATCCTTCTTCGAATCAAATCAATCTTTTCCGAAGTCTCTCTAACCATATCGGGCCCAAGTAAGATCTTATCCGTAGATTCCCACCAACATGTAGGTGATCGACAAGGCCTTCCATAAAGAGCTTCGAAAGGAGCCATGCCAATACTAGACTGAAAGCTGTTATTATATGCGAACTCCACCAATGGAAGATGCTCTTCCCATGTACCTCCAAAATCCAAGATACATAGCCTCAAAAGGTCTTCTAAAATACGATTCACCCTCTCGGTCTGGCCGTCCGTCTGAGGATGATATGCGGTACTCAAACACAACTGAGTCCCTACCGCCTCTTGCAAACTCTTCCAAAACCCTCAAGTGAAGATAGGATCTCGATCGCTCACTATACTGGAAGGTACACCATGCAATCTAACAATCTCTCGAATGTAGATTGAAGCTAGCCATTGAGCAGTCCTCTTACTCTTCACGGGTATAAAATGGGCACTCTTAGTAAGTTTGTCTACCCCAACCCAAATTCCCGTATTACCCTTCCTCGATCTTGGTAATCCATTGACGAAATCCATCGAGACACTATCCCACTTCCATAGCGGAACCTCCAATGGGTGAAGCAACCCACCGGGTTTCTTTTGCTCCGCTTTTACTTGTTGGCACACCAAGCATCTAGTGACATACTCGGCCGCGTCTTTCTTCATACCGGCCCAAAAGAAAACTCGCTTCATGTCTCGGTACATCTTGTCCCTACCGGGATGAATGGTCATCTTCGAACGATGTGCATCATCAAGTATAGCCTTCCTCAAACCCTCGTCTTGCGGTACACAAAGTCTACCGTCTCTACGCAACCACCCCTTACCATCTAGGGTGTACCTACTCAAATGGCTGGACGACTCCCCCTCCTCATGAGCTTCTCTACTAACTCAACCAACTGTGGGTCGTCTCGCTGTGCTCCGCCAATCCGCCCCAAAAGAGTAGGCCTAACCTCCAAGGAGGCTAGCAAACCGGGTACAAAGTCAACGGAAGGTCTAAAGTCAAACATAGAAATAAACTCTAAGCTCCGTCGTTCAACGAACAATGAACTCAAGGACAACCTTTTTCTACTTAAGGCGTCCGCTACCACGTTACCCTTGCCATGGGTATACTCTATCTCAAACTCATAGGATGCTAAGAATCCCATCCACTTTTGCTGTCCTAAGACTATGCGCTCGAAGAGTCTCCAACACTTCCCTAAGATGTAGGGCATGCTCTTCTCCACTTTAGAGAAAACCAGGATATTACCCCATCCAAAATCATCACAACTGTCCATCTCTCACGCAGACCACCCTAGTCGAACTCGACATCCCCCAAATGCAAGCCCCAAAGGCCTAAACCAATATCAGACAAACACCCAAGGGATACCTCCTTCGAATTCAGACGACCTACGTGAGATGATACTAGTAAAAACGGCTAAATAATTAAGCCTTTGACTAACTTTGGATGTCCTCGCCAGTCTCGCTCCAAAACCACTGTTTTTCCCATAACTAGCTTTGCTCAACCTATTAAGCACACACGAAAACTTATTTCGCTCCTAGAAAAGACCAAGATGTCATTTACAAAGACCATCACAAACTTATTTAGGTACTCCCTGAACACCCTTCTCATCAAATCAACAAAGTATGCGGGGGCGTTCGTCAAACCAAATGGCATCACCAGCCACTCATAAAAACCATCCGGAGTCCTAAAGGCAGTCTTCTCTATACTATCCTCAGCCACTCTCAACTGACGAAACCCTGTGGCTAAGTCCAACTGCGAAAATACTGAGGCGCCAACTAACTGATCAAAGAGATCATCAATCCTCGGCAATGGGTGTCTATTCTTCTTTGTGAGTTTATTTAGTTCTCTTTAGCCTACACAAAGTCTGAGGGACCCATCCGCCTTCGTGGCAAAAACTACTGGAGCACCCCACTCCGATATACTTCGTCTTATGAACCCCTTCTCAAGCAAATCGCCTACTTGCTTATGGAGTTCCCTCCTCTCACGAGGAGCCATGTGGCACACTGGCCAAGATACTGGTTTGGCATTGTCTACCAGATATATTCGGAAGTCAATCTCCCGCTCCGGAGGTAAGCCCTTCACCTCCTCAACCACATCCGAGTATTCCCGGACCACTCTAACAGATCGCAAACTCTCGACCGACGTGTCAAGCGATTCTAGATATCTTAGCATAACAGATTCCATGGGATTACAAGAGATCTCGAGAGTGTTACCCAAGCGGGTCATAATCCTAACAACTCTCCCTTCAAAATCAAGAACGACACCCCTACTGGATAACCAGTCTATGCCCAAAACTAACCCATAGCCCGTGAAGCCCAAAAAGCATCACATCTAAACTCAACGCTAAGTATAGAAACTTTCAAACCCAAACACATCATGGAGCCCCAATTGGGTTTGAAACAACTAAGGGATCATCTACTAAACTGGTGTCTAAGTGCAGTGACTCAACTAACAATGATGAGATAAACGAACTCGATGCGTCAGAATCAAATAAAGTTCGAACCGGATAATAAAGAAATCCAAATTCCAACCTAGACGGTCCTATCCCCATCTGGTACACTAGCAGTGAGGGAATACAACTACCCTCCAGGAGATTCCATACCTTGCCCATGCCCCTTTGGACAATCCTAATAAGGTGTCCTATTCCTCCAAAAGGATAACTACTAGCCCTCTTCCTCCCATTCTCCACTCGTAACCTCCCATCAAAATGAGGTTTCGTCCTTCATTAAACAACAACTATTTGAGCCTTCCTCCATCGTCTATCCAATAGGTACCTACAAGTCCTCCTCCTTCTTGAACCAACTTCTAGTCCGACTAATGTCTAAGTCCCTTGAAGTGGTTTTCCATTCTTATCTATCTTAGAAAGATCATCTATACGCGGAGGGGAAACTCAAAACGAGAGAGGAAGAGATTCAAAACGGAGAATTTGAAAGATATAGATATGGCTATTGGGGATTATGCTTTTCTTTCAAAAACTTTTCTCTTAAAAGACATGTTTTTGAAAATACTCCTTTCAAAAATATTCTTAGAAAAATAGTTTTTCTAAAAAAATTATCTGTTCTGGTAACCTTAAGCTCTGATACCACGTGTAACACCCCACACCCGCTACGGTCACTCACTAAGGGAATGCCATAACATCGGTGGAGTATTTTAAGTGAATATAGAACAGAAAAATTACAACAAGACAGATATAAGTAATACTTGAGAATTTAAAACATCATTTCATTGCAGCGGAAAGTAAAACATGTTTGGTTACACCAAAACCGTAAACAAGAGTCAAGTACATAATATCCATTCTGATAAAACAAAAGTACATAATCCCACTACATAACTTAATAGCCATAATAGAAAAGATAAACTGAGCTTTACATCCACGGTCCAAGCTCCAAAAGATAGATAAAGCAGTCTGATCAAAGCCCACTAGTGCTAGGCCCACTCTGATAACCTGAGGGTTGGGAAAAAGATAAAAACAACGGGGTCAGACATAAGTCTGAGCGAGTCCTATAACTTTAACAATACAATCATTAAAGTAACCAGAGTGAGACATAAGCTTGATATACGGTCGGTTCCGGGCAGTCTTATGCTACAAAAGGGTCCAACCTCGTGTCTTAGTCGATTAATTACACCTAATTAATCATCCCCATAATTTGTATTAATTATCCCTAATTAATTACAAATATTTAAGAATATGGGTAGACCTAACTCAATAGGTAAATTCCCAATTCCATAATATGGGTAGACCTAACTTAATAGGTAAATTCCCAATTATGTCCATCCACTTTATGGTATGTTTAATCATACCCACTTCACACAATTTTATGTGTTCATTAATTTTTACCCCATCGTCCCCACGTAAATACGTTAACATGACATACTTTAAAAGAGAAGATTCATCATACACACAATGGGTTCAACTTAGCATATCATTAGCATTATCATGGGTTTAAAAGGTGTCAACTTGCATATATGACCATAAACCCAACTTGCATAAATAACTAACCCAAACTTGCATGAATCACATATGTCATAAAGATGGTAACTTGCATAAATGTTCATGTCATAGACCTATCATAAAGGTGTCAACTTGCATACATGTCATAGGTCTAAAAGGGATGAACTTGCACATGTACTTATGTCATACAAAGGGGTAAACTTGCATATGTATGTATGACATACAAAGGTGTAAACTTGCACATGTTACTTGCATATAATCAACCACCAAACTTGCATAACATGTCATATATAGACTTGCATATAATCGAACACCAAACTTGCATAACATGTTACATATGAACTTGCATATAATCAACCATCAAACTTGCATAACATGTTACATATGAACTTGCATATGTATGTATGACATACAAAGGTAGACTCGCAAATGTTATGCATATCACTAATCCAAACAACTTGCATAGATTATGCATATTATAGATCCAAACTCATAGGTTAAACTTGCATGTCATGTCACTTATTTCACACATGATTCTAGCATAAAACCAAGCATTTAACTTGCATAAAACCAAACACTTAGCATGCATAAAACCAAATACTTAGCATGCATAAAACCCACCACTTAACATGCATAAACCCAAACACTTAACTTGCATAAACATAGTGTCATCATGAATAAGTGTTAAACATAGTGATTAGCAAACTAGCATCATAACATATGACCTAAAACCCATTGATCCGCAAGCAAAACCATATGATCTCATCACATCTCATCTACTTAGTTTAGCAATTGGTTATTAAAGTGATAGAAACTCATAAACTCCAAGATTAGCTCCTTAGATAGTTGCTAGAGTTGAAGTAGAGGTGGATTAGTAGTTGATTAGCTTGCAATCCTCTTCTCTAATTAGTGGAGGCTCCTTCTAAGTTGCATTTTGGCGGCATGATGGCATAGATTCTATTTTTAGTATGGATTAGGGTAGTCTTAGGGTGTATTTATAGGATTAGGTTGTGTTTTAGACCCTTAGATTAACCCTAAGTTAGTTTAGGTCCGTCAGATTTCGTCCCAAGCCCTCCAACCCAGCCCAAAACTCAACCAGGTGCACCCAGGCCAGAATCAGCCGACAGGGCAAGTCGACAGCCCTGTCGACTGCCAAGTCGACATGCATGTCGACAGCCAAGTCGACTTGGCTGGGCGGGAGTTTTCCCGCCTGGCCCCCATTTCTGCATGTTTCGAAATTCAAATTTCCCGAAAACTTCTTTGGGCCTTAACCGGGTCATACGGACTCCGATTTACAAAATTTCGGACTCTATTTCGCGTATTTTTCCGAGACGAACACAATGACGTAACCCGTTTCCCCTGATTCTCACATCTGAGATTATTAATTCTGTAATTAGTGAATATCAGTGTTAACTGAAATTCGGGGTGTTACAGTTGCCCTTTCTCGATATAGAACAACCATTAATGAAATCCATCGAGACGCTCTCCCACTTCCACTATGGGACTTCTAAATGATGGTAAACCACCGGGCTTCCTTTGCTCAGCCTTGACTTGCTGGCAAATCAAACATAGAGAAACAAACTCTGCCACGACTTTCTTCATCCCAGCCAAAAGAAATTCCTCTTCATTTATATGTACACCTTATCACCGCTTGGATGAATAGTCATCCTAGAATGATGGGCTTCCTCAAGGACCGCCTTCAAAAAACTCCCAACTCGGGAAACACAAAGCCTTCCATCTCGTCGCAACCACCCTCTATTGTCCGTGGAATATCTATTGAGGTGACTAGAAGTCTACCCTCTACAGAGCCTTTCCAAAATATCTGAAATCTGTGGATCCTCTCGCTGTGAAGCTCCTATTATATCCATAAGAGTAGGTCACACCTCTAGTGATGCCAATAAACCAGGTGTAAACTTGGTGGAGGGTCTAAAATCATAAGTCGATATGAACTCCAAGCTTTTCCTTTCCATAAACAGAGGACTCAAAGTCATCCTCTACCTACTCAATGCGTCTGCTACTACATTACCCATGTCAGGGGTATAAGCAATCTCAAAATCACAGGATGCTAGGAACTCCATCCATCTCTGTTTCCTTAAATTGAGATCTTTTTGCGAAAACAAGTACTTGAGAGGTTTATGGTCGGTGTACAACTCAAACTTCTCTCCAAGTAGATAATGGCGCCAAGTATTAAGCGCAAATACTATGGAAACTAACTCCAAGTCATGGGTAGGGTAGTTCTTCTCATGAACCCTCAGTTGTTTGCCTCCATAACACACTACCCTTCCCTCTTGCATCAGAACCGCACTAAGTCATGTACCACATGGATCAGTGTATACTGTGAACACTTTGTTCCCATATAGCAAAGTCAAGACTGGGGTTGTTGTCAGAGCCCTCTTCAGTCGTTGAAAAGCATCCTCACAGTCTATACCCCAAGAAAATGTCAGATTCTTCTTCGTCAGCCTGGTGAGTGGGGCTGATGTCTTTGCGAAGTCCTTAATGAACTTCCTATAATAGCACGCTAGACCAAGAAAACTCCTCAACTCCGTTGCATTCTTGGGAACTTTCCATTCCTGAACTGCAACTAACTCTGTAGGATCTACAGCTATCCCATCTTTAGAGACCACATGCCCTAAAAATCTCACTTCCTTTCTCCAAAAATGACATTTGGAGAATTTCGCCTTAAGCTGGTGTGCACGAAGAGTTTTCAGAACCTCCTTCAAATGTAAGGCATGCTGTAACGCCCTGAATTTCAGTTAATATTAACATTCACAAATTAAAGAATTACTAATCCCAGATGTGAGAATTAGGGGAAAGGGTTGCGCCATTGCATTCGTCTCGGAAAAATACGCGAAATAGAGTCCGAGTTTTCGAAAATCGGAGTCCGTATGAAGAAGATATGAACGAACGAAGTTAGGCAGAAAAACCGAAAACAAGCCAGAATGCACTGGCGCACTTGCGAAGTGCGCCAGCACAAAAATACACTGGCGCACTTGGGAAGTGCGCCCGTGTCGAGCCAGAAACCTGCACAGCTTTCTGGTTTGACCCTGGCGGGCCTGGTGCACCTGTTTTGGTTCTCTGGTCTGTTCTGCTGACCTGTGACGATTTTTGATGGTTTAGATCTAAACTAGGGTTAATCTAAGGGCCAAAACTACATCCTAAAACTATAAATACACCCTAAGACTACCCTAATCCATACTAAAAATAGATACAACGTCATCGTGCCGTCAAAATGCAACTTAGAAGGAGCCTCCACAAATTAGAAAGGAAGATAGCTTCTCAAATCAACTTCTAATCAACTCTAGCAACTAAATCTTCTTCATAGGAGTGCTAATCAACAAGTTGTGACTTTCTATGCCTTTAGCAAGCAATTGCTAAACTAATTATGATAGGATGTAATGAGGTTATGGTTATGAATGTGGATCAATGCAATTTATGTTATCATATGCTATGTGCTCATGATGTTAGTTATGCAAGTTTTATGCTATATGTCCATGATGTTAGTTATGCAAGTTTTATGTTATGTGTTCATGATGCTAGTTATGCAAATCAATATGATAAACATTGATCCATTATGACACCATGTTATGCAAGTTTGGTGTTTGATTATATGCAAGTTCATATATGACATGTTATGCAAGTTTGGTGTTTGATTATATGTAAGTTCATATATGACATGTTATGCAAGTTTGGTGTTTGATTATATGCAAGTTCATATATGACATGTTATGCAAGTTTGGTGTTTGATTATATGGAAGTTCATATATGACATGTTATGCAAGTTTGGTGTTTGATTATATGCAAGTTCATATATGACATGTTATGCAAGTTTGGTGTTTGATTATATGCAAGTAACATGTGCAAGTTTACACCTTTGTATGATATGCATACATATGCAAGTTTACCCCTTTGTATGTCATGCATATATATGCATGTTCACCCCTTTTTATGATATGAGTAACATATGCAAGTTCATCCCTTTTTAGACCTATGACATGTATGCAAGTTTATCCCTTTATGATAGGCCTATGACATGAACATCTATGCAAGTTACCCTCTTTATGACATATGTGATTCATGCAAGTTTGGGTTGATTATTTATGCTAGTTGGGTTTGATGCTATGGTCATATATGCAAGTTGACACCTTTAAAACCCATGTTGATTCTAATGTTATGCTAAGTTTAACCCATTGTATTTGTGATGAATCTTCCCTTTTAGGTATGTCATGTTAGCGTATTACGTGGGGAACGATGGGATTAATATTCATGTTAACAAAATTGTGGTGAAATTGGTATGATGTTGCATACCATAAGTGGATGGACATAATTGAGTCAATTATGTACATCATTAAATTGGAATTAATTAGGGAAAATTAATTCAAAATATGGGGGTGATTAATTAGGTGTAAGTAATCGACTAAGACACGAGGTTGGACCCTTTTGTAGCATAAGACTGCCCGGACCCGACCGGCAAATCCAACAGCTACAAATGATTGGCCCAATGTGAGAGATCTTAGGCATAAACTAAATACGTGAAAAGTGTAAAGACACGAGGTTAGACTCTGTTATGGCGTAAGGCTGCCCGGACCCGACCGACGAATCCAGCTGCCATAAAAGACAGTCTAATGTGAGAGGTCTTTACAAAGGTTACGGTCTTAATCAATTAAGAAACACTTAACCAGATAAGCATGTAGTGGGGCATGAGGGGTTAAGTGGGTGCCTTGGGTGGCATGTGGAAATCTAGTGGTTGCCTTGGGTGGCAATAGAAAATACGATTAGAATACTTAACCAAAGTGAAACATGTAATTAAACATGATTAAAGGGTTAAGTGGGATACACTAGAGGGAGCAAGCTTAGGTGGGTAGCTTGTGGGGGGCCATTTCAACCAGTAACCCATATGTATCTTTGTGGGCTCGACCCATGTCGAGGACGGGACACACGTACTGGGCTTGACTATAAGAGGCCAAAACGGGTTAGCGGTGGCAACGCAAGTCCAACGGGTTTCATATGCGTGTGTGGACCCGGGCTGGTAGGTTAGACGTTGTTGCATCGTGTAGGTATAAGCCGTGCACCGTTGGTTGTATCGGGTTGCCACTTTGGGGAGTGATACACCCCACTGTGGGGCCAGCACGGGTATCTACGTTAGGGAGCTGATCGCTTGGGGAGTAGTGGGTACACCTAGTGGAGATAGGGGCAGACGGCACCTATGTGGTCAGCTAGGGGTACACGAAACTACTAGTTAAATTTTCTAAGTCCTTGGGTGGGATCAACCTTTAAGTTAGGAATGACTGGTGTGGTGCAGTTTAATAATTATCCTTGGGTGGGTAGATGCGTCTTTACAGTTATCTTGGTTCTTCCTATGTCTAGTTGGCTGCTTAATGTAGTCATTTATCCCCAGTCGTTGCCGTACCAAGTTTATATCATACCGTAATTACTTTAATGATTGTAATGTTAAAGTTATAGGACTCGCTCAGACTTATGTCTGACCCCGTTGTTTTTATCTTTTCCCCGCCCCCCTCAGGTCCTCAGGTTGGGCCTAGCACTAGTGGGCTTTGATCAGATTACTTTATCTATCTTTTGGAGCTTGGACCGTTGATGTAAAGCTCAGCTTATCTTTTCTATTATGGCTATTAGTATGTAGTGGGATTATGTACTTATGTTTTTATCGAGATGGATATTTTGTACTTGACTCTTGTTGGTTTTTGGTATGTAACCAAACATGTTTACCTTCTGCTGCAATGAAATGATGTTTTAAATTTCAAGTATTACTTATATCTGTCTTGTTGTAATTTTTCTGTTCTCTATTCACTTAAAATACTCCACCGAAGTTAAGGCATTCCCTTAGTGAGTGATCTTAGCGGGTGTGTGGTGTTACACATGCACTTCCTCGTTCTTTGAGAAAATCAAGATGTCATCAACAAAGACCACAACAAACTTGTTCAGAAACTCCCGGAACACTCTACTCATCAGATCCACAAAATATGCGGGTGCATTAGTCAATCCAATTGGCATGACTAACTACTCGAAGAAACCGTTTGGAGTTCTGAAAGCGGTCTTATCTATACTATCCTCGACTACCCTCAACTGATGAAACCCTTTGGCCAAGTCTAATTGATAGAAAATAGATGCACCAACAAGATGGTCAACAAAGCATCAATCCTCGGTAGTGGGTGCCTATTTTTCTTAGTGAGTTTATTCAACTCCCTATAATCCACACATAAGCGAATCGAACCATCCGCCTTGGTGGCGAATACTACTGGAGCACCCCACTCAGATATGCTTCGCCTAATAAACCCTTTCTTAAGTAGCTCCCTACTTTCTTGCTAAGCTCCCCCTTTCTCTTGGAGCCATGTGGAGCACAAGCAATGGAGCCATGTGGAGCACAAGCAATGCAACTGGCTTTGCATTGTCCACTAAGTATATACGAAAATAGATCTCGCGCGTCGAAGGTAAGCCCCGAACCTCCTCAAAAAAAGCAGGATACTCACAGACTACTAGAGAAGATAGCAGATCATCGATAGATGCATCAAGTGACTCTAGGAAACTAATCATGATAGACCCCTTGGGGTAACAAGAAATCTCGAGGGTCCTCCTATGACAAGTCAAAAGTCTAACAACCCTTCTCTCACAATCCAGAATGGCACCATACATGGCTAGCCAATCCATCCCTAGAATCAAACCATAGCCCGTGAACCTAAGCACATATGCATCGCACTCAAACTCGATGCCTAATATAGATATTCTCAAACCCCGACAAATCATAGACAAATGAGCTATACCACCAATGGGGTTTGAGACAACTACGGGATCCAAAACAATATTAGTACTAAGGTGCAGAGACTCAACCACAGAATCAGATATAAAAGAGTGCGAAGCGCCAGAATCAAAAAGAGTTATAACAGGATGATTGGAAAGAGAAATCAAACCTTCAACAAAAACTTTTCTACCTCTATCTAGAACACCTGTCACGAGAGCATGCACTTGCCCTCCAGAAGATCCTTCCCTCTGGCCCTGTCCTTGCCTCTTTGGGCAGTCCTTAATAATATGCCCGACTTCTCCACAATGGAAACAAGCATTCTTCCTCCTTTGCAGTCTTTGACCAATTTACCCTCGCGTCCTCAATTATGACATTTCCTTGTATCTTTAGCCTTGTCATTCTTTCCGCCCGTCTTTTGTTGTTGTTGTCCTTTCTTAGGCCACACTTTCTTACTTTGTGTTTCCTCAACCTTAACCTCTTTTTTTCACCTTTATCTTCTTCATGCATCAATGCCATATCAATGAGCTTATCAAAAGTTGCTCTCATTAGAATATGAGACAAAGCCAACCCATGAAGGGGTTCATTCAATCCTCTAGAAAACCTCAAAGAATTCTTGTGCGGGGTATTCACTAGCTCCAAACCTCGCCAATTGATTGAATTTATTAACATACTCTTTCACATACATGCTTCCTTGCTTAAGCGCCAAAAACCTTTCCATCTGCATTCTTTGCTCGGCTTGAGAAAGGAACTTCATTTTGAATCTCTGTTGGAAGTCATCCCAAGTCTCTATTGGACATCCTGCTTGAGTCACTTTCCACCAGAATGAAGCCTCATCTTTCAGCTGCCAAACGACCAAATGAATTTTCCTACGATCGTCAACGTCGAAAATCCCAAATAAATCCTCTATCTCCTTGAGCCAATTCCTTGCTTCTACCAAAGTCTTAGTTCCTCGGAATGGCTTTCCTCCCATAACATAGAAATCTTTGCATATCTTAGAGAAATTATCATCTCGTAGAGGAGGAGGAGGAACAACGGCTGCAGCTAGTGGATGGGCGTCTGCTTGTCCTCCGACAGGTGCCGTAGCCTCCAAATACCAACGAAACCAGGTTGGTATCTGTACGCCCTCAGGAATATTTGGTTCCCCATACATGCTGGAAAAAAAGGGAAAAGGGATTCAAACAGAGAATCGAAAAGATACTTTATGGAATTGGGGATTATGCTTTCGAAAACAGACTTTTTCTCAAAAATACTTTGTTTTTGAAACCGTTTGAAAACAATTTTCAATACCTTTATCCGATCTTGTAACCTTATGCTCTGATACCAAGTGTGACACCCCCGTCCATTGATGTCACTCTTATTAGAATGCATTAAGTTTCGTGAAGGGTTATAGGTAAAAAAGAACATAAATATCACAAGACAGACATATAAAATAGCAACGGAATTTAAAACTTTATTTAAGTGAAAACATCGTGGTCCAAAACTCAGTTACATCATAAGTCTGAAATACTAAATGCCAGTTACATGAAATATCTGTCTTGTACTTAAATCATCAGAGTATAATAATATGAAATCATAATCCCAAAAAGATCTATAGGAGAGAAGAAGAATAACCAAAGTGGTACATCGAAGCAAATCCAAGATCCAAGCTAAAGCAAGAGTTAATCCTAATCAAGCCTGAGCACTCCCACCTTGAGAACCTAGAGGGAGAAGGGAAGAGAGAGAAAAGGAAACAAAAAGGGTCAGACATAAAGTCTGGCGAGTCCAGCTACTTTTAGCATATAAATAAGTAAAAGTATCATGGCAGGTATAAAAAGTGGATGAACAGGATAACAGTATATAAGGCAGATATATCAAACTGGGTATGATAAGCAAGATAAACATTACATGATATATTGTGCTTCTCAAGTATTTAGCTCTGCACCACTACTAGTATAACTATAACAGGATGATCCCAAAAAAAACAAAATGAAAGACTTAGGTGTAATTCTAGTGAGAGGCTTTCACCCCATATGTGACGACCGCCCATAACCCCTGCACTAAACAAGAGGAATAATGCGTTGAAAGGTGTGCCAAACAGCTATGAACGATCATCAGACTAGGTAAACAACATCAAAACCTGTCGTAGAACTCACAGAACAAGGATAAAATATAATAGAACATATACAACAGGTAATATTAGTGAAGCATCATATAACAAACTTTTCAAACTTTCACAACATCCTGAAAGATTATCCAACATCATAGGATCTATCAAGTATGCACATAAGGCCTCACTACAGCACTCATAGAGCAACTAAAATAGCGGAAAACAGAAATACTAGATAGTAATAAAAGTAATACGCCAGCCTCCTACTCGCCTTCGCACAGCAGCATCGTCATCACTAATCACTTGTCACTTGCTACTTAGTTTGCCTATCCACAACCGGATGAACAACCCAAGGTAATAAGAGGAAACATAAAACCTTGAGTCAAACAACAGTCTTAGTGAGCGATAAAACAGCTAATAAACTTCAACAATAAAGTATATGAGAATGGATAGATAAACATACTAATCTACCTACAACACCAGAGAAGACCCCAACCTTATCTTCCCCACATCGGACAGTGATAGCCTTTACAATAAACAATCTAACCATTCATCCATGGAAACCAGAACATCCATTTAATCATGGTAAGCACTCGTAACATCCAAATTATATATATATATATCTCATGTAAACCATCCGAATTGAATTCAACATCCCTCAAGCACAATCCCCAGAGGCCTAAACCAATATCAAACAAGCACTCTAGGAACATCTCCTTCGACGTTGGACGAACTACATGAGATGGTACAAACAGAACTACCAATCATCCACGACTTACTCTGGCTATCACCGCCAATCCTACTTTGAAACTATCGTTAATCGTATGGCAGCCAACCTTGACATATGCCAAGGGCTAATGGTAACCCCAGTTCTAGCATAAACTCCATGCGCCTTTCAACGATACGTATGTATGTCCAACCTTGACAACTAGGCCTTTCAACGATACCGAAGGTACTCGACCTACAACCAATCTTTTAGGTGCTCCTATCGTACCTCTACTTTGAGCCTGCTAGAACTTACATCAACGATAATCTCTCGGCCTTCGCATCTCTAGTCATCCAACCCGATGACTTCTCATAGCTCAAGAAACCTTCTCAAGCAACCCTTATCCACCAACTCATGACCTTTGAGTTGTCACCTCATTCGCTGTTCTACACCGATCAACGAACACATTCTACACTTTGTACCTTCCTACTTGAATTTACTTGGAAGTCACACCATCGGCGAGCCAAATTACATCACTGCGCTGCAGCTAGGGTTCAGGGGGTTGCCCTCGAAAAAAATTTCCAAGCCCTTTTCTTCAAATCCGGGTGGTACCCGAAAATATAAATTTCAAAAAACGACGCTGTGACCAACCCCTGGCCATGTTCGACCGACCCCTCACCTTGGTGTACGACCGACCCTTCATCTAGGTACACGACCGACCCAATCAACATCACAATAGAGACCGACCCCCTTCCATGTGTGCACGACCGACCCGCCTTGCTCGACCTCCCTTAGTGACCGACCCCTGCAAGCATGACTAAACGACCGATTACTCCACCCATAAGCTAGCTCGATCGACCTCACAATCTACCTATAAACTCGCTCGACCAACCCCAACAATCCACCTGTAGGCTCGCTCGACCGACCAGGGCCATGTGCGACCGACCCTACTATTTCTGCTTCGACCGAACTGTTCCAGACCAATGCTTGCTCGAGCCAAGTTCCTACGCGATCGACCCTGCTGGCTCGTTCATCCCACTTACTGACTTGTTTCCCAAGAAATCCGCACCTTTGGTGCGACCAACCCCCCTACGTGTGACCCAAAACCTGCACCGCTCCAATGCAACTCCAATTTCGACCAAAACTCCGCCAATCGATACAATCGACGAAACCAATTCCCCAAATACAACCATAAGCATTTTATGAAACCAATAACATCACCAATTTGGCAATTTCGTCAACACTTAAGTAAAATTCACCAAAATCACCTTAAATGTAAATATGAACAAAACTATGGATCTAACTTGCATAATCATATGGATAGCATAGAAATAACATAGAATCATGAATTTAAACCTACTAAATGAGATCATAGGTTGATTCATATGAAAATGAACTTATAATGGTGTAGATCTATGGTTAAACACTTGAATTTGATGAAAAACATGAGCAAACACTCATATACTTCATTGAATCCATGTGAGAGATGTAAACGACTCACCGATTCTCCAAAACAAGCTAAAATGATAGAAATATGAATCCGAACAGCAAGCACCTCGCACCAAACCCCTTGATCTGATGAATTCTTGCTCCAATTGATGTAGATCTAGCCTCCAATGGTGTAGATCTATGATTTGCTTCCTTAGATTTTGATTTTTGATGGTGGAAAGGTGTTAGTGGAAGGAGGAACATAGGCCACCAAATGAGAGAATAGAGAAACTAAACCATTTCTCATACCTCCCACCCCCTATTTATACCCTTCCACTAGCCCACTAATGGGCCTTCCCAAATCAGCCCATTGGCTCTCCAAACCTGAACAACCAACGGAAAAACCTTAAAACAGCGATTCCTCCCAAACCGCTAAGCCAAATTTTTATTGTAACCACTCTATGGAAAGGCAGTCGTCATTTCCTTTCCAATGGCACAGGTCTCACCACCTGATTTGACCTGAGTCAAAAGTTATTCCTTGTACAAAACTGACAGGGGCAAAATGGTCATAAACAAAATTGGTAAAAATTATGGACATGTCTCACATCCCATAAGCAACATATTAAAATATGAGAATGATCCAACCCTTAGGGAATAAAATAAAAATATTTTACGATCTTTCGATACGTAAAATGTGGGTTGTTACATTCCCACACCCCCCGCTTAAGAATTTCGCCCCTGAAATTCCAAGCAAACACAAGCAACCACAATAATTCCGCATGCCTATCATCCATGAGAAGCCAATTCTATTATCCAACTAGCAACCATCAAGCCATGCATCCATAGCCTTATCCTAGCACGTGGAATTCTATCAAACAACAACAAGATACAACGATGATACGATATCAAAGGGTCATACCGATGAAAAGTACTAGATGAGTCGCCCTCATGCTTTCTTCGATCTCCCACGTACAATCGTTGCCATCTTCACTCCATTGTACCTTGACTTGCTTAACCATCTCCTCCTAAGCTGTTTCATATCATTTCCCAGAACACGAAGCGGCTTACGAGGTTTCGCAACTGCAGTTTCTACTTGTAGGTCTTCATACTGCTCTAGAGATACCATCACATTCGAATCATGCATGAGCTTCCATGTTCGTTCGACTTGTAGGTCTTCTCAAGTAACTCCAATCTATATGCGAGCTTTCCAATTAATTCGACTATCGGAAATGGTCCAACAAACCTAGGAGCCAACTTTCCTTTGTTTCCGAATCTAACCATATGCTTCAATGGTAAAACCTTCATGAAAACCATATCGCCAATGTCGAATTCCAAATCTTTTTGACGCTTATCAGCATAACTCTTCTGACGATCTTGGGCCGCCTTCATTCGTTGTCGAACGATCTCTATACAATCCGAGGTCTCTCTAATCATCTCAGGCCCAAGTACCAACTTATCTCCAATTTCTCACCAACATGATGGAGAATTGCACGGCCTACCATACAACGCCTCGCATGGTGCCATCCTAATACTAGACTGGTAGCTATTATTATATGAAAATTCAACTAGATGCAGATGGTCTTCCCATGATCCCCCAAAATCAACACACAAGTTCTTAGGAGATCTTCCAAAATTGGTTGATCCTCTCGGTTTGACCATCAGTTTGGGGATGGTAAGCCGTACTTAAACACTAATCAGTTCCAAAAGCTTCTTGCCAACTCTTCTGAAATCCACTCGTAAATAATGGATCTTGGTCACTTACTATACTCTTTGGGACACCACGGAATCGAACTATCCATTTTACATAAAGTTCATCCAACTTTGATACCGTCCTAGTTGACTTGACGGGAATGAACCTTGCACTTTTGGTCAAACGATCCACGGTAACCCAATCCCTTTGTTTCCTGCCCGGGTTCTAGGTAGTCCATCGATAAAATCCATCGATATCTGCTCCCACTTCCACGTAGGAACTTCTAAAGACTGAAGCAAACCACTCGGCTTCTTCTATTCAGCTTCCACTAACTACAGTCCATGCACTTGGAAATGAACTTTCCAATATCTCGCATCATTCATTCCCAGTAGTAGACTTGCTTCATGTCCTCATACATCTTATTACCACCAGGATGAATCGTCAACTTCGAGTGATGACATTCTCTTAGAACCTCATCTCTTAATCCGTCGATATCAGGAACAACTAATCGCCCTTGCTTTCGAATCCAACCATCTCGATCGACTTCGAACTCTTGATCCCTTGATCCAATGAATTCTTGATCCAAACCCCTTGATCTAAACAGCAAGCACCTCACACAAACCCCTTGATCCGATGAATTCTTGCTCCAATTTATGTAGATCTAGCTTCCAATGGTGTAGATCTATGATTTGTTTCCTTAGATTTTGATTTTTAATGGTGGAAAGGTGTTAGAGGAAGGAGGAACATAGGCCACCAAACGAGAGAATAGAGAAACTAAACCAATTCTCATACCTCCCACCCCCTATTTATACCCTTCCACTAGTCCACTAATGGACCTTCCCAAATCAGCCCATTATGGCTCTCCAAACCTAAACAACCAACAGAAAAAACCTTAAACCGATGATTCCTCCCAAACCACTGAGCCAAATCTATAATGTAACCACTCTACGTAAAGGCAATCATCATTTCTTTTCCAATGGCATAGGTCTTACCACCTGATTCAACCTAAGTCAAAAGTTATGCCCTGTTCAAAACTGACAGGGGCAAAATGGTCACAAACAAAATCGGTAAAAATTATGGACATGTCTCACATCCCCATAAGCAACATATTAAAATATGAGAATGATCCAACCCTCAGGGAATAAAATAAAAATATTTTACAATCTTTCGACACATAAAACGCGGGCTGTTACATTCTCCCCCCTTAAGAATCAGCCCCCGAAATTCCAAGCAACCACAATAATTCTGCATGCCTATCATTCATGGGAGGCCAATTCTATCATCCAATTAGCAACCATCAAGCCATGCATTCATAGCCTTATACTAGCACGTGGGATTCTATCAAACAATAATAAGATACAACGATACAACGACGATATGATATCAAAGGGACCTACCGACGAAAAGTACTAGATGAGTCGCCCTCATGCTCTCTTCCGTCTCCCATGTACAATCGTCGCTATCTTCACTCCATTGTACCTTGACTAGCTTAACCATCTTCCTCCTAAGCTGTTTCGTATCATTCCCCAAAACACGAAGCGACTTACGAGGTTTCACAACTGCAGTTTCTACTTATAGGTCTTCATACTGCTCTAGAGATACCATCACATTCGAATCATGCATGAGCTTCCGTAGAAACGACACATGGAACACATTATGCACACTCGACATCTTCTCGGGTAACTCCAATCTATATGCGGGCTTTCCAATTTGTTCGACTATCAGAAATGGTCTAGCAAACCTAGGAGCCTACTTTCCTTTGTTTCTGAATCTAACCATATGCTTCAATGGTGAAACCTTCACAAAAACTTATCGCCAAAGTCGAATTCCAAATCTTTTTGGCGCCTATCAGCATAATTCTTCTGACGGTCTTGGGCGCCTTCATTCGTTGTCAAACGATCTCTATACAATCTGAGGTCTCTCTAATCATCTTAGGCCTATGCACTTAGGAGATCTTAGGTTTTCATACCCCTTTCCCAAGTCATATTCATCATGTACCAAATATCCTAATTTAAGGTCTTTAATTACAGTTTGGTTTATGCCCCAAATTCATATTCATGTATGCAACCCAAGTTATACCCAAACTTCCCAATACAAGTTATGCTCCAATTTCTCAATACATAATATGCCTCAATTTTAACGTTTCCCCCATTCCCAATTTCATATGTTCGCATATTTCAGCGGCATGCCTAGGCTCGAAGGTAGCCTGGCTTTAAAAATAAAAAGGGAAAGAAGGAGGAAAGAGGACAGAAATAGGTATAATAACAAAATAGGCATAAAACTGCAGAAATAGGCATAACAAACAGGATAAACATATAGTGATAGAGTTGGGCATAATGACAAGATAGGTATACTGCATTATAGGGATATCATAAACAGGCATGATGAGGTCTAAATAGTGAATTAAACATATAGGTAATATCAGATCTGATGTGATTCAAGTAGTCATAGGCTTAGATCCAATTCATACACTTGTCAAGATCACTTTTGGTTGTTTATATCTAAAAATAATGTAGACTCACAGAGAATGGGTCTGAGAAAATAGAGAAAGCGTGTTGATGTTGAATCAGTGATCTTTGAATACATATGAATCGTCGTTGATGAAGAAAAGGATAATTCAATATGAGTTGGAGCAGCATCTCATCGTCGCCATTGATGTAGATGAATAAAACAATGGGTATAGTGTCCTTTATATAGCCATTAGACAACGAATATTGCATAGAAACCAGTCCACATTCAGAACAGGGATCGTCCCATATCCGTATGGGGGTCGACTCCCCCTTAGTGTGTCGACCCATGGGTCGACACAGGGGTCGACACCCCCTTGATGGGGTCGACCCATGGGTCGACACCCATGGGCTGGAACTTTTCTGCTCCCCTTTCTGCGGTTCGATTTTGAATTGGTTTGAATTCTGGGTTTATTATATATATATTTCCCTCATGCTTATACAAATTTCTAACCTTAATAACTTCTTCATACGATGTCCGTTTTACACAATCCAGGTGTTTATCTTAACCAGAATTCCGAGATGAAAGCAATGGCACAGTCTATTTCACTTAACTACGAATGTTTACTTAAGTATTCCTTAATTTGTTGTTTACAATGTGTTTGAGAATACGGGGTGTTACACGACCCCTATCGTGCCTACGAGACCTACACCCCGCTAAATGAAGACTTAGAAACAATCTACTTGGAGACGTGTAACATGCTGCCGTGCAAGAAGCCTCGCACAAGGGAATCCACTAACCTTGAGAAAAACATCGGCAGGTACTGTCGATACCACGACATGTATGAGCATAATACCAACGATTGTCGCCAGCGTAGGGACACAATTGAAAAGCTTATCCGTAAGAAGTGCCTCAGGCAGTATGTCCAAGAGCCCCTTCCTCCCGAAGCAAACTCAAAACCTTCGGCGCTAGCACCTCCAGTCCCTACCAAAGAAGCTCCTGGTCCGTCTAACCCGAGGCGGGGGATTTTGATCAATACCATTTGTGGCGGGCCATTCCCCATGCACGATAGCTTTCGAAAAATGGAAGAATATGTGAGTTCTATAAAGCATGCCACATATAAGGCTTACTCCGCTCGAGACGAATCTATCCCGCCAAGCTTCAAAAATCTATGCGGGACAACATCATGTTCTGTAAAAGAGATTCCACAGGGATTGAGATCCCGACCATAGATCCGCTCGTCATCACAGCTCAAATCGGTGGTACTTCCGTCCGAAAGGTATTGATTGACTTGGTAAGCTCCATCAACATCATTTTCAAAGCCGCTTACGATCGACTGAAGTTAGAAACAAAGGACTTGAAATCATGTCGTACCACGATCCATTGCTTCAATGGAGCTTCCAGTCATCTTTTTGGAATGATCGACCTACCTGTTGAACTTGGTGATGGGGACCAGAGACGAGTTCGAGTCCTCACCTTTGTGGTTATCGACATTGTCTCCCCTTACAACGTCTTCTTTGGACGTCCATTCGTTACAGAATTTTAGATCTGCATGTCACCATGGTCCCTCCTAATGAAATTCCCAATGGAGAATGGGATCAAAACGGTTAGAGGTGACCAAGCGAATGCCAAAGAATGTTATGCAATAAAATGAAAGAATGCGCGCAATCAGGACAAGGGCAAGGTTGTGCCCATGCCTTTTTGCGCCAAGACCGTTTCCGCATAACAATCAACGACGTCTGGACGTTGGCTCAGGCGTCACTGCCGTCTTTCCGATGACCTTGATCTGAGGAAGGACGAAGAGCCTGAGTATGAGAGGGCTACTCCAGTTGAACCTACAGTGTACGTTCCGATCAACCCCGACGGTACATTAAGGGTACTAAAAATCGGATCGCAACTCCACCTTGTAATAAAATAAGAACTTGTGAATTACTTAAGGGCCAACCTAGACGTATTTGCGTAGACTCACTCTAACATGAGGGTCATCAACCCCGCAGTTGCTTGCCACTATCTGAGTCTTGATCCTACAATGCCTCCGGTCAAGCAGAAACGCTGCTTCTTGGGACACAAAAGGTCCAAAGTACTCGAGAAGAGGTAGATTGCCTACTTAACAACAACTTCATTTGTGAGTCCGTCTACCCCGAATGGGTATCCAACCCACTTCTGGTAAAAAAACCAACGGTAAATGGAGAACGTGCGTCGACTTCTCCGACTTAAACAAGGCATGTCCCAAGGACAACTTCCCGCTTTCGAAAAACCGACTTGTTGATTCGACCGCCGGATACCAGCTATTATCTTTCATGGATGCCTGTTCGGGTTACAATCAGGTTCCAATGTGCCTTCGCGACAAAGATCATATCTCTTTCATAACTGATTTTGTACTTTACTGCAATCGCGTCATGCCCTTCGGCCTCAAGAATGCTGGAGCCACTTACCAACGAATGGTTAATCGGCTCTTTAAAAACCAAATTGGAAAATCCATGGAGGTATACGTGGATGATATGCTGGTAAAATCAAAAGTATCATGTGATCATGTCCACGACCTCTCCAAAATGTTCGAAGTCCTCCGCCAATACGACATGAAACTCAACCCTTTGAAGTGCTCCTTTGGAGTCGCCTCAAGAAAATTTTTGGGTTTCATTGTCAACACTCGTGGCATAGAGGCTACCCTTGACAAAATCGAAGCTATTCGGGAAATTCAAGTCCCCTAGAACATCAAAGATGTCCAAAGTTTAAACGGGAAGGTGGCCGCTTTAAGTCGGTTCTTCTCAACGGCCACCGACAAATGCATTCCTTTCTTCGACTTGCTTAGGAAGGGGAAGCACAACTTAAAATGGAACCTAGAATGTGTTTCTGCATTCGAGGACCTACTGAATGACTTACAGCGACTAGCTATCTTTATCAAACCCATGGACCGTGAGGACTTATACGTTTATTTGGTTGTTTCCATGCAGGCAATCAGCTCGGCACTGGTACACATCGAAGACCATGTCCAGCGACCCATCTACTACATCAACAAAATATTGACAGGGGCATAAAAGAATTATCCAAGGCTCGAGAAGTGGGTCTACTGCCTACTGATTTCTTCCTGGAAGTTGCGGCCATACTTCCAGTCTCATTCCACAAAAGTATTCCTTGACTTACCACTACGACCAATCTTACAGTGACCTGAAGCATTAGGGCGACTATTGAAGTGGAACATAGAACCGAGTCAGTTTGAGATAACTTTCATCCCCCGTCGCACCATCCTTGGGTAGGCCCTTGCTGATTTCATAGTAGAGTTCACCGCCTCAGAGGAGACACCCCCTTAAGACTCGAATCTCTTGAAATTCAGTGGAAACCATTTGTAGATAGGCCATCTACCTCTAAATGCTCAGCAGTCGGAGTCATGCTCATCACTCCAGAAGAGCACTCGATATGCTACGCTCTGAAAGTAAACTTCCCTGCTACCAACAACGACGCCGAATACGAGGCATTGACAGCCGGACTGAGAATCTTAATCGAACTTAACCTAAAGGCCGTCCAAATCTTTTCTGACTCTCAACTCGTCGTACGCCAAGTACAGAGGCAACTCCAATCCATGGGGAACGACTCGTCCATATCTCGCCTGTGTTCGGGAATTGCTCACAACTTCGACCAGTTTATCATCACACTCATCCCTCGAGAGAAAAAAAGCGGATTCATAGCCAAGTTAGTAACATCCGTGGACACTCAGCTCATGGGACTCACCCCCGTCAAAATACTCAATTCACCAAGTGTAAATCAAATGCAAACTGACACGATCATGAACACTAAGTCTGAACGCAAATCCTGGATGACCCCAATAAAGAACTACTTGCAACATGGGACCCTGCCGGAGCGCTATAAGGAAAAACGAGCTCTCACTTGCCAATGAGCTCGCTATATTCTCATGGACGGAATACTTTACCGTAGAGGCTTCTCCATCCCTCTATTACAGTGTGTAGCCCTCGACGATGCTGATCGTGTACTCGTAGAAGTGCACGGAGGCTAGTGCGGCGACCACACTGGAGGGCAGACCCTAGCAAGGAAGATCATCAGGCATGGCTATTATTGGCCTACAATCGATAAAGACACCACAAACTATGCACGAAATTGCGACCAGTGCCAACGCTTCACGAAAATTCGAAGAGCCCCGCCTACTGAAGTGATGCAAATGGTCATCCCTTGGTCGTTCGCAATGTGGGGGTATCGACATCATTGGAACTCTTCCAATGGCCAGAGGTGGGGTACGCTATGCTGTCGTCGCAGTTGATTACTTCACCAAATAGGCAGAGGCCGAAGCTCTCGCCATAATAACCACCAAGAAAATGATCAGCTTCGTCGTCTGTAACATCATCACCCGATATGGGGTCCCTGAAGCTATTATTTTCGACAATGCCACTCAGTTCGAGAGTGTTGAATTCAGTACCTTTTGTCAAAGACACAAAATTGGTAAAAAATTCTCAGAAGTGGCTCATCCTCAATCCAATGGGGAAGTCGAAGCTGTTAAGAAAGTATTTAAATCCATCATTAAGAAGAGTCTTGAAAAAGCCAGAGGCATGTGGGCAGATGAACTCCCTCTGGCCCTATGGGCCTATCGAACCACTTACAAGTCAGCAATCGAACACACTCCCTTCGCCCTTGCTTATGGATCCGAACCCTTCATCTCCATTGAGCTAAAGCTTCAATCTCATCGAGTTACTTACTATGATCTAAAGACGAACCAAGATTTACTTTTGGAGTCGCTCGATTTACTAGAGGAAAAGAGGAATGAAGCTGACCTCAGGGCCGCTGCCTAATGACAACAAGTAGCCTGATACTTCAACTCCAGAGTCCACCATATGGACCTCAGCATCGGTGACCTCGTCTTAAAATGGGTCTTTCTCCCACCAGAAGGACATGCTTCTCGTTGGGAATGCCCGTACTCCATACAACGGAAGCTCAACGATGGAACTTTCAAACTCACAACTGTGGACGGAGCCGAACTCCTAAGGGTAGGAACATCGAACATCTCCATGGCTAATTTACATAACTTAGTGTATAGTTGTTTATGCTTTCCAACGATGTTTTGTTTTCTTGCAATTCAAGGCATTGTAAAGGAAATTACTGCTAAAGTTATCAGTAGAAATGATGTTCAGTTTCTTTTCTCCCTTCCATGTTTACTCCGTGGATAACGTGTTTGATTAACTTTGAGAACCAGCTTGCGTGCAAATATTCAATCGCCGCCACCCAAGAACGGGAGCCGGTGCCGCCATCTGAACCTCAAGCCAACATCGAGGGTAAACAACAATGGCAATGATCGGCGCCTCGAGCATAGAAGCTAACAACGCTACTCAAGTCCCCGGCACGTGATGCGTCCGAATATAAATAACCACTAACTTGAATCTCGGCCCTGCACCGAGACCGAGGATAAATCATTCCGCGCCCAAGCCTCAGGGCTTCGAACCGCCCAACAGCCAACCTAGTGTGATGCAAACTTCTCACCTAGCTACGGGTGCCAGTCGAATCTCGGCGTTGTACCAATACCAACCTTAAATCATTTTCTCCCCAAAGCTTTCAAGGCTTAGGTGCAGCCCATGGCCACAATCAGACTCTACGGGCTGATGATCTGGGCTTACTCCGGTGAATAGATGACACCTGCACTCATAAATCGAATGAACGACAGGAGACCCCCCCACCGGACGAATCGACGTCCTACGCCTTCGCTCCACTTGGGACTAACTCTGGGCAGCCCAAGATAGAAGGCGAGTGGCCTAGTTTTGCAACTACAGGTTTCCTAAGAAGAGGAAAACTTACTGAAACTAGCTCTCAATCTCACACATCTGGAAACGACCCAGAGCGTGATCTTTGATCGCACTTCTGTTAAGTATAATGATAAGTACGCTTGTGCAAGTACAGGACGCTGGAAAACATGAGAAGAACATTCGAACACTTAACATAAATTGCTATTTTTACTAATTCATATTTCACTTCGCAACGCACACACTAAACAGACTGCGTGTCTAACATCTTTCTTTTCTAGTAGCAAGGTGCACATGAGAACCACACCATGCCCTTAAAAACCAAAAGCGAGGGCCTTACTCGCGTATACTATCGGCCTACATAAGCAAAATAGCGGTAACATTTACTATAATTACTAATGCTAATCGTGTTTCTTTTTCCTGTGCTTCTTCTTCTTTGCAGATTCGACACTCGACGGTTCCCCAGTGGAAGGCCTTTTCTTCCCAGATCCGCTTCCGCTCCTTTTTCCTCTGCCCTTCGAAGGGATAACCGACTCGTGAGAGATAGAAATTAGCCTTTCGCCTTCACGGTCGCCGCTTGAAATCCCCGTGATTTCGGTAGGGATGATGTACAACAACGGCTTGGGGGAAGTACCAGTTGCAAGGGCTACCACAACCTCGCCCTTTCCGGGGACATCCTTAGCCTCCTGCTCCGCCTTATCCCTGGCCTCCTTGGCAGCTCTGCGGTCAGCCAGCTTCTTGGACTTAAGCTTCGTGGCGTCATTGGCCTTAAGCTTATCAAATGTCTCCATAACCCTCCGTAAAACGTCCTCGACTTTCTTCCTCCTAGTTTCGGAAGCCACCCTCTTCTTCTTGGCATCATCGACAATCTTTTTCTGGGCCTCATCAGCAGCCCTTTTTCTCTGCTTCATTATCGGCTTTCCTCTTCGTGGTCATAGTAGCGGCTTTCTTCTCAGCATCCTGCCTAGCCTTCATTAGGGCCTTCTATCTTGCACCCTCATCCTGCCTACTCTTCTCCTCTATTTCCTCTCACTTGGCCACCATCTGACTCTTTAAGCTATCCACCATGGCCTGCATTGAGGGTACATCAGCATCCATGGGGCCCCTCACGTGAGCACCTTATCCATCCACCACCTCTCCTTCCTCAATAAGGCCTTCATAAATGCTGGACCCTAGCCTGATATCCGAGTTGGTGTCCAACTGACTGCCGCCTTCACCAAATTGCATTATCGCAGATCTTGGCCCTGATTCGGTCATTTATGGAATCATAGGGGCAAATCCCGGTGTCATGATAGATCCAGGTAGGGCTGCACAGTTAAAACACAACCTTTTAGTCCAAAAATTTGGTAATAACATCATCTTCGGGAATACAGGTAACAGGAATTTACCTCCATTCAGGGAGGGTGTAGAAGGACGGGAAGTGTGCTCATTGTAGCAGATAGAGTAAATTCGGTCTCTCCTAGCCCCAGATAGTTAGGATTATACTCAGTCGACGCCCGATTCAAGGCCGTGGGATCACTTGTCATGGCGGATTCAGTGGTCAATGGCTGGTGAGAGCTTCCTTCTGCGAATGTCTCCGCTAACACCACACTCTCACTCATGGCGGACTTCCCTTTTTCAGTAGTAAGCCTCGCTAGCCTCTCTCTCTTCACCCTCCTGCAACAGCATATTCCCCTCCTCTTACTTTTCACGCTCCTCAACAGTCAGGAGGTCATTCATAAGTTGGCGTTCATCCAAAGACCCAACATCCACTTGGCGTAAATATGCCTCGTACGACGCCAATCTATCCCAGGTTCAAGCCAGCTCTTGGGCATAGTCCTCAACCCTCGAGAGCTCGTGGAACTTGAAAACTTTAACATACATATTCCGGATGTGTTCCACCAAGGATGTTTCCACCCGAAACTAGGTACCCTCCAGCTCCTCTCTTAACTCTTCCACTTCTCTCAAGTGCTCGGCCTTCAATCCTTCCACCTAACTTAACATATCCCAATTACTGGCCTCGGCATCCTCCTTTGCCTTAATCATCTCCTCAAGCTTCCTCCTTAGCGTAACAACTTCTGCATTCTCCGCCTTCAGCCTCACATTCTCCGTTCTCAAAGTGTCATTATCTTTATGGAGCTGGGTTTCTGTCGCATTATCCTTTTCCAGATCGGCACACGTTTTCTCCAGCTCGGCCTTGCCTCTCTTTAACGCGGTGCTTTCAGTAGACAAAGTGGCCACAATTCCTTAAAAGTTGAATCGGCATGCGCAACCTCTTTCTTCAATGCCTCGTACGCACGCTTCATCTCCGCTATAACAACACATTAAAGATTAGCATTCGAAAGGGCGAAGATGAATACAGAAATGTTAACGATGCAAGGAGCAAACCTACCTATTTCCTTCTCCAAGTTACGGGCAGTGGTCCTCTCAGCCTCGATATTCAGCCCCTGATTCAGGATCTCCAAATTTTTCCTCTTGAACAGTTCCTAGAGATGATAAGAATATCTAGTAAGTTGGTCAGCCTGATGGTATGTGGCCCTCACATTCTTCGGGTGTAACAACCCGAAGAATCAGAACCAATTTAATTTTTTTTATTTTAGCTATTTTAATGGATTTTGGATATTTAAAATGATTTTTTTCTTAAATAGTAACGACTAAAAATTTAATTAAATTAGAATTATAACATATAAATTTATTTTAATTATATGACGAGCCTGAAATGGCATAGTAGTTTGAAAATTTGATTTTAAATTTCAAATGAATGTACAAGATTCAAAATAAATCGGATTTCAATCACACCAGAAATATTTGAATTTGTTTAATTATATCTTTCTAACGAATGTGAAAAACTGAGATTTCATAATATAAATTGAAAGTTATGTCCAGTTTAAAATTCAGAATAGTCGATATGTAATTTATATATATATTTATATATTTTTAAATTATATATAACCCTTAAAAATAGCCATTTTGCAAACAACCTCCGTTTTCGACGAAACCACTTTTGTTGGATCCGTAATGTCAAATTATTTCTAGATTCCAAAATTCATAATTTTTGGAATTAATATGTGAGCGTGTTAAAAGAAAATGTGTCTTGTCAATTTAAGTCAAATTGGATCGACCAGAAAATGGCCATTTTTCAAACGGTCTCCAAATTCAACGAAATTAGTTTTGTTAGGACCGTATCGTCAATACAAAGTTAGAAATAATTTTTTTTGAAATTTTTGGAGTCAGTATGTGGCCCCGGTAAATTGAAATGTACGTTGAAATTCAATATATATTGATTTATATTTTAATTTAAGGAAAAACTGATAAAAACAGTCAAATTGTCTTACGGGACATATCCCATTGTGTCCGAAATGGGGGTAATTAGCTAGGGCCGACAGTCTTTGGGTTCGATTTGGAGTTCAAATAAAAAAAAGTGGATTTCTGGAAATAATTAAAATATAAATAAAATATATAAAAACCGTCAAAGCCCTTTTCTCCTCATACCCGGTCAACCCCCTCCCATCGTTCAAAACACGATTTTTAAAAAAGAAACAAAAAAGGGGATCCCGTCGCTTAGCTCCACCGCGCCGCCCCTAGGCGGACCTCCGGCGCCGCGTCGCCTCTGGCCGACCTCCCCTAGTCACGCAGTCCCTCCTCCTTCCTCCCTTGCTTCTCCTTCCTCCAATTTGAGCAAACCCCCAAGCCCTAGCCTCTTTCTCCCGCTGTAGCCACACACTGGCAGCGCTGCCTCCCCTGACCCCGCCTCCGACCGCCATTGCACCTCTCCGCCCCTTCCTCCTCCTCCACTGACTGTTGCTCTGCCACAACAAAGCCTTTGCGCCTCTGAACCACTCCGTTTCCTCCTTAGCACCAACGCGGATCCTCAGGCAACACTGCCGAGCCACCTCAACACTGTTAGTGGCATTTTATAGCACGCCAGAAACCGATCGAGGTGAGTAATTCAAATCGAATTCTTTTTCCTCTTACATGCTATTTAAAAATATGATTTTTATATGAATAGCATTATAAAAATATGATTTTATTGTATGAATAACATTATAAAAATATGATTTTTATATATGTAGTAGCGCTATATAAATATGATTTTAATATGAATAGCATTAGAAAAATACGATTTTTATATATGTAGTAGCGCTATAAAACTATGATTTTTATATATGTAGTAGCGCTATAAAAATATGATTTTTATATATGTAGTAGCCGTATAAAAATATGATTTTTACATATATAATAGCGATATAAAAATGTGATTTTTATCTATATAGTGTTGTTATAAAAATGTGAATTCTATCTATACAGCGTTGTTATAAAAATGTGATTTTTATCTATATAGCGTAGTTATAAAAACGTGATTTTTATCTATATAGCGTTGTTATAAAAATGTGATTTTTATCTATATAGCATTGTTTTAAAAATGTGATTTTTAATATAAACTGCGTGAAACAGATTGCGTTGGGATCACGATGAAGAACACTACGCACTGGAAATAAATCCAAATCGAAACCATCGTCCACTAAAGAATGACGGAGTGAAAACCAAAGGTGAGAACTCCATCTCACTCTAATTTTGTTTACAGTTAAATATATACTAGGATGTAGACGGTGCTTAGTATCACCCAACACCTTTGATTGAAACCATGGACGTTTGGTTGTTTGTTTTATTTGATTGATTGGTATTTAATAGGGTTTGGCAACCCTATTAAGAAATTATTTGAATTTGGTTTGGGATGTGAATGAAATTGATTGAATTTGGTTTGTGTATGGCGCGAGCCAGTATTAGGCGAGGGATAAGGCTAGACCTTATTCCGGTTCTAGTATCATGCCGTTATGCTGCAGAAATTTTCTAAAATAAAATGTTTTAGTTAAAAATAACATTTTTAATGTGAATATGAATTAAATAAAATATTCATGTATTGAATAAAATATTTGAACAATAAAAATATCATTTTTATTGTATGTATGAACTATATAAAATATTTGTATACAAATCGGACGATTTGTTTATGTACACTCATTTAACTGATATGGATTGGGACGATAAATTTTGCACATCGCCCATCTGCACAAATAATATTCAGTATTTGTTGGTTGAAACCACACATGGGTATTGGGATAATATTTGACATACGCTAATCCCAATTGTTTAGTTGTATGCCAATCGATTGTTCGACAGACTATTGTAAGCGTTAATTATTTATATTTAATGCTTATGCAGTTGTGTAATGCACTTTTGATGATGGATGATTGTTTATCAGTGTTGTTATATACATGTGTTGTATGAAATCCATATAAATAAATTATATGGTAATTGATTGGGTCTGATTCCAGTTAAAAATAACGAATATTTTAAAATAACGGATACTTTAAAATAATATTCAGTAAAGGATTAAAATGTGAATTTGATGTCCGATTTTGGATGGACACGAACATATAGAAATGTATGAAGCCATGTTGATTAGATATGCGCTATTTTGACACGAACGGTATTTATATCGATTTTATTCATTTTTATAATGAATATCGAAAAGGAAATTATTTCAAAATCTAATATTTTGAAGGTATTATCATTTATATATTAATGATATGGAATATTCAATTTTGATTTAAAATTGAAATAAAAGTGGGAATTGGTTTATAACGAATTTATAAAATACGTTTTAAACGAAATATATATATATATATATATATATATATATATATATATTAAATGGTTTGAATAGAACGCGCCGCGCAACGACCTTTCGCGAATTCCGACCATTGACTTCGAATGGACATTACGGGAGATCTGACCATCGGATTCTCCTAAAACCGGAACCTTTGGGTTCGTATCGAAAAGAGCTTTCCAAAGAATATAAGAGATTTGAAATCTAATGGTTGGATTTGGAATTATGTCCAAATCAAATTTGGAAAAGGCCGCTGTGGATGCAGTTCGGTGGCCGTTAGTGGAAACTGACTGTACGAATCTTGATAAAATTATTAAAAATATTAATAAATTGTGTAAAATCAAAATAAATAATTTGGAAAGAATTTGGATGAAAAATTCCATATTTGAAAAGATAAAAATATATTTTTATCAAAATGAACTAGTTAATAACTAGAATGTTAATCCAATATTTTTAAATAAATAAATTGGATTTAAAATGGGTTTTAATATAACATGAAATTTCCAATCTATAAATTGGAATGGATTTGAATTGAAATCATCTCCGGAATATTTCGATATTGGATTCCGTGACTATACGGATATTGTCGTGGAATTTGGAAGATAGATATATATCGTTATTCCCTTTACGATATGTGTCGGTTTCAAAATTTGATATTCAATATAAACCGATATAATTTCTATTCAAAGCCTTATATTTAATGTCAAATTGGATTTTGGGTTTGTCGTGAATGGTGTCTTCAGCAACACTGTTTTTAAAACCCATGTGAAAAGAATAAATCTTTTAATTAATATTATTAGATATTCCAATTATATCTAGTAATTGGAATAAAATGGAATGTGAATTAGGTTTATTGTGAACTGTGTTTTTTAATGACATTCGTTCCTTAACCCAATTGACAGTGAAATATGATTTGGAATTTATAAATCTTTTTATTAAGATTTAATGGAATTTTCCAAAGTAAAGGTTTCCAATTTAATAAAATAAATTGGAATTGAATGGAATTCGATTTAGTGATAATCGAAGTGAGCTTTTGTGGAGGAAGACTATTAATATATATGGAATTTAAAAGGCTTTGTTGTTATTCCATTTATATTATTAGTCAGATACGGAAATTGATATTGATTATATATTGATCTGTTTTCCGTGGAGATTCCATAATTAATGGAATGTGATTTTGGGTTTTTCGTGAACCTATTTTAAAGGACATTGGTTCTTTAACCCAGTTAAAGACAGCATTACATGTCTATCATTTTATTTCGAACAGTATGATTGATCTCTGCTAAATATATATATGTTTGGTGGCGGAGAATTTATTCTCTTGCTTAACACCGTTTTCTGAGATGTACGAGCTCAGAGGTTATATAGCAGCTGAAATCAATAGTACGGTGTAGATTGTCAATGTGGCATGTTTGTGTTTCCAAAGTTAAATAATCATTAAATAATGATTGCTGGAAGATTAAAACTAAGTGCGGTTTAATGAATCTTTAATTAGTTCGAGGGCTATATATTATCTATAGCGGCCTTTCTGAAAATTCATTTATTGAAATGCGAATGTGATTATTAAAATTATCAAATTCGAGAAATGATCGAGAATGGAGTGTCACCGGTTTTGCCAAAGCGATAGTTAAATCTTTAATTAGATTTGAACGTGAAATGGTAATTAATTTTACCGATAACACCGTGGTGTTAGATATGGAGTATTAACAGTTTTGCTCCATGGGATAAATAGGTTGGGATTGGGAAATAAAATAAATAATTTCTTCGGTAAGGTTCGCTAATCCTGACTGGTTTGGAAAACCTTAATTTGGTTTAAATTGTGAAATGAATATTTGGCTAAAAGAATATTCTGGATTGGAGTGAGGCGTATGCTGTGCATTTATATCACTTGATTATAATATATGCAGGTTATTTGAAAAGGCCAGGTTTATACCCATTTTGAATAACTGATTCGACGATAAGTCGACGATGAAGACAGTGGTTGAAGACCGGAAATCTTCACATCGTTTGGTTGATTACTGATGTCTTGCTTGGGCTGTACACCCAAGACAAGATAATGAGTGGTGATCGTCCAGACGTACTTAAAGATCGATGGATATACGAGGACCTCTCTCCTGTATTGGACATATGGGACGAGGAATAAGGTGCCTCCTGTTTCGTTCAGACCCAGAATGAACTTATAAATGGATGTGTGTCTGGCATTGGATTTCATTCTGTATTGACTGATTTCTATTAAATATATATTTGTTTGCCGGAGGAGAATTAATTCTCTTGCTTAACGCCCTTCTCCGAGATGTACGAGCTTAGAGGTTATATATTGATAGACATAAATTGCATGGCATGGTTTGCCTGTGTGGCATGCAAAGATGCAATGATCAAGGCTTCTGTTGAAAATCAGAGTCTTATGGTTGATGATCAAAGCACGACCTTAAATGGCATAGCTTTGTGTATAGCGTTAATTCGAGAACCTCACAACTCGGTATGAGTCAAAAACGGGATAAGGGACCATTGGGAGAACATGACGTTTCTTTCTAGCTATGGGTGGTGTCATGGTATGGAGCCCAAACATTTATATTTTTTACCTATATGGATGATGGATAGCGAGGTGCCTCTGATATATCGATGAGGAACCATCCCTGGCCTCGACTCATGATGGAAATCCGATTTCCAATACGTGACATTTCAGTTTTGATTTTAGAGCCTAGTATGGCGACATGATATATGATACCCATGCCGTCTATGATTGATACATTTATACTTGAAGTTGTTTGATACATTAGGCACTTATAGTTATCAAAATGATTTGTTTTAAACGTACCAAGCATGCTTGGCTATTATAAGGGAAAACTTTATCCTCCGGCTTGCGTTGCATTGTGTGATGGAACCTGAGTCTAATAATAGCTTCATTTTTCCAAAAAACATTGCGCTGTTTGTTTTATGCACTGTTATTCATAGGAGAAAACCCGTTCCGTGTTATACGGCATGGTCCATTGATTTACTTTATTTTTAAAGTAAAGTTTTAAATAACTGTTTTAGTTCTCACACCAGTCACATGACTGACCTGGAGTTTATTGTTTTAAGCTAAACTATGGGTACTCATATTTTCCACACGGGCAGCTAGTAGTTCTAGTTTTGCAGATATTATTTTTACAGGATCCTGGTTTATAGCTGGAGCTATATTCGGAACGCTCTGTATCCGTGTATTTCTTACAGTTGTGATATGTATTATTTTCCACTGCATTGTAATTTAAATCTCTGATATTTTTCTGATGTAATTATTGTAACAGCAATGAAATGTTCTTCTGTTTGCATTCTGATTTGTCGTGTTCTCAACTCAACCCGGACTTTCCCTTAAGGGGTTTGGGTCATTTCATTTTGGTATCATAGCTTCGGTTTACAGAACTCGAGAAAAGGACACATTAGAACCAAACGAAAGGATTCATCAGAGATTGGATTAGTAATATCAAATAAGAATGACTCGTCAGAGATAGGGTTAGTAATACCCTAGAACGAGTGTGAAGAGTGCTATTTTTAAAGAAATCAAATTTAGTTTTAAAATTTTATATCAATTAATTGTATTTGGATATTTTATTTTGAATTGAATTTGGACAATCAATTATATAAAGATTTTGAATATACGCGTAATTAACGTGTATTCGAAGTCTTAAATATACTGGATAGATATAGAATCACACTCTAGTCGCCCGGGGATAATTCTGGTGATGGTGCACCATCATTAGTGTTTATGTTCGAGTTTCGAAGGTGTGATATCTATATATTTCTAATTCAATGGTGGGAGAACCAAAACTTAGATAGAATTTATTGTTGTGAATTGGCATCAAAAATGTGATTTTTGACTATGTATTAAAGTTATGTATTTGAAACGTTAATCAACTAATTGATTGTTGATTGCTGATTGCGTTATGTGATTATTCATTTAACCAACATGTAAATGAAAGGTAAATTTAGCTAAATTTAATTAGATATTGAACTATATTGAAAATTTATTTCATTTGCATATATGTACATGTATATACATTGAACAGGTCATAGCATGGAAGCTAAAAGAGGAATATAACTGTATGCCCGACAAATAGGTACATGTTTACAATATTTCTTGGGTTTGGATGATTTTATGAGCTGATTGGCAAGCCGCTTAGCTTTTTCTTTTCGGATGATGAGGGCCCTGCGTGGCTAGTTGTGGTTTTAAAGGTCTCCCCGTACAAAGGAAGTTATGGAGAATTTTTTTGAAAGTTTAGGATATTAGCCAAATTTTTGAGAAATTAGAAAATTCTTTGAAACTGAAAAGTTGAAGAATGAAAGGAAGAATAAAAGTTAAGTTGGTTAGTTAAACAACTTTCAGCTCCGTTCCTTTTCGGGGACGAAAAGATTTTAAGTGGGGGAGATTGTAACAACCCGGAAAATCAGAACCAATTTAAATTTTTTATTTTAGCTATTTTAATGGATTTTGGATATTCAAAATGATATATTTTAAATAATAACGACTAAAAATTTATTTAAATCAGAATTAGAACGTATAAATTTATTTTAATTATATAACGAGCCTGAAATGGCGCAGCAGTTTGAAAATTCGATTTTAAATTTCAAATGAATGTACAGGATTCAAAATAAATCGGATTTCAGTAAAACCAAAAATATTTGAATCTGTTTAATTATATCTTTCTAACGAATGTGAAAAACTAAGATTTCATAATATAAATTGAAAGTTACGTCCAGTCTAAAATTCAGAATAGTTGTTATAGAATTTATATATATTTATATATATTTTAAATTATATATAGGCCTTAAAAATAGCCATTTTGCAAACGACCTCTATTTTCGACGAAACCACTTTTGTTGGATCCGGAATGTCAAATTACTGCTAGATTCCAAAATTCATAATTTTTGGAATTAATATGTGAGCGTGGCAAAAGAAAACGTGTTTTGTCAAATTTAGTCAAATTGGATCGACCAGAAAATGGCTATTTTTTAAAAAGTCTCAAAATTCGACAAAATTAGTTTTGTTAGGATCGTATCGTCAATAAAAAGCTAGAAATATTTTTTCTGAAAATTTTGAAGTTTGTATGTGGCCCTTGTAAATTAAAATGTACGTTGAATTTTAGTATATATTAATTTATATTTTAATTTAAAGAAAAACTGATTGAAACAGTCAAATTGGCTTACGGAGCATATCCCATTATGTCCAGAATGTGGGTAATTAGCTAGGGACGACAGTCGTTGGGTTCGATTTGGAGTTCAAATAAAAAAAAGTGGCTTTTTGGAAATAATTAAAATATATAAAAATGGTCAAAGCCCTTTTCTCCTCATACCCGGTCAAACCCCTCCCATCGTTCAAAACACGATTTTTAAAAAGAAATAAAAAAAGGGGATCCCATCACTTAGCTTCACCGTGCCGCTCCCAGGCGGAACTCCAGCGCCGCGCCGCCTCTGGCCGGCCTCCCCTAGTCGCGCAGCCCCTCCTCCTTCCTCCCTTGCTTCTCCTTCCTCCGATTTGAGCAAACCCCAAAGCCCTAGCCTCTTTCTCCCGCCATCGCCGCGCGCTGCCAGCGCCGCCTCCCCCTGACCCCGCCTCCGACCGCCACTGCACCACTCCGCCCCTTCCTCCTCCACTTAATGTTGCTCCGCCACAGCAAAGCATCCGCGCCTCTGAACCACTCCGTTTCCTCCTTAGCACCACCGCGGATCCTCAGGCAGCGCTGACGAGCCGCCTCAACGCTGCTAGTGGCGTTTTATAGCACGCCAGAAACCGATCGAAGTGAGTAATTTAAATCGAATTTTTTTTCCTCTTACATGCGATTTAAAAATATGATTTTTATATGAATAACATTATAAAAATATGATTTTTATTATATGAATAGCATTATAAAAATATGATTTTTATATATGTAGTAGCGCTATAAAAATATGATTTTAATATGAATAACATTAGAAAAATATGATTTTTATATATGTTGTAGCGCTATAAAAATATGATTTTTATATATGTAGTAGCGCTATAAAAATATGATTTTTATATATGTAGTAGCGCTATAAAAATTTGATTTATATATATATGTATATATAATAGCGATATAAAAATGTGATTTTTATCTATATAGCATTGTTATAAAAATATGATCTTTATCTATACAGCGTTGTAATAAAAATGTGATTTTTATCTATACAGCTTTGTTATAAAAATGTGATTTTTATCTATATAGCGTTGTTATAAAAATGTGATTTTTATCTACATAACGTTGTTTTAAAAATGTGATTTTTAATATAAACCGCATGAAACAGATTGCGTTGGATCACGGTGAAGAACACTACGCACTGGAAATAAATCCAAATCGAAACCATCGTCCGTTAAAGAATGACGGAGTGGAAACCAAAGGTGAGAACTCCTCACTCTAATTTTGTTTACAGTTAAATATATGTTAGGATGCAGACGGTGCTTAGTATCACCCGACACCTTTGATTGAAACCATGGATGTTTGGTTGTTTGTTTTATTTGATCGGTTGGTATTTAATAGGGTTTGGCAACCCTATTAAAAAATTATTTGAATTTGGTTTCGGATATGAATGGAATTGACTGAATTTGGTTTGTGTATGGCGCGAGCCAGTATTAGGCGAGGTATAAGGCCGGACCCTTATTTCGGTTCTAGTATCGTGCCGTTATTTTGCCGAAATATTCTAAAATAAAATATGTTAGTTAAAATTAACATTTTTTATGTGAATATGAATTAAATAAAATATTCATGTGTTGAATAAAATATTTAAACAATAAAAATATCATTTTTATTGTATGTATGAACTATATAAAATATTCGTATACAAATCGGACGATTTGTTTATGTACACTCATTTAACTTATATGGATTGGGATGATAAATTTTACACATCACCCAACTGCACAAATAATATTTAGTATTTGTTGGTTGAAACCCCACACGGGTATTGGGATGTTATTTGACATACACTAATCCCAATTGTTTAGTTGTATGTCAATCGATTGGTTGACAAACTGTTATAAGCGTTAATTATTTATATTTAATGCTTATGTAGTTGTGTAATGCACTTTGGATGATTGTTTATCAGTGTTGTTATATACATGTGTTGTATGAAATCCATATAAATAAATTATATGGTAATTGATTGGGTCTGATTCCAGTTCAAAAATAACAAATATTTTAAAATAATATTCAGTAAAGGATTAAAATGTGAATTTGATGTCCGATTTTGGATGAACACGAACATATAGAAATGTATGATGCCGTATTGACTAGATATGCGTTGTTTTGACATGAACTATATATACATCGATTTTATTCATTTTTATAATGAATATCGAAAAGGAAATCATTTCAAAATCTAATATTTTTAAGATATTATCATTTATATATTAATTATATAGAATATTCAATTTTGATTTAAAATTGAAATACAAGTGGGAATTGTTTTAAAACAAATTTATAAAATACGTTTTGAACGAAATATATATATATATATATTATATTAAATGGTTTGAATAGAACACGCCGTGCAACGACCGTTTGCAAATTCCGACCATTGACTTCGAACGGACGTTACAGGAGATCCGACCGTCGGATTCTCCTAAACTTGGAACTGTTAGGTTCGTATCGAAAAGAGCTTTCCAACAAATAAAAGAAATTTGAAATCTAACGGTTGGATTTGGAATTATGTCCAAATCAAATTTGGAAAAGGTCGCTTTGGATGCAGTTCGGTGGCCGTTAGTGGAAACCGATTGTACGGGCCTTGATATAATTACTAAAAATATTTATAATTTGTGTAAAATCAAAATAAATGATTTCAAAAGAATTTGGATGAAAAATTCCATATTTGAAAAGATAAAAATATATTTTTATCGAAATAAACTAGTTAATAATTAGAACGTTAATCCAACATTTTTAAATAAATAAATTGGTATTAAAATGGGTTTTAATATAACCAAAAATTTCCAATCTATAAATTGGAATGGATTTGAATAGAAATCATCTCCGGAATATTTCGATATTGGGTTCCGTGACTATATGGATATTGTTGTGGAATTCGGAAGATATATATATATATATATATATATATATATATATTGTGATTCCCTATACGATATGTGTTGGTTTCAGAATTTGATATTGAATATAAACCGATATGATTTCTATTCAGAGCCTTGTATTTAATATCGAATTGGATTTTGGGTTTGTCGTGAATGGTGTCTTCAGCAACACTGTTCTTAAACCCCGCGTGAAAAGAATAAATCTTTTAATTAAGATTATTAGAGATTCCAATTATATCTAGTAATTGGAATAAAATGGAACGTGAATTGGGTTTATTGTGAACTGTGTTTTTAACGACATTCGTTCTTTAACCCAATTAACTATGAAATATGATTTGGAATTTATTAAACTTTTTATTAAGATTTAATGGAATTTTCCAAAGTAAAGATTTCCAATTTAATAAAATAAATTGGAATTGAATGGAATTCGATTTATTGATAATCGAAGTGAGCTTCTTTGGAGGAAGACTGTTAATATATATGGAATTTAAAAGGCTTTGTCGTTATTCCATTATATTATTAGTCAGATACGGAAATTGATATCGATTATATATTGATCTTTTTCCGTGGAGATTCCATAATTAATAGAATGTGATTTTGGTTTTATCGTGAACCGTGTTTTAAAGGACATTGGTTCTTTAAACCAGTTAAAGACAGAATTACATATCTATCATTGTATTTCGATCTGTATGGTTGTTCTCTACTAAATATATATCTGTTTGGTGAAGGATAATTTATTCTCTTGCTTAACACCCTTCTCTGAGAAGTACAAGCTCAGATATTATATATCGGCTGAAATCAATAGTACGATATAGATTGTCAATGTGGCACGTTTGTGTTTCCAAAGTTAAATAATCATTAAATAATGATTGTTGGAAGATTAAAACTAATTGGGGTTTTAATGAATCTTTAATTAGATTGAAATGCGAATGTGATAATTAAAATTATCAAATTTGGGAAATGATCGAGAATGGAGTATCACCGGTTTTGCTCCAAGCAACAGTTAAATCTTTAATTAGATTTGAACGTAAAATGGTAATTAATTTTACCGATAACACTGTGGTGTTAGATATGGAGTATTACCAGTTTTGCTCCATTGGATAAATAGGTTGGGATTGGGAAATAAAATAAATAATTTCTTCGGTAAAGTTCGCTAACCCTGACTACTTTGGAAAACCTTAACTTGGTTTAAATTGTGAAAAGAATATTTGGCTAAAAGAATATTCTGGATTGGAATGAGGCGTATGTTGTGCGTTTATATCACTTGATTATAATATATGCGAGTTATTCGGAAAGGCCGGGTTTATACTCATTCTGAATAACTGATTCAACGATAAGTCGACGATGAAGACGGTGGTTGAAGACCAGAAATCTTCCCATCATTTGGATGGTTACTAATGTCTTGATTGGGCTGTACAACCAAGACAAGGTAATAAGTGGTGATCGTCCAGACGTACTTGGAGATCGATGGATATGCGAGGACCTCTCTCCTGTATTGGACATATGGGACGAGGAATAAGGTTCCTCCAGTTTCGTTCAGACCCAGAACGAACATATAAGTAGATGTGTGTCTGACATTGGATTTCATTCTATGTTGATTGATTTCTATTAAATATATATATGTTTAGCGACAGAGAATTTATTCTCTTGCTTAACGCCCTTCTCTGAGACGTACGAGCTTAGAGGTTATATATCGATAGACATAAATTGCATGGCATGGTTTGCTGTGTGGCATGCAAAGATGAAGTGATCAAGGCTTCTGTTGAAAATCAAAGTCTTATGGTTGATGATCAAAGCAAGACCTTAAATGGCATAGCTTTGTGTATAGCGTTAATTCGCGAGCCTCACACCTCGGTATGAGTCAAAAACGGGATAAGGGACCATTATGAGAACATGACGTTTCTTTCTAGCAATGGGTGGTGCCATGGTATGGAGCCCAGACATTTATATTTTTTACCTATGTGGATGATGGATAGCGAGGCGCCTCGGATATAATGGTTACTACGGAGCCAATGGATAGGTCTGATAGGATCGAGAAACGTGTGTTCAGGAATTGCCAATCCTCAAACTTAAGAGAGGACCGGCCCAACCGATCCAAGGGTTGCCCAGTGTGTGTAGTCCTGAGACATTTGCTAGAGTATCTCGAAGCGGTGAGGAGCCATCCCTGGCTTGGATTTATGACGGAAATCCAATTTCCAATACGTGACATTTCGGTTTTGATTGTAGAGCCTAGTATGACAACATGATATATGGTACCCTTGCCGTCTATGATTGATACATTTATATTTGAAGTTATTTGCTACACTATGCATTATAGTAATATCAAAATGATTTTTTTTTAAATGTACCAAAATGTTTGGCTATTATAAGGGAAAACTTTATCCTCCGGCTTGCGTTGCATTGTGTGATGAGACCTGAGTCTTATAATTGCTTCATTTTTTCCAAAAAGCAATGCGCTGTTTGTTTTATGCACTGGTATTCATGGGAAAAAAACCGTTCCGTGTTATACGGCGTGGTCCCATGATTTACTTTATTTTTAAAGTAAAGTTTTAAATAATTGTTTTAGCTCTCACACCAGTCACATGGCTGACCTGGAGTTTATTGTTTTAACCTAAACTTCGGGTGCCCATTTTTTCCACACGGACAGCTAGTAGTTTTGGTTTTGTTGATATTATTTTTACAGGATCCTGGTTTATAGCTGGAGCTATATTCGGAATGCTCTATATCCGTGTATTTCCTACAGTTGTGATACGTATTATTTTCTGCTGTATTGTAATTTAAATCTCTGATATTTTTCTGATGTAATTGTTGTAACAGCAATGAAATGTTCTTTTGTTTGTGTTCTGATTTGTTGCGTTCTCAACTCAATCTGGGGTTTCCCATAAGGGGAGGTTTTGGTCGTTTCACAGGGGGTGGATGAGATCTGGAAGTAATACCAGCTCATCAAAATAATGATCAGAAAATTTCTGCTTCAGCAACGCCTTCCTTTCATCCATGACAAGCTCTCACCTTTCAAGCTCTGCTACATCTTTCCTCCTTGTTAAAATCGTTCCCGCCGGCCTTGAATGGCTGAGTGATGACTCCTTCCCCATAGTGGTCTGAACGGGAGGCAATGGCATTGTGTGTGAAAGAGCTGTCAATGACAAGTGCCTTGTGCCCCCTAAGTCAAGTCGAGAATCTCCCACTGATACTCTGATCGGAGGAGGACGAGGGGGAGTCGGAGATCTTCAGGGCCTATCTCGATGACGGCTCTCACTGCTACGATTTTGTGGAGGTGGAGAGTCACCATATAAGCTAGTCCCTCTCCTAAAGCTGTCGAAAAAGGGATTACTGAGGTATCGAGGACCTTCGTGCCCGTAATCTCGTCCTCCGCGTCCTCTTACCATATCACCTGTCAAAGAAGCAATCCAATGTCAGATACTTAGCACACACGGACAACTCCTATGTTTTGCAGTGTTTATGAGTGTATGCCCTAAGTGTTCTCTCAATAGACCAGATTTGGGTCCGCTCAAAGGAGTCAACCCCTTCGCAGCTAAAGCTAGCTCCTCCATACTAGTCGTGCCTAGCCACGGAGACAAGTCTAGAGCAAGTTTATTAAGGCCATCAAACTGGCCCTCCTCTTCGAGCAAAGCCGCGGACTCAGAAGGAGTCACGGGAGATTATGGTATGTTCGACGTTTCAACCCTGCCTCTCCTGTTGGAGGCGGGACAGGAGCGCTCAACAGACCCTCATCCTTGAAAACTTTCTCCTCACCGCCAACCTCATCTCTACCAGTATCCCCCGGGGGCTTAGCGGATTTTTTAGGTTTGGTACCGGCAGAGGGCATCTTTCTTTTCCGACTGAGTGCCGCTTTATCCTTCACCATTTTCTCCTTCAGCCCACTTCCTGCGACAGCAGGCCTAATTATAGGTCGATTGTCAAGGAACATCCATGCACAACGATGGCGATCCTGACTTGTAACAGTATCAATATAGCGCGACACAGCCAGAATCGCTCGTAGAGCCTCAAGGCATTGTTGGTCCTCGATGCCAGTGGGCGCCTAAAGATTTCCTGCCATGATCAAAATAAGAGTCAGATATGAGACATCAAATACGCAAGTTTTATGGTAAAAAGAGTTCAAAAATGCTTAGTTCCTTCCAGCCATCTCCTCGCAAATCCAGGAGGACAACGCACGAAGAACCATTTATGTTTGAATACTGACGGCTTAGGCCACGTACCGACCGGAAACTTAGTAGCAGTGATGCTTCCATGAACCACTGAGAAGGCGATATATTGGCTCTTCTCTACAATTGGAACAAGTACCGAATATCTTCCCCAGTGGGTTCCGAGTGTAAATGCTCACGATAGAGGACATAAGTACCTAAGAGCGATGCGTACACGTTTTAGTGCAGCTACGATGGTGCAATACGGAAGTAGCATAACATGTCCCGAATAAAAGTGTAAACCGGGGGCACGCACCCTGTAACAACCCGGAAAATCAGAACCAATTTAAAATTTTTATTTTGGCTATTTTAATGAATTTTGAATATTTAAAATGATTTACTTTAAATAATAATGACTAAAAATTTATTTTCGGCGAAGTTAGAATGAATAAATTTATTTTAATTATAAAACCAGCCTGAAATGGCGCGGTAGTTCGAAAATTCGATTTCTAATTTCAATTGAATATACAGATTTCAATATAAGTCAGAATTGGACGAAACAAGAAATATTTGAATCTGTTAAACAATATCTTTCTAACAAATGTGAAAAATATAAATTTCATTTTATAAATGATAAGTTATGTCCAGTTTAAAATTCAGAAAAGTTGTTGTGGAATTTATATATATATTAATATATATATATAAAGCCCTTAAAGATAGCCATTTTGTAAATGACATCCGTTTTCAACGAAACCACTTTTGTTGGATTCGGGATGTCAGATTATTACTAGCTTCCAATTTCCATAATTTTTGAAATCAACATGTGACCGTGGCGAGCCTAAACGCGTTTGATCAGTTTCAGTTGAATTCAATCGACTGGAAAATGGCCATTTTTCAAATGGTCTTAGAATTCGACGAAATTAGTTTTGTTAGGACCGTATCGTCAATACGAAGCTATAAATACTTTTTCTAGGACTTTTAGAGTCCGTATGTGGCCTCGATAAATTAAAATGTACGTTTAAATTCAATATATAATGATTTATATTTTAAAATTAGAGCAAACTAATCGTAACAACAGAATTGGCTAACGAAACATATCCCATTGTGTTCGGAATGGGGGTAATTAGCTAGGGGCGACAGTCGTTGGGCCTCGATCGGAGTTTGAATGAAAAGCAACTTTATGGAGAAAAAGAATAAATTAATTAATTATATAATCATACTCCCTCCCCCTTTACCCTTTCCCTATCCCTCCCGTTCAAATCGATTAACAAGATTGAAATAAATAAATAAAAACCTAACTAATGGAGCCGCTGCCCTAGCCCCCATCGCCACCGCGGTTCGTCACTGGCCGCCCCCACCACAACCGCATCTCCCCAGGCCTCCGTCCCTCCTACCCTCTCTCTCCTCGCCATCCCCGTCCATTCGAACCCAACCCCCCTGAAAACCTAACCCCGTCGCCTAGGCCCCATAGCCGCCGCTAACCCCCACTTTACGAGCATTGCTCCGGCCATCCGACCACCCACCTCGCATGTCACCACTCCTGCCACTAACGACGCAACCCTCCAGCGAAAAAAAAGAAGAGGTGATTTTCAATTTTTAAATTCAGTTTAATTTTAAACAAAATTCAAGTTTTAAAATTCGGTTTTTAATTTAAAATCAGTTTTTTTACATATAGTAGTTCATTTTAAAAATGTGATTTTTCTATGGTATTAATATAAAGAAAAATGTGATTTTGCCATGGTATTCATATGAAGAAAGATGCGATTTTTATACGGTGTTCATATGAATAAAAATTAGATTTTCATGATGATAAAAATTAGATTTTGATGATGATAAAAATTAGATCTTTATGATGTTAAAGGGCTGATTTTTATTGTAGAAAAGATTTGATTTTCATTACGAAAAAGATTTGATTTTTAACACGGTAAAAATATGATTTTTATATAATAGAGAATATAAAAATATAATTTTTATATATGTAACGAAGTAAAAATACGATTTTATATAAAAAGATTTGAAATAAAAATATATTTTTTATCGTATGCATAGCGAATATAAAGGTTTGATTTTTATAATGAGGTAGCAATGTTAAAAATGTGATTTTTAACATATACCGCGTGAAATAGATCTCGTTGGAAACACGGCGAAAATTTTCTATATAATAAGAGTCGTGGCGTTTGGTTTAGCTTCTCAGTGAGAACTCCTTCTCACTAAAATTTGCTTTACAATTATTTATTTTATAACTGCATATATGAATTGTTCCCCGTCGTCCACAGACCATGGACGACTTGTGTGTTTAGTTGTTTGGTTGAACGGTTTGGTTGAATTTGGTTTGATGCGTGATTTGAGTAGATTAGATTTTGTTTGAGTATGACGTGCGCCATTATGAGGCGAGGGATAAGTCTAGACCTTATCCCGGTTCTAGTATCGCGCCGTTATGCCGCCGAAATTTTCAAAAATATGTTAGAAAAATAAAAATATCATTTTTAATAGATAAATGAATAAAATACATATTCATTTATAAATCGAACGATTTGTTTATGTACACCCATTTAACTGATATGGATTGGGACGATAAATTTTACACATTGCCCAACTGAACAAATAATATTCAATATTTGTTGGTTGAAACCCCACACGGGTGTTGGGATGACATTTGACGTACACCAATACCAATTGTTTACTTGTATATCGATCGATTGGTTAATAGGCTGTTGTAAGCATTAATTATTTATAATTAATGCTTATGCAGTTGTGTGGTGCACTCTGGATGATGGTTGATTATTTATCAGTGTTGTGATATACACGTGTTGTATGAAATCCATATAAATCACTTTATATGGTAATTGGCTGTGTCTGATTCCAATTCAGAATTGAAGAATATTTTAAAATAAGGAATATTTTTAAAATAATATTCTGTAAAGGATTAAAATCTTATTTTGATGTCCTATTTTGGATGGACACGAAATATTGAAATATATTAAGCCGTGTTGATTAGAAATGCGCCATTTTGACGCGAACGATATTTATATCGATTATATTCATTTTTATAATGAATATAGAAAAGGAACTGATTTAAAATCTAATATTTTGAAAATATTATCATTTACATATTAATGATGTAGAATATTCAATTTTGATTTAAAATTGAAATCGAAGTTGGAATCATTTTTAAAACGAAGTTAAAATGATTTATAAAATATGTTTTGAATTGAAATCTGTAACGGCTGGAAATTTTCGACTCCTCGAGAGTCGAAAATTCCGAGGCGTTAGTGAAAGAAAGTAGAGGGCGAGGAAGAAAAGATAGAACTAATAGAATAGAAGAAGAAGAAGAACTTACATCATCAGAGTAAACACGAATCTCACAGCGGAACGAATAAAATATAACATAACTTTGAAATACAAATCAGTACTCGTATATACATACCATTTCAAAGTACAACACTTAACAACACAGCGGAATAATAATAGCTATAATCCTGAAGTCTCCTGCTCCAAGCTCTCCAAGTGTATCTGTAAAATCCCGACTACTTGACTGCCCATACAAATTTAGGCACCCAAGAGTTTAGGGAAAACAAACAAAATAAACTCCGGGTCAGTCATGGGACTGGTGTGAATAAAACTCCAACACTTGGTTAAATAAAGGATATCTTTCTGATATTATAATAATGTCTAAATACAAATAGATATCAATCTAGCAGAACGCTTGCATCTCACGTTCCACATACATAGTATACAAATAAACCGTGAGCGCTTATTGGAGATTGGATTCCAACAGATAAGGTATGGGAGCACCTTCCGATCAGTGTACTCTAGAGGAGATACACTAGGGTTCAACAAGAACGTCTTGCAACCCGGCCACACATGACCGTCCACTCATTTAGCTTGAGTGTGACGAATATATTATCACCAATGGTTGGGATCAACAACCATCCTTCCCGATAAGGGACAGCATTGAAATAGATTATAAAGAAGTACAATCGAATATTCTCTAGATGGTGATAATACACCCTGCTTGGGTATGGCCCAACTAGCCATGCTGCCTAGCCCAACTTCTGTTATTTCCCGGTTGTGAGGTTTTGAGGTCACGTTTATCACTTTGATAGATTATTTCTTCAATTACTTTGAATGCCACATCGTCATACCCGCCAAATCATTATCGATTTCTCAAGGCATCACGGGTATAAAAGCTAAGAGAAACGAATTTCTCCGCCACCAACGTAATACGTTTAAAGAGATCAACATATATGATTCGTTAAGAATACTTTGTCAGACACTCGTCCATATACATTGTCCTGGGACTGAATAAACCGAAGGCACTATTCAGTGAATCCATCCTACCTAGGCTTTTCACAATAGCCCTTGCACTTCACTCCGTCTTCAATTATCTTCAGCGTACTTGATTCACAACGCTTATGCTAATACGGAGTGGTTCTTCGGATAATAATCCAACCGGTCTCTCCATATTAACAACGTAAAAATGGTCAAACTTTGATAGTCTGTGATTTAACTATCAAATGAAAACATGTCGGTGTACAAACAACGATCTTATTTCCAAATGGAAATTCGATCGATCAATCATCATATGTTCATATTTCCTTATTTCATATATTTAGAAAATATATGTTATTAATCATTGGAAAACATTTCCATAGCTTATTTTCACATCACTATTATTTCGCAACTATCAGTCCCTAACTGTAACTAGTATGAGAACAATTCTCTAAGTATCAATCCGGAAGGTCGAAACCAACATCATATCGTCACTTAGAAAACCGTTCAACTTACCCTCTCCAGTTAGTTTCTGAATTTGCTTAACACTATTTCTTAAATTCTTATCATGAAAACATTTCATTTTCTATGTTTAGAAAACATATCTGACTATATTTGGAAAACGTTTCCAAAACTCATTTACGGATTTCAAATGAACGTTGTATAAAACATCATTATGCTTAATCCATTATTCGCTTATTACTTCTATATTTCAAATCAACCTTTTCTATCGAACCACAACTATTCCTTTGTCAATTCTGAAGCCAATCAAGTTGGGGTATAATTACCTCTCAGACCTTAATTGAACAACGTCCTTTACTGTGAAATAGATGAAGCTCATCACTCACTTTTTACAATCATCTGTTTACGCAAATTCTCGGATTCAGGTTACGAATCCACTTCTTATATGACAACGTCTGATTATAACTATAACGTTATAATTCCTACCCCTAAAATATCTAACCTAAATTATAAATTTATTTCCTAACTCGAATAATTTAACAGACACCTAATTTCTAAATCAATAACTAAATCTTGATTTAAACCCTGGAAAGTAAATAGTACTTTCCCGAATTCGCTATAATCGAATTCGACGTATAACTCTCTTTCGAGTAATCTCTATATATTCGATAAACTCTATTTCGATTACTCCTATTGAATAACTAATATTCGAATAACTCTTCTTGGTTGGCTCTATTTCATTAACTCTTATCGAATAACAAATATTTGATTTTCATAAATGTGTCAATTCTTATCGAATAACTAACATCCGATTAACTTATATGGATTTACTCTTATCGAATAACTTATTCGATTAACTCAACTTGATTTTCTTAACTCGATTATCTCAACTCGATTATCTCAACTCGATTTCTTAACTCGATTACTTAACTCGATAAATCTTAACTCGATTACTTAAATTGATAACTTAACTTAACCCAAATCGATTGACTCAACTCTAATCGATTAACTTAATTTGATTTACTCCTTCGAATAACTCATTCGAATAACTTAATTGATTAACTCCTTCGAATAACTAATTCGAATAACTTACCTTCGAATAACTAATATTCGATTTACTCTAACTCGATTAACTTAATTCTAATCGATTTACTCCATTTCGATTCAACTTAATTCAAATCGATTAACTTAACTCAAATTGATTAACTCCTTTCGAATAACTAAATTCGATTTAACTCTAATTGAATAACTAATATTCAATTAACTCTTACGTGTTTTAACTGTATTCGACTAAGTAATTCGAATCACTCTAATGTGTTTAACTCTATTCAAATATCTAATTCGAATAACTCATTTCGAATAACTAAATTCGATTAACTCTTTTAACTTTACTCGAATAACTATATTCGATTAACACCTTCTTTCGAATAACTATATTCGATTAACTCTTCGACTAACTCCTTTGGATTTACTAACTTCGAATAACTCCTTTGGATTAGCTAGCTTCGAATAACTCCTTGGGATTAACTAACTTCGAATAACTCCTTTGGATTAACTAACTTCGAATAACACCTTTGGATTAACTAATTTCGAATAACTCCTTTGGATTAACTAACTTCGAATAACTCCTTTGGATTAACTAACTTCGAATAACTCCTTTGGATTAACTAACTTCGAATAACCAATATTCGATAACTACTCTTCGAATAACCAATATTCGGTAACTCTTCTCAAATGAATAACATTTGATTTCTCCACTCGAATAAACTATATTCGATTACTCTTCCCTCGAATACTCTATATTCGATAACTCTACTTCGAATAAGAGATATTCGGCAACTCTACTCGATTAACTCCACTTGGATAACTCTAACTGGTCAACTCTAACTGGTCAACTTTAACTGAGTAACTCTAACTGATCAACTCTAACTGGTCAACTTTAACTGGTCAACTCTAACTGTTTATCTTTAACTGGTAAATTTTAACTGGTTAACTCAAATGGTTTAACCTAACTGGTTAACTCAAATGGTTTAACCTAACTTGATTTACTTGTCTCGATTAACTGAACTAATCCACTTAGTTTAACTTAGTTAATTCACTTTGATTAACTCTAACCGATTTACTTAGTTTAACTCAACTAATTCACTTTGATTAACCCAACTAATTTACTTCGATTAACCAATTAGTTTAACTTGACTAATTTACTTAGTTTGACGCAACTAATTCACTTTGATTTACAAATTAGTTTAACTTAACTAAGTCACTTAGTTTGACGCAACTAATTCACTTCGATTAACCGCTTAGTTTATCTTAACTAATTTACTTTGGTTAACTTAACCAATTACTTTGATTAACTCGACTAACTTGCTTTGGTTAACCTAACAAATTACTTTGTTTAATCCTTTTATCACACTCTGGTTATAATTCCTACTTCTACAATATCTCCTTAAAATCCATATCGTGTTATACTTGTGTGCGAAGCACGTGTTTAAATCTATCCTTGTATAATTCTATTTATTTTCCGAACAAGTGTTCCTTTATTTATTCCCTAAATAAATATTCCTTTATTCCATTTATTTATAATCTAAATAAATGTTCCTATATTTATTTCCTAAATAAATATTCCTTTATATTCTAATTCATTTATTTTCTAAATAAATGTTTCTATTTTATTTCATTTATTTTCTAAATAAATGTTTCCTTTTTCATTTATTTATTTTCAAATTAAATAAATGTTTTCCTTTTATAAAATCCTATCGATTTTATAAATAAGATTCATTTTCAATATAAACATTGAAAATCCCCTTATCAACATTTCGGTATGTTATGGTATTCAATCATATCAAATCACGATATTCAATATCGTCCAAGCACATATAATCGCCCACAGATTTTATATCACATCATATAACAATATATGAAAAACAATAAAATAACTGTTGAGGAATCCAGTCGGATTCCTCCAACCTGTTTCCCTGCATCACAGATGTTAGACAATATAGATAACATCACTTTCAGTTCCATATGATATATTCTGTTAAACAGAATCAATATAGAAATTTAACTAACTGACTAGCAGTTCAATCAACACACAGTCAAACAGACAATTTTAACAGTTCTAACAATACAACATGAAATTATAAACTGTTCAGAGTTAGTGAGATTTACTCACATTTGCGCGTTAGCCGTTAAATAACTGTTTGCGTTATTTGATTCAGTCGAACAATTTATTTCGCCATAAATTGTGACGAGCTCGGATTCACTTCCGCTCAGTCTCATTGTGTTGCTCCCGTCCATACGATCCTGTCGGTTCTTGTTTCGCTGGATTTCGTTTATGTATGAGCAAGTTATGGTCATTCGAAGTTAATGCAAAAATTTAAATTTAAATTTAAACAAATTTTCCATTTTCAAACTTTGGGCCTTACCTCCTCGAAATGTCGGCCCACTCCAACTATTTCAGAACACAGCCCGTACTCAGACCCTTCTTCCTCAATTAAAAACGCGACTACCAGATCCCCTTTTTCCCTTTTTGACCTCGTCGTTGACCGACTCCAGTTTCCACCTCGGCCAGCCGTTGGCTTCGCAACCACCACCAATCACATCACCTCCTCATCCTCTACCCTCTCGTCCCCTCAGACCCGAACTCGACGTGGTCATAGGGTTTCCGTCGATCCCCTCATCGAACCCAGACCGTCGTCGCAACCCACCAAATCGAGCATGAAAGTGTAGTTTCTCTTCCTCAGTCCGAAAACAAACTCCATTTCCTCACTAAGTCCCTAAATCAAACTATAGCTCGAACCCTAGTTCGAACTGGAGCCTCGCTGAAGAGCTGACAGCGATGAAACTCGAATCGAGTTCAACCAAAACCGTCCCCAGATGAAGAGAAACACTCTGTGAATCCAACCCTATAAAAATACCGATTTTATGATTTTATTTTGGTTTGTTATTGATTTTTTTATTGGGAATTTTTGGCTGTGAAATGCATTGTCGGCCTTATATAGCCTGTTTTGGGTTAGGTGCCGTTTGTGGCTGAGATTGAAGGCCGTGTGGCCTGTGCGGAACCTCAGAAAATGGGAGGGATATTTTCAATTTGATTTTTGTAATTTATTTACTCGATTTTCTCCTTGCATCTGTCTTCTAAAAATCCTAGCGATCACATACGATCCCCAAAAATCACAATAACTGACATGCCACTAGAGTTTGACATTACGGACCCAACGAAACTGGTTTCGTCGAATTCCGACTCCGTTTGCTCAAACTGCGTATTTTTAACTATCGAAAAACTTACTGTTTCTCACTCTAAAAATCCGTACGGCCACACGGTGACTCTAAAAATCACGAAACTAGAAATCTAACAACTATTTGACATTGCGGATCCAACAAAACTGGTTTCGTCGAATTCCGACTTCGTTTGCAAAAGTGGCTATTTTAGACCCTTGGATAATCCATTTAAATATATAAATATATTTAAATAAATTAAATTAAATATAAATAAATTTATATTACCGTATAAATTCACAGTGGAATACCATACAACTCCAGAAAACTTATATGTTTGATATTCCAAGTTCAGATTGAATCGAATTTCAATTTATATTGAAATTCCCTTTTATAACGTATATAAAGCGTTACGAATTATATACGAATTCCATAGCGACTTTTCTGAAATTTGATTTGGACATAACTAAAAATCTACACGACGAAATCTTCATTTTTCTCTTCCATTAGAAAAATATAGTTCAACAGATCCGTACGTTTCTTGTTTCACAGAAATCCGGCTTAAAATGAATCCTGTACATTCAGTTGAAGTTCAAATCGCCAATTTACGAACTGCAGCGCCATTTCGAGCTCGATTATAATTATATTATAAACTATACGTTCAACTGTCGACGATTGAATATATTCGTTGTTCAAACTCAATTCCAAGCTGAATTAAATATCACAGATGATCCGGTTCATACCATATCGCCATTTCAGCCAATTCTGATTATTTCAGAATTAAATAAAATCTTTAATTTATTATTTTAAATTAAATATTCACCATTTAAAAGTTCAAACGTTGTGCTTTACGTTATCGATATCGCCAAATCGATATATAAATAATTAAATAAATTAATTATTTGACAGCTAACAAAACGCGCCATTACAGACTTCCCCCCTTAAAATAATTTCGTCCTCGAAATTGCTAAGTTAGGAAAATGCTACTAACTCTACTAACTAGATTTAAAAATCCTTTTTTTGTTTACCTCTAAATTTCAGTTTCGACTGGACTCATTTAATTTTAATTAATTTATTAATTTATTTCCGACCAACTAAAATTTTCAAAAATTCTGAAAATTTTCTAACACCTTAAATTTTCGAAAAATTTCGCCATAACCTTCTTTGTACGGCTCAATATGTCAAACCACAACTCGCCTCTCTAGGCCTCCTCCAATCCAAAAAGGAAATCAAAATAGCCAAGCGGCTTGCTAATTCGGCTCATAAAATCCAAACTCATATATGATATAAACTTGTACCTTTTTGTCGGGCATTTAACTCTATCCCTTTCATCTGCTACCACTTCAACATATACCAATGTTATTCATTCCAATTGATCTCCAATCAGTTCATATCCTCAAATCCAAATCGAATTTCATTCGAACTCTAATATCAAATTCCAAATTATTGACTTATCAATTTGGTTCCATTCTAGATTATCTCTAATCCCAATTCAATTTTATTTAACTCGGTTCAAGTTAAATTTCAATTTATTTTTACCATCTCATTTTATTTAACTTCATTAGTTAAATTTTAATTCCAGAACTTAAGTTCCTGGGTTTCTTTCAAATCCATTTGAAATCATAATGCCAATTCAAAACCTTTGAATTTCTAAACAACTTGTTTTCTCAAAACAATTCAAAACAAAACCTTTGGTAGTAATCCGTCACTTAGAACTCGAAAATGAACACTGATGATGTCTAGATTCATCATCAGAATCTATTTTCCAGCTATCGAAGTGAGTTCAATACTATATCATTTTCAATTTGAAAAACATTTTAAAAATCTCCCAAGAACTGAAAATTTCCTTATTTTAATTCCAAATCTGATTTAAATTCATATTTAATTCAAACTATTTCATATATTACATTCATATGAATTCTGATTGGTCATTTATAACCATTTCACCCTTTTATAATCTTATTCGATTATAATAACAACCAACACAATCAATATACTATAATAATTTCAAGATATATATTTCTTCTATAAACAAATATATTTTGGGAAAAATTATTTCATTTACCCTCTTTCAAAACATACCATGACGGTTCATCGTATTCGAGTGTTTAGTAACCCTTATCGATACAGTGGATCAAACTGATCGACCAGAATTCATAAGCCACTCAACCAATGATTCTCCACAATATAAAACCATTTTATATTGAATAACAATTACGCGCTCATATATATACACTCAAACTCAATCTAGGATATTACTAATCCCATCTCTATCGAGTTATGCCACAGAGCCAAGGTAATCACTTAACTTAAGCTCTGATACCAACTGTAACGGCTGGAAATTTTCGACTCCTCGAGAGTCGAAAATTCCGAGACGTTAGTGAAAGAAAGTAGAGGGTGAGGAAGAAAAGATAGAACTAATAGAATAGAAGAAGAAGAAGAACTTACATCATCAGAGTAAACACGAATCTCACAGCGGAACGAATAAAATATAACATAACTTTGAAATACAAATCAGTACTCGTATATACATACCATTTCAAAGTACAACACTTAACAACACAACGGAATAATAATAGCTATAATCCTGAAGTCTCCTGCTCCAAGCTCTCCAAGTGTATCTGTAAAATCCCGACTACTTAACTGCCCGTACAAATTTAGGCACCCAAGAGTTTAGGGAAAACAAACAAAATAAACTCCGGGTCAGTCATGGGACTGGTGTGAATAAAACTCCAACACTTGGTTAAATAAAGGATATCTTTCTGATATTATAATAATGTCTAAATACAAATAGATATCAATCTAGCAGAACGCTTGCATCTCACGTTCCACATACATAGTATACAAATAAACCGTGAGCGCTTATTGGAGATTGGATTCCAACAGACAAGGTATGGGAGCACCTTCCGATCAGTGTACTCTAGAGGAGATACACTAGGGTTCAACAAGAACGTCTTGCAACCCGGCCACACATGACCGTCCACTCATTTAGCTTGAGTGTGACGAATATATTATCACCGATGGTTGGGATCAGCAACCATCCTTCCCGATAAGGGACAGCATTGAAATAGATTATAAAGAAGTACAATTGAATATTCTCTAGATGGTGATAATACACCCTGCTTGGGTATGGCCCAACTAGCCATGCTGCCTAGCCCAACTTCTGTTATTTCCCGGTTGTGAGGTTTTGAGGTCACGTTTATCACTTTGACAGATTATTTCTTCAATTACTTTGAATGCCACATCGTCATACCCGCCAAATCATTATCGATTTCTCAAGGCATCACGGGTATAAAAGCTAAGAGAAACGAATTTCTCCGCCACCAACGTAATACGTTTAAAGAGATCAACATATATGATTCGTTAAGAATACTTTGTCAGACACTCGTCCATATACATTGTCCTGGGACTGAATAAACCGAAGGCACTATTCAGTGAATCCATCCTACCTAGACTTTTCACAATAGCCCTTGCACTTCACTCCGTCTTCAATTATCTTCAGCGTACTTGATTCACAACGCTTATGCTAATACGGAGTGGTTCTTCGGATAATAATCCAACCGGTCTCTCCATATTAACAACGTAAAAATGGTCAAAACTTTGATAGTCTGTGATTTAACTATCAAATGAAAACATGTCGGTGTACAAACAACGATCTTATTTCCAAATGGAAATTCGATCGATCAATCATCATATGTTCATATTTCCTTATTTCATATATTTAGAAAATATATGTTATTAATCATTGGAAAACATTTCCATAGCTTATTTTCACATCACTATTATTTCGCAACTATCAGTCCCTAACTGTAACTAGTATGAGAACAATTCTCTAAGTATCAATCCGGAAGGTCGAAACCAACATCATATCGTCACTTAGAAAACCGTTCAACTTACCCTCTCCAGTCAGTTTCTGAATTTGCTTAACACTATTTCTTAAATTCTTATCATGAAAACATTTCATTTTCTATGTTTAGAAAACATATCTGACTATATTTGGAAAACGTTTCCAAAACTCATTTACGGATTTCAAATGAACGTTGTATAAAACATCGTTATGCTTAATCCATTAATCGCTTATTACTTCTATATTTCAAATCAACCTTTTCTATCGAACCACAACTATTCCTTTGTCAATTCTGAAGTCAATCAAGTTGGGTATAATTACCTCTCAGACCTTAATTGAACAACGTCCTTTACTGTTAAATAGATGAAGCTCATCACTCACTTTTTACAATCATCTGTTTACGCAAATTCTCGGATTCAGGTTACGAATCCACTTCTTATATGACAACGTTTGATTATAACTATAACGTTATAATTCCTACCCCTAAAATATCTAACCTAAATTATAAATTTATTTCCTAACTCGAATAATTTAACAGACACCTAATTTCTAAATCAATAACTAAATCTTGATTTAAATCCGGGAAAGTAAATAGTACTTTCCCGAATTCGCTATAATCGAATTCGACGTATAACTCTCTTTCGAGTAATCTCTATATATTCGATAAACTCTATTTCGATTACTCCTATATAATAACTAATATTCGAATAACTCTTCTTGGTTGGCTCTATTTCATTAACTCTTATCGAATAACAAATATTCGATTTTCATAAATGTGTCAATTCTTATCGAATAACTAACATCCGATTAACTTATATGGATTTACTCTTATCGAATAACTTATTCGATTAACTCAACTTGATTTTCTTAACTCGATTATCTCAACTCGATTATCTCAACTCGATTTCTTAACTCGATTACTTAACTCGATAAATCTTAACTCGATTACTTAACTTGATAACTTAACTTAACCCAAATCGATTGACTCAACTCTAATCGATTAACTTAATTTGATTTACTCCTTCGAATAACTCATTCGAATAACTTAATTGATTAACTCCTTCGAATAACTAATTCGAATAACTTACCTTCGAATAACTAATATTCGATTTACTCTAACTCGATTAACTTAATTCTAATCGATTTACTCCATTTCGATTCAACTTAATTCAAATCGATTAACTTAACTCAAATTGATTAACTCCTTTCGAATAACTAAATTCGATTTAACTCTAATTGAATAACTAATATTCAATTAACTCTTACGTGTTTTAACTGTATTCGACTAAGTAATTCGAATCACTCTAATGTGTTTAACTCTATTCAAATATCTAATTCGAATAACTCATTTCGAATAACTAAATTCGATTAACTCTTTTAACTTTACTCGAATAACTATATTCGATTAACACCTTCTTTCGAATAACTATATTCGATTAACTCTTCGACTAACTCCTTTGGATTTACTAACTTCGAATAACTCCTTTGGATTAGCTAACTTCGAATAACTCCTTGGGATTAACTAACTTCGAATAACTCCTTTGGATTAACTAACTTCGAATAACTCCTTTGGATTAACTAACTTCGAATAACTCCTTTGGATTAACTAACTTCGAATAACTCCTTTGGATTAACTAACTTCGAATAACTCCTTTGGATTAACTAACTTCGAATAACTCCTTTGGATTAACTAACTTCGAATAACCAATATTCGATAACTACTCTTCGAATAAATAATATTCGGTAACTCTTCTCAAATGAATAACATTTGATTTCTCCACTCGAATAAACTATATTCGATTACTCTTCCCTCGAATACTCTATATTCGATAACTCTACTTCGAATAAGTGATATTCGGCAACTCTACTCGATTAACTCCACTTGGATAACTCTAACTGGTCAACTCTAACTGGTCAACTTTAACTGAGTAACTCTAACTGATCAACTCTAACTGGTCAACTTTAACTGGTCAACTTTAACTGGTCAACTCTAACTGTTTATCTTTAACTGGTAAATTTTAACTGGTTAACTCAAATGGTTTAACCTAACTGGTTAACTCAAATGGTTTAACCTAACTTGATTTACTTGTCTCGATTAACTGAACTAATCCACTTAGTTTAACTTAGTTAATTCACTTTGATTAACTCTAACCGATTTACTTAGTTTAACTCAACTAATTCAGTTTGATTAACCCAACTAATTTACTTCGATTAACCAATTAGTTTAACTTGACTAATTTACTTAGTTTGACGCAACTAATTCACTTTGATTTACAAATTAGTTTAACTTAACTAAGTCACTTAGTTTGATGCAACTAATTCACTTCGATTAACCGCTTAGTTTATCTTAACTAATTTACTTTGGTTAACTTAACCAATTACTTTGATTAACTCGACTAACTTGCTTTGGTTAACCTAACAAATTACTTTGTTTAATCCTTTTATCAAACTCTGGTTATAATTCCTACTTCTACAATATCTCCTTAAAATCCATATCGTGTTATACTTGTGTGCGAAGCACGTGTTTAAATCTATCCTTGTATAATTCTATTTATTTTCCGAACAAGTGTTCCTTTATTTATTCCCTAAATAAATATTCCTTTATTCCATTTATTTATAATCTAAATAAATGTTCCTATATTTATTTCCTAAATAAATATTCCTTTATATTCTAATTCATTTATTTTCTAAATAAATGTTTCTATTTTATTTCATTTATTTTCTAAATAAATGTTTCCTTTTTCATTTATTTATTTTCAAATTAAATAAATGTTTTCCTTTTATAAAATCCTATCGATTTTATAAATAAGATTCATTTTCAATATAAACATTGAAAATCCCCCTATCAACATTTCGGTATGTTATGGTATTCAATCATATCAAATCACGATATTCAATATCGTCCAAGCACATATAATCGCCCACAGATTTTATATCACATCATATAACAATATATGAAAAACAATAAAATAACTGTTGAGGAATCCAGTCGGATTCCTCCAACCTGTTTCCCTGCATCATAGATGTTAGACAATATAGATAACATCACTTTCAGTTCCATATGATATATTCTGTTAAACAGAATCAATATAGAAATTTAACTAACTGACTAGCAGTTCAATCAACACACAGTCAAACAGATAATTTTAACAGTTCTAACAATACAACATGAAATTATAAACTGTTCAGAGTTAGTGAGATTTACTCACATTTGCGCGTTAGCCGTTAAATAACGGTTTGCGTTATTTGATTCAGTCGAACAATTTATTTCGCCATAAATTGTGACGAGCTCGGATTCACTTCCGCTCAGTCTCATTGTGTTGCTCCCGTCCATACGATCCTGTCGGATCTTGTTTCGCTGGATTTCGTTTATGTATGAGCAAGTTATGGTCATTCGAAGTTAATGCAAAAATTTAAATTAAAATTTAAACAAATTTTCGATTTTCAAACTTTGGGCCTTACCTCCTCGAAATGTCGGCCCACTCCAACTATTTCAGAACACAGCCCGTACTCAGACCCTTCTTCCTCAATTAAAAACGCGACTACCAGATCCCCTTTTTCCCTTTTTGACCTCGTCGTTGACCGACTCCAGTTTCCACCTCGGCCAGCCGTTGGCTTCGCAACCACCACCAATCACATCACCTCCTCATCCTCTACCCTCTCGTCCCCTCAGACCCGAACTCGACGTGGTCATAGGGTTTCCGTCGATCCCCTCATCGAACCCAGACCGTCGTCGCAACCCACCAAATCGAGCATGAAAGTGTAGTTTCTCTTCCTCAGTCCGAAAACAAACTCCATTTCCTCACTAAGTCCCTAAATCAAACTATAGCTCGAACCCTAGTTCGAACTGGAGCCTCGCTGAAGAGCTGACAGCGATGAAACTCGAATCGAGTTCAACCAAAACCGTCCCCAGATGAAGAGAAACACTCTGTGAATCCAACCCTATAAAAATACCGATTTTATGATTTTATTTTGGTTTGTTATTGATTTTTTTATTGGGAATTTTTGGCTGTGAAATGCATTGTCGGCCTTATATAGCCTGTTTTGGGTTAGGTGCCGTTTGTGGCTGAGATTGAAGGCCGTGTGGCCTGTGCGGAACCTCAGAAAATGGGAGGGATATTTTCAATTTGATTTTTGTAATTTATTTACTCGATTTTCTCCTTGCATCTGTCTTCTAAAAATCCTAGCGATCACATACGATCCCCAAAAATCACAATAACTGACATGCCACTAGAGTTTGACATTACGGACCCAACGAAACTGGTTTCGTCGAATTCCGACTCCGTTTGCTCAAACTGCGTATTTTTAACTGTCGAAAAACGACTGTTTCTCACTCTAAAAATCCGTACGGCCACACGGTGACTCTAAAAATCACGAAACTAGAAATCTAACAACTATTTGACATTGCGGATCCAACAAAACAGGTTTCGTCGAATTCCGACTTCGTTTGCAAAAGTGGCTATTTTAGACCTTTGGATAATCCATTTAAATATATAAATATATTTAAATAAATTAAATTAAATATAAATAAATTTATATTACCGTATATATTCACAGTGGAATACCATACAACTCCAGAAAACTTATATGTTTGATATTCCAAGTTCAGATTGAATCGAATTTCAATTTATATTGAAATTCCCTTTTATAACGTATATAAAGCGTTACGAATTATATACGAATTCCATAGCGACTTTTCTGAAATTTGATTTGGACATAACTAAAAATCTACACGACGAAATCTTCATTTTTCTCTTCCATTAGAAAAATATAGTTCAACAGATCCGTACGTTTCTTGTTTCACAGAAATCCGGCTTAAAATGAATCCTGTACATTCAGTTGAAGTTCAAATCGCCAATTTACGAACTGCAGCGCCATTTCGAGCTCGATTATAATTATATTATAAACTATACGTTCAACTGTCGACGATTGAATATATTCGTTGTTCAAACTCAATTCCAAGCTGAATTAAATATCACAGATGATCCGGTTCATACCATATCGCCATTTCAGCCAATTCTGATTATTTCAGAATTAAATAAAATCTTTAATTTATTATTTTAAATTAAATATTCACCATTTAAAAGTTCGAACGTTGTGCTTTACGTTATCGATATCGCCAAATCGATATATAAATAATTAAATAAATTAATTATTTGACAGCTAACAAAAGGCGCCATTACAAAATCGATGAAATATATAATATATATATTATATATATATGTATATATTAATGGCCTGAATAGAACGCGCCGCGCCGCGGCCATTCGCAAATTTCGACCATTGACTTCGAATTGACGTTACGGGAGATCCGACCGTCGGATTCTCCTGAAACTGGAACCGTTGGGTTCGTATCGAAAAGAGCTTTCCAACGAATATAAATGATTTGAAATCTAATGGTTGGATTTGGAGTTATGTCCAAATGAAATTTGGAAAAGGTCGATGTAATTGCAGTTCGATGACCGTTTATGGAAATCGACCGTACGGGCCTTGATAAAATTATTAAAAATATTAATAACTTGTATAAAATCATAATAAATGATTTAGAAAGAATTAGGGTGAAAAATCCCATATTTGAAAGGAAAAAAATATATTTTTATCAAAATGAGCTAGTTTATAACTAAAATAAGAATCCAACGCTTGTAAATAAAATTAGAAGCTAACTGGAAATTAGTTAAGTTGAATGGCTTCCTGGGTATTGATCTGATGTTGGTTTCGGCTTTCGGGGTTAACACTTAGGGAATTGTTCTCTTACTAATTTACGGTTAGAGGCTGATTATAATTTAGAGAAAGTTTTCCAATTAATTAATATTTAATTGGAATTGAATGGAATTCGATTGGTAGTAATCTAAGTGAGCTTCTGTGGAGGAAGACCGTTACTATATATGGAATTTGAAAGGCTTTGCCGTTATTCCATTTATATTATTGGTTGGATACGAAAATTGATATCGATTATATATTGATCTGTTTTTCCGTGAAGATTCCATTATTAATGGAATGTGATTTTTGGGGTTTATCGTGAACAGTGTTTTAAATAACACTCGTTCTTTAACCCGATTAACAATGGAATAAGATTTTGGGTTTGTCGTGAATGGTATCTTTAATAATATTGTTCTTAAACCCAATGGAGTTAAGAAAATTAGAAACTAATTGGAGATTAGTTAAGTTGAATGGTTTCTTGGGTATTGATCTGATGTCGGTTTTGGCCTTCGGGGTTAATACTTAGGGAATTGTTCGCTTACTAATTTATGGTTAGAGACTAATGAATGTGATGACTAAAATTATCAATTCAAGAAAATGATCGAGAATGGAGTACCACCAGTTTTAATCCAGGCAATAGTTAAATCTTTAATTAGATTTGAATGTGAAATGGTAATTAATTTTACCGATAACACCGTGGTGTTAGATATGGAGTATTACCAGTTTTGCTCCATGGGATGAATAGGTTGGGATTGGGAAACATAATAAATGATTACTCCAGTTAGGTTCGCTAACCTCGATTAGTTTGGAAAAACTTAACATGGTTTAAAATTGTGAAAAGAATATTTGAATAGAAGAATATTCTGAATTGGAATGAGGCGTATGTTGTGTTTGTGTAGCACTTGTTTATTATATACGCGAGTTATTCGGAAAGACCAGGTTTATCCCATTTTGAATAACTGATATGACGATATATCTAAGATGAAAACGGTGGTTGAAGACAGGAGGTCTTCACATCGTTTGGACGATTCCTGATAATCTTGATTAGGCTGTACACCCAAGAGGAGGGAATACGTTGGTGATCGCCCAGATGTACTTGGAGGTCGACGGATATGCAAGGACCTTACTCCTGTATTGGACATATGGGAGGCGGAACAAGGTGCCTCCGGTTTCGTTCTGACCCAGAACGAACTTGTAAATGGAGTGTGTGTCTGAAATTGGATTTCATTCTGTGTGATTGATAGACATCGGTTGCATAGCGTTAATTTCCTATGTGGCATGTTGAGATGCAAATGATCAAGGCTTTTGTTGAAAAGAAGAGTCTTGTGGTTGATGATGAAAGCATAGCTTTAATATAGCGTCGCATTGTGTAGCGTTAATTCGCGAGCCTCACACCCCGGTGTGAACCAAAAATGGGAGAGGACATCAGGGAGGGCATGCATTTCTTTCTAACTAGGAGTGGCGTCAGCGTTTGCAAGCCCTGATGAGTTTGGCTCATGTGGTTGTTGGATTTTGAGGCGCCTCGGTTATATTGGTAGATCCGGGACCGATGGAGTCATTTGGCTCATTTACGCCCCATAGGGCGGGGAAATGCATTGCTCATGCATAATAATCCACTCCGTGTGGACCAGCCCTGAGGATCCAAAGGCTTGCCTGCGCGCTTGCCTGAGACATGGGCTAGAGCGTCTCGAAGCGGTGAGGACTATCTTTTGCCTCGGTTCACAGATGGAAATCCAATTTCCAATATAAGACATTTTGCGGTTTTATTTGTAGAGCCTAGTATGAAGACATGATATATGGTACCCATGTCGTCTATGATTGATACATTTATATTTGAAGTTGTTTTCTTCACTTATAGTAATAATAAAAGATTAAATTTCACGTATCAAGCATTCTTTGGCTATTACAAGAGAAAACCCTATCCTCCGGCTTGCGTTGCATTGTGTGATGGGACGTGGGTCTTATAATAGCTTCATTGTTCTTTATTTAGCATTGCGCTGTATGTTTTATGAACTGGTGTTCTTGGGAGGAAACCCGTTCCGTGTTATACGGCGTGGTCCCTCGATTTAACAAACTTTAAAACCAATATTAATAATTGTTTTAGTTCTCACACCAGTCACATGACTGACCTGGAGTTTATTGTTTTAACCTAAACTCTGGGTGCCTTTATTTGTAGCACGGGCAGCTAGTAGTTTTGGTTTTGCAGAATTATTCTTACAGGATCCTGGGTTTAAAGCTGGAGCTATATACGGAAAGCTCTGTATCCGTGTATTTCTTTCAGTTGTGTTTTTGTATTTTTTTTGCTGCTAAGTAAATTACTTAAATCTTTGATATTTTTCTGATGTATAATATTTATTCATACTCTGTTATATTCTTGTATTCTGATGAAATTGTTGTAATAAGCAATGAAATGGTCTTCTGTTTGTCTTCTGATTTGTCTTGTCCTCAAAGCAATCCGTGCTTTCCTTCATGGGGAAGTTACGGGTCGTTATAGTTGGTATCAGAGCTTTGGTTTACAGAGCTCGAGAACAAGACACATTAGAACTAAACGAAAGAATTCATCAGACATTGGATTAGTAATATCCAATGAGAATTACTCGTTAGAGATAGGATCAGCAGTATCCTAGAACGAGTGTGAAGAGTGTTGTTTTTGAAATAAAAGTGAAAACAAACTTTGTTTTGAAATTAAAACTTATAATACGTATTTGATTATTTGTTTATATTGGATTGGACAATCGAGTATATAGAGATTTTGCGTATACGCCTAGCTAGCGTGTATTTGAAGCCTTAAGTATACTAGATAGATATAGAATCACACTCTAGCCGCCCAGGGATGATTCTACTAATGACGTACGGCATCAGTAGTTTGTGTTTGAGTTTCGAAGGTGGGATATCTATATATTTCCATAGACTGGTGTGAGAACCAAAACTAGATAGGACTATTGTTGTGAGTTGGCATCAAAAACATGATTTTCTGTATATATATATATATATATTAAATTATGTGTTTGAAACATTATTCAACTAATTGATTGCTGATTGCTGATTGTGTTGTGTGTGATTATTCATTTAAACCATTATGTGAATGAACGGTGAATATAACCAAATTGTGTCGAATGTTGAACTGAATTGAAAATTGGTTGCAAATGCATGCATATACATGTATATCCATTGAACAGGTCTTATCAAGGAGGCTAGAGAAGAGGAATAAAAGTGTATGCCCGACAAATAGGTACATGTTTACTAATTTATTGGGTTTGGATCATTTTATGAGCCGTTTGGCTAGCCACTTGGCTTTTTTGTAACATCCCGTAATTTTATAACATTAAAATTCACAAATTAAAGTATACTTAATTTTTAGAAGAAGAATTAAGTGAAATGAGTTGCGCTATTATGTCGTATCAAAATTTTGGGTCAAGATAGACATTTGGTTTGCATAAAACGGATACCTTATGAAGAAGTTATTAAGCCATGAAGTTGGTATGCATATGAGAAAAATATATATAGATATATATATAAAAATTAAATAAATAAATATTCAAAAAAGTTCAAAATAGCAAATCGGGAGGGGGAATAACTGAACCGCATGAATTTTGGAGTCGACCCGAGCCCTGCTGGGTCGACTAGGGGTCGATCCTGGGTGTTTGGCTGTCAACCCGTGGCCCGATTCGCCCTAAGGGCTGATGTTGCATATGAGCGGTCCTGATGATTTCTGGGTTAATCTAAGGCCCTAAATGGTTCTCTACACCTATATATACACCCTAAGACCTAAACCTAATTCATAAAATATTATCTATGACACCATTATGCTGCCAAACTCTCTCTTAAACACTAGCCGCCGCCTCTAAATCAAATCTCAAGTGTTCATCCACAATTCAAATTAAAGTTTAGAGCTTCAACAACAATCAAAGAAGATAAATCAACATCACTGCAATGTTTCTACATCAATTTCAGTTCATAATTCTTTTCTTTAGCCACGAAAGGTGAGTACAGTTATTTTCACAATATAATGGGTTTTAAAGTAACATGAAAAAGGTTGTAAAAAGGATTCATGTATATGTTTGTAATTGAAATCTTACCAAGTCATCATCTTTTTGATTCATGTCAACATATGCCTATGTTTCTATGTAAAGTTCATGCATTTTTATCAGTTTCTTAATGTTGGATCTTTTATTATGTCTCAATCCCAGTCCATATGCCCCTTTTATTTCATGATGCTATTTAGATCCAATTTTCTGTGATTTGACTATCTCTCCTTACCCCTATTCTTTTTTTTATTATGGATCTAGGCTACTTTCTAGCCTAGGCTAAATATATGAACAAATGCGAATACGTGGGAGCGATGGGGAATATTGGAAATATATGGAATATGGAAAATTGGATATTATTGGATATTTTGGATTATTGGGTTATATGTGAAATTGGCATATTTGGTATGAATCACATGGAATTGATAAATTGGTCTGTAATTGAATAATATGTGAATTTGACTAATTAATATGTAATTAGTGAAATTAATGTCAAGTTGAAATAGGCAAAATTGTGAACATGATTAATTTGAAACTCATGACATGAATTTGGGGTTTGGGTGAAATACGAATATTAATGAACCTTTGACACGAGGTTAGGCGTAATTGTGGTGTAAGACTGTCCGGAACCGCCCGGCAAATCCAGCAGCCACAATTGGATGTCTAATGTGAGAGGTCAAAGGCATGAATTGTAGGCGTAACGGTTTGTGACACGAGGTTAGACCCGCTTTGTAGTGTAAGACTGCTTGGAACCGCCCGGCAAATCCAACGGCCACAAAGTGTTCGGTCTAATGTGGGAGGTCATGCACAGTTCGTCATAATGAATGAATTAAGGAATACTAACCATAATAAGTTGTGGGTATGGTTAGAGTTAAGTGGGGTGACATGTAAATATGGACTTAACTGGAATGAGATAAGACATGTAAAACATGTAAATGTGGACTTAACCGTAGCATGTGTAAGACATGGACATTTTAAATTAAAATGGTTAAGTGGGGAAAACCTAGTGGGGACCAAGCATAGGTGGGAGGCTTGTGTCGAATGGGGATCCGTTTCACCCAGTAACCCATTTGAGTATCTAATTAGGCTCGGTACTAGGCTGAGGTTGGGGCACACTTACTGGGCTTGATTATAAGAGGTCAAAACGTGAATAGCGGTGGCAACGCGAGTTCAACGGGGTCATGTGCGTGCATGGGTCCGGGCTGGTAGGTATGACGTTGTTGCATCGTGTAGGTATGGGCCGTGCATTAATTTATGTTGGTATCGGGGTTGCCACATTGGGGAGTGATACACCCCATTGTGGGGCCAGCACGGGTGCCTACGAGGTTTAGGGAGCCGATCGAAAGGGTAGAGTAAGGGTACCTTAGAGGTGGTAGGAGCAAGCCGGCACCTATGATAGCAGCTAGGAACAAGTAACTACCAAGTTTGTCATGTGGGTACAGTTAGTGGGAAGGGATCAACCTTTTGTAAAAGAGACTAGTAGAGGTGCAGTGTAAATAAGTAATGTGGTGTAACTTAGTAAAAGTACGGCGTAAACGAAATACATGTTGGTTGAGTTGGATAATTCTTTGGGTGCTAGTCTGATGTTGACTTCGGTCTTCGGGGTTAGTACTTAGGGAGTTGTTCGCTTAGCCAAGGTGTAGGATTGTCTTAGTACTTAGGAGCGAAATCATCTTGTCCATCCTTTTATCTTACCTTATCTATGTTACAGCCATATCATGATGCATGTTTATGTCTTGTTCTATTACTTTACCTATTGTTTGTTAAAATCACTGGACTCGCCAGACTTTATGTCTGACCCATTTTGTTTCCACCTCTTTTCTTTTGTTTCCTCCCCCCCAGGTTTACAAGGAGGGAATACTACAGCTTAGTGCCGATTTCATCTTGTTGCTGAAGAGAGTAGATGTACTGCTTTGATCTCTCTCATCTTTATGGCTTTTCTCATGCTCAGTGGGGATTTATGCATTTATGTTATTTATGTACTTGCTTCTTTATGTTTTAAGGAGTTTTTGGAAAAGACATATGATCCTGTTGTTTTAAGTACTTTGGATGTAAACTCGTTTTTGAGTTAGATGCTATGAAATAAGTTTTATCTTCTGCTTTGTTGTTTTATTTATTTATTCTTGTAATTTATTTGTTCTATACAACAATAATGCTTCATGGACATTGATGCATTCCCTTTGGGAGTGATATTAATGGACATGGGGTGTTACATATTTTTTCTTTTTGAGATGATAGGGCATGTGTGGCGGTTTGGGGATTTTCCCGGTAGCCCCGTACAAAGGAGGTTATGGCGAAATTTTTCGAAAATTTAGGGTGTTAGCCAAATTTTTGAAAAATTTGAAAAGTTCTTAGATACTGAAAAGTTGAAGAACTTAAGCCGTAATGAAAATAATGAAAGTTGAGTTGGTTAGTTAAACAACTTTCAGCTCCGTTCCTTTTCGAGGACGAAAAGATTTTAAGTGGGAGAGATTGCAACAAACCGGAAAATCAGAACCAATTTAAATTTTTTATTTTGGCTATTTTAATGGATTTTGAATATTTGAAATGATTTATTTTAAATAATAACGACTAAAAATTTATTTTCGGCGAAGTTAGAATGAATAAATTTATTTTAATTACAAAACGAGCCTGAAATGGCGTGACAGTTCTAAAATTCAATTTCTAATTTCAATTGAATATACATAATTCAATATAAGTCAGAATTGGATGAAACAAAAATATTTGAATCTGTTAAACAATATCTTTATAACGGATGTGAAAAAAATAAATTTCGTTTTATAAATGATAATTTATGTCCAATTTGAAATTCAGAAAAGTCGATGTGGAATTTATATATATTTTAATATATATAAAGCCCTTAAAAATAGCCATTTTGCAAATGACCTCTGTTTTCGACGAAACCACTTTTGTTGGATTCGGGATGTCAGATTATTGCTAGATTCCAATTTCCATAATTTTTGAAATCAATATGTGAGTGTGGCGAGCCAAAACGCATTTGACCATTTTCAGTTGAATTCAATCGACTGGACAATCGTCATTTTCAAATGGTCTCAGAATTCGACGAAATTAGTTTTGTTAGGACCGTATCGTCAATACGAAGCTAGAAATAATTTTTCTAGGATTTTTAGAGTCTGTATGTGGCCTCGGTAAATTAAAATGTTCGTTTAAATTCAATATATAATGATTTATATTTTAAATTTAGCGAAAACTGATTGTAACAACAGAATTGGCTAACGAAACATATCCCATTGTGTTTGGAATAATGGTAATTAGCTAGGAGCAATAGCCGTTGGGCCTCGATCAGAGTTTGAATGAAAAGCAACTTTATGGAGAAAAATAATAAATTAATTAATTTTATAATCATACTCCCTCCCCCTTTACCCCCTCCATTTCTCTCCCGTTCAAATCGATTAACAAGATTGAAATAAAAAAAACTAACTAACGGATCCGCCGCCTCAGCCCTCATCGCCACCGCGGTACGGCATTGGCCGCCCCCACCACAGCCGCATCTCCCCAGGCCTCTGTCCCTCCTACCCTCTCTCTCCTCGCCATCCTCGTCTGTTCGAACCCAACCCCCCTGAAAACCTAACCCCATCGCCTAGGCCCCATAGCCGCCGCTATCCCCCACTTCATGACCATCGCTCCGGCCATTTGACCACCCACGTCGCATGTCACCACTCCAACCACTAACGACGCAACCCTCCAGCGAAAAAAAGAGAGAGGTGATTTTCTATTTTTAAATTCAGTTTAATTTTAAAAAAATTCAGTTTTAAAATTCGGTTTTTAATTTAAAATCAGTTTTTTTTACATATAGTAGTTCATTTTTAAAATGTGATTTTTCTACGGTATTCATATATAGAAAAATGTGATTTTTCTATGGTATTCATATGAAGAAAGATGCGATCTTTATATGGTGTTCATATGAATAAAAATTAGATTTTTATGATGATAAAAATTAGATCTTTATGATGTTAAAGGGTTGATTTTTATTGTAGAAAAGATTTGATTTTTATTACGAAAAAGATTTGATTTTTAACACGGTAAAAATATGATTTTTATATAATAGAGAATATAAAAATATAATTTTTATATATGTAACGAAGTAAAAATATGATTTTTGTATAAATAGATTTGAAATAAAAGTATAATTTTTATCGTATGCATAGCGAATATAAAGGTTTGATCTTTATAATGAGGTAGCGATGTTAAAAATGTGATTTTTAACTTATACCGCGTGAAACAGATCTCGTTGGAAACACAGCGAAGATTTTCTACATAAGAAGAGTCATGGCGTTTGGTTTAGCTTCTCGGTGAGAACTCCTTCTCACTAAAATTTGCTTTACAGTTATTTATTTTATAACTGCATATATGAACTGTTCCCCGTCGTCCACAGACCATGGACGACTTGTGTGTTTAATTGTTTGGTTGAACGATTTGGTTGAATTTGGTTTGATGCGTGATTTGAGTAGATTAGATTTGGTTTGAGTATGACGTGTGCCATTATGAGGCGAGGGATAAGGCTAGACCTTATCCCGGTTCTAGTATCGCGTCATTATGCCGCCGAAATTTTCTAAAATATGTTAGAAAAATAAAAATATCATTTTTAATAGATAAATGAATAAAATAAATATTCATTTACAAATCAAACGATTTGTTTATGTACACCCATTTGACTGATATGGATTGGGACGATAAATTTTACACATAGCCCAATTGCACAAATAATATTCAGTATTTGTTGGTTGAAACCCCACACGGGTGTTGGGATGACGTTTGACGTACACTAGACCTAATTATTTAGTTGTATGTCGATCGATTGGTTAACAGGCTGTCGTAAGCATTAATTATTTATAATTAATGCTTATGCAGTTGTGTGGTGCACTCTAGATGATGGTTGATTATTTATCAGTTTTGTGATATACATGTGTTGTATGAAATCCATATAAATCACTTTATATGTTAATTGGCTGTGTCTGATTCCAATTCAAAACTGAAGAATTTTTTAAAATAACGAATATTTTAAAATAAGGAATATTTTTAAAATAATATTCTGTAAAGGATTAAAATCTGATTTTGATGTCCGATTTTGGATGGACACGAAATATTGAAATATATTAAGCCGTATTGATTAGAAATGCGCCATTTTGACACGAACGTTATTTATATCGATTATATTCGTTTTTATAATGAATATAGAAAAGGAAGTGATTTCAAAATCTAACATTTTGAAAATATTATCATTTATATATTAATGATGTAGAATATTCAATTTTGATTTAAAATTGAAAACGGAGTTGGAATCGTTTTTAAAACGAAGTTAAAATGATTTATAAAATATGTTTTGAATTGAAATCGACGAAATATATATAATATATATTATATATATTAATGGCCTGAATAGAACGCGCCGCGCTGTGGCAGTTCTCGAATTTCGACAATTGACTTCGAATTGACGTTACGGGAGATTCGACCGTCGGATTCTCCTGAAACCAGAACCATTGGGTTCGTATCGAAAAGAGCTTTCCAGCGAATATAAAATATTTGAAATCTAATGGTTGGATTTGGAGTTATGTCCAAATCAAATTTGGAAAAGGTCGATGTAAGTGCAGTTCGATGACCGTTTATCGAAATCGACCGTACGTGCCTTGATAAAATTATTAAAAATATTAATAACTTGTATAAAATCATAATAAATGATTTAGAAAAAATTGGGGTGAAAAATCCCATATTTGAAAAGACAAAAATATATTTTTATCAAAATGAGCTAGTTTATAACTAAAATAAGAATCCAACGCTTGTAAATAAAATTAGAAGTTAACTGGAAATTAGTTAAGTTGAATGGTTTCCTGTGTATTGATCTGATGTTGGTTTTGGCCTTCGAGATTAATACTTAGGGAATTGTTCTCTTACTAATTTACGGTTAGAGGCTGATTATAATTTAGAGAAAGTTTTCCAATTGATTAATATTTAATTGGAATTGAATGGAATTCGATTGGTAGTAATCGAAGTGAGCTTCTGTGGAGGAAGACCGTTACTATATATGGAATTTGAAAGGCTTTGCCATTATTCCATTTATATTATTGGTTGGATACGAAAATTGATATCGATTATGTATTGATATGTTTTTCCGTGAAGATTCCATTATTAATGGAATGTGATTTTTAGGGTTTATCGTGAATAGTGTTTTAAATAACACTCGTTCTTTAACCCGATTAACAATGGAATAAGATTTTGGGTTTGTCGTGAATGGTATCTTTAATAATACTATTCTTAAACCCAATGGAGTTAAGAAAATTTAAAACTAACTGGAGATTAGTTAAGTTGAATTTCTTGGGTATTGATCTGATGTTGGTTTCGGCCTTCGGGGTTAATACTTAGGGAATTGTTCTCTTACTAATTTACGGTTAGAGACTGATGAATGTGATAACTAAAATTATCAATTCAAGAAAATGATCGAGAATGGAGTACCACCAGTTTTACTCCAGGCGATAGTTAAATCTTTACTTATATTTGAACATGAAATGGTAATTAATTTTACCGATAACACCGTGGTGTTAGATATGGAGTATTACCAGCTTTGCTCCATGGGTTGAATAGGTTGGGATTGGGAAGCATAATAAATGATTACTCCGGTAAGATTCGCTAATCCCGATTAGTTTGGAAAACCTTAACATGGTTTAAAATTGTGAAAAGAATATTTGAATAAAAGAATATTCTGAATTGGAATGAGGCGTATGTTGTGTTTGTGTAGCACTTGTTTATTATATACGCGAGTTATTCGGAAAGACCGGGTTTATCCTATTCTGAATAACTGATACGACGATATATCGAAGATGAAGACGATGGTTGAAGACCAGAGGTCTTCACATTGTTTGGACGATTCCTGATAATCTTGATTGGGCTGTACACCCAAGAGGAGGGAATACGTTGGTGATCGTCCAGACGTACTTGGAGATCGACGGATATGCGAGGACCTCACTCCTGTATTGGACATATGGGAGGCGGAATAAGTTGCCTTCGGTTTTGTTCAGACCCAGAACGAACTTGTAAATGGACTGTGTGTCTGACATTGGATTTCATTCTGTGTGATTGATAGACATCGGTTGCACAGCGTGAATTGCCTGTGGGGCATGCTGAGATGCAAATGATCAAGGATTTTGTTGAAAAGCAGAGTCTTGTGGTTGATGATCAAAGCATAGCTTTAATATAGCGTCGCTTTATGTAGCGTTAATTCGCGAGCCTCACACCCCGGTGTGAACCAAAAACGGGAGAGGACGTTAGGGAGGGCATGTGTTTCTTTTTAGCTAAGAGTGGCATCAGCGTTTGCAAGCCCTGACGAGTTTGACTCAGGTGGTTGTTGGATTTTGAGGCGCCTCGGTCGTATTGGTCGATCCGGGACCGATGGAGTCATTTGGCTCATTTATGCCCCATAGGGCGGGGAAACGCATTGTTCAGGCATAATAATCCACTCCGAGTGGACCGGCCCTGAGGATCCAAAGGCTTGCCTGCGCGCTTGCCTGAGACACGGGCTAGAGCGTCTCGAAGCGGTGATGACTATCTTTTGCCTCGGTTCACTGATGGAAATCCAATTTCCAATATACGACATTTTGCGGTTTTATTTGTAGAGCTTAGTATGGCGACATGATATATGGTACCCATGCCATCTATGATTGATACATTTATATTTGAAGTTGTTTTCTTCACTTATAGTAATAATAAAAGATTAAATTTTGCGTATCAAGCATTCTTTGGCTATTATAAGGGAAAACCCTATCCTCCGGCTTGCGTTGCATTGTGAGATGGGACCTGGGTCTTATAATAGCTTCATTGTTCTTTATTTAGCATTGCGCTGTATGTTTGATGCACTGGTATTCTTGGGAGGAAACCCGTTCCGTGTTATACGGCGTCCCTCGATTAACCAAACTTTAAAACCAATATTAATAACTGTTTTAGTACTCATACCAGTTACATGACTGATCTGGAGTTTATTATTTTAACATAAACTCTGGGTGCCCTTATTTTTCGCACGAGCAGCTAGTAGTTTTGGTTTTGCAGATTTATTCTTACAAGATCCTGGGTTTACGGCTGGAGCTATATACGGAAAGCTCTGTATCCGTGTATTTCTTTCAGTTGTGTTTTTGTATTATTTTTCCGCTGCTAAGTAAATTACTTAAATCTCTAATATTTTTCTGATGTATAATATTTATTCATACTCTGTTATATTCTTGTGTTCTGATGGAATTATTGTAATAAGCAATGAAATGTTATTTTGTTTGTCTTCTGATTTGTCTTGTCCTCAAAGCAATCCGTGCTTTCCTTCACGGGGAAGTTACGGATCGTTATAGTTGGTATCAGACCTTTGGTTTACAGAGCTCGAGAACAAGACACATTAGAACTAAACGAAAGAATTCATCAGAGATTGGATTAGTAATATCCAATGAGAATTACTCGTTAGAGATATGATCAGTAGTAAAACGTATATTGAACGGTAAGGCAAACCTGTCTATTCCAAGCAGTAAAGCCCTCGGGCGGTGCATGAGCCCTTTCACCCTCTCTTGGGGCATGAATGTCATCCATGGGCATATTGAACCATAGCGCTGTAACACCCCACCTCCGCTAGGGTCACTCACAAAGGGAATGCACTAGGTTTGGTGAAGCATTATCGAGGTAAACATGCACAGAAATATTACAAGACAGAACATATATAAAACAGCGGAAGTAAAACAAATTTCATTACCTTATAAAATAAGGTCTAAAGCCTTTTACATCAGAATACACCAAAACCTGTCTTGCAATAATAAAGAAGCATAAAACCATTTCATGAATTATTCCCCAAGTAAAACAGTAAAGTAGCCATAGCCAAGAAAAGTCCAAGCCATGCGTGATGACCTTCAAGCAGAAGAAGTCCGAACTAGATAACAGTGTTTCCTCCCTGAAAACCTGGGGGGGGAACGGAAGACAAGAGGCGAAAGAAAACGGGGTCAGTCATAAAGACTGGTAAGTCCTATCTACTTCCAGTATAAAAATAGGTAAAGGTAACATGACATGCATAAACTGAAAGTAAACATAAGGATGACTACAAGATAGATAAACTAAGACAGGCTGAACTACTGTAGCAAGGTAAACTAAGATATCATGATAAACTATGGTGTCATGATAAGTCAAGGTATCACATCGTCCGGTTTCTATCAAGTAGAATATCCCGAGGTATCTATCCTGTATAACGTCCCACGGTATCTACCATGTATATTTCTCATGGTCCTAACATGTATATTTGCTCTGCACCTCTCGTACTAGTATCCCAACCCGCGTCATGTGTTAACTATGAATGTCCCTTGCCCAATGTCATGTAATGGTCCATGTCAACCTAATATATAGCATATGTAGGTTTTCCCAACTCGTATGTTTCTTTCCATGTATAAGTTCAGTCCTTTGCCGTAGGCCATACGGGCTTTCCCATGTAAACGTTTTATCCTTGAGGTTATTTTGGACTGCTACCCTTGATCTAGTTATGTTTCCTTACCATGAACTATCGCGCGTTCACTTAGGATTTATGCCGCCTATGACCACTAGGGATTATGCTACCTAATGAACGTTTTCGTGTCTCGGTTTGGGTTCAGCCACCTAGGGCCACTAGGGATTATGCCACCCGTCAACCGCGCCCTTTATCCCACGTATGTATCGTGAATCGTTTTCCATGTCTAGACGCACATGTTCCTCAATGTACCATCCGAGTTCCGTGCCAGGGCAAATCAAGAAATACGGAACTCGGTCGGGAGCTTTAAGTCGTCTACGGATGCAGATATCAAGGTCTGTTTTTGTACCCGTGGCTATGGTCCCACGTGACCCCTCCCTCAACTACTGAAAGGCAATCCAAGAAAAATCATGTATGAGAACTACACTACGGCCCATCGATGCCCACTTCCAGATAGCCAACCTCACCCATAACTTAATAGCTAGTATATGGTCTTTTGGGAGTTCCCTGCCTTTCCGTACGTACACGATTGACTAAAGATGGTAGGTAGTCGGCGACATGCTATCCCTGGGAAAAATCAAGTATCGTCGACTCCACGCTAATCCATCCCAGTCTTTAGGTCGCTCGCATAGCAACCAAGGCATACTCTTGGCTCTTCTACCGCAGACCGTAACCTCTGTGAGACCGGGTTACATGGACCACTCGCCACCTCACAGAGGGATACCAAGAGTACCCTCACGTTCCCTGAAGCTTCCGCTTCGTCACCCAGTTCGCTGGAGCTTTTATCCAAGTCAGATAACTTGCTCCCCCTCGTATACTAAGCGATGACCTACCGTACCAGGTTACTCATCTCTTTATGAACTAGTCCCATGTCCTTAGCTAAGAATTATTACTTAGTTACCCTTAACTAAGGTTTACCACTTAGCCCCTCTTTCCGCTATCCTTGTTAACTATGATTTCCCACCTAGTCCCCTGAGCTAGGGTTTTGTCACATAGGTTAAGTGTTGTTATCCAAGTTCATGACTTAACCCGCCTACGAATCATGTCAAGAATGGCTAAGTACTCAAGTTCAAGGCTTAGCCCTACAAGTTGGTTAAGTGTACCGGGAAACTCATAACTTAACACTATCAAGTCAAATTGGTTAAGTATTTATTTGTCTTAACCCTATCAGCTTATCATGTTAGATTGACTAAGCATAGATTATCTTAATCCCATCAGGTTATCGAGTCGGATTGGTTAAGCATGGGTTAGCTTAACCCCATCCACTAATCGTATTACAATGGTTAAGCCTAATCTTAAAAGGTCTTGTGACTTAACCCTATCAGGTCCACCTATTAGATTGTTTAAGTATAGGTTACTTAACCTCATCAAATCATCATGTATAATTGGTTAAGTATAAGTTACTTAACCCTATTAAATTATCATGTTAAGTTGGTTAAGTACTGGTTACTTAACCTCATTGAATTACCCAGTTTAGATTGGTTAAGTGTTTAACTTAACCCCATCGAATTCCCGTGTTTAGATTAGTTAAGTATAGGTTGCTTAACCCCGTCTAATTACCGTGTTTAGATTAGTTAAGTCTTAATTACTTAACCCCATCTAATTACCGTGTTTAGGTTAGTTAAGCCTTAATTACTTAACCCCATCTAATTACCAAGTCGGATTAGTTAAGTGTAAATTTCTTAACCCCATCCCCTAATCATCTCGTATGGTTAAGTGTCATTAAGAAATCAAACCCGGTCCCACTTAACCTACCCATTCGTGTCATATCGGTTAAGTGTCATTAGTCAAATTTACTTAACCTTATCATGTGGCATTAATTTAATTAATGCACTCTCAACCTCTCACATTAGACCTTGTTGTGGTTACTAGTTAAGCCGGGCGGGTCCGGGTAGTTTTACCCCACAACCTAGTCTAACCTCGGGTCTTAAGCGCGACATGACCAACTTCTCACATTGGATCCTATTGTTTGTAGCCACTAGTTAAGCCGGGCGGGTCCGGGTAGATTTATGCTACAAACTCAACCCAACCTCGAGTTGGCCACTTTCATGTTTGGTCTAGTGTCTTTTTACACTTACAACCCACCCATGTCAAGTTCAAGTTCCATGTTTTCCCACGTGTCATGATCATATTTAAATGTATCATGAATGTCATGTTCTCATTTTGGTTCAACTTACATGTCGGGTTTACATGTAACCTTAAATCAAGTTTTTCGCGTCATTCTCATATTTGTCTATCCTACCCCAAATCGTGTTTTCACTTGAGTAAAAGCGAGTCAACATAATAGGTATACTATGGCTACACGTAGACCCAAAACATGCATGATGCCACAAAAGGGGTTGGCTCCAAACATGCATAACATAAAAGGGTATTGGCCACAAGCATGCATAATGTCATAAAGGATTTAGCCACAACTTGCATATTATCATAGGAAATTTGGCCACAAACTTGCATATTATCATAACGGGATTTGACCTTACATAAACATGATATCACAAGTTGGTTTCATTTACATGCATAAGCCCAAAGTCCAATTTATGCAACTATTTCACAAGTCAAAGTGGCTCTAAATGTTCATGCTATCATATTACAAGTAAAGGTCCAATCTTGCATGGCAAACTAAGTCCAATGCAACATGAATAGCATGGTTTAGTCGCTAAATTATAACCCAAAGTGATATGTTCATGATAAAGGGGCAAACTAGGTTTACATAGGTTAACATACTCATGTTACATCTCATTTTATCCCATGTCATCATTAAACTACCGTTAACATCTCGAAGTAGCTAGAACTTACATAGCGAGGCTTAGGAAAAGGATCATGCATCATCTTGACGAAGAAAGGTGGCTCCTTTGTCGAAGAACCATCATGAAACTCGCATAGCAACGTTGATTTGGCCTTGATTTGGTGTAGCAAGCTTGCACCTTTTGATTTGAACCCGACTTGAATGCATAGTCTCTAGGAATTGGAGATGGAGGCCATGATCACTCGACATTTGGGCAGCACTTCGTGGTATGAGTGAATTATGAGAGGTTTAGGGTAGGCTTAGGTTTTTTTTATAGAGATTAGGAGTAGTTTAGGCCGTTAGATTAACCCTAGGATAGATCCCAGCCCTCAAAAATCGTCACAAGCCTCCAAAACAGGACCCAGGAGCCAAAACAGGTGCACCTGGCCGACCTGGCCGACCAGGCAGGTCGACCCTTGGGTCGACTCCCCAGTCGACCTGGCCCCACCCAGGTCGACTCCCAGGTCGACCCCCAGGTCGACCTGGTTCTGGCGGGATTTTTCCCGCCTAACCTGTTTTCTGAAAATTTGAAGTCTGTTTTGAATTCTGATTTTTCGTGAAACTTCCGAAGGCCATATCTCGGTCAAACGGACTCCGATTTACGAAATTTCGGACTCTATTTCGCGTATTTTTCCGAGACGAACGCAATGGCATAGCCCGTTTCGCCTGATTCAGATTTTAACATTTAATTCTGCCTTGATTCTTGTCTTAACACGTTGCAAAAATTCGGGTTGTTACATTCTCCCCTCCTTTAAGGATTTCGTCCCCGAAATCCCCAAGTTAGGAAGAACATATCTTACCATCCATCATCCATCTACTCAAAACATCATCCACAGGCAACCATTGTCCTTAGACGGTTTCTAATGCCATATGAACATATGCAAAACGTGTGTGTATATGCTCCTTAGCTAATGCTAATGATCAGGCCTGAATGATCTTTCTAATGCAAAATATGTTTAGTGCCATGAGTCCAACATGTATGCAAATAGTCCTAGTCATATAAGTACTATATGCGTGCACAAACATTCATTCATATGCAACATCCGCATGATAACACATTCAATTTCATCCATAAACAAGTATGAATACTCGTGCATATGCAACGTGAAATGTGACCGCGTCAATCTAATATCTAATGTGTATTCGCGCATCCACGAGCAACCACTTGCAACCATTTGCAAACATATCAATCATAACATGTTTCCAATACATGTTTACATCCATAGAGTTCTATCTAAGGTTCCCAAGATAAGATCGAGGAGATAAACAAGACAAACTCCTTACGGGGTTTGCAATAGAAACAGGACCGAGAGGATATCCACCAAGCGATAGCATGCAAGCAAGCTCTACGGGAGAACCAAGGATCAAAGACATACTCTTAAAAAGAGACATGATGCGTGTGTCTAAGCCGCATTTCCCTGAGCTTAATTCCTCGGTGCCTTGACCACCTTTGACTTCATGATTTTCGTAGCTCCTTGATTCCTATTTCCAAGGTATGAGTTGGAACTCATTTCATTATCGCCTCTTGTTCCACTTCCACTTATTCTTTCCCTAGTATACTTGGCTTAACCATATCTGCATACTCATGCAAGCTCTCCAAAATTCACTAGTGAATTCTGGATCTCCTTTACCGATGTCAATCCATGTTGCCAAGAGTACTTACTAGGGTGATTTCCATAACTCATGCATAAGCGAAACGAACCATCCGCCTTAGCGGAGAATTCTATTAGAACGGATTACCAACAACTGCATCCCGAGATTCTAGGTAACTAACCATGACAAAACCCAAAAAGGTTACACGAGACTTCGAGGGTATCACCAAGGTGAGTCGAGAGTCTAACTACCCTCTTTCCAAAACCGAGAATGGCACCCCTTATTGGGTGACCACTTTATCCCTAGAATCCATCCGTAGCCAAGACATGTCATTTTCAAATCCAAACAAGTCATGAAGAAATGGATCAACTCTCCAACCAGATTTTTGGGACAAAACTGGGATCCTCTACCATGCTAGTACTAAGGTGCAGAGACTCAACTATCCAAGCAGACTTAAATGATATGATGATCAAGACAAAGTCTAGACGGGATGATAGAAAAGAACGACTAAACCTTTACCAGAAGCGGTACCATTTCTTTTAGGTACCCTAGAAATGGGAGCGTATAATTGCCCTCTCCGATGATCTTGTCCTTGTCCTCCTTGATGGACTAAGCCATACCCTACAAGTTGCTTATCCTTAAGCTCGCGTCCTTTATTCTTACTCTTATTATCCTTCCTTGTACCACGGCAGCAGGTCTCTCGAGAACCACCTCCATCGTACGGGAGACACCTACGTGGCTAGACAAAGATTGGTCACAGTTAGAACTATTGTGACCACAGATGGAGGAAAGAAAGGAAAGGAGATTCAATCAAGGAATCAAAGGATAGTGCTAATGGCTTTTGGGGAATAGCCTTTTAAAACAAACTTTTCTTGAAAAATGCTTCTTTGTAAACGGTTTTTCAAATAGTTTTCAGAAGGTTTAAAAACTTTTGCCCAGTCTGGTAACCTTCTGCTCTGATACCAAATGTAACACCCCACCTCCGCTAGGGTCACTCACAAAGGGAATGCACTAGGTTTGGTGAAGCATTATCGAGGTAAACATGCACAGAAATATTACAAGACAGAACATATATAAAACAGCGGAAGTAAAACAAATTTCATTACCTTATAAAATAAGGTCTAAAGCCTTTTACATCAGAATACACCAAAACCTGTGTTGCAATAATAAAGAAGCATAAAACCATTTCATGAATTATTCCCCAAGTAAAACAGTAAAGTAGCCATAGCCAAGAAAAGTCCAAGCCATGCGTGATGACCTTCAAGCAGAAGAAGTCCGAACTAGATAACAGTGTTTCCTCCCTGAAAACCTGGGGGGGGGAACGGAAGACAAGAGGCGAAAGAAAACGGGGTCAGTCATAAAGACTGGTAAGTCCTATCTACTTCCAGTATAAAAACAGGAAAAGGTAACATGACATGCATAAACTGAAAGTAAACATAAGGATGACTACAAGATAGATAAACTAAGACAGGCTGAACTACTGTAGCAAGGTAAACTAAGATATCATGATAAACTATGGTGTCATGATAAGTCAAGGTATCACATCGTCCGGTTTCTATCAAGTAGAATATCCCGAGGTATCTATCCTGTATAACGTCCCACGGTATCTATCATGTATATTTCTCATGGTCCTAACATGTATATTTGCTCTGCACCTCTCGTACCAGTATCCCAACCCGCGTCATGTGTTAACTATGAATGTCCCTTGCCCAATGTCATGTAATGGTCCATGTCAACCTAATATATAGCATATGTAGGTTTTCCCAACTCGTATGTTTCTTTCCATGTATAAGTTCAGTCCTTTGCCGTAGGCCATACGGGCTTTCCCATGTAAACGTTTTATCCTTGAGGTTATTTTGGACTGCTATCCTTGATCTAGTTATGTTTCCTTACCATGAACTATCGCGCGTTCACTTAGGATTTATGCCGCCTAGGACCACTAGGGATTATGCTACCTAATGAACGTTTCTGTGTCTCGGTTTGGGTTCAGCCACCTAGGGCCACTAGGGATTATGCCACCCGTCAACCGCGCCCTTTATCCCACGTATGTATCGTGAATCATTTTCCATGTCTAGACGCACATGTTCCTCAATGTGCCATCCGAGTTCCGTGCCAGGGCAAATCAAGAAATACGGAACTCGGTCGGGAGCTTTAAGCCGTCTGCTGATGCAGATATCAAGGTCTGTTTTTGTACCCGTGGCTATGGTCCCACGTGACCCCTCCCTCAACTACTGAAAGGCAATTAAAGAAAAATCATGTATGAGAACTACACTACGGCCCATCGATGCCCACTTCCAGATAGCCAACCTCACCCATAACTTGATAGCTAGTATATGGTCTTTTGGGAGTTCCCTGCCTTTCCGTACGTACACGATTGACTAAAGATGGTAGGTAGTCGGCGACATGCTATCCCTAGGCAAAATCAAGTATCGTCGACTCCACGCTAATCCATCCTAGTCTTTAGGTTGCTCGCATAGCAACCAAGGCATACTCTTGGCTCTTCTACCGCAGACCTTAACCTCTGTGAGGCCGGGTTACATGGACCACTCGCCACCTCACAGAGGGATACCAAGAGTACCCTCACGTTCCCCGAAGCTTCCGCTTCGTCACCCAGTTCGCTGGAGCTTTTATCCAAGTCAGATAACTTGCTCCCCCTCGTATACTAAGCGATGACCTACCGTACCAGGTTACTCATCTCTTTATGAACTAGTCCCATGTCCTTAGCTAAGAATTATTACTTAGTTACCCTTAACTAAGGTTTACCACTTAGCCCCTCTTTCCGCTATCCTTGTTAACTATGATTTCCCACCTAGTCCCCTGAGCTAGGGTTTTGTCACATGGGTTAAGTGTTGTTATCCAAGTTCATGACTTAACCTGCCTACGAATCATGTCAAGATTGGCTAAGTACTCAAGTTCAAGGCTTAGCCCTACAAGTTGGTTAAGTGTACCGAGAAACTCATGACTTAACCCTATCAAGTCAAATTGGTTAGGTATTTATTTGTCTTAACCCTATCAGCTTATCATGTTAGATTGATTAAGCATAGATTATCTTAATCCCATCAGGTTATCGAGTCGGATTGGTTAAGCATGTGTTAGCTTAACCCCATCCACTAATCGTATTACAATGGTTAAGCCTAATCTTAAAAGGTCTTGTGACTTAACCCTATCAGGTCCACCTTTTAGATTGGTTAAGTATAGGTTACTTGACCTCATCAAATCATCACGTATAATTGGTTAAGTATAAGTTACTTAACCCCATTAAATTATCATGTTAAGTTGGTTAAGTACTGGTTACTTAACCTCATTGAATTACCCAGTTTAGATTGGTTAAGTGTTTAACTTAACCCCATCGAATTCCCGTGTTTAGATTAGTTAAGTATAGAATGCTTAACCCCATCTAATTACCGTGTTTAGATTAGTTAAGTCTTAATTACTTAACCCCATCTAATTACCGTGTTTAGGTTAGTTAAGCCTTAATTACTTAACCCCATCTAATTACCAAGTCGGATTAGTTAAGTGTAAATTTCTTAACCCCATCCCCTAGTCATCTCGTATGGTTAAGTGTCATTAAGAAATCAAACCCGGTCCCACTTAACCTACCCAATCGTGTCATATCGGTTAAGTGTCATTAGTCAAATTTACTTAACCTTATCATGTGGCATTAATTTATTAATGCACTCTCAACCTCTCACATTAGACCTTGTTGTGGTTACTAGTTAAGCCGGGCGGGTCCGGGTAGTTTTACACCACAACCTAGTCTAACCTCGGGTCTTAAGCGCGACATGACCAACTTCTCACATTGGATCCTATTGTTTGTAGCCACTAGTTAAGCCGGGCGGGTCCGGGTAGATTTATGCTACAAACTCAACCCAACCTCGAGTTGGCCACTTTCATGTTTGGTCTAGTGTCTTTTTACACTTACAACCGCTCTGATACCAAATGTAACACCCCACCTCCGCTAGGGTCACTCACAAAGGGAATGCACTAGGTTTGGTGAAGCATTATCGAGGTAAACATGCACAGAAATATTACAAGACAGAACATATATAAAACAGCGGAAGTAAAACAAATTTCATTACCTTATAAAATAAGGTCTAAAGCCTTTTACATCAGAATACACCAAACCTGTCTTGCAATAATAAAGAAGCATAAAAACATTTCATGAATTATTCCCCAAGTAAAACAGTAAAGTAGCCATAGCCAAGAAAAGTCCAAGCCATGCGTGATGACCTTCAAGCAGAAGAAGTCCGAACTAGATAATAGTGTTTCCTCCCTGAAAACCTGGGGAGGGGGGAAAACGGAAGACAAGAGGCGAAAGAAAACGGGGTCAGTCATAAAGACTGGTAAGTCCTATCTACTTCCAGTATAAAAATAGGTAAAGGTAACACGACATGCATAAACTGAAAGTAAACATAAGGATGACTACAAGATAGATAAACTAAGACAGGCTGAACTACTGTAGCAAGGTAAACTAAGATATCATGATAAACTATGGTGTCAGGATAAGTCAAGGTATCACATCGTCCGGTTTCTATCAAGTAGAATATCCCGAGGTATCTATCCTGTATAACGTCCCACGGTATCTATCATGTATATTTCTCATGGTCCTAACATGTATATTTGCTCTGCACCTCTCGTACTAGTATCCCAACCCGTGTCATGTGTTAACTATGAATGTCCCTTTCCCAATGTCATGTAATGGTCCATGTCAACCTAATATATAGCATATGTAGGTTTTCCCAACTCGTATGTTTCTTTCCATGTATAAGTTCAGTCCTTTGCCGTAGGCCATACGGGCTTTCCCATGTAAACGTTTTATCCTTGAGGTTATTTTGGACTGCTACCCTTGATCTAGTTATGTTTCCTTACCATGAACTATCGCGCGTTCACTTAGGATTTATGCCGCCTAGGACCACTAGGATTATGCTACCTAATGAACGTTTCCGTGTCTCGGTTTGGGTTCAGCCACCTAGGGCCACTAGGGATTATGCCACCCGTCAACCGCGCCCTTTATCCCACGTATGTATCGTGAATCGTTTTCCATGTCTAGACGCACATGTTCCTCAATGTGCCATCCGAGTTCCGTGCCAGGGCAAATCAAGAAATACAGAACTCGGTCGGGAGCTTTAAGTCGTCTGCTGATGCAGATATCAAGGTCTGTTTTTGTACCCGTGGCTATGGTCCCACGTGACCCCTCCCTCAACTACTGAAAGGCAATCCAAGAAAAATCATGTATGAGAACTACACTACGGCCCATCGATGCCCAATTCCAGATAGCCAACCTCACCCATAACTTGATAGCTAGTATATGGTCTTTTGGGAGTTCCCTGCCTTTCCGTACGTACACGATTGACTAAAGATGGTAGGTAGTCGGCGACATGCTATCCCTGGGCAAAATCAAGTATCGTCGACTCCACGCTAATCCATCCTAGTCTTTAGGTCGCTCGCATAGCAACCAAGGCATACTCTTGGCTCTTCTACCGCAGACCTTAACCTCTGTGAGGCCGGGTTACATGGACCACTCGCCACCTCACAGAGGGATACCAAGAGTACCCTCACGTTCTCTGAAGCTTCCGCTTCGTCACCCAGTTCGCTGGAGCTTTTATCCAAGTCAGATAACTTGCTCCCCCTCGTATACTAAGCGATGACCTACCGTACTAGGTTACTCATCTCTTTATGAACTAGTCCCATGTCCTTAGCTAAGAATTATTACTTAGTTACCCTTAACTAAGGTTTACCACTTAGCCCCTCTTTCCGCTATCCTTGTTAACTATGATTTCCCACCTAGTCCCCTGAGCTAGGGTTTTGTCACATGGGTTAAGTGTTGTTATCCAAGTTCATGACTTAACCCGCCTACGAATCATGTCAAGATTGGCTAAGTACTCAAGTTCAAGGCTTAGCCCTACAAGTTGGTTAAGTGTACCGAGAAACTCATAACTTAACCCTATCAAGTCAAATTGGTTAAGTATTTATTTGTCTTAACCCTATCAGCTTATCATGTTAGATTGATTAAGCATAGATTATCTTAATCCCATCAGGTTATCGAGTCGGATTGGTTAAGCATGGGTTAGCTTAACCCCATCCACTAATCGTAGTACAATGGTTAAGCCTAATCTTAAAAAGTCTTGTGACTTAACCCAATCAGGTCCATCTATTAGATTGGTTAAGTATAGGTTACTTAACCTCACCAAATCATCACGTATAATTGGTTAAGTATAAGTTACTTAACCCCATTAAATTATCATGTTAAGTTGGTTAAGTACTGGTTACTTAACCTCATTGAATTACTCAGTTTAGATTGGTTAAGTGTTTAACTTAACCCCATCGAATTCCCGTGTTTAGATAAGTTAAGTATAGGTTGCTTAACCCCATCTAATTACCGTGTTTAGATTAGTTAAGTCTTAATTACTTAACCCCATCTAATTACCGTGTTTAGGTTAGTTAAGCCTTAATTACTTAACCCCATCTAATTACCAAGTCGGATTAGTTAAGTGTAAATTTCTTAACCCCATCCCCTAATCATCTCATATGGTTAAGTGTCATTAAGAAATCAAACCCGGTCCCACTAAACCTACCCATTCGTGTCATATCGGTTAAGTGTCATTAGTCAAATTTACTTAACCTTATCATGTGGCATTAATTTAATTAATGCACTCTCAACCTCTCACATTAGACCTTGTTGTGGTTACTAGTTAAGCCGGGCGGGTCCGGGTAGTTTTACACCACAACCTAGTCTAACCTCGGGTCTTAAGCGCGACATGACCAACTTCTCACATTGGATCCTATTGTTTGTAGCCACTAGTTAAGCCGTGCGGGTCTGGATAGATTTATGCTACAAACTCAACCCAACCTCGAGTTGGCCACTTTCATGTTTGGTCTAGTGTCTTTTTACACTTACAACCCACCCATGTCTAGTTCAAGTTCCATGTTTTCCCACGTGTCATGATCATATTTAAATGTATCATGAATGTCATGTTCTCATTTTGGTTCAACTTACATGTCGTGTTTACATGTAACCTTAAATCAAGTTTTTCGAGTCATTCTCATGTTTGTCTATCCTACCCCAAATCGTGTTTTCACTTGAGTAAAAGAGAGTCAACATAATAGGTATACTATGGCTACATGTAGACCCAAAACATGCATGATGCCACAAAAGAGGTTGGCTCCAAACATGCATAACATAAAAGGGTATTGGCCACAAGCATGCATAATGTCATAAAGGATTTAGCCACAACCTTGCATATTATCATACGAAATTTGGCCACAAACTTGCATATTATCATAACGGGATTTGACCTTACATAAACATGATATCACAAGTTGGTTTCATTTACATGCATAAGCCGAAAGTCCAATTTATGCAACTATTTCACAAGTCAAAGTTGCTCTAAATGTTCATGCTATCATATTACAAGTAAAGGTCCAATCTTGCATGGCAAACTAAGTCCAATGCAACATGAATAGCATGGTTTAGTCGCTAAAACATAACCCAAAGTCATATGTTCATGATAAAGGGCAAACTAGGTTTACATAGGTTAACATACTCATGTTACATCTCATTTTATCCCATGTCATCATTAAACTACCGTTAACATCTCGAAGTAGCTAGAACTTACATAGCGAGGCTTAGGAAAAGGATCATGCATCATCTTGACAAAGAAAGGTGGCTCCTTTGTCGAAGAACCGTCATGAAACTCGCATAGCAACGTTGATTTGGCCTTGATTTGGTGTAGCAAGCTTGCACCTTTTGATTTGAACCCGACTTGAATGCATAGTCTCTAGGAATTGGAGATGGAGGCCATGATCACTCGACATTTGGGCAGCACTTCGTGGTATGAGTGAATTATGAGAGGTTTAGGGTAGGCTTAGGGTCTTTTTATAGAGATTAGGAGTAGTTTAGGCCGTTAGATTAACCCTAGGATAGATCCCAGCCCTCAAAAATTGTCACAAGCCTCCAAAACAGGACCCAGGAGCCAAAACAGGTGCACCTGGCCGACCTGGCCGACCAGGCAGGTCGACCCCCAGGTCGACCCTGGGGTCGACTCCCCAGTCGACCTGGCCCCACCCAGTTCGACTCCCAGGTCGACCACCAGGTCGACCTGGTTCTGGCGGGATTTTTCCCGCCTAGCCTGTTTTCTGAAAATTTGAAATCTGTTTTGAATTCTGATTTTTCGTGAAACTTCCGAAGGCCATATCTCGGTCATACGGACTCCGATTTACGAAATTTCGGACTCTATTTCGCGTATTTTTCCGAGACGAACGCAATGGAATAGCCCGTTTCTCCTGATTCAGACATTAACATTTAATTCTGCCTTGATTCTTGTCTTAACACGTTGCAAAAATTCGGGTTGTTACAAGCGCCATTTTCCTAACTGCCGTCGGATCCATATGCGACGGCACCGAATCCAGTGGATTTTCATGAATCACTACATCGGGCTACATATCCGGGGACATTGGTGCGCCTCCTCAACGATATCCACATTCTCAATCTCTTCGTATACGACCGGAGAATGTTGTCTTCCAGTTTGTTCTCCGTGTTCCGATGTTCCAGGTGAACTTTCTATTTGAGAGGGGTGGATTTTTCAGTAGTCTCAAGATTGCTGCCCGTCGAGCTAGCATTGCTAGTAGAGTCAGATGTGTGCGATGATGGCAAGGAAGCCTCGGCTTCCAAAATATTTCCAAACATGGATCTTGTATGCATCGCTAGTTATATTTTAACACACTGGCATTAGACATCGCGATGGAATAACCTGTACCCCTCGTATTGGTGTAAACTAACATGTGCGTGCAGTGTTATGCAGAATCAAGATATGCAAAAGAAGTTCAAATAGTCAAACGGTTCGGTCATAGTCCAAGTTTATGTTCTAGATCGTATGTGTTAATTCAAGTCGTAACTCGCAAGACCGTCAACGCACCCATTGGCTCGGTCATGCAGATGACGCAGAAAGAGTACAAATCTAGAAGCGGGCAATCTAAGAGCCGAAGCGTTGAACGAGAAACACCGCAAGGCAAGGAGGCATATGTGAGACACTCGATCTAGGCGAAAAACTCGTACTCCCCTCTCGGATACGAAGCTTCGAATCTGCACCATGGTTCGAAGTTTTCATACCTCCAGACGGTACGAAATTTCATACCCTCCGGGGTTCGAAATTTCGTGCCTCAAGGGCACGAAGCTTCGAATCCCTCATGGGTTCGAAGTTTCATACCCAAAGGGCACAAAACTTTGTACCCTTCGGGGTTCAGAATTTCGTACCATGGAGGTACAAAACTTCGTGTAACACCCCGTTATTTTAAAACATGACATAGGGTATAATTAAAGAATACTTAATTTTTAAGAAGAATTAAGGGAAACGGGTTGCTCCATTGCGTTCGTCTCGGAATTCTTCTTGGGATAGAGTCCGAGTTTGCATAAAACGGATAATGTATGAAGAAGTTATGAAGCTTAGAAGAATTTAAGAATTAGCAGAATTTAATAATAATTAAATTATGAATCAAAAACAAATTCAAAAATCGAAATCAGCCAAATCTGGGTGAGCGGGAAATCTCCCCCTTAGGGTGTTGATCCCCCAGGGGAGTCGACATAGGTGTCGACCCCCCTATAGGGGTGTCGACCCCCCTATAGGTGTGTCGACAGGGGTGTCGACCTCCATCTGCCCAGATCTGGCCGACGTGTTTTTTTTCTCTAGGGCTGATGTGTCCTTTTGGGATTGGCTAGATGATGTGTTTTTCTGGTTTGGATGGATCCGATGATTCCAAGTTTAATCTAAAGGCCCTAATACACCTAGTACTCCTATAAATAAACACCTAGACCTGACCCTAATTTCATTACACTAACCCATGGCGCCTCCATGTTGCTCAAATCTTAATTAAACCTAGCCTTTCTTCTCCACCAAAGAAAATCATAATAGGAGTATTCAAATTGGAAGATAAGAATCAAATTATACAACAACGGTTTAGCTAATCAAATTCAGAATTCAAATCTATTCTCAATTCTAAATCTTATCGCTGTGAGTCTACGTTACTTTCACATATAATTGAATTAAAAAGTAATTGTGATAGGATTGTGAATTGGATTTAATGAATATGGCTGTGACTGAGATGAATCTTATCAAGTTTGTAAATCATTATCTTTCTGATTCATGCCCATAAATCTTTCATATACCTTTCTGATCTAGTTTATCGTTATATGCATGTTTATGTTTCATATGTCTGTTCTTATGTTTAGCCAATTTTGATGTTGATTCTCTTCTCCTCTTCTTTTCCTTTTTATTTTATGAGATTAGGCTAACTTCGAGCCTAACATATTGTGTTGGATTATACGTACGAATAATGTGGGGACGTTGTGGGAAAGGTTGAGAAAATATTGAATAATATGAGATTATTGGCATAGATCGATTTGGGCATAATTATGTACAAATTGTATACATGAGATTTGGCATAAGTTGGATTGGGCATAATTGGATATAATTTGTATACATGAGGTTTGGCATAAATTGTTAATAACAATGAACGGAAATTAATTTGGGCGTAATTTGGCATAATATGTATACATAAGATTATAGGCCTAATTTAGATTAAAATTATAAACATAATTTAGATTGGAAATTATGGGTAATTGGAATATATTTTAATCCAAGATTTAAAATTGGGACTTGAATCAAGAAAGTGATAATAAACGCCTAAGACACGAGGTAAGATTCGAATTGCGGTATAAGACTGCCCAGAACCGCCCGGCACATCCAGCAACCGCGATTTGGTAAACTAATGTGAGAGATCAAAGGCAGAAATTAGATACATAATAATGCAAAGACACGAGGTTAGATTCAGATTGCGGTATAAGACTGCCCAGAACCGCCCGACATATCCAGCAACCGCAAAATGACAATCTAATGTGGGAGGTCTTGCAAGATTACAGTTATAATGAATTAATGAACACTTAACCAAGATAAGACATGTGGTAAGACATGGGAATGATAAAAGGGTTAAGTGGGTAACATGGGTAGCATGTGAAACATAATTAAAGCACTTAACCAAGATGAGACATGTGATTAGAAATGGGGATAAAGAGGGGTTAAGTGGGAATTCCTTGTGGGGACCAAGCTTAGGAGGGAAGCTTGTGTCAAGTGTGTGGACCCTTTTCAACCAGTAACCCATTATGTATCTATGGGATCTCGAACTAGGTCGAGGATGGGACACGCTTACTGGGTTTTATTATAAGAGGTAATAAAGAGTTACCGATGGCAATGCAAGTCCAACGGAGTCATGTGCGTGCGTGGGTCCGGGTTGGTAGGTAAGATGTTGTTGCATCGTGTAGGTATAAGCCCTGCATTTTAGTAGTATCGGGTTGCCACTTTAGGGAGTGATACACCTTATTGTGGGACCAGCACGGGTATCTACGAGTTAGGGAGCCGATCGAATAGGGAGGGTAGTGGGTACAACTAGTGAAGATAGGAGCAGGCGGCACATATGACAGCAGCTAGGAGTACGCGAAACTACCATCATTATTATTATGATTAGTAAGAAGGATCAACTTTCATTAATAGTATTGGTGCGGTGTAGGAATTATCTTATAGTTATTAGAAGCGCAATCAACATTATATATTGTTCATCTTGTTTACCTTGTCATATCTTCTTATGTTACAGTCATCTCTTATATCCAGTTTATGTTCATGTCCTGTTACTTTACTGATTATATTGTTAAAATCACTGGACTCGCCAGACTTTATGTCTGACTCTTTTTGTTTCGCCTCGTTTCTTTCCTTTACCCCCCCTCCAGGTCCTCAGGGTGGGATTAGTGGGGCTTGACTTGGATTTCTTTCTTCTTGAAGTGCTTGGAAGTGTTGAAAGTAATGCTCAGCTTTATCTCTTTTTCCATTATGGCTTTAAGGAGTGGGATTATGGTTTTACTTTTATGTACTCTGATAATAATTTTGTTCAAGATGGATATTTGTGTACTTGGCTTTAGTATATGGTTTTGATGTTGTAACCAGACATGTTTTTCTTTTCCGCTGCACTGAATAAAGTTTAAATTTTTAACTACCATTTTATATATTTGTCTTGTGATGTTCTGTTCTATACTCTTATAATACTCCATGAAAGTTAATGCATTCCCTTAGTGAGTGACATTAATGGACGTGGGGTGTTACACTTTGTGCCCTTTGAGTTAGAAATTTCATACCTACATGGGATACGAAAATCCCGAACCCTTGAGGGGTACAAGACCCCCCAACACGAGGTTCCATGCTCCTCACCTCCAGGATCTCCTCCACCATGGTGATGCTCGACTCCCCCCATCCTTCGTCTCCTTACTCCTAATTCCACGCTCGTGAACCTTCTCCCTCCAAGCTCCAAACCCATGCACACGTGAAGCTCGAGGCGAGCCTCAGGGCCATAGCTAGGTGCGCGTTGGGGCTTAGGGGAAGGAGGCTCACGCCTCTAATGGCGGCTAGGTCCTACCTAAGTTTGTCGTTCAACTTTTTAAGCACCAAGTCCGGGGTTCGAAATTCACAAGCAATGGCGATCAAAGCAAAAGTGAAGAAGAAGGAAAATGAGTGGGGAAAGGGCCCTATTTATAATAAAAAGGGAGGTGTCCCTTCGTGTTCTGTCCCTCATTTTCGTACCTTAGTAGGGTACAAAATTTCGTACCCACGGGGCATAAAAATTCGTACCTATACCGGGTACATAATATATATATATATATATTATGTACATATATTTCCAATGATGATATATACGCATGTACGTGTACAATATGCGTGCCTACAAAAGCTATGAGCGTGCAAGCACGGTGTAAGGCTAAAACTTAGCGGCCTAAATGCACCGTCGCGCCCACCTCGACTCATTTACAGTTCTATAGTAAACGAGCTTGACAACTAACATCTATTTTCCCAAGTTTACAGGAAAAGTCGACGACTCAATAACTACTTCAACCAGCACAAAGCACATCATGTTAAGACAAGACGTGATTTGGAGGGCAAATATTAACCGGTCTTTTGGTTTGGTTCCCAAAAGCATGCAAGGCACACTCGACTCGACGCATCGCATGAAGCCAAAGCCAAGAGTGTCGCCAAGGAGTAAAGGAAAAGGGCCGAGAAGGGATCGCGCCAACGAGAACCTCACCGCTCCTCTAAAACATTGCCAAGCCAGTGTCTCGAACCCCGAAAGGCCTTAAGCATCGACTTCGATCCCCTAAACCCAATTCAGCATTTTTCGTACCCCAGGGAGTGGTACGAAGTTTTCAAGCGCGGACTCTACGGGATTCGAAATTCTGGAGGCCGGTTACAAGGGATACAAAATTCCAGGTGTGGTTCCCTACGTCTACCTACTCCTACCTACTCCCACATAACCACTCCACTATAAATACCCCTTGACCTCACATTTCAAAAGGGTTGGAATTTACTGATTTGACATCTCTTGAGAGCTCCAAGCAGCCTCTTTAATGGCATCTAGGCTTTGAGGAAGAAGTACAAAATTGTCTTTTTCCTAATAACTTGCATATAACAATTATGACTTCATGTAACTTAGTTATGAATGTAAAGAGATGTCATCAGATAGTCTTAACCTTGTAATTCTTGGTTGTTAATAATATTCCAATGACTCTTCCAAAGTGGACGTAGGTCTCTTACGAGGCCGAACCACTATAAATCTCTTGTGTTATTTATTGATTTCCGCACTTACTTTTACGACTGAAACTATAATTCCTAAGTAATTGGAATCTTGGGTGCTTACGACATTTTTTGCCATCAACACATACCCCTCCAATAGCAGGCCCATCCTTAGAAGCATGTCTCAAAGTCTGATGACTAACTTTTACTCTAAAACAGAATGATTACTCCACATCAGAGAAAGGCCGCAATTGGTGTTCAAACTCTTACTAGCCCACTAAACTATATATTATGATATAGTAATCATCCATTAAAAATTATAAGTGTCTCTTATATGTTTTCACGCTTGCGAACTTTAGATAAAATTGACTAACCAAAGCTCTAATACCAAATGTGACGGCCGCCCCATAACTTCCCCACTAAACTAAGGAAAAGTGCAGTGTATGATGTGCCAGACTGATATGGGATGGTCATCAAGGAGAAATAACTCGAAATAGAACCGGTTTTATAATTCACAATGCATAGATAACATATAATATAAAATATACAACATGATATATTAGTAAGCATAGTAGGACAAATAACCCAATTTCAATAACATCTCAGAGTCACCAGTACAAAACATATATATATATGAGTAATACGTACATCAAGCCTCACTACATATCTATTAGAGTATTAATAATTACGAACTAACAACGGAAACAAAGGAATATCTATATAGCATAGTAATAGTATGCTAGCCTCCTGCTTGTCATCACACAACATCATCAGGACCAAAACATGTCACCCGCTATCTTAGTAACTTACTAACAGCATTGATGAGCAGCCCAAGGTAATAAGAGGGAAACATAAAACCTTGAGTTAGACAATAGTCTTAGTTAGTGAAAAAATAACTAACAATAGTTACACATGATATATCAGCATAGACGATTTAATCATCATATCTTTCCAGCAACCATAGAGTTAGCACATGATAATCAACTATAATATGTCTCTCCAAAGAATAGGAAAGGACATCCCCTAATCCCGCTTCTCTTTGACAACCTATGGTGATATCCTATCCATAGGAAACAAAGAAGAAAGCACACAATCAACCATAGCATAGCATCCAATATCATAGCCTTGGATACATTAATCACTGAATGATCGACTGTTGCCTTCAGTCAAGGGCTGATGGGAAACCTTGATTCTAGTCAGACTACCATACATCATCAACAATATGTTTTCCTCAATCATCTAAGACAACTAGATCACTCCTAGAGCTCGACTCAGGGTACACGATTCACCTGGACCCTAATGAGAGACCCTACGATACCCCAGCTTTGAGTCTGTTAGAACCTTCTGTTGGAGAATGGAGTTTTGACGACAACAACCTTATTTCAATTATCATTGATTATAAAATATATGCTAAATTTTTGTATAGAATATATATATATATATATATATGTGTGTGTGTGTGTGTGTGTGTGCAGGAATTATATATAGGAAATATTACTGAAGACTGTACAGTTATAAAGATGATAGAGATTCAAAGATCAAAGAAATTTCAAGACTCATGAGTAATCAAGATTTCAAGAGTTCAAGATTAATATATTTATAGAGTCTAGATTTTGTAAGACTCCAAATAGCACTCCAGGTTCAAATTCAAATTCAAATTCTGATTCTCAATTCTATCCTCAATCCTCTCTATTTTGTTTTCCTATTTTCCTCAATTCTCTCTATACTGTTTTTCTATTTGTTTCTATTTTTATTCTTCTTTGTTTTTCAAACATAAAATTTTTATTCTTTATATTTATACTTTATATATAGTTTAAAACCTTATAATTTTATAAATATATTTATATAGTTTAAAAATATGTTTTCATATGTTTTTCTATCATATAATATTAATTTACAACACTAGAATTTTACTCAAGAATTTTCAGAATTAGTTTTATATCAAAACACTTGAAAATGCTTTGAAAATAAAAAATGTCATGGGTATGTCGACATAGAAAAAAGAGCATGTCGAAATATAACAGCTATTTTTTCTAATTTTGAAGGGAAGTGTCTTTTCACTATTTGAAACGCTTTAGAACCGTTGCGACCCTTCATACTCTATAAAAAGAGGTTAAAACCGATTTTTTTTAACACATCTTCTTCTCCAACTTCATCCTCTTTCATCCCACCATTATTCTTAATCATTTTTAGGGTTTTTACACTTATACTCTACCGAATTCGATTCTATTTTGTTCAAACTTCTTCTCTCTATCTCTATTCTCTACTCTCTAAATCAAGGGCTATTGAAGAGTTATAGGGCTGTAATTGCTTAGGTTGAATAAACCTTGTTTGTAAGTCAAAGAGGAATCTGTGTATCCTTGTAGCCGTGAAATCAAGGAATAGGAGTCGGTGTGCCATTGTTGAGCCGTGAAATCAAGGAATAGGAGTCGGTGTGCCATTGTTGAGCCGTGAAATCAAGGAATAGGAGTCGGTGTCTCCTTGTTGAGCCGTGAAATCAAGGAGGGTGTATTTGATTATTGGAAATAGTAGTAAAACTCTGCACAATCCAGCGTTGTGTGGGACTGGACGTAGGAGTGATCCAAACTAGTATACATCCAGTGTGTTCTTTCCTTTTCTGCATTTTTATTTATGTTTAGTTTGCATATGTTTTTGAATCTGTGGCTGTGATTGTGTTTTGGTGTTTGATTCATTCCATTGTTTACTTTAGATTTTAGCTTTGTTTAAATTCTTACAAACACTATTCACCCCCTCTAGTGTTTGCTTTGCCTGAATGATCCATTCCGTAGTCCCTAACAGTTGGTATCGGAGCTAGTTAGAGAACATGTTAGGGGGTTCTTGCTCGGCTATTTGGTGGCGGGTAGGAGACTCTTACTCCTACATGTCCCAATAGGAAGATTGGGTTGGTTGAGTCACGAGGCTAACCGTGAAATTAGTTCTGAGGTATCGTTGATAGGCCACGGTGGCAGGATAGGCCACTAGTCATGGAGATGACCCCTAACAATTGGTATTAGAGCAAGGTCTTTCAGAAAGGTCATAATCTGATTTTTGAAAATTTGGTAATATGGTAAATTTTGGAATCTCTGGTAATACTAGTGTCAATTCATACAAATGTTAAAGAAGCATATGATCTACTGAAATATTGTTCAATACATAAAAGGATGAGTTCTATGACTTTTGAGAATTCAAAAGTTGAAAAGATGGGTGAAGGGGCTATTGGCAATTCAAATTCTGAAAAGGTGGCTATTGGAAATTCAAATCTTGAACTGGTGTGTTACATGACTATTGAAAATTCAAATTCTGGAAAGCAATTAGTGGAAATGAAAAAGGGAAAATGGATACTGGATAGTGGTTTTTCAAGACATATGACTGGAAATCCAGAACTACTCAATAATCTGAAGTATGAAGAAGGTGGATTGGTAAACTTCGAAGATAATTCTAAACGATACATCATTGGAATCGGCAATGTCGGTAATTCTGAAACTCCTACTATTTCTGATGTTTTATTAGTTAGGAATTTAAAACACAATTTACTAAGTATAAGTCAACTTTGCGATAAAGGATATAAAATAAGATTTGAAAAGAACAAATGTTTCATAGAAGATAGGAATTCAAAAGTTATATTCGAAGGAGATAGAAAGAAAAATATTTATATAATAAGTATGAAAATTTCCATCGATAATTTATGTTTTATGGCCAATACAAGTGATCCCTGGATTTGGCATAAGAGATTCAGTCATACAAATTTCAAACATATTTCTAGAATTTCTAAATTAGATTCGGTTAGAGGATTACCCAAAATGAAATTCAAAGTTAATAACTTATGTGATGCTTGTCAATTTGGAAAATTAAAGAAGAGTTCATTTAAATCAAAAGAAGAAATCACTACTTCAAAACCATTAGAGTTAATACACATGGATTTATTTGGTCCATCTCAAACTCAATCAATAGATCATAACAGATATGTACTTGTAATAGCTGACGATTTTTGTAGACACACTTGGACTTTGTTTCTTAAAAATAAAAGTGACGCTTTCGATCAATTTAAAACTTTTTCTAAAAGGATTCAAAATTTATTATCACTAAAAATTAAAATAATATGTAGCGACCATGGTGGAGAATTCGAAAATGAGAATTTTGAAAAATATTGTAATAAAAAGGGAATAAACCACAATTTTTCAATTCCAAGAACTTCTCAACAAAACGGAGTAGTTGAACGTAAAAATAGAACGATACAAGAATGTGCAAGAACTATGTTATTCGATAGTAACTTACCAAGGAATTTTTTGGCTGAGACAGTAGCAACAAATTGTTATATTATTAATAGAATTTCAATTAGACCTTTGACTCATAAAATTCCTTATGAACTTTATATAATAAGAAACCAAAAGTATCATATTTTAAAATATTTGGAAGTAAATGTTTTATACTTAATACAAAGGATAATTTAGACAAATTTGATTCAAAATCAGATAAAGGAATTTTTATTGGATATTCAGAATGAAGCAAGGCTTATAGAGTTTTTAATACTCGAACCAACGCTATAGAAGAAACATAAAACGTATCTTTTGATGAAAACTATAAAAGTATAACTCAAAACGATAAAGACGATCGTGAGGATGAAATGAATGAAATAATGAAGATAAGCAATCAAATAAAAGAATTAGATTACTTAGAGACCATACTGTAGAAAATATCTTAGGGGATATTGAATCTGTTGTTAGAACTCGTAATCAATTAAATAATATGAGTAATACTACATTTATATCAACTATTGAACCCAGAAATCCAAAGGAAGCTTCTTCTGATGATGCACGGATACTTGCTATGCAAGAAGAATTGAATCAAATTACTAGGAGTGAAGTATGGGAACTTGTTCCTAGACCAGAAGATAAAATAATTATAGGAACCAAATAGGTCTATAAAAATAAAATGAATAAACACGGTGAGGTAGTAAGAAATAAGGCAGGACTAGTAGCACAAGGATATACTCAAGAAGAAGGAATAGATTACGATGAAACTTTGCCCCTGTTGCAAGACTAGAAGCTATTAGAATTTTACTAGCCTTTGCAAACTATAATAATTTCAAATTATATCAAATGGTTGTTAAAAGTGCATTTCTAAATGGTTTTATCAAAGAAGACGTATATGTAGAGAAGCCACCCCTATTTGAAGATGAAAAATTACCAGATCATGTATATAAACTAAAGAAAGCTTTATATGGATTAAAACAGGCTCCTAGAGCTTGGTATGATAGATTACGAAATTATTTATTACAATCAACTTTGAAATAGGAAAATTGGATAATATGTTGTTTGTTAAGAAAAATAACAAAGATATATAATTAGTACAAATATAAGTTGATGATATAATCTTGGGTCAACAGATGAAAAAATGAACAAAGAATTTTCAGATATTACGACCAAAGAATTTGAAATGAGTCATATGGGAGAATTTTCATTCTTTTTAGGTTTACAAATTCGACAACTAAAGAATGGAATATTTGTTAATCAAGAAAAATATGCAAGAGATTTAATTAATAAGTAGATTATAACAACAACAAATGGTAGGCCAACAACTATGGCAACTAATATAGCTTTAAGTAAAGATGATACATCAAAAGACGTTGATCAAAAACTATATAGAGGAATGATATGATCATTATTATATATAACCGCTTGTAGACTAGATATAATGCGTAGTGTATGTCTTTGTGCAAGATATCAATCATAACCTAAGGAAACCCATTTAACAGCCATAAAACGTATTCTGAGATATGTAAAGCATACATCAGATTTTGAAATATTTTATCCTAAAAATGATTCATTAGATCTAGTTTCGTACTATGACGCTGATTACGCGAGATGTAAATCTGATCGGAAAAGTACTAGTGGAACATGTCATTTTCTAGGATATTCCCTTGTATCTTGGTTTAGTAAGAAACAAAATACCATATCTTTGTCAACAACTGAAGCAGAATATATATCCGCTGCTTTGGCGTGTTAACAAGTAATTTATATGCAACAAACTTTAAACGATTCTGGTTTAAACATAAGTAAATCACCTGTATACTGCGATAATACAAGTGCTATAAATAGTTCTAAAAATTGTAACACCCCGTATGTTGAATAACTTGCTATAATATAAAATAGGGTAGAATTAAATTTAAAAATCTGAATCAGAGGAAACGGGCTATGCCATTGCGTTCCTTTCAGAAAAATATGCGAAATAGGGTCCGAGTTTTCGAAAATCAGAGTCCGTATGACCCAGTTAAGGCCCGAAGAAGTTTCAGAAAATTTAAAACAGATTTTAAATTTTAAAATTTCAAATTTCAGAAGTGGTGGGAAAATTCCCGCCAGACCCAGGGAGTCGACCTGGGGGTCGACAGGGGTGTCGACCTGCCCACCAGGTCGACTAGGGTGTCGACCCTAGTGTCGACCAGGGGGTCGACCTCCCTGGTCGAGCCCAGGTGACCTGGGTGCACCAGTTTGGCTTTTGGGCTGTGTTTTAGTGGCTAGGACGAGATCTGACGGCTCTAATCTGATTTAGGGTTAATCTATTGGCCTAAAACACCTAACTAATCTATAAATACACCCTAAGACTACCCTAATTCATACTAAAAATAGATACAATGTCGTCATGCCGTCAAAATGCAACTTGAAGGAGCCTCCATCAAATTGTAGAAGAAGATAGCATCTCAAATCAACCTCTAATCAACTCTAGCAACTTAATCTTCTTCTTAGGAGTGCTAATCAACAAGTTGTGAGTTTTCTATAGCCTTAATAACCAATTGTTGAAATGATTATGATAGGATATAATGAGATTATGGCTATGAATGTGGATCAATGCAAGATTATGTTATCATATGCTATGTGTTTGTGATGTTATGCAAGTTATGCAAGTTATGTGTTATGTGTTCATGATGTTATGCAAGTTATGCAAGTCATATGCTATGTGATCATGATGTTATGCAAGTTATGCAAGTTATATGCTACATGTTCATGATGTTATGCAAGTTATGCAAGTCATACGTTACATGTTCATGATGTTATGCAAGTTATGCAAGTCATATGTTACATGTTCATGATGTTATGCAAGTTATGCAAGCTATATGCTATATGATCATGATGTTATGCAAGTTATGCAAGTGTTCATGATGCTAGTTGCTATGATAAACATTGATCCATTATGACACCATGATTATGCAAGTTTGGTGTATGATTATATGCAAGTTCATATATGATATGATTATGCAAGTTTGGTGTATGATTATATGCAAGTTCATATATGATATGTTATGCAAGTTTGGTGTTTGATGATATGCAAGTTAACCCCTTTGTATGTCATACATACATATGCAAGTTTACCCCTTTGTATGACATAAATAACTTATGCAAGTTAACCTCCTTATGACATATGTGATTCATGCAAGTTCGGGTTGATTATTTATGCTAGTTGGGTTTGATGCTATATGCATGTTGACACCTTTAAAACCCATGTTGATGCTAATGTTATGCAAGTTGAACCCACTGTATTTGTGATGAATCTTCCCTTTTATGTCATGTTAGCGAATTACGTGGGGAACGATGGGGTTAATATACATGTTAATGAAATGGTGTGAAGTTGGTATGATTATACATACCATAAAGTGGATGGACATAATTGAGTCAATTATGTACATCGTTAAAATTGGAATTAATTAGGGAAAATTAATTCGAAATATGGGGGTGATTAATTAGGTGTAATTAATCGACTAAGACACGAGGTTGGACCCTTTTGTAGCGTAAGACTGCCCGGAACCGGCCGGAAAATCCAGTGGCTACAAATGATTGGCCCAATGTGAGAGGTCTTAGGCACAAACTAAATACGTGACAAGTGTATAGACACGAGGTTAGACTCGGTTATGGCGTAAGGCTGCCCGGACCCAACCGGCAAATCCAGCTTCCATAAAAGATAGTCTAATGTGAGAGGCCTTTACAACGGTTACGTTCTTAATCAATTAAGAAACACTTAACCAGATAAGCATGTAGTGGGCATGAGGGGTTAAGTGGGTGCCTTGGGTGGCATGTGGAAATCTAGTAAGTGCCTTAGGTGGCATATGGAAATCTAGTGGGTTGCCTTGGGTGGCAATAGAAAATACGATTAGAATACTTAACCAAGTGGAAACATGTAATTAAACATGATTAAAGTGTTAAGTGGAATGCACTAGATAAAGAGACAAGCTTAGGTGGTTAGCTTGTGGGGGCCCATTTCAACTAGTAACCCATATGTATCTTATTGGGCTCGATCCATGTCGAGGACGGGACACGCGTACTGGGCATGACTATAAGAGGCCAAAACGGGTTAGCGGTGGCAACGCAAGTCCAACGGGTTTCATATGCGTGTGTGGACCCGGGCTGGTAGGTAAGACGTTGTTGCATCGTGTAGGTATAAGTCGTGCACCGTTGATTGTATCGGGTTGCCACTTTGGGGAGTGATACACCCCACTGTGGGGCCAGCACGGGTATCTACGGTAGGGAGCCGATCGCTTGGGGAGTAGTGGGTACACCTAGTGGAGATCGGGGCAGACGGCACCTATGTAGTCAGCTAGGGGTACACAAAACTACTGGGTAAACTTTCTAAGTCCTTGGGTAGGATCAACCTTTAAGTAGGAATGATTGGTGTGGTGCAGTTAGTAATTACCCTTGGGTGGGTAGATGCGTCTTTACCATTATCTTAGTTCATCCTATGTCTAGTTGGCTACTTAGTGTAGTCATTTATCCCCAGTCATCCCGTGCCAAGTTTATATCATACCCTAATTACTTTAATAATTGTGTTGTTAAAGTTATAGGGCTCACTCAGACTTATGTCTGACCCCGTTGTTTTTATCTTTTTCCCCCTCAGGTCCTCAGGTTGGGCCTAGCACTAGTGGGCTTTGATCATATTTCTTTATCTATCTTCTGGAGCTTGGACCGTGATGTAAAGCCCAGTTTATCTTTTCTTTTATGGCTATTGTTTATGTAGTGGGATTATGTACTTATGTTTTATCAGGATGGATATTTAGTACTTGACTCTTTATGGTGTTGTAACTAAACATGTTTACCTTCTGCTGCAATGAAATGATGTTTTAGATTTTCAAGTATTTATATCTGTCTTGTTGTAATTTTTCTGTTCTATATTCACTTAAAATGCTCCACCGAAGTTAAGGCATTCCCTTAGTGAGTGACCTTAGCGGGTGTGGGGTGTTACACGTGGTATCAGAGCCAAGGTTACCGGAACAGATAAAATTTTTAGAAAACTATTTTTCTAAAAACATTTTTGGAAGAAGTATTTTCAAAAACATGTCTTTTTAGAGAAAAGTTTTTGAAAGAAAAGCATAATCCCCAATAGCCATATCTTTATCTTTCGAATTCTCCGTCTTGAATCTTTCCTTTTTCGTTTCAGCATGGCTGAAGATCTTAACTTTCCGGAGGGTGTGACGATACCAGTATGGTATAGGAGATTGATGGAGGCTAGGGCCGCCACTGCGGGTCCAGCAAATGTTCCTCCACCAACAGTAGCACCCGATCTTCCTCCTCCCCCTCCTCCTCCTCGCACGGATACTTTTGCTAAGACTTGCAAGGAATTTAAGGCTATGGGAGGGAAACCTTTTCAAGGATCAGAAACTTTTGTGGAAGCTAGAGATTGGCTTAAGGAGGTGGAAGAGTTGATAGATATCTTTGAGATGGTAGAAGGAAATAAAGTCAAGTTAGCTGCTTGGTTAATGAAGGGAGAGGCCTCATTCTAGTGGGAGGTCACTAATGGAGAGCGCCCTGTTGACTCTTGGGTGGATTTCAGGCAAAGATTTGTGGCAAAGTTTCTCTCAAGGGCGGAAGAAAACTTGTATATGGAAAGGTTCTTGACTCTTAAGCAAGGAAATCTATCAGTGAAGGAATATGTCAACAAGTTTAATCAATTGGCAAGGTTTGGCATAGACATGGTGAATACACCGGAGAAGAAGGCTTTGAGGTTCGTCAAGGGCTTAAATGAATCGATGCATGGTTTGGCTATGACTCACATCCCTATGGGGGCCACCTTTGAGAAGCTAGTAGGCATGGCACTCATGCATGAGGAAGAGAAGGGTCCCAATGCTAATAAGGCACCCGAGAAGAAAGGAGATCAGAAGAGACCTCAACAGCAACAGCAAAACAAAGGTGGGAAAGGCAACGGTGGCAAGGGAAAGAAGAAGTGCTTCAATTGCGGGATACCAGGCCACCTAAGCAAAGATTGTCGAAAGAAGAAGAAGACGGGCTGCTTCCACTGTGGCGAAGCAGGGCATCTAGTGAAGGATTGCCCTAAGAAGGGGCAAAGGATGGGATCTAACTCAAGAGGACAGGTGCAATCTCTTATGGCACCGGGTCAGGCAAGGGGGCAAGTTCAGGCTCTCGCGGTTCCACCGATTCAGGAAAGAGGTAGAACTATTTCCGTTGAAATTCTGGTTTTTCTGTTTGATCATCCTATCCATACATTGTCTAATTCTGGCGCATCGCATTCGTTTATCTCATCATCATTAGTTGAGTCACTGCACTTAGACACCAGTCTAGTAGATGATCCCTTGGTTGTTTCAAACCCAATTGGGGGCTCCACTTATTTGTCCATGATATGTTTGGGTTTGAAGATTTCTATACTTAGCGTTGAGTTTAGACGTGATGCTTTTGTTTTGGGCTTCACGGGCTATGGGTTGATTTTGGGCATGGACTGGTTATCTAGTAATGGTGTCGTTCTTGATTGCGAAAGGAGAGTTGTTAGGCTCATGACCCGCTTGGGTAACACTCTCGAGATCTCTTGTAATCCCATGGATTCTGTTATGCTAAGTTATCTTGAATCGCTTGACGCTTCGGGCGAGAGTTTGCGATCTATTAGAGTGTTCCGAGAATACTCGGATGTGTTTGAGGAGGTGAAGGGCTTACCTACGAAGCGGGAGATAGACTTCCGAATATATCTGGTGGATAATGCTAAACCAGTATCTTTACCAGTGCGCCACATGGCTCCTCGTGAGCGGAGGGAACTCCATAAGCAAGTAGGGGAGTTGCTTGAGAAGGGGTTCATAAGACGAAGTATATCGGAGTGGGGTGCTCCAGTAGTTTTTGCTACGAAGGCGGATGGGTCCCTCAGAATTTGTGTAGACTATAGAGAACTCAACAAGCTCAAAAAGAAGAATAGACACCCATTGCCGAGGATTGATGATCTCTTTGATCAGTTGGTTGGCGCTTCAGTATTTTCGCAGTTGGATTTGGCCACGGGGTTTCATCAGTTGAGAGTGGCTGAGGATAGCATAGACAAGACTGCCTTTAGGACTCCGGATGGTTTCTATGAGTGGCTGGTGATGCCATTTGGTTTGACGAACGCCCCTGCATACTTTGTTGATTTGATGAGTAGGGTGTTCAGGGAGTACCTTAATAAGTTCGTGGTGGTCTTTGTGGATGACATCTTAGTCTTTTCTAAGAGTGAAGAAGAGCATGCCCTACATCTTAGGGAAGTGTTGGAGACTCTTCGAGCGCATAGCCTTAAGGCTAAATTCTCTAAATGTCACTTCTGGAGGTAGGAAGTGCGGTTCTTGGGGCACGTGGTCTCCAAGGAAGGGATAGCTGTGGATCCCGCGAAGGTAGTGTCCATCCAAGATTGGAAGGTTCCGAAGAATGCTACCGAGGTGAGGAGTTTCTTGGGGTTGGCTGGCTACTATAGGAAGTTTATCAAGGACTTCGCGAAGATATCAGCCCCATTAACTCGCTTGACGAAGAAGAATCTGGTCTTCGCATGGGACGTAGATTGTGATGATGCGTTCCGACGGTTAAAGAGAGCTTTAACCACAGCTCCAGTCTTAGTGTTTCCAGATGGGAGTAAGCCATTTGCTATCTATACAGATGCTTGTGGGACAGGACTGGGCGCAGTCTTAATGCAAGAGGGAAGGGTAATAGCCTACGGTGGAAGGCAGTTGAGGGCGCATGAGAAAAATTACCCTACCCATGATTTAGAGTTGGCCGCTATTGTTTTTGCGCTTAAGATTTGGCGCCATTATCTTCTTGGTGAGAGATTCGAATTGTTCACTGACCACAAATCATTGAAGTACTTGTTTTCTCAGAAGGATTTGAACTTGAGACAGCAAAGGTGGATGGAGTTCTTAGCATCCTATGATTTCGAGATAGCGTATACCCCTGGCAAGGGTAACGTGGTGGCGGACGCCTTGAGCAGAAAAAGGTTGTCCTTGAGTCCATTGTTCGTGGAACGACGAAGCTTGGAATTTATCTCGATGTTTGATTTCAGACCTTCTGTTGATTATATATCCGGTTTGCTAGCATCCTTGGAGGTCAGACCTACTCTTTTGGGACGGATTGGCGAGGCACAGCGGGACGACCCACAGTTGGTTGAGTTAGTAGAGAAGCTCATAAGGGGGGAGTCGTCCAGCCATTTGAGTAGGTACACCCTAGACGATAGGGGGTGCTTGCGTAGAGACGGTAGACTTTGTGTACCGCAAGACGAGGGTTTGAGGAAGGCTATTCTTGATGATGCACACCGTTCTAGGATGACCATTCATCCCGGTGGGGACAAGATGTACCAAGACATGAAGCGAGTTTTCTTTTGGGCCGGTATGAAGAAAGATGTGGCCGAGTATGTCGCTAGATGCTTGGTGTGCCAACAAGTGAAAGCGGAGCAAAAGAAACCCGGTGGGTTGCTTCACCCATTGGAAGTTCCGCAATGGAAGTGGGATAGCGTCTCGATGGATTTTATTGATGGGTTACCTAGATCGAGGAAGGGTAATACGGGAATTTGGGTTGTGGTAGACAGACTTACTAAGAGCACCCATTTCATACCCGTGAAGAGCAAGAGGACTGCTCCATGGCTAGCTTCAGTATATCTTCGAGAGATAGTTCGATTGCATGTGGTACCCTCTAGCATAGTGAGTGATCGAGATCCTATCTTCACTAGCGAGTTCTGGAAGAGTTTGCAAGAAGCAGTGGGGACTCAATTGTGTCTGAGCACCGCATATCATGCTCAGACGGACGGCCAGACCGGGAGGGTGAATCGTGTTCTGGAAGACCTTTTGAGGCTTTGTATCTTAGATTTTGGAGGTACATGGGAAGAGCATCTTCCATTGGTGGAGTTCGCGTATAATAACAGCTTTCAGTCCAGTATTGGTATGGCTCCTTTTGAAGCTCTTTATGGAAGGCCTTGTCGATCACCTACATGTTGGTGGGAATCTACGGATAAGATCTTGCTTGGGCCTGATATGGTTAGAGAGACTTCGGAAAAGATTGATTTGATTCGAAGAAGGATGAAAGTAGCGCAAGATAGGCAGAAATCTTATGCGGACAAGAGGAGGACGGATCTGGAGTTTGATGTTGGGGACATGGTCTTTGTCAAAGTATCTCCATTACGGAATGTTGTTCGCTTTGGGTCCGTTGGGAAGTTAGCTCCAAGATTTGTAGGACCGTTTCCTATCAAGGAAAGGATTGGACGGATGGCATATAGGGTGGATTTACCCGAGAGACTTAGTGGGGTACATGACGTATTCCATGTGTCACATTTGAGGAAGTGCCTACATGAGACCGCAGAGGTGGTAGAGCCAAGCTTACTTAGAGAAGTGGAGGTAGAGCGTGATGCAACTATTCGACGAGCTCCTACCCGCATCCTTGGGTCAGAGATTAGGAAGTTGAGGAACAGAGAGGTCCGACTAGTCAAAGTGCAATGGGGACAGGATGAGAGCAATGCTACTTGGGAGACAGAAGCGAAGATGCGTTCATTGTACCCATTCCTTTTTGAGGGTATGTCTTTTAACTTCTCCTTTATCGGTTGTCTAGTACTTATCTTATCTTTAGTATGTCCTGTTATTAGTATCCTTGACCTTTAGATAGGGTAAACCTATGGTTGAAACATGTGTTTGAGACATGTTATGTTTGATGGATGCGTGTGGATGCAAGTGGTTGCTCGTGGATGCATATACACACACTCTAGGCACTAGATCAGCTCAGTCACTTCATATCGCATATTGCATATACTTGTGTGTAGGTAGCTATATTAATGGATGTATAATGGTTGTGTTATCATATGGATTATGCATTTTGGTGAATGATTGTGCACTCATGTAGAAATAATATGTGTCGATAAGGTTCTTTCACATACATATTGGATGCATGGCACTATCATGGTTTGCATTAAGGAGGTCAACTGAATCAGTAGACCGCCTGATTTTGCATTAGACAGGGAACATATACACACACTCTTTGCATATGTTCATACAGCATTAGAAACTCTAAGGACAATGGATGCCAGTGTTTGATGGTTTGAGTGGATGGTTGTTTGGATGGTAGGATACGTTCTTCTTGACTTAGAGATTTCGGGGACGAAATCCTTTAAGTAGGGGAGAATGTAACACCCCGTATGTTGAATAACTTGCTATAATATAAAACAGGGCAGAATTAAATTTAAAAATCTGAATCAGGGGAAACGGGCTATGCCATTGCGTTCGTCTCGGAAAAATACGCGAAATAGAGTCCGAGTTTTCGAAAATCGGAGTCCGTATGACCTAGTTAAGGCCCGAAGAAGTTTCAGAAAATTTAAAACAGATTTTAAAATTTCAAATTTCAGAAGTGGCGGGAAAATTCCCGCCAGACCCAGGGAGTCGACCTGGGGTTCGACAGGGGTGTCGTCCTGCCCACCAGGTCGACTAGGGTGTCGACCCTAGTGTCGACCTGGGGGTCGAGCCCAGGTGACCTGGGTGCACCAGTTTGGCTTTTGGGCTGTGTTTTGGTGGCTAGGACGAGATCTGACGGCTCTAATCTGATTTAGGGTTAATCTAATGGCCTAAAACACCTAACTAATCTATAAATACACCCTAAGACTACCCTAATTCATACTAAAAATAGATACAATGCCGTCATGCCGTCAAAATGCAACTTGAAGGAGCCTCCATCAAATTGTAGAAGAAGATAGCATCTCAAATCAACCTCTAATCAACTCTAGCAACTTAATCTTCTTCTTAGGAGTGCTAATCAACAAGTTGTGAGTTTTCTATAGCCTTAATAACCAATTGTTGAAATGATTATGATAGGATATAATGAGATTATGGCTATGAATGTGGATCAATGCAAGATTATGTTATCATATGCTATGTGTTTGTGATGTTATGCAAGTTATGTGTTTTGTGTTCATGATGTTATGCAAGTTATGCAAGTCATATGCTATGTGATCATGATGTTATGCAAGTTATATGCTACATGTTCATGATGTTATGCAAGTTATGCAAGTCGTATGTTACATGTTCATGATGTTATGCAAGTTATGCAAGTCATATGTTACATGTTCATGATGTTATGCAAGTTATGCAAGCTATATGCTATATGATCATGATGTTATGCAAGTTGTGCAAGTGTTCATGATGCTAGTTGCTATGATAAACATTGATCCATTATGACACCCTGATTATGTAAGTTTGGTGTATGATTATATGCAAGTTCATATATGATATGATTATGCAAGTTTGGTGTATGATTATATGCAAGTTCATATATGATATGTTATGCAAGTTTGGTATTTGATGATATGCAAGTTAACCCCTTTGTACGTCATACATACATATGTAAGTTTACCCCTTTGTATGACATAAATAACTTATGCAAGTTAACCTCCTTATGACATATGTGATTCATGCAAGTTTGGGTTGATTATTTATGCTAGTTGGGTTTGATGCTATATGCATGTTGACACCTTTAAAACCCATGTTGATGCTAATGTTATGCAAGTTGAACCCATTGTATTTGTGATGAATCTTCCCTTTTATGTCATGTTAGCGAATTACGTGGGGAACGATGAGGTTAATATACATGTTAATGAAATGGTGTGAAGTTGGTATGATTATACATACCATAAAGTGGATGGACATAATTGAGTCAATTATGTACATCGTTAAAATTGGAATTAATTAGGGAAAATTAATTCGAAATATGGGGGTGATTAATTAGGTGTAATTAATCGACTAAGACACGAGGTTGGACCCTTTTGTAGCGTAAGACTGCCCGGAATCGACCGGCAAATCCAGCGGCTACAAATGATTGGCCCAATGTGAGAGGTCTTAGGCACAAACTAAATACGTGACAAGTGTATAGACACGAGGTTAGACTCGGTTATGGCGTAAGGCTGCCCGGACCCAACCGGCAAATCCAGCTGCCATAAAAGATAGTCTAATGTGAGAGGTCTTTACAACGGTTACGTTCTTAATCAATTAAGAAACACTTAACCAGATAAGCATGTAGTGGGCATGAGGGGTTAAGTGGGTGCCTTGGGTGGCATGTGGAAATCAAGTAAGTGCCTTGGGTGACATGTGGAAATCTAGTGGGTTGCCTTGGGTGGCAATAGAAAATACGATTAGAATACTTAACCAAGTGGAAACATGTAATTAAACATGATTAAAGGGTTAAGTGGGATGCACTAGATAAAGAGACAAGCTTAGGTGGGTAGCTTGTGGGGGCCCATTTCAACCAGTAACCCATATGTATCTTATTGGGCTCGACCCATGTCGAGGACGGGACACGCGTACTGGGCATGACTATAAGAGGCCAAAACGGGTTAGCGGTGGCAACGCAAGTCCAACGGGTTTCATATGCGTGTATGGACCCGGGCTGGTAGGTAAGACATTGTTGCATCGTGTAGGTATAAGCCGTGCACCGTTGATTGTATCGGGTTGCCACTTTGGGGAGTGATACACCCCACTGTGGGGCCAGCACGGGTATCTACGGTAGGGAGCCGATCGCTTGGGGAGTAGTGGGTACACCTAGTGGAGATAGGAGCAGACGGCACCTATGTAGTCAGCTAGGGGTACACGAAACTACTGGGTAAACTTTCTAAGTCCTTGGGTGGAATCAACCTTTAAGTAGGAATGACTGGTGTGGTGCAGTTAGTAATTACCCTTGGGTGGGTAGATGCGTCTTTACCGTTATCTTAGTTCATCCTATGTCTAGTTGGCTACTTAGTGTAGTCATTTATCCCCAGTCATCCCGTGCCAAGTTTATTTCATACCCTAATTACTTTAATAATTGTGTTGTTAAAGTTATAGGGCTCACTCAGACTTATGTCTGACCCCGTTGTTTTTATCTTTTTCCCCCTCAGGTCCTCAGGTTGGGCCTAGCACTAGTGGGCTTTGATCAGATTTCTTTATCTATCTTCTAGAGCTTGGACCGTGATGTAAAGCCCAGTTTATCTTTTCTTTTATGGCTATTGTTTATGTAGTGGGATTATGTACTTATGTTTTATCAGGATGGATATTTAGTACTTGACTCTTTATGGTGTTGTAACTAAACATGTTTACCTTCTGCTGCAATGAAATGATGTTTTAGATTTTCAAGTATTTATATCTGTCTTGTTGTAATTTTTCTGTTCTATATTCACTTAAAATGCTCCACCGAAGTTAAGGCATTCCCTTAGTGAGTGACCTTAGCGGGTGTGGGGTGTTACACGTGGTATCAGAGCCAAGGTTACCGGAACAGATAAAATTTTTAGAAAACTATTTTTCTAAAAACATTTTTGGAAGAAGTATTTTCAAAAACATGTCTTTTTAGAGAAAAGTTTTTGAAAGAAAAGCATAATCCCCAATAGCCATATCTTTATCTTTCGAATTCTCCGTCTTGAATCTTTCCTTTTTTGTTTCAGCTTGGCTGAAGATCTTAACTTTCCGGAGGGTGTGACGATACCACTGTGGTATAGGAGATTGATGGAGGCTAGGGCCGCCACTGCGGGTCCAGCAAATGTTCCTCCACCAACAGTAGCACCCGATCTTCCTCCTCCCCCTCCTCCTCCTCGCACGGATACTTTTGCTAAGACTTGCAAGGAATTTAAGGCTATGGGAGGGAAACCTTTTCAAGGATCAGAAACTTTTGTGGAAGCTAGAGATTGGCTTAAGGAGGTGGAAGAGTTGATAGATATCTTTGAGATGGAAGAAGGAAAGAAAGTCAAGTTAGCTGCTTGGTTAATGAAGGGAGAGGCCTCATTCTGGTGGGAGGTCACTAATGGAGAGCGCCCTGTTGACTCTTGGGCGGATTTTAGGCAAAGATTTGTGGCAAAGTTTCTCTCAAGGGCAGAAGAAAACTTGTATATGGAAAGGTTCTTGACTCTTAAGCAAGGAAATCTATCAGTGAAGGAATATGTCAACTAGTTTAATCAATTGGCAAGGTTTGGCATAGACATGGTGAATACACCGGAGAAGAAGGCTTTGAGGTTCATTAAGGGCTTAAATGAACCGATGCATGGTTTGGCTATGACTCACATCCCTATGGGGGCCACCTTTGAGAAGCTAGTAGACATGGCACTCATGCATGAGGAAGAGAAGGGTCCCAATGCTAATAAGGCACCCGAGAAGAAAGGAGATCAGAGGAGACCTCAACAGCAACAACAAAACAAAGGTGGGAAAGGCAACGGTGGCAAGGGAAAGAAGAAGTGCTTCAATTGCGGGATACCAGGCCACCTAAGCAAAGAATGTCGAAAGAAGAAGAAGATGGGCTGCTTCCACTGTGGCGAAGCAGGGCATCTAGTGAAGGATTGCCCTAAGAAGGGGCAAAGGACGGGATCTACCTCAGGAGGACAGGTGCAAGCTCTTATGGCACCGGGTCAGGCAAGGGGGCAAGTTCAGGCTCTCGCGGTTCCACCGATTCAGGAAAGAGGTAGAACTATTTCCGTTGAAAGTCTGGTTTTTCTGTTTGATCATCCTGTCCGTACATTGTTTGATTCTGGCGCATCGCATTCGTTTATCTCATCATCATTAGTTGAGTCACTACACTTAGACACCAGTCTAGTAGATGATCCCTTGGTTGTTTCAAACCCAATTGGGGGCTCCACTTATTTGTCCATGATATGTTTGGGTTTGAAGATTTCTATACTTAGCGTTGAGTTTAGATGTGATGCTTTTGTTTTGGGCTTCACGGGCTATGGGTTGATTTTGGGCATGGACGGGTTATCCAGTAATGGTGCCGTTCTTGATTGCGAAAGAAGAGTTGTTAGGCTCATGACCCGCTTGGGTAACACTCTCGAGATCTCTTGTAATCCCCTGGATTCTGTTATGCTAAGTTATCTTGAATCGCTTGACGCTTCGGTCGAGAGTTTGCGATCTGTTAGAGTGGTCCGAGAATACTCGGATGTGTTTGAGGAGGTGAAGGGCTTACCTCCGAAGCGGGAGATAGACTTCCGAATATATCTGGTGGATAATGCTAAACCAGTTTCTTTACCAGTGCGCCACATGGCTCCTCGTGAGAGGAGGGAACTCCATAAGCAAGTAGGGGAGTTGCTTGAGAAGGGGTTCATAAGACGAAGTATATCGGAGTGGGGTGCTCCAGTAGTTTTTGCTACGAAGGCGGATGGGTCCCTCAGACTTTGTGTAGACTATAGAGAACTCAACAAGCTCACAAAGAAGAATAGACACCCATTGCCGAGGATTGATGATCTCTTTGATCAGTTAGTTGGCGCTTCAGTATTTTCGCAGTTGGATTTGGCCACGGGGTTTCATCAGTTGAGAGTGGCTGAGGATAGCATAGACAAGACTGCCTTTAGGACTCCGGATGGTTTCTATGAGTGGCTGGTGATGCCATTTGGTTTGACGAACACCCCTGCATACTTTGTTGATTTGATGAATAGGGTGTTCAGGGAGTACCTGAATAAGTTGGTGGTGGTCTTTGTGGATGACATCTTAGTCTTTTCTAAGAGTGAAGAAGAGCATGCCCTACATCTTAGGGAAGTGTTGGAGACTCTTCGAATCTAACCTCATGTTTGTTTTTCTATTTGTTTCTATTTTTATTCTTCTTTGTTTTTCAAACTTAATTTTTTTTATACTTTATATTTATACTTTATATATAGTTTAAAACCTTATAATTTTATAAATATATTTATATAGTTTAAAAATATGTTTTCATATATTTTTCTATCATATAATATTAATTTACAACACTAGAGTTTTACTCAAGAATTTTCAAAATTAGTTTTATATCAAAACACTTGAAAATGCTTTGAAAATCAAAAATGTACATGGGTATGTCTACAAAAAAAGGGCATGTCGACATATTATAGCTATTTTTTCTAATTTTGAATGGAAGTGTCTTTTCACTATTTGAAACAATTCAGAATCGTCGCAACCCTTCATACTCTATAAAAAGAGGTTAAAATCAAATTTTTTAACACATATTCTTCTCCAACTTCATCCCACCATTATTCTTAATCATTTTTATGGTTTTTACACTTAGTCTCTACCAAATTCAGTTCTATTTTGATAAAACTTCTTCTCTCTACACTCTCTACTCTCTGAATCAAGTGATATTGAAGATTTATAGGGTTGTTTTGTAATTGCTTGGGCTGAATAAACCCTGTTTGTAAGTCAAAGAGGAATCAGTGTTTCCTTGTAGCCGTGAAATCAAGTAATAGGAGAGTCGGTGTGTCCTTGTTGAGCCGTGAAATCAAGGAATAGGAGTAAGTGTGTAACACTCCACATCCATTAATGTCACTCACTAAGGGAATGCATTACCTTTCATGGAGCGTTATAAGAGTATAGAACAGAACATCACAAGACAGATATATAAAATGGTACTTAAAAATTCTAAAAAAAAATCATTACAGCGGAAAAGCAAAACATGTATGGTTACAATATCAAAACCATATACTAAAGCCAAGTACACAAATATCCATCTTGAACAAAATTATTATCATAGTACATAAAAGCAGAACCATAATCCCACTCCAAATAGCCATAATGAAAAAGAGGTAAAGCTGAGCATTACTTTCAACACTTCCAAGCACTTCAAGAAGAAAGAAATCCGAGTCAAGCTTCACTAATCCCACCCTGAGGACCTGGGGGGGGGGGAGGAAAGAAAAGAGGCGAAACAAACAGGGTCAAACATAAAGTCTGGCTATCCCGGTGACTTTAACAATTTAATCAGTAAAATAACAGGATAAGAACATAAACTGGATATAAGAAATGAATGTAACATAAGCAGATATTACAGGGTAAACAAGATAAGCAAGATAGAACATTGACTGCGCTCCTAACCACCATAATATATGCTCTGCACCGTACCAACATACTAGTTACATACTAAAAGATGATCCTTCCCTACTAATCATAATAATGGTAGCTTCGTGTACTCCTAGCTGCTCTCGTAGGTGCCCACTTGCTCCTACCACCACTAGTTGTACCCACTACCCTCCCCATTCTATCGGCTCCCTAACTCGTAGATACCTGTGCTGGTCCCACAATAGGGTGTATCGCACCCTAAGGTGGCAACCCCTATACTGCTGAAATGCACAGCTTATACCTACACGATGCAACAACGTCTTACCTACCATCCTAGACACACGCACGCATGACTCCATTGGACTTGCACTGCCATCGCTAACTCTTTATTGACCTCTTACAATAAACCCCAGTAAGCGTGTCCCTGTCCTCGACCTAGTTCGAGCTCATATAGATACTAAAATGGGTTACTGGTTGAAAAGGGTCCACATGCTTGACACAAGCTTTCCTCCTAAGCTTGGTCCCCACTAGGAATTCCCACTTAACACCTTTTTATCCCCATGTCATATCACGTGTCTCATCTTGGTTAAGTTCTTTTATTATGTTTTACATGCTACCCATGTTACCCACTTAACCCTTTATTATTCCCATGTCTTACCACATGTCTTATCTTAGTTAAGTGTTCATTAATTCATTATAACTATAATCTTGCAAGACCTCCCACATTAGATTACCGTTTGCGGTTGCTGGATATGACGGGCGTTTCTGGGCAGGCTTATACCACAATCCGAATCTAACCTCGTGTCTTTGCGTTATTACGCATGTAATTTCTGCCTTTGACCTCTCACATTAGATTACCGTTTGTGGTTGCTGGACATGCCGGGCGGTTCCGGGCAGGCTTACACCACAATTCGAATCTAACCTCGTGTCTTAGGCGTTCATTATTACTTTCTTGATTCAAGTCCCAATTTCAAATCTTGGATTATAATATATTCCAATTACCCATAATTTCCAATCTAAATTATGTTTATAATTTTAATCCAAATTATGCCTATAATCTCATGTGTACAAGTTAAGCCAAATTATGCCCAAATCCATTTTCCATAGCCATCAACAATTTATGCCAAATTTCATCTTTATTACATATGTTCCGAAACTTTTTCCCAATCATCCCAACGTTATTCGTACGTAAATCTCAACGCAATATGCTTAGGCTCGAAGTTAGCCTAATATCAAAAGGAAAAAGGAAAAGAAGAAGGGGAGAGAATCAAAAATCAAAATTGGCATAAACATATAAATAGGCATGTGAAATGAATAACGAAAAAATAGATCAGATAGGGATATGCTAATAGCAATTGGGTATAAATCTGAAGGATAAAAAATTACTAAACTTGATAGATTCATCTTATTTACAGGCATATACATTAGATCCAATTTACAAACTTGTCATAATTACTTTTTAATTTAATTATATGTGAAAGTAACATAGACTCACCTTGGTTGGATCTAAAAGAAGAGAATTAGGTTTTGTTGTTAGTAGATCTGATCTTCTAATTTGACTTGATGGAGAAGAAAGGCTTGTTTTAATTTAGATTAGGGCAGCATGGAGGCGCCATGGATGATAACAATGAGATTAAGGTTAGGTTTAGGTGTTTATTTATAGATGTATTAGGTGAATTAGGCTGTTTAGATTAGATTAGAGACCATCAGAACCACTCGGATTAAAAAGACACGTCATTAGGGAACTCTCCAGAATCCTGCAGACCTGGGCTCGGCGTGGGCACACTTCCCAGGTGCGCCAGTGCATTTTTGTTCTGCCGCACTTCAAAAGTGCGCTAGTTATCCTGGCCAGTTTCCTGATTGTTCTGCTAAACTTACATCGTCCATAACTCCTTCATACGGTATCCGTTTCACGCAAACTTGGACTCTATCTCATGCAGAATTCCGAGACGAGCGCAATGGCGTAAGCCGTTTCACTTAATTTTTCCTCTAAAAATTAATTATTCTTTAATTATCTCTTATGTCATGTTTTAAAATTACGGGGTGTTATATTCCCCCCACTTAAAGGATTTTGCCCCCGAAATCTCGAAGATGAAAGGAATGTATGTCCTACCATCCATCATCCATCTACTCTTCCATCAATCATGGGCGTCCATTGTCCTTAAAAGATTTCTAATGCTTTCATGAACATATGCAAAGTGTGTGTATATGTCCTTATCCTAATGCAAAATCAGGCGGTCTACTGATTCAGTTGACCTCCTTAATGCAAAACATGATGGTGTCATGCGTCCATTATGTATGCAAAAGAATCCTAATGATACATATCATTTCTATATGAGTGCACAATCATTTATTTAAATGCAACATCCATATGATAACACATTCAATATACATCTGTTAATTTAAATATGCACACTCATTCATATGCAATATGAAAGTGATTGAGCCGATCTAGTGCCTAATGTGTGTGTAAATTCATCCACGAGTAACCACTAGCAAACACTTACGTCCACTTGCATCCACCAAACATAACATGTCCCAAACACATGTTTACAACCATAGGATTTTCTGCCTAAAGATCGAAGATATAATCGAGAGGATACACTAAACGATAGAACAAGTATAAACAAAGCGATAGAAAAAGGAGAAGTTAAGAACATACCTTCAAAAAGGAAAGGGTACGACGCAGGTATCTTGTCTTCCATTTTCCAAGTCGTGTCTTCTTGATTATCTCCCCATTGGACTTTAACCAACTTGACCTCTCGGTTGCATAATTTCTTGACCTTCGATACAAGGATGCATGTAGGAACTCGTTTAACCATAGTATCTCGCTCTACTTCCACTTCACTAAGTATGTTCGGCTCCACTACTTCCGCGGTATCGTGTAAACACTTCCTCAAACGCAACATGTGAAATACGTCATGAACACCACTAAGCTTCTCAGGCAACTTCATTCTGTAGGCCATCTGTCCAATTCTTTCTGTAATGGGGAATGGCCCTACGAATCTTGGTGCCAATTTCCCTATAGATCCAAAATGAACTACATTCCTCAATGGTGATACTTTAATAAAAACAGAGTCTCCAACTTCGAACTCAAGATCGATTCGTCTCTTATCAGCGTATTACTTTTGCTGGTCTTGTGCCGTCTTCATGCATCTTCAAATCAAGTCTATCTTATCAGAGGTTTCCCTAACCATCTCGGGCCCAAGCAAAATCTTATCCGTAGATTCCCACCAACAAGTCGGTGATCGGCAAGGTCGTCCATATAGAGCCTCAAAAAGTGCCATGCCAATACTAGTCTGATAACTGTTGTTGTAGGCGAGCTCTACCAATGGAAGGTGTTCTTTCCATGTCCCTCCAAAGTCCAAGATGCATAACCTCAAAAGATCTTCTAGAATCCTATTCACTCTGTCTGTTTGGTCGTCCGTCTGAGGGTGATAAGCGGTGCTTAAACACAATTGCGTTCCTACCGTCTCTTGCAAGCTCTTCCAAAACTCACTAGTGAAGATGGGATCTCGATCGCTTACGATACTAGAAGGTATGCCATGTAGACAAACTATCTATCGGAGATAAACAGATGCTAACCACGCCGCTGTTCTTTTACTCTTAACGGGAATGAAATGGGCGCTCTTGGAAAGTCTATCTACTACTACCCAAATCCCAGTATTACCCTTCCTTGACCTTGGCAACCCATCGACGAAATCCATGGAAACACTTTCCCATTTCCACTGTGGAACCTCTAAAGGGTGAAGCAAACCACTAGGCTTCTTTTGCTCAGCCTTGACTTGTTGGCACACTAAGCATCTAGAAACGAACTCAGCCACATCCTTCTGCATACCGGCCCAAAAGAAAACTCGCTTCATGTCCCTATACATCTTGTCACCACCGGGATGTATGGTCATCTTAGAACGATGTGCTTCTTTAAGGATCTTTCTCAAACTCTCGTCTCGTGATACGCAAAGTCTCCCATCTCTGTGCAACCAGCCTTTTTCATCTATAGTATACCTACTAAGATTGCTTGAAGACTCCCCTCTTTTGAGCTTGTCTACTATCTCTATCAGCTGTGGGTCATCTCGTTGTGCTACTCCTATCTGTCCCTAAAGCGTAGGTCGCACCTCTAATGATGACAACAAACTGGGTACATAATCCATAGAGGTTCTGAAGTCAAAGGTAGATATATACTCTAAACTCTGTCATTCGACAAACAAAGGACTCAAAGTCAACCTCTTTCTACTCAATGCGTCAGCTACAACGTTACCCTTGCCAGGGGTATATGCAATCTCAAAATCGTAGGATGCTAAGAACTCCATCCACCTTTGTTGTCTTAAGTTTAAATTCTTTTGAGAGAACAAGTACTTTAGTGACTTATGATCCGTATACAACTCAAACCTCTCACCAAGCAAGTAATGGCACCAAGACTTAAGCGCAAAAACTATGGCAGCTAATTCTAAGTCATGGGTAGGGTAATTCTTCTCATGGGCCTTCAACTGCCTTCCACCATAACATATCACCCTTCCCTCTTGCATCAAAACTGCGCCAAACCCTATCTCGCAAGCATCGGTATACACTGTGAATGGTTTACTCCCATCTAGAAAAACTAAAACTGGAGCTGTTGTCAATGCCTTCTTCAATCATTGAAAAGCATCATCACAGTCAACATCCCAAGAAAATGTCAAATTCTTTTTCGTTAACCGAGTAAGTGGGGCTGATATCTTAGCAAAGTCCTTGATGAACTTTCTATAATAGCCCGCCAAACCAAGAAAACTTCTTACTTTTGTTGCATTCTTAGAAATCTTCCAATCTTGGATTGCCACTACCTTCGCGGGATCCACTGCCATCCCTTCTTTAGAGACCACATGCCCTAGGAATCATAGTTCCTTCCTCCAAAAGTGACATTTGGAGAACTTAGCCTTAAGCTGATGTACTCGAAGGGACTCTAAAACTTACTTAAGATGTAGGACATGCTCTTCCTCGTTTCTTGAGAAGATCAGGATATCTTCTACAAAGTCTACTATAAATTAGTTTAGAAACTCCCTAAACACCCTACTCATCAAGTCCACGAAATATGTAGGTGCATTCGTCAAACCAAAAGGCATGACGCGCCATTCAAAGAAACCATCTGGAGTTCTAAATGCAGTCTTATCTATGCTGTCCTCAGCCACCCTTTGCTGATGAAATCGGGCAGCTAAATCCAACTGCGAGAAAACCGAAGCACCAACCAACTGATCGAACAAGTCATCTATCCTCGGTAATGGGTGTCTGTTCTTCTTTGTGAGCTTATTCAGCTCCCTATTGTCCACGCACAATCTAAGCGAACCATCAGCCTCCATGGCAAAAACAACTGGAGCACCCCACTCCGAGATACTTCTTCTTATGAACCATTTCTCAAGCAACTCTTTCACTTGTTTACTAAGCTCTCTCCTTTCTCTTGGAGTCATGTGGCGCTCAGGCAATGCAATTGGCTTTGCATTGTCCACCAAGTATATAAGGAAATCTATCTCGCGTTTTGGAAGTAAGCCCATAACCTCCTCAAAGTCATTTGCATACTCACGGACTACTCGAACAGATTGCAAATCATCAATAGATGTGTTAAGAGATTCTAGGTAGCTAAGCATAACAGAAACCTTAGGGTCGCATGAGATATCGAGAGTATTACCCAAACTAGTCAACAGTCAAACTACCCTCTTTTCACAGTCGAGAATGGCATCATACCAGGCTAGCCAATCCATTCCTAGAATCAACACATAGCTTGTGAAACCAAGCACATAAGCGTTGCATTTGAACTCAACGCCATACACAGATATTCTCAAATCCCGAGATAACATAAACATATGAGCCGTACCCCCAATAGGATTTGATACAACAATGGGATCCACTACTATACTAGTATCTAGGTGCAAAGACTCAACAATAGAAGCAGATATAAACGAATGTAAAGCACCTGAATCAAACAAAGTACGTACAAGATGATCGAAAAGGAAAATCAAACTTTCAACAGAAATGTTTCTACCTCTCTCTTGTGTAGGTGCAATGAGAGCATGAACCTGCCCACCAGAAGTAGATCATGTCCTCTGTCCTGGCCCTTGTCCTTGCCTCCTTGGCCAGTCTTTAGTCATATGTCCTGCCTCACCAAATTGGAAGCAACCAGTCCTCTTCTTCTTCCTACAGTCCTTCTTCAAATGGCCAGGTATTCCACAATTGTGACACTTTCTTTTCTCTAAGCTCTTGTTATCCTTACCGCCATTCTTTGGTTGTTGTTGTGCCTCCTTTGGATCCCCTTTCTTATCCTGTGCCTTATCTACATTAGCACCTTTCTCCCCTTCATGTATCAATGCCATATCAACAAGATTCTCGAAAGTAGCCCCCATAGGAATGTGGGACATAGCCAACCCGTGTAATGGTTCATTCAGACCCTTGGAAAATCTAAAGGCCTTCTTATGTGGTGTATCAACTAATTCCATACCAAATCTTGCTAACTGGTTAAACTTGTTAACATACTCCTTCACAAACAAACTCTTCTATTTCTAAGCCAAGAACCTCTCCATGTATAAACTCTCCTCTGCTTGCGAAAGAATTTTCAACTCGAACCTCTATCTAAAATTTATCTACGTCTCCACTACACGTCCTCCATTAGTTACTTCCCACCAAAATGAAGCTTCATCCTTCATCAACCAAGCAGTTAGCTGAACCTCCCTTCTATCGTCTATCTCAAAGATACCAAACAAGTCCTCCACTTTCTTGAGCCAATTCCGAGCCTCAACAAACGTCTCAGTTCCATAAGAAGGTTTTTCGCACATCGCACGGAAGTCTGTGCATATCTTAGAAAAAGCGTCTACACGGGGAGGAGGATGTGGAACGACGACTGCAGCTGGGGGAGGAAGAACGTTTGTTGGGACTGTGGCAGTAACCCTAGCCTCCATGTACCTTCTGAACCAGCCTGGTACTGTACGCCCTCGGGTATATCGGGTTCTCCAGACATGCTGAAAGAAAAAAGGAAGAGATTCAAACAGAGAATCGAAAGATAGATATATGGCTTTTGGGGATTATGTTTTTCATAATAAACCTTTCTCTTGAAAATACCCTCTTTGAAACATGTTTTTTAAAATACTTCTTTTTAAAAATGCTTTTGAGAATGGTTTTCAAAATCTTTTATCTGTTCTGGTAACCTTCAGCTCTGATACCACGTGTAACACCCCGCGTCCATTGATGTCACTCACTAAGGGAATGCATTAACTTTCATGGAGCGTTATAAGAGTATAGAACAGAACATCACAAGACAGATATATAAAATGGTACTTAAAAATTCAAAATTTATTCATTGCAGTGGAAAAGCAGAATATGTCCGGTTACGACATCAAAACCATATACTAAAGCCAAGTACACAAATATCCATCTTGAACAAAATTATTATCAGAGTACATAAAATCAAAATAATAATCCCACTCCAAATAGCCATAATGAAAAAGAGATCAAGCTGAGCATTACTTTCAACACTTCCAAGCACTTCAAGAAGAAAAAATCTGAGTCAAGCTTCACTAATTCCACCGTGAGGACTTGGTGGTGGGGAAGAAAGAAAAGAGGCGAAACAAATAGGGTCAGACATAAGGTCTGGCGAATCCAGTGACTTTAACAATATAATCAGTAAAGTAACTGGATAAGAACATAAACTAGATATAAGAAATGACTGTAACATAAGAAGATATGATAGGGTAAACAAGATAAGCAAGATAGAACATCGATTGCGCTCCTAACCACTATGAGATATGCTCTGCGCAGTAGCAACATACTAGTTACATACTAAAAGATGATCCCTCCCTACTAATCATAATAATGGTAGCTTCGTGTACTCCTAGCTTCGCTCGTAGGTGCCCACTTTCTCCTACTACCACTAGTTGTACCCACTACCTCCCCATTCGATCGGCTCCCTAACTCGTAGATACCTGTGCTGGTTACACAATATGGTGTATCACTCCCTAAGGTGGCAACCCCGATACTACTGAAATGCACAACTTATACCTACACGATGCAACATCATCTTACCTACCAGCCCGGACCCACGCACGCACATGACTCCATTGGACTTGCACTGCCATTGCTAACTCTTTATTGACCTCTTACAATCAACCCTAGTAAGCATGTCCCTGTCCTCGACCTAGTTCGAGCTCATATAGATACTAAAACGGGTTACTGGTTGAAAAGGGTCCACACATTTGACACAAGCTTCCCTCCTAAGCTTGGTCCCCACAGGAATTCCCACTTAACCCCTTTTTATCCCCATGTCATATCACATGTCTCATCTTGGTTAAGTGCTTTAATTATGTTTTACATGATACCCATGTTACCCACTTAACCCTTTATTATTCCCATGTCTTACCTCATGTCTTATCTTGGTTAAGTGTTCATTAATTCATTATAACCATAATCTTGCAAGACCTCCTACATTAGATTACCGTTTGCGGTTGCTGGATATGCCGGGTGGTTCCGAGCAGGCTTATACCGCAATGTGAATCTAACCTCGTGTCTTTGCATTATTACGCATCTAATTTCTGCCTTTGACCTCTCACATTAGATTACCATTTGCGGTTGCTGGATTTGCTGGGCGGTTCCGGGCAGGCTTACACCACAATCCGAATCTAACCTCATGTCTTAGGCGTTCATTATTACTTTCTTGATTCAAATCCCAATTTCAAATCTTGGATTATAATATATTCCAATTACCCATAATTTCCAATCTAAATTATGTTTATAATTTTAATCCAAATTATGCCTATAATCTCATGTGTATAAGTTATGCAAAATTATGCCCAAATCCATTTTCCATAGCCATCTACAATTTATGCCAAATCTCATCTTTATTACATATTTTACCAAACCTTTTCGCAATCATACCCAACGTTATTCGTACGTAAATCTCAATGCAATATGCTTAGGCTCGAAGTTAGCCTAATATCAAAAGGAAAAAGGAAAAGAAGAAGGGGAGAGAATCAAAACATGAAAATTGGCATAAACATATAAAGAGGTATGTGAAATGAATAACGACAAAATAGATCAAGTAGGCATATGATAATAGCAATTGGGTATAAATCTGAATGATAACAAATTACAAAATTTGATATGATTCATCTTATTTACAGGCATATACATTAGATCCAATTTACAAACTTATCACAATTACTTTTTAATTTAATTATATGTGAAAGTAACATAGACTCACCTAGGTTGGATCTAAAGGAAGAGAATTAGGTTTTGTTGTTGGTAGATTTAATCTTCTAATTTGACTTGATGGAGAAGAAAGGCTTGTTTTAATTTAGATTAGGGCAGCATGGAGGCACCATGGATGATAACAATGAAATTAAGGTTAGGTTTAGGTGTTTATTTATAGATGTATTAGGTGAATTAGGACCTTTAGATTAGATTAGAGACCATCAGAACCACTCAGATTAAAAAGACACGTCATCAGGGAACTCTCCAGAATCCTGTAGACCTGGACTCGACCTGGGCACACTTCCCAGGTGCGCCAGTGCATTTTTGTTCTGGCGCACTTCACAAGTGCGCCAGTTATCCTGGCCTGTTTCCTGATTGTTCTACCAAACTTCCATCGTCCATATCTCCTTCATACGGTATCCGTTTTACGCAAATTTGGACTCTATCTCAAGCAGAATTCTGAGACGAACGCAATGGCGTAACCCATTTCACTTAATTTTTCTTTAAAAAATTAATTACTCTTTAATTATCCCTTATGTCATGTTTTAAAATTACGGGGTGTTACAGTGTCTCCTTGTTGAGTCGTGAAATAAAGGAGGGTGTATTTAACTATTGGAAATAGTAATTGTAACGACCCGCATTCTATGCATCGGAAGATCGTAGAATATTTATTTCTTTTTCTTGTGAAGTCGTATGGTCGTGTACTTTTGGGGAACGAATAGTGGGGTCATTTCCTATGTTCATGATTTTTGTTGATTTTTAAATCACCGTTTTGCCCCTGGTGAATCTTGTTTCGCCTATAACTGTTTATTGGTAAGGATATTTGACCTAAAACCACTTCCATTAGACTCGAATGATGGTTTCTCTTTCCGTAGAGTGGTTACATTAGCCAAACGGACTTACCGTTTAGGAGATATGGCTGAATTAAGGTTTAGAAGGTGAAAACAGCTTAACCTGGCTTAATTGGGTAGTTAACAGCTAGGCCCATTCGGGGATTTCGGGATTTGGGGTATTTAAGGGCTGTTAAGGTTAGGAATTTCGGTTTTTATTCATTTTCCAGCCGCCACGTAAATCATAGAAACCCTAACAATGGCCTCCAAGATCTAAAACACCTCCAAATCACTTTTTAATTGAAGATTAGGCTAATCAACATCAAATCAAGGTAAAATAGCATCAAACTAAAGACAAAGGTTGTTGTGTGTATTGGAATTCGTTCCAAATAGAGAGTCATTTCATATCTGAGTTTTATTTGTGGCAAAGATGAGTGATTTGCATAGTTCCTCACTAATTACAGTTAATTAGGGTGATTAGTGTTAATTAGCGAATTCTTACATGATTAAATTCTGGAAAAATATTTATAAATTCTGAAATATTATTTTAGACCTCTGTTAAAAGTTTTGGTTAATTTGGTTAAGTTTTGTTAATCCTACTATTAGTTGTTCTTAAACATGATTAAGGAGAAAATATGGGTTTTGGGTATGTTTGATCCGTTTTGACATATCATATTGTTGTTTCGGTGTTTGTGTTCAATTCTACATGTTGCTATGACTGTATGGTATGCTTTGTGATTAATTAGAAAAGTTAGATTGGTCGAAAACGCCGTCGTATGGCATAAAACAATCGCTGGAAGAGTTGTAGGAAACTGTCTAGAAACCGGATCGGATCGCCCCCTCTTTCTCCGACCCGAACCGCTCGTGGATGGTGGCCACGAACTGACAGATTGCACCTGAAGTCCTCTGACCGATCCTCTCATGAATGGTGACACGACCCGATCTGCTTCATCTTGAGCACCACGAACCGCCTGGAGGAGCAAGTGATGACCTGATGCTCTGGAACTAGCACCACGACCCGACCTGCTCGAGAGAAGGAGCCCGACCTGAACCATTTTAGAAGCCCACAAGATGATGGCCAAGGGAGATCACGACCTGGAGAGGTATCCACGACCCGAACCGCTTCTTTGAACCGAAGCACCACGGCTGGGGCGTCACGACCGAATTAGATGGAGAACGGACTGATGGATGATCACGATCTAAAGTGAAGTGAAGTGAAGAACCGAACCGATCCGGAGGAGACCAAAACCCGAGATGCAAAGGTATTCCAAATGAGATGTTTGTACTCAGGATCCATTTGGGAACCAACGAATCAACTTTATGAGTTGGGCTTTGCTGTGGGACGTATGCAAAGGGGTTATCGACGTCCATAACTTTGATTCACCACCAAGACGGATGTTAGGCCGCGGATCAGTGCAGTGGGGTAATTATTACTCTATGGAGCAGAGTGATCGTAGCAGGGCTGTGAGCCAGTGCAGTGGAGTCATCATGACTTCATGGGGCAGAGTGGACATAGCAAGGACTAGTGGATATGGATCAGTGCAGCGGAGTTACCATGACTCCATGGGGCAGAGTGATCATAGTAAGGAATAGGGTGATCAAAGTGGTGGATATCGTATGCTTTACGCACTGAGTGAGAGATGTGAGGATGGATGCTATGTTTGATTGTTTTCCATCACTATGACATGCACACCCCCACCCCCGTATTCTTTACACCACATGTTTAGTGGCACCTTAGAGTATTGTATGGTATGATATGCTAACTCTTTGGTTGCAGGTCCAGGTTCAGGTATGGTTTAGTATACCTGTTTTGTTCTGTTTTGCTGCTTATCGCTCATACCAGACTTTTTGTCTGACCTAGAGTTTTATGTCTCTTCTTATTACTCTGGTTGCTCACACGAGCAGACTAGAGATGGGTTAGCTGGATATGCACGAGTAGCTGTACCGGAGACGAGCAGGAGGCTTCCACGTATGATATTTATATTCTCCATGTGTTGTTGAAGGTCACTGCTTGGGCATTAGTAGTGCACCTCCTTCTTTGCTTTCTTTTTCTTTAGAGACAGTTTTGAAGTTGTAATAATGACGTTGGATCATAAGCTGTATTTGGATTTCCGCTGTTATGATGGTTTAGTTTTCAGCTTACGCACTGTCTTGCCTGTTTTATGTCAAAGTTATATTACTATTATATTTTATCCCATGCGCCGTGAGACATTTTATAGGTTCTGTGTTAGTTCTTCATCCTCTTTCTTTTCTTCTGACGATCATCCCGTGCTAGTTGGACAAGCGTACAGCGCACGTTCGAAGGAAATGTCGGCTAGTACGGAGCGGGCCGTCACACTTGGTATCAAAGCTCTAGGTTGCTTAGTTAACCTAGGGAAAGACACCAGGGAGAGATAGTATACGTATATGAGAGCGCGTATTTGTGATATTTTGATTTTCAAAACTAGTTTTCAAAGCAATATATATACTATTAGTATGTACGGATGAAGTCGCACTGCACTGGCACCACTATGGAGATGGTTAATCGTTTTCTCTTTACAGATTGAACGATGAGCCGAAACTTGAGGAATACAGGGCCAAGGGCTAAAGATAGGAATGCCTCTGATACGAGGACGATGTTCACTACCTTTATGAGAGAGATGCTTAGGGACGTTCAGAGGTAAGTTCCTAATGCTGGTAATGGTGTGGTGCAGCGGTGCAGGCGCCTAGAGCTGATTTCGCCAAGCTCAACAAGGATTATACTAGCCTTGGTGGAAAGTCATTCCACGGAACGGAGTCGGCTACAGATGTTCAAGATTGGTTGGATAGCTGCGAGCGTATCTTCAAAGACTTGGGTATTGAAGATGCCATGAAGAGGAAGCTAGCATCACGTCAGCTACAAGGACGAGCAATGAATTGGTGGAATGCCATTAAGGCAGCTACCCCAAAAGATCAAGTTACTTGGGATCAGTTCAAGACTCGCTTTAGTCATAAGTTTATCCCAGCTGCTTAGAAATCAGAGTTGTTTAGGAAATTTCTAGAGCTTAAGCAGAATGGTAGAGCAGTCTCGGAGTATATTACAGAGTTCGATACTCTATCGAAGTATGGGTTATCTCTTATTGACACTGCCGAGAAGAAGAACGAGAAGTTCATAACTGGTTTAGATGGATATTGGGGGGGGAAGGCTTATTAACCACATTGATGAGATAATTGAATCGATTGTTGGGAAAGCATTGAGATCGGAGAGTCTTTACCTTAAGTTAAAGATCGAAGTTTTTGTTGTATCTAGGGGAGAACCGATACCGCAAACATGCAATGGAGGAAAGAATAATTCTCAGAATAAGAGGAAGCAGAACCAAGCTAAGAATGGTCAGAAAAAGAGTAAGAAAAATGCTGAGTGCTTCAGTTGTGATAAGAAGGGTTTCAACTGCGGCCAAGTGGGACATCACAAGTATAAATGTCCACAACCCCCTAAAGAGAAGCAGATCGTGAAAGCATATGCTATAAATGCCGCTCCTTCTTCGTCGAATGCCCCAACTGCGGCAGATAAGGGAAAGAATATCATCATTCAAGGTATGCTTTCTGTTTATGATGTTCCTGTTAGAGTTTAGTTTGATACCGGAGCTTCCAGTTCTTTCATATCTAGTGACCTGGTAGATAGGTTGGAATTGGAGCACGAGATTGTCGATAGACCTTTAGTAGTGACGAACCCGATCGGTGGTTCGACTAGCCTTAGCATGATTTGTCGTAATGTGGTCTTATCGAGTCATGGATGCATGTTTGTTTGTAATTGCTTTGTTTTGGGCTTTACTGGGTTTGGCATTATTCTGGGAGTCGATTGGCTCCAAAGATACGGGGTGGTGGTAGACTGTGAGGGCTTTTTGGTGACAGTTAGAGTGGATGATGGGCGGAGGGTAGTGTTTGGTGGTCTACCTAGTGATGGGGTAATGGCTGGTTTTCTAAATTCCCTCGACATCCCGCATGATGAGTTGTCAGTTATGCCCGTGGTTGGTCAGTATCCGGACGTCTTCGAGAAAGTGACCGGGCTTCCACCACAGCGAGAGATTGAGTTCCGTATTGATTTAGTGAAAGATGCCAGACCTATAGTGATGCCTCTTCGTCATATGGCGCCAAGGGAGCAGCAAGAACTCGGGGTGCAAGTGAGCGATCTTTTGGAGAAGGGATTTATCAGAAGAAGTGTTTCTGAATGGGGAGCACCAGTTGTGTTTGCTACCAAGGCCGGTGGTTCCCTTCGATTGTGTGTGGACTACCGCGAGTTAAACGAGGCGAGGAGGAAGAATAAGTACCCTCTTCCGCGGATAGATGATTTGTTTGATCAGTTGAGTGGAGCAAGAGTGTTCTCCCAGTTGGATCTCGCGATAGGTTTTCATCAGCTTAGAGTGGAAGCAGAAAGTATAGCTAAAATGGCATTTCGGACGCCGTCTAGATTTTATGAGTGGTTGGTTATGCCATTTGGCCTGACTAATGCGCCAGCATATTTCGTGGATCTTATGAATAGGGTATTCAGAGACCAGTTGAATAAGTTTGTTCTTGTTTTCGTGGATGACATTTTGGTTTACTCGAGGAACGAGGAAGCACACAAGAAACATTTGAGGATAGCGATGGAGGTGTTAAGGAAGCACCAACTGAAAGCGAAGTTTTCTAAGTGTCACTTCTGGAGGAAGGAAGTGAGGTTCTTGGTCCATGTTGTTTCAGAGAATGGTATCGCAGTGGATCAGGCGAAAGTGGCTACGGTACAAGATTGGTCTACGCCCAAGAATGCAACAGACATAAGAAGTTTCCTGGGATTAGCTGGATATTATCGTAAGTTTATCCAAGACTTCTCCAAGATAGCAGCGCCGTTGACTCAGCTGACTAAGAAGAATCAAGCTTTCGTTTGGGACGAAAAATGCGAGAATGCATTCAAGAGTCTAAAGTAAAAGTTGACAAGTGCACCAGTGTTAGTCATTCCGAAGGGGAGTGAAGAGATGACGGTATGTACAGATGCTTGTGGTACCGGACTAGGTGTTGTACTGATGCAAGGTGGTAGGGTTGTAGCTTATGCTAGTCGGCAACTGAAACCGCATGAGAAGAGATATCATACCTATGTTTTAGAATTGGCAGCGATCGTGTTCGCATTGAAGATGTGGAGACATTATCTCTTGGGAGAAAGATTTGATTTGTTCACCGATCATAAGTCGTTAAAGTACCTATTCTCTCAAAAGGATTTAAATCTTCGTCAGCAAAGATGGTTAGAGTTCTTGGCTTCATATGATTTCCATATCACATACACACCTGGGAAAGGTAATGCTGTAGCTGATGCGTTGAGTAGAAGACATGCCAGTTTGGGGGCTATGTTTCTGGAATGGAAGCAATTGGAATACATTGCAGGATATGATTTCAGACCAAAGTGTGAATTGGGTCCACAGATGTTAGCAAGTTTGACGATCAGACCGACTTTGATTGAACGGATTGGGTCCAGCCAGAGGAATGACCCTAACCTTTTGGAAATCATCTCCAAGTTAGAGAAGGGTATCGACAGTGAGGAGATGAACAAGTATGGACTTGATAGAGAAAGATGGCTTCGAAAGAATGGAAGACTAGTTGTACCCAATGTTAATGGATTGAGAGATGAAGTGCTTAGACAATGTCATCACTCAAAACTGACTATACATCCCGGTGGTAACAAGATGTATCGAAACATGAAGCAGACCTACTACTGGGAAGGGTTGAAAAGAGACGTTAGAAAGTTTATCTCCAAGTGCATGAATTGTCAATTAGTTAGAGCTGAACAAAAGTAGCCTAGTGGTTTGTTACAACCGTTAGAAGTTCCCGAATGGAAATGGGAACAAGTCTCAATGGATTTCATTGATGGTTTACCAAGGACTAGATCTGGTCATGATAGTATTTGGGTAATTGTAGATCGATTGACCAAGAGCGCAAGATTTATGCTAGTCAAGTCGAATAGAACGGCAGCTAATTTAACAGAACTATACATGAATTGGGTAGTGAGATTTCATGGAGTACCAAAAGGCATTGTGAGTGACCGAGATCCATTATTTACTAGTGGGTTTTGGTAGAGCTTACAAGAGGCTTTAGGATCAGAGTTACATCTCGGTACCGCGTATCATCCTCAAACAGATGGTCAGACTGAGAGGGTGAATCGAGTATTATAAGATCCCTTGAGAGCTTGTGTATTGGATTTTGGTGGATCATGGGATGACCATTTACATCTAGTAGAGTTTGCCTATAATAACAGTTACCAATCCAGTATTGGTATGGCTCCATTTGAAGCTTTGTATGGAAGACTGTGTAACTCACCATTATTTTGGTTAGAAACTGGTGAGAAGTTTGTGTTTGGACCAGATGTAGTAAGAGAAACTTCAGAAAAGATCAAGGTTATTCAACAAAGAATGAAGGCTGCCCTAGATAGGTAGAAGAGTTATGCTGATAAAAGGCGAAGAGATTTGAGATTCTCAGTTGGCGACTTGGTATTCATCAAGATTTCTCCGTTGAAGAAAGTGATTCGTTTTGGTAAAAGAGGAAAATTAACACCAAGATTTGTTGGTCTGTTTCCAGTTCTCGAACAGGTTGGAAGTTTAGCATATAAAGTTGAGTTACCGGACAAGATTGCGGGAGTTCATAATGTATTTCATGTTTCCCAGTTAAGGAAGTTTGTGCATGACCCCGATGTGACTATTTCACCTGACCAGTTGGACGATATCGAGGTTGAACCCAAGGCGGTTGGGAACCGCAGGCCTATGCGTATCGTTGGGAACGATACGAAGTAGCTTCGAAGGAAGACGGTGAGACTAGTCAAAGTCCGGTGGGGAGAGAATGGGGAAGACTGTACTTGGGAAACAGAGGAGGACATAAGGAAGAAGTATCCATAACTCTTTCCCTGGTAAGGTTTTATATATCGATATAGTACTCCCTTGTTAGAAAACCGCATGCTAGGATAGGCTTTTTGTTGTTTGTTTTGTATGTTTTATTGTTGCAAATGATTGGTAGGCATGCAGAATCCTTTGTATGTTTTGGTTAAGGAATTTCGAGGACGAAATTTCTCAAGGGGGGAGAGTGTAACGACCCACATTCTACGCATCAGAAGATCGTAGAATATTTATTTCTTTTTCTTGTGAAGTCGTATGGTCGTGTACTTTTGGGGAACGACTAGTGGGGTCATTTCCCACGTTCAAGATTTTTGTTGATTTTTAAATGACCGTTTTGCCTCTGGCGAATCTTGTGTCGTCTATAACTTTTGATTGGTAAGGAGTTTTCACCTGAAACCACTTCCAATGGATTCTAATGATGGTTTCTCTTTCCGTAGAGTGGTTACATTAGCCAAACGGACTTGTCGTTTGGGAGATATGGCTGAATTAAGGTTTAGAAGGTGAAAAACAGCTTAACCGGGCTTAATTGGGTAGTTAACAGCTAGGCCCATTGGGGAATTTCGGGATTTGGGGTATTTAAGGGCTATTAGGGTTAGGAATTTCGGTTTTTATTCCTTTTCCAGCCGCCACATACATCATAGAAACCCTAACAATGGCCTCCAACATCTAAAACGCCTCCAAATCACTTTCTAATTGAAGATTAGGCTAATCAACATCAAATCAAGGCAAAATAGCATCAAACTAAAGATAAAGGCTGTTGTGTGTATTGGAATTCGTGCCAAACAGAGAGTCATTTCAGATCTGAGTTTTATTTGTGGCAAAGGTGAGTGATTTGCATAGTTCCTCACTAATTACAGTTAATTAGGGTAATTAGTGTTAATTAGCGAATTCTTACATGATTAAATTCTAGAAAAATATTTATAAATTCTGAAATATTATTTTAGATCTCAGTTAAAAGTTTGGATTAATTTGGTTAAGTTTTGTTAATCCTACTATTAGTTGTTCTTAAACATGATTAAGGAGAAAATATGGGTTTTGGGTATGTTTGATCCGTTTTGACATATCATATTGTTGTTTTGGTGTTTGTGTTCAATTCAACATGTTGTTATGACTATATGGTATGCATTGTGATTGATTAGAAAAGTTAGATTGGTCGAAAACACCGTCGTATGGCATAAAATAGTCGCTGGAAGAGTTGCAGGAAACTGTCCAGAAACCGGATCGGATCGCCCCCTCTTTCTCCGACCCGAACCGCTCGTGGATGGTGGCCACGAATTGACCGCTTGCACCTGAAGTCCTCTGAACGATCCTCTCGTGAATGGTGACACGACCCGACCCGCTTCAGCTTGAGCACCACGAACCGCCTGGAGGAGCGAGTGACGACCTGATGCTCTGGAACTAGCACCACGACCCGACCTGCTCAAGAGAAGGAGCCCGACCCAAACCATTTCAGAAGCCCACAAGATGATGGCCAAGGGAGTTCACGACCTGGAGAGGTATCCACGAACCAATTCTCTGAACCGAAGCACCGCGCCTGGAGTGTCACGACCGAACCAGATGGAGAACGGACTTATGGATGATCACGATCTGAAGAGAAGTGAAGTGAAGAACCGAACCGATCCGGAGGAGACCAAAACCCGATATGCAAAGGTAGTCCAAATGAGAAGTTTGACTCGGGATCCAGTTGGGAACCAACGAGTCAACTTCATGAGTTGGGCTTTGCTTCGGGACGTGTGCAAAGGGGTTATTGACGTCCATAACTTTGATTCACCACCAAGACGGATGTTAGGATGCGGATCAGTGCAGTGGGATAATTATTACTCCATGGAGCAGAGTGATCATAGCAGGGCTATGAGCCAGTGCAGTGGAGTCATCATGACTTCATGGGGGCAGTGTGGACATAGCAAGGACTAGTGGCTATGGATCAGTGCAGTGGAGTTGTCATGACTCCATGGGGCAGAGTGATCATAGTGAGGAATAGGGTGATCAAAGTGGTGGATATCGTATGCTTTACACACTGAGTGAGAGATGTAAGGATGGATGCTATGTTTGATTGTTTGCCATCACTATGACATGCACACCCCCACCCCCGTATTATTTACACCACATGTTTAGTGGCACCTTATAGTATTGTACGGTATGATATGCTAACTCTTTGGTTGCAGGTCCATGTTCAGGTATTGTTTAGTATATATACCTGTTTTGTTCTGTTTTGCTGCTTATCGCTCATACCAGACTTTTTGTCTGACCCAGTGTTTTATGTCTCTTCTTAATACTCGGGGTGCTCATATGAGCAGACTAGAGGCAGCTTAGCTAGATATGCACGAGTAGCTGTACCGGAGACGAGCAAGAGGCTTCCAAGTATGATATTTATATTCTCCCTGTGTTATTGAAGGTCACTGCTTGGGCGTTAGTAGTGCACCTCCTTCTTTGCTTTCTTTTGCTTTAGAGACAGTTTGAAGTTGTAATAATTACATTGGATCATAAGCTGTATTCGGATTTCCGCTGCTATGATGGTTATGATGGTTTATTTTTCAGCTTATGCACTGTCTCGCCTGTTTTATATCAAAGTTATATTACTATTATATTTTATCCCATGTGCCGTGAGACATTTTACAGGTTCTGTGTCAGTTCTTCATCCTCTTTCTTTTCTTCTGACGACCGTCCCGTGCTAGCTGGACATGCGTACAGCTCACGTTCGTAGGAAATGTCGGCTAGTACGTAGCGGGCCGTCACAGTAATAAAACTCTGAACAATCCAGCGTTGTGAAGGACTGGACGTAGGAGTGATCCGAACCAGTATAAAATTTGGTGTGTTCTTTCCTTTTCTGCATTTTTATTTCTGTTTACTTTGCATCTGTGTTTGAATTTGTGTCTGTGATTGTGTTTATGGTGTTTAATTCATTCCGTTGTTTACTTTAGATTTTAGTTTTGTTTAAATTCTTACAAACACTATTCACCCCCCTCTAGTGTTTGCTTTGCCTGAACGATCCATTCCGCAGTCCCTAACACCATCGATAACCAATGATACTTTGGCATTTCACATCTTCAAGACATCATCATAGATGACTTCATCTTTAGTTCAAGCTACTTCTCGAACAATTCCATTATCATCCTCGCTCGACTCCCATCCTGAGTCAATCGATGGTCATATTGCAGTGCGCGTCACCCTATGACCAACATCACATCAATTCTACCTTGACCACTCCTTCTTGAGTTTACAATCAAAGTAATCATCCTACCTAAGTTGCATCTCTATCATCTGAAGTCCTTTTCTATCCAAACTTCACCAAGCGTCCTTAAGTATCCATGGCACCTTGCTCACCAAAAATGAGCTCCTCATCATGCATTACCATGGGCCGGTACTGATCCATCAAGCATGGCTCGGTACCCGTCCATCAACATATCAGAATTTTTCTAAGTGTTGGAGTCTTGTACATCCTTTCTTCGAAAATTTCCTATTGATCCATAGTGTCGAAGCACAATTTACTCCATTATATACTTACTACCAGTCCATCATTCAATCTTTGAATAATTTGCTATCGACTCATCCATACCACTAGAAAATTTGCATGCAGCCTCTAATCCAACTCCCAACTCCACATTCAAAGTTTCGAAGCCATCCAACCTACCCTGATGGATCGGAGCCGATCCGCTAGCATGGATCTATACCGATCCTCAGAGATAGCGTATTTTCGACCTAAAATTTTTAGGCCTCTTCCAATCATCCTCCAGAGCGCCTCCTTAAGTTTCTTCTGAATCTGATCACTTGAACCCCTAATTTTCTTTGATCTTCAATCCTAAGTTTTATGACAAATAATTCTAACAAACAGCTCAATCAATGCAAACAATTCAATCAAAACAAACAATGATTCATTAAATCTTGATTATTCAAAACATGAACATATCATAAACATATCATAAAACAATGGATCTATCATGATTTGGATCTAAACATATGTATGAACATGATTAATTCAACAAGTTATCATTTTACATTATTACAATTTGTTTTCCTAAGACGTCTAAATCTGAATTAGACATATATAATTAGTTCTAGGGTAAATTTGACATATAAACATGAATATGATCCTAATTTACTTATATAATTCGTAGTTTCCATGTGAGAGGTATTTATCACCTAACAATTTGAAGATCCAATGAAATACTAATGAACTTAAATCTAGACAGCAATGAAAATCCCCGAAATTGATGAAATATGATATGATATATCCTTCTCGGATGATGATCTAATCCTTGATGCAATAGGTGATGAATTAGAATGGATAGAATAAAGAATTAGGGTTTAGGTTGAATCCGGAGAATCATGGACACAAGCCTAAATGTTTGAATGAAGAGAGAGAGAAGTTGTAATCCTCTCCCCAAACCCCTTATTTATAGCATCTGGTTATTAGCCAAATAGGCTACATTAATTAGCCCATTATTTACTAATTAGTCAATCTAGTAAGAATTGAAACTTAAAACAACGATATCTCCTAAATCGTTAAACCAAATCCTTACCATGACCACTCTAGGGAATTTCCAACCGTCATTTTATTCCAATGAGACTGATTTCAGCATCTGGTTCGATCCCAATTGAAGTTATAGTTTAAACGGTAAACTCAAGAGAAAAATGATCACATTTAAGTTTGGTAAAAATCATGGAAATGTCTCGCATTCCCATGAACAACATGCTAAAATCTAGGAATGATGCGACCAATAGGGAATTAAATATAATATTTTACATCCTCCAATACGTAAAACACGGGTCGTTACAGATTCGTTCAACCAAATTTGGTCGAATTATCAAGGCTGCCAACATCTCTGGCTCTAAGTCCCATCTAGGTCTAAAATCATTATCAGCAATATAATCTAGTTGCTTCCACTCTAGGCACGTAGTCCCCAAACTATATCTCTTACTTAGCGCATCAACGACTGCAATACCCTTTCCCTGGGGATATGCAATATTCAAATCATAGTAAGCCAAGAAGTCTAACAATCGTTGTTGACAGAGATTTGAATCTTTTTTCGAGTAAAATATTTCAATGACTTGTGGTCGGTAAACAACTCGAATCTTTCTCCCAAAAAATAATGTCTTCACATCTTCAGTGCAAACAGAATCGTTGCCAACTCCAAATCATGCATGGGGTAACTCTTCTCATGTACGTTTAGTTGCCAACTGGCATAAGTGACTGTTTTACCCCCTTGCATTAACACGACGCCCAATCTGGTACCACAAGCATTGGTGTATATCGTCATCTCTTCATTTCCTTTCCGAATAATTAGCACTGGAGTAAACGTCAACTTTTCCTTTAGTGCAACAACCCACCTGGAATAAGCCTAAATTTCGACCTAGAAAAGACCTATCGAAACTTAGAGCCATTCAAAACGGGTCGTTGGTTCCTATAAGAATTACATTTTCATAGAATATATATACATAGATACTTCGGATGGAAATCTCACACTACAGAAAGAGGAGGTATAATACTAAAAATAAGATGTACCATTTATTTTAAAACCATAGAAATAAAACGGGCATAGTTACATCTGCTCAACATGTACATCAAATAGTTCATTCCCCCAGGTTTCCAAAACAAGTAAAGCAATAACTACAAGTAATAGCATAACAACTTGGTTTTCTTCATCGACTTTAAACATCACTTCATCCATGACTTCAACCCCATCTACTGACCTATTGGATATGTTGAGGAGAGGGGTCAGAACATAAAGTTCTGTGTGACTGAAATATGGTGTTACTTAATGTCCATACCATATATTTTTTAGCAGGTTAAATATGCCAAGGTATGTCTATGAAACACACAACAAACACCAAGTTTCTAACCAATTGGGTGGACATCTAAGTCAATCGCCCATTAGTGTTTTTAGGGCAAAGACCCAACGAGGTGGCATTCTCGATCACTTATGGCCCTATTAAAGGTGGATTCTTATGATCTCTTATAACCCTGAGGCGGACCTCTAGCCCTTTAAGACCCCGTCCTAATACGTTAACTATCTTAAGTCTATTCTCTAACTTGTAATATGAGAAGTAGTATTGTGAATGTTAATACTTAACTGATATTACGTAGTAGGACACTATGTCGCTTAAGACTTCCCTTAGAAAGTTGGTGAGCATACAATGGCTACATATCATTTCAATTACCAATCTGTCCCTAGTTGAGCCTTTACAAGTTTCTAGAGGAAGTGGACATCCCCATGAACTACCCTACTCCATTACCCTTTTATGCCTAACCACTTTTAGAGAAGGAGGACCCAAAGATATACTTCAAATCTAATAAGGGTGGTTCCCATGACTTTGCTTCCTCTCTAAGGAATAAACCTTCGGAGGGACCCTAGTCCTAACCACTTAAGACCCAAACTAGATAAAAAGTGAGTCATCCACTTAAGACCTTCTCAAGGCATAGTAAACCTTCCTATTTTCACATAGTAGACTTATATATATAGTTATATACATATATACACTAGACCTCCCATATTAAACCATATACATGTATATGCTGGATATGCCGGTTGTTTCTGGGAAGGCTTCTACTACAAGTTGGTTTAACCTCGTGTCTAGTGTACTAAGTTTTTCGAATGGCTCATGGCACCTAGAAATCTCGCATTAGTTGGGCCCAATTGTGGTTGCTAGATTTGTCGGTCAATCCCGGGTAGACTTCTACCACAAATGGCAACTAACCTCGAGTCTATATGTCACTATTTATATATATGTTAAGCCATTCTATATACGCAAACACAAGCAATCAATACACATTTATCATGGGGACATTTCAAATTTTAATTCTAACCTAAACACATTTATTACGTTAAATATAACGTTAATTAAGTCGATTACGTTTATATAAGTATAATAATAATATCGCCTGATTAATACAAATATTCGTATAAACGAGGAAACATTCTAATGAGAAGGTAATTGTCAAACTAGTCTAAATCAAGGTATTCAAGTTAGTTTTTCCATACTTTTACCGCTAGAACTTAGGCATGATGACATAATAGCAATATAACAAATAGCAGTGAATGGAAAAATGTACATACATATAATTTCAACTTGCATCCTTGGTTTGTTTGAATTATTTCAATACTGGATTAAAAATAGAGCATTACATACAACTGCACATGTATGTTTATAATTCCTGCTTTGTCTAATTCACCCCTTTTTGGGTATTATACATAAAATCGTTTATATTTGTTATATCTCGACGTGAATACATTTGTATTCAAAATAAAATCCAAACCTAACCAAATCATGAAATTCCCAAATCTAAACTCTTTTAGTTTACAATCAAATATTTGATAAAGGTGAATCATACAAAATAGAAACAGTTGTAGCAACACCCATTTTAATCTTTAACCCAAAATTAAAATCAAAAGTCTACAAAACCCAAATAATCATGACAATTCATACGTAAATAAAAGATAGATGATTTAAGGGTTTTAATGTTTCGTTGTCTAATTTCCAAATCCTCCTAGTCATATCTATCAACATGATAATCTAATAAAAACATGAATATTGTAACACCCTGAATTTCAGTTAATATTAACATTCACAAATTAAAGAATAAATAATCCCAGATGTGGGAATTAGGGGAAACGGGTTGCGCCATTGTGTTCGTCTTGGAAAAATATGCGAAATAGAGTCCGAGTTTTTGTAAATCGGAGTCCGTATGACCAAGTTATGGCCCAACGAAGTTCTCAGAAAATTCAAGTTTAAAAACAGTTTAAAACTAAAGCCAAATTCAAAATTCAACACACAGGGGGAAGGCGGGAAAACTCCCGCGCAGGCCAAGTCGACAGGGGTGTCGACTGCCCAGTCGACACCGCCCCAACCCATGTCGACTGCCCAGTCGACACGGGTGTCGACTTGGGTGCTCGACCAGGTTGGCCCGTGTGCAGTCTGAAGGGGTTTGGGCTGTGTTTTGGGGCTTGTGACGAGATCTGATGGCTCTAAACTAATCTAGGGTTAATCTAAGGGCCTAAACTACATCCTAAATCTATAAATACACCCTAAGACAACCCTAATCCATACTAAAAATAGATACAACGTCATCATGCCGTCAAAATGCAATTAGAAGGAGCCTCCATCAAATTTTAGAAGAAGATAGCTTCTCAAACCAACTTCTAATCAACTCTAGCAACTAAATCTTCTTCATAGGAGTGCTAATCAACAAGTTGTGAGTTTCTATGCCTTTAGCAAGCAATTGCTAAACTAATTATGATAGGATGTAATGAGGTTATGGTTATGAATGTGAATCAATGCAAGTTATGTTATCATTTGCTATGTGCTCATGATGTTAGTTATGCAAGTCCATGATGCTAGTTATGCAAGTTTTATGCTATATGTTCATGATGCTAGTTATGCAAATCACTATGATAAACATTGATCCATTATGACACCATGTTATGCAAGTTTGGTGTTTGATTATATGCAAGTTCATATATGACATGTTATGCAAGTTTGGTGTTTGATTATATGCAAGTTCATATATGACATGTTATGCAAGTTTGGTGTTTGATTATATGCAAGTGACATGTGCAAGTTTACACCTTTGTATGATATGCATACATATGCAAGCTTACCCCTTTGTATGTCATGCATATATATGCATGTTTACCCCTTTTTATGATATGAGTAACATATGCAAGTTCATCCCTTTTTAGACCTATGACACGTATGCAAGTTTATCCCTTTATGATAGGTCTATGACATGAACATCTATGCAAGTTACCCTCTTTATGACATATGTGATTCATGCAAGTTTGGGTTGATTATTTATGCTGGTTGTGTTTGATGCTATGGTCATATATGCAAGTTGACACCTTTAAAACCCATGTTGATGCTAATGTTATGCTAAGTTGAACCCATTGTATTTGTGATGAAGCTTCCCTTTTAAGTATGTCATGTTAGCGTATTACGTGGGGAACGATGGGGTTAATATTCATGTTAACAAAATTGTGGTGAAATTGGTGTGATGTTGCATACCATAAGTGGATGGACATAATTGAGTCAATTATGTACATCATTAAATTGGAATTAATTAGGGAAAATTAATTCAAAATATGGGGGTGATTAATTAGGTGTAATTAATCGACTAAGACACGAGGTTGGACCCTTTTGTAGCATAAGACTGCCCGGACACGACCGGCAAATCCAGCGGCTACAAATGTTTGGCCCAATGTGAGAGGTCTTAGGCATAAACTAAATGCGTGACAAGTGTAAAGACACGAGGTTAGACTCTGTTATGGCGTAAGGCTGCCCGGACCCGACCGGCAAATCCAGCTGCCATAAAAGACAGTCTAATGTGAGAGGTCTTTACAAAGGTTACGGTCTTAATCAATTAAGAAACACTTAACCAGATAAGCATGTAGTGGGGCATGAGGGGTTAAGTGGGTGCCTTGGGTGGCATGTGGAAATCTAGTGGCTGCCTTGGGTGGCAATATAAAATACGATTAGAATACTTAACCAAAGTGGAAACATGTAATTAAACATGATTAAAGGGTTAAGTGGGATACACTAGAGGGAGCAAGCTTAGGTGGGTAGCTTGTGGGGGCCCATTTCAACCAGTAACCCATATGTATCTTTGTGGGCTCGACCCATGTCGAGGACGGGACACACGTACTGTGTTGACTATAAGAGGCCAAAACGGGTTAGCGGTGGCAACGCAAGTCCAATGGGTTTCATATGCGTGTGTGGACCCGGGCTGGTAGGTAAGACGTTGTTGCATCGTGTAGGTATAAGCCGTGCACCGTTGGTTGTATCGGGTTGCCACTTTGGGGAGTGATACACCCAACTATGGGGCCAGCACAAGTATCTACGTTAGGGAGCCGATCGCTTGGGGAGTAGTGGGTACACCTAGTGGAGATAGGGGCAGACGACACCTATGTGGTCTGCTAGGGGTACACGAAACTACTAGTTATATTTTCTAAGTCCATGGGTGGGATCAACCTTTAAGTAGGAATGACTGGTGTGGTGCAGTGTAGTAAGTACCCTTGGGTGGGTAGATGCGTCTTTACCGATATCTTAGTTCTTCCTTTGTCTAGTTGGCTGCTTAGTGTAGTAATTTATCCCCAGTCGTTACCGTACCAAGTTTATATCATACCCTAATTACTTTAATAATTATATTGTTAACGCTGTAGGACTCGCTTAGACTTATGTCTGACCCCGTTGTTTTTATCTTTTTCCCAACCCTCAGGTTCTCAGAGTGGGCCTAGCACTAGTGGGCTTTGATCAGATTGCTTTATCTATCTTTTGGAGCTTGGACCGTTGATGTAAAGCTCAGCTTATCTTTTCTATTATGGCTATTAGTTATGTAGTGGGATTATGTACTTATGTTTTTATCAGGATGGATATTTAGTACTTGACTCTTGTTTTATGGTTTTGTAACCAAACATGTTTACCTTCTGCAGCAATGAAATGATGTTTTAGTTAACAAGTATTATTTATATCTGTCTTGTTGTAATTTTTCTGTTCTATATTCACTTAAAATACTCCACCGAAGTTAAGGCATTCCCTTAGTGAGTGACCTTAGCGGGTGTGGGGTGTTACACGTGGTATCAGAGCTGAAGGTTACCAGAACAGATAAAACTTTTAGAAAAACTATTTTTCTTAAAACATTTTTGAAAGAGTATTTTCAGAAACATGTCTTTAAGAGAAAAGTTTTTGAAAGGAAAGCATAATCCCCAATAGCCATATCTTTATCTTTCGAATTCTCCGTTTTGAATCTTTCCTTTTTCGTTTCAGCATGGCTGAAGATCTTAACTTTCTGGACGGTGTGACGATACCAGTATGGTATAGGAGATTGATGGAGGCTAGGGTCGCCGCTGCGGGTCCAGCAGATGTTCCTCCACCAGTTGCACCCGATCTTCCTCCCCCCCCCCTCCTCGCGCGGATACTTTTGCTAAGACTTGCAAGGAATTTAAGGCTATGGGAGGGAAAACTTTTCAAGGATCAGAAACTTTTGTGGAAGCTAGGGTTTGGCTTAAGGAAACAGAAGAGATGATAGATATCATTGAGATGGAAGAAGGAAAGAAAGTCAAGTTAGCTGCTTGGTTAATGAAGGGAGAGGCCTCGTTCTGGTGGGAGGTCACTAATGGAGAGCGCCCCGTTGACTCTTGGGCGGATTTCAGGCAAAGGTTTGTGGCAAAGTTTCTCTCAAGGGCGGAAGAAAATCTGTGTATGGAAAGGTTATTGACTCTAAAGCAAGGAAACCTATCAGTGAAGACACATTTCAACAAGTTTAATCAGTTGGCAAGGTTTGGCATAGACATGGTGAATACACCGGAGAAGAAGGCTTTGAGGTTCGTTAAGGGCTTGGATGAACCGATGCATGGATTGGCTATGACTCACATCCCTATGGGGGCCACCTTCGAGAAGCTAGTAGACATGGCACTTATGCATGAGGAAGAGAAGGGTCCCAATGCTAATAAGGCACCCGAGAAGAAAGGAGATCAGAAGAGACCTCAACAGCAACAGCAAAACAAGGGTGGGAAAGGCAACGGTGGCAAGGGAAAGAAGAAGTGCTTCAATTGTGGGACACCAGGCCACCTAAGCAAAGATTGTCGGAAGAAGAAGAAGACTGGCAGCTTGCACTATGGCGAAGCAGGGAATCTAGTGAAGGACTGCCCTAAGAAGGGGCAGAGGACGGGATCTACCTCAGGAGGACAGGTGCAGGCTCTTATGGCACCAGGTCAGGCAAGGGGGCAAGTTCAGGCTCTCGCGGTTCCACCGATTCAGGAAAGAGGTAGAACTATTTCCGTTGAAAGTCTGGTTTTTCTGTTTGATCATCCTGTCCGTACTTTATTCGACTCTGGCGCATCGCATTCGTTTATCTCATCATCATTAGTTGAGTTACTGCACTTAGACACCAGTCTAGTAGATGATCCCTTGGTTGTTTCAAACCCAATTGGGGGCTCCACTTATTTGTCCATGATATGTTTGGGTTTGAAGATTTCTATACTTAGCATTGATTTTAGATGTGATGCTTTTGTTTTGGGCTTCACGGGCTATGGGTTAATTTTGGGCATGGACTGGTTATCCAGTAATGGTGTCGTTCTTGATTGCAAAAGGAGAGTTGTTAGGCTCATGACCCGCTTGGGGAACACTCCCGAGATCTCTTGTAATCCCATGAATTCTGTAATGCTAAGTTATCTTGAATCGCTTGACGCTTCAGTCGAGAGTTTGCGATCTGTTAGAGTGGTCCGGGAATACTCGGATGTGTTTGAGGAGGTGAAGGGCTTACCTCCGAAGCGGGAGATAGACTTCCGAATATATATGGTGGATAATGCTAAGCTAGTATCTTTGCCAGTGCGCCACATGGCTCCTCGTGAGAGGAGGGAACTCCATAAGCAAGTAGGGGAGTTGCTTGAGAAGGGGTTCATAAGATAAAGTATATCGGAGTGGGGTGCTCCAGTAGTTTTTGCCACGAAGGCGGATGGGTCCCTCAGACTTTGTGTAGACTATAGAGAACTCAACAAGCTTACAAAGAAGAATAGACACCCATTGCCGAGGATTGATGATCTCTTTGATCAGTTGGTTGGCGCCTCGGTGTTTTCGCAGTTGGACTTAGCCACGGGGTTTCATCAGTTGAGAGTGGCTGAGGATAGTATAGAGAAGACTGCCTTTAGGACTCCGGATGGTTTCTATGAGTGGCTGGTGATGCCCTTTGGTTTGACGAACGCCCCTGCATACTTTGTTGATTTGATGAGTAGGGTGTTCAGGGAGTACTTAATAAGTTGGTGGTGGTCTTTGTGGATGACATCTTAGTCTTTTCTAAGAGTGAAGAAGAGCATGCCCCACATCTTAGGGAAGTTTTGGAGACTCTTCGAGCGCATAGCCTTAAGGCTAAATTCTCTAAATGTCACTTTTGGAGGAAGGAAGTGTGATTCTTAGGGCACGTGGTCTCTAAGGAAGGGATAGCTGTGGATCCCGCTAAGGTAGTATCCATCCAAGATTGGAAGGTTCCGAAGAATGCTACCGAGGTGAGGAGTTTCTTGGGGTTGGCTGGCTACTATAGGAAGTTTATCAAGGACTTCGCGAAGATATCAGCCCCATTAACTCGCTTGACGAAGAAGAATCTAGTCTTCACATGGGACGTAGATTGTGATGATGTGTTCCAACGGTTAAAGAGAACTTTAACCACAGCTCCAGTCTTAGTGTTGCCAGATGGGAGTAAGCCATTTGTTGTTTATACCGATGCTTGTGGTACAGGACTAGGCGCAGTCTTAATGCAAGAGGGAAGGGTAATGGCCTATGGGGGAAGGCAGTTGAGAGCGCATGAGAAAAATTACCCTACACATGATCTAGAGTTGCCCACTATTGATTTTGCGCTTAAGACTTGGTGCCATTATCTTCTTGGCGAGAGGTTCGAATTGTTCACTGACCATAAATCTTTGAAGTACTTGTTTTCTCAAAAGGATTTGAACTTAAGGCAACAAAGGTGGATGGAGTTCTTAGCATCCTATGATTTTGAGATAGCATATACCTCTGGCAATGGTAACATGGTGGCAGGCGCCTTAAGCAGAAAAAGGTTGTCTTTGAGTCCATTGTTCGTTGAACGACGAAGCTTGGAGTTTATCTCGATGTTTGACTTCAGACCTTCCGTTGACTTTACACCCGATTTGCTAGCATCCTTAGAGGTCAGACCTACTCTTTTGGGACGGATTGGTGAGGCACAGCGGGACGACCCACAGTTGGTTGAGTTAGTAGAGAAGCTCATAAGGGGGGAGTCGTCCAGCCATTTGAGTAGGTACACCCTAGACGATAGGGGGTGGTTGCGTAGAGACGGTAGACTTTGTGTACCGCAAGACGAGGGTTTGAGGAAGGCTATTCTTGATGATGCGCATCGTTCGAAGATGACCATTCATCCCGGTGGGGACAAGATGTACCAAGACATGAAGCGAGTTTTCTTTTGGGCCGGTATGAAGAAAGATGTGGCCGAGTATGTCGCTAGATGCTTGGTGTGCCAACAAGTGAAAGCGGAGCAAAAGAAACCCGGTGGGTTGCTTCACCCATTGGAAGTTCCGCAATGGAAGTGGGATAGCGTCTCGATGGATTTTATTGATGGGTTACCGAGAACGAGGAAGGGTAATACAGGATTTTGGGTTGTGGTAGACAGACTTACTAAGAGCACCCATTTCATACCCGTGAAGAGTAAGAGGACTGCTCCATGGCTAGCTTCAGTTTACCTTCGAGAGATAGTTCGATTGCATGGTGTACCTTCTAGAATAGTGAGCGATCGAGATCCCATCTTCACTAGCGAGTTTTGGAAGAGTTTGCAAGAGGCGGTAGGGACTCAGTTGTGTTTGAGCACCGCATATCATCCTCAGACGGACGGCCAGACCGAGAGGGTGAATCGTATTCTAGAAGACCTTTTGAGGCTATGTATCTTAGATTTTGTAGGTGCATGGGAAGAGCATCTTCCATTTGTGGAGTTCGCGTATAATAACAGCTTTCAATCTAGTATTGGTATGGCTCCATTCGAAGCTCTTTATGGAAGGCCTTGTCGGTCACCTACATGTTGGTGGGAATCTACGGATAAGATCTTGCTTGGGCCCGATATGGTTAGAGAGACTTCGGAAAAGATTGATTTGATTCGAAGAAGGATGAAAGCGGCGCAAGACAGACAGAAATCTTATGCGGATAAGAGGAGAACAGATCTTGAGTTTGATGTTGGGGACATGGTCTTTGTCAAAGTATCTCCATTACGGAATGTTGTTCGCTTTGGGTCCGTTGGGAAGTTAGCACCAAGGTTTGTAGGACCGTTTCCTATTAAGGAAAAGATTGGACAGATGGCATATAGAGTAGAGTTGCCCGAGAGATTTAGTGGTGTACATGACGTATTCCATGCGTCGCATTTGAGGAAGTGCCGACATGAGACCGCAGAGGTGGTAGAGCCGAGCTTGCTTAGAGAAGTGGAGGTAGAGCGTGATGCGACTATTCGACGAGCTCCTACTCGCATCCTTGGGTCAGAGATTAGAAAGTTGAGAAACAGAGAGGTTCAACTAGTCAAAGTGCAATGGGGAGATGATGAGAGCAACGCTACCCGGGAGACAGAAGCGAAGATGCGTTCACTGTACCCATTCCTTTTTGAGGGTATGTCTTTTAATTTCTCCTTTATCGTTTGTCTAGTTCTTGTCTTATCTTTAGTATGTCCTCTCATTAGTACCTTTGACCTTTAGATAGGGTAAACCTATGGTTGAAACATGTGTTTGAGACATGTTATGATTGATGGATGCGCGTGTTTGCAAGTGTTTGCTAGTGGTTGCTCGTGGATGCATATACACACACTTTAGACACTAGATTGGCTCAGTCACTTCATATTGCATATTGCATATAATTATGTGTAGGTAGCTATATTTATGGATGTATAATGGTTGTGTTATCATATGGATGATGCATTTTGGTGTATGATTGTGCACTCATGCAGAGATAGTATGTGTCGATAGGGTTCTTTCGCATACATATTGGATGCATGGCACTATCATGGTTTTCATTAAGGAGGTCAACTGAATCAGTAGACCGTCTGATTTTGCATTAGACAGGGAACATATACACACACTTTTTGCATCTGTTCATACAGCATTACAAACTTTAAGGACAATGGATGCCAGTGTTTGATGGTTTAGTAGATGGTTGTTTGGATGGTAGGATACGTTCTTCTGGACTTAGAGATTTCAAGGACGAAATCCTTTAAGTAGGGGAGAATGTAACACCCCGAATTTCAATTAATATTAACATTCAAAAATTTAAGAATAACTAATCCAGGATGTGGGAAATAGGGGAAACGGGTTGCGCCATTGCGTTCGTCTCGGAAAAATACGCGAAATAGAGTCCGAGTTTTTGTAAATCGGAGTCCGTATGACCAAGTTATGGCCCAACGAAGTTCTCAGAAAAATTCAAGTTTAAAAACAGTTTAAAACTAAAGCCAAATTCAAAATTCAACACACAGGGGGAAGGCGGGAAAACTCCCGCGCAGGCCAAGTCGACAGGGGTGTCGACTGCCCAGTCGACACCGCCCCAACCCATGTTGACTGCCCAGTCGACACGGGTGTCGACTTGGGTGCTCGACCAAGTTGGCCTGGGTGTAGTCTGAAGGGGTTTGGGCTGTGTTTTGGGGCTTGTGACGAGATCTGATGGCTCTAAACTAATCTAGGGTTAATCTAAGGGCCTAAACTACATCCTAAATCTATAAATTCACCCTAAGACTACCCTAATCCATACTAAAAATAGATACAACGTCATCATGCCATCAAAATGCAATTAGAAGGAGCCTCCATCAAATTTTAGAAGAAGATAGCTTCTCAAACCAACTTCTAATCAACTCTAGCAACTAAATCTTCTTCATAGGAGTGCTAATCAACAAGTTGTGAGTTTCTATGCCTTTAGCAAGCAATTGCTAAACTAATTATGATAGGATGTAATGAGGTTATGGTTATGAATGTGGATCAATGCAAGTTATGTTATCATATGCTATGTGCTCGTGATGTTAGTTATGCAAGTCCATGATGCTAGTTATGAAAGTTTTATGCTATATGTTCATGATGCTAGTTATGCAAATCACTATGATAAACATTGATCCATTATGACACCATGTTATGCAAGTTTGGTGTTTGATTATATGCAAGTTCATATATGACATGTTATGCAAGTTTGGTGTTTGATTATATGCAAGTTCATATATGACATGTTATGGAAGTTTGGTGTTTGATTATATGCAAGTGACATGTGCAAGTTTACACCTTTGTATGATATGCATACATATGCAAGTTTACCCCTTTGTATGTCATGCATATATATGCATGTTTACCCCTTTTTATGATATGAGTAACATATGCAAGTTCATCCCTTTTTAGACCTATGACACGTATGCAAGTTTATCCCTTTATGATAGGTCTATGACATGAACATCTATGCAAGTTACCCTCTTTATGACATATGTGATTCATGCAAGTTTGGGTTGATTATTTATGCTGGTTGGGTTTGATGCTATGGTCATATATGCAAGTTGACACCTTTAAAACCCATGTTGATGCTAATGTTATGCTAAGTTGAACCCATTGTATTTGTGATGAAGCTTCCCTTTTAAGTATGTCATGTTAGCGTATTACGTGGGGAACGATGGGGTTAATATTCATGTTAAAAAAATTGTGGTGAAATTGGTATGATGTTGCATACCATAAGTGGATGGACATAATTGAGTCAATTATGTACATCATTAAATTGGAATTAATTAGGGAAAATTAATTCAAAATATGGGGGAGATTAATTAGGTGTAATTAATCGACTAAGACACGAGGTTGGACCCTTTTGTAGCATAAGACTGCCCGGACCCGACCGGCAAATCCAGCGGCTACAAATGTTTGGCCCAATGTGAGAGGTCTTAGGCATAAACTAAATGCGTGACAAGTGTAAAGACACGAGGTTAGACTCTGTTATGGCGTAAGGCTGCCCGGACCCGACCGGCAAATCCAGCTGCCATAAAAGACAGTCTAATGTGAGAGGTCTTTACAAAGGTTACGGTCTTAATCAGTTAAGAAACACTTAACCAAATAAGCATGTAGTGGGGCATGAGGGGTTAAGTGGGTGCCTTGGGTGGCATGTGGAAATCTAGTGGTTGCCTTGGGTGGCGATAGAAAATACGATTAGAATACTTAACCAAAGTGGAAACATTAGTTAGAGCACCCCAGCAATGACGATTGGGCTAGAAACGGGAATGATCCACGTTTCTTTCTTCACTCGCGCCATAGCAACGTGAATTTGTGCGTGGAGAGAAATCAAAAGTGGGATTTGCAACGCTTTATTTTCTGAGCGTGGATCATAAACGGCGAAATGATTCCCATTTAGAGGAAAACAGGTAAAATTGCAGTGACCAAACAGGAAAATGATTTCCGTTTAGTATTCTTAATTTTTTTTTTTCAAGTTTGCTGCTGGGCGAGTGGGAGCTCTTCAGCTTTTTTTCTTTTTCTTTTTATACTCACGTTTTATCTCCTTCTACTAGAAGTGCTCTTAACCCGAAAACTTATACCCATTTTGAAATGGAAAGTATTTGCATACACAAATCATCTGTTTTTTTTTTTTCATTTTTTTCTTTTACAGTAGTTCATAATACATTATATTTTAAAATGTATTTTGAAATACAGTGAACAGAAGATTAGGCTTTCTTATTTTGTTTAGAAAATTAGTTAACAATATTCATTATCTTTAATTTCGCTGTTTCATCCGTCAAATGGAGAATCCTTAAAAAACAATTATAATTCAATAATTTAAAATTGAATGGAACACAATATAATGTTTCAAATAGTATGAGAGGTAGTTAATGCGAATTGCCAACCAACTGGAAAATTCAATGACAATCAGTGACAAAGGTCGATTACTGCATCTGTTCAAATTAATCTACGGCTCTGAGTAGCCAGTATGGCTTATATGTGAATATCAGAGTGCAAAAGACATTGGTGTTTTAGTGCGTACGTAATATATATATATATATATATATATATATATATATATATATATATATATATATAGGCAAGCGTTCCGCGACACCCCAAAAAACCCTGATTTCCACCTCTCATTTATATTAAAAAAAGTGAGTGGGAAGTGAGAGAGTTAGTAGAAGGAGAGAGAAGGGGAGTTAGTGGGAAATTAGTGGTGGGAAAGTGGTAGGCTAAAGAGGTGCTCACTATTTGGGGTGCCATTGAACCTGCCTCATATATATATATATATATATATATATATATTGTAGTAGTAGTGGAAAATAGTTGAATAGTTGTTGTGGATAGATGAATGAAATAGTTGAATAGTTGAAAAAAAATTGATGGAGAAATTACTCAATGGTTTTTTTGTTATACAACTTTATTGCTTTGAGATTGTAGTACACCATTACAATGTGCCTCTTCTTCTATTTATAGGCATCTTACAATAGTTTTTTATTATTTAGAATACTCTAGATTTTACATTCTAGACTTATCAAGTAATATAACATATTACAATTTATTAATTCCTTTGGAGTTCTCTAGAAATTTGTAGCACATTTAATACTCCTCCTTGATGCAAATTTCAGACACTCCAAACATAGTTCGAAGTTGCTCAAATCTTGCTCTTGGCAGTGCCTTTGTGAAGATGTCTGCAACTTGATCTTCTGTCCTGCAGTACTTGAGCTGAATTTCTTTTGCGCTTCTGCATCTCTGATGAAGTGATATTTGATAGCTATATGTTTAGTTTGACTATGATGAACTGGATTCTTTGTCATTGTTATTGCTGATTTGTTGTCACAGTAGATTGTAATAGGTTGTCCTTGATGTTCACCCATATCTTCAAGTATTCTCCGTAACCATATAGCATGGCTTGTTGCTTCAGCTGCTACCACGTATTCTGCTTCCGCTGTTGATTGTGCAACTGTTGCTTACTTCTTCGATGCCTATGAGAATATTCCTGATCCAAGTGAAAAGGTATAGCCTGGTGTGCTTTTCATGTCATCTACCGATCCAGCCCAATCACTATCAGTGTAGCCAACCAATTTTGAGTTGGTCATGCTTTTGTACAATATACCAAACTCCTTTGTTCCTTGTAAGTACCTTAAAGTTCTTTTGGCTGCTCCAAGATGAATCTGACTTGGACTCTGCATGAATCTTGATAAAAGACTTGTAGCGTACATAATATCTGGTCGCGTAGCAGTAAGATATAATAGGCTTCCAATCAAGCTTCTATAGCGAGATGCATCAGCTTTTGGGGATCCATAATCTTTTTGCAACTTCTCATTTGTTACGAGTGGAGTAGCTACAGGTTTGTAATCATTCGTTCTGAATTTCTTCAATAGTTCTTCAGTATATTTCTTTTGAGAGGTAAATATCCCTTCTTTATGTTGTTTCACCTCGATGCCAAGAAAATAATTCATCAAGCCAAGATCGGTCATTTCAAATGTTTTCATCATGTCGTCTTTGAATGCAGTTATCATCTTCGTATTGTTTCCCATGTAGATAAGATCATCTACATATAGAGAGACAATGAGAGTATCATACTGACCTTGTGTCTTGATGTATAATGATGGCTCAGTCTTGCTCCTCCTAAATTCTTGATTAATGAAGTATTGGTCAATTCTATTGTACCATGCTCGAGGTGCTTGCTTCAGGCCATATAAAGCTTTTCTTAGTCTTAGAACTTTGTCTTCATTGCCCTTACTTACAAAGCCTTGCGGTTGCTCCACATAAATCTCTTCTTCTAATACTCCATTTAGGAAGGCTGATTTGACATCTAGTTGAAAAACATTCCATCCTTTCTGAGCTGCAAGAGCAACTAAAGCTCTAATTGTGTCCAGACGTGCAACTGGAGCAAATGTCTCATTATAGTCGACTCCATATTGTTGTAAGTAGCCCTTTGCTACGAGCCTAGCCTTGTGTTTTTGTATTCAGCCATCTGGATTTAGCTTTGTCTTATAAACCCATTTTACTCCAACTATTTCTTTATCCTTAGGATAATCTACAAGCTCCCAAGTTTTATTCTTCTCAATCATTTTGATCTCTTCTTCTATTGCTTTGACCCATACTTCTTGCTTAGATGCTACTTCATAGCTTTTGGGTTCAAATATAGCCATGTTGCAAGTTTCATATATATCTACCAAAGATCTAACTCTTCTTGGAGTAGACTCTGGTGAAGAAGTTTGTTGTTGAGGAGGTGAAAGGGGCATACCTGGTTCTTCTGTTGGTTCTTCCATATCTTCCACATCTTCATGAGATTGATGTACTGGAACAAAAATGTTTCTTTTCTCAACTTTTTGTTCATCCCAATTCCAAGAAGCATTCTCATCAACCTCGACATCTCTACTAATCGTCAGCTTCTTTGTTTGCAAGCTATAAACTCTATACCCTTTCGATTGTGTGCTATACCCCAGAAAGATTCCTCGTATGGTCTTCTCTTCTAGTTTGTGTCTCTTTTGATCTGGAACATGTATATAGCATATAGATCCAAAAACTCTTAGATGATTGGCTGTTGGCTTTCTTCCACTCCATGCTTCTACAGGAGTCTTGTCTTCAACTACTCTAGTTGGACATCGGTTGAGTATATAGACAGCAGTGTAAACTGCTTCTGCCCAAAATGTGTTTGGTAATCCCTTCTCCTTCAACATTGATCTTGCCATATCTATGACTGTGCGATTTTTTCTTTCAGATACTCCATTTTGTTGTGGAGTATATGCAACTGTAAGTTGCCGCTCAATTAGGGGTGTCAAAATATGACCCAACCCGTTTACCCAACCCATTTACCCTATCCACAAATGGGTTGGGTTAACCCATTTATGAATTTTATTAAATGGGTAATGGGTTGGGTTGACCCATTTTTAAAAGGGTCATAAATGGGTAACCCATTATACCCATTTATAAAAAACTTAAAATCTAAAATTAAAAACACACATTTATAAAAACTTAAAATTTAAAAATTAAAAATGTCAAAATTACAAAACAACCCTTTATTTTGGAAAAAGTGAAAAAATGGAAAATTTAAAAAATTCAAGAAAATTACAAAATGAAAGGTAAAAAAAGAATTATTTTAAAATAACGATTTTTAAAGCTAGAAGGACCAAAATTACGAAAATGCCCTTCATATTGAAAAAAATGAAAAAATTTCAGAAAATCCAGAAAATTACGAAATGAAAAGTTAAAAAAGAATTAATTTAAAATAACGATTTTTAAAGCTAAAAGGACCAAAATTACGAAAATGCCCTTAATATTGGAAAAAGTGAAAAAAATGAGAAAATTTCAGAAAATCCAAAAAATTACGAAATAAAAAGTAAAAAAAGAATTATTTTAAAATAACGATTTTTAAAGCTAAATATGCTAAAATTACGAAAATATCCTTCATTTTGGAAAAAGTGAAAAAAAATGAAAAAATTTCAGAAAATCCAGAAAATTACAAAATGAAAAGTTAAAAAAGAATTAATTCAAAATAACGATTTTTAAAGCTAAAAGAACCAAAATTACGAAAATGCCCTTCATATTGGAAAAAGTGAAAAAAATGAAAAAAATTCAGAAAATCCAAAAAATTACGAAATGAAAAGTAAAAAAAGAATTATTTTAAAATAACGATTTTTAAAGCTAAAAATGCTAAAATTACGAAAATACCCTTCATTTTGGAAAAGGTGAAAAAAAATGAAAAAATTTCAGAAAATCCAGAAAATTACAAAATGAAAAGTTAAAAAAGAATTAATTCAAAATAACGATTTTTAAAGCTAAAAGAACCAAAATTACGAAAATGCCCTTAATATTGGAAAAAGTAAAAAAAATTCAGAAAATTACGAAATGAAAAGTAAAAAAAGAATTATTTTAAAATAACGATTTTTAAAGCTAAAAATGCTAAAATTACGAAAATTCCCTTCATTTTAGAAAAAGTGAAAAAAATTCAGAAAATTACAAAATGAAAAGTAAAAAAAGATATTTTAAAATAATGATTTCCAAAATAATAAATTTTTTGGATTTTTTGAAATTTATTTATTTTCACTTTTTTCAGCATGAAGGGCATTTTCGTAATTTTGACATATTTAGCTTTAAAAATCGTAATTTTCGAGTAATTCTTTTTTTACTTTTCATTTCGTAATTTTCTGGATTTTTTAAAATTTATTTGTTTTTTTTTCACTTTTTTCAACATGAAGGGCATTTTCGTAATTTTGACATATTTAGCTTTAAAAATCGTAATTTTCGAATAATTCTTTTATTACTTTTCATTTCGTAATTTTCTGGATTTTTTAAAATTTATTTATTTTTTTCACTTTTTTCAACATGAAGGGCATTTTCGTAATTTTGACATATTTAGCTTTAAAAATCGTAATTATCGAATAATTCTTTTTTTATTTTTCATTTCGTAATTTTCTGAATTTTTTAAATTTTTTTTTTTCAACATGAAAGGCATTTTCGTAATTTTGACATATTTAGCTTTAAAAATCGTAATTTTCGAATAATTCTTTTTTTACTTTTCATTTCGTAATTTTCTGGATTTTCTAAAATTTATTTGTTTTTTTCACTTTTTTCAACATGAAGGGCATTTTCGTAATTTTGACATATTTAGCTTTAAACATCGTAATTTTCGAATAATTCTTTTTTTACTTTTCATTTCGTAATTTTCTGGATTTTTTAATTTTTTCACTTTTTTCAACATGAAGGGCATTTCCGTAATTTTGACATATTTAGCTTTAAAAATCGTAATTTTCGAATATATTTTTTTTACTTTTCATTTCGTAATTTTCTGGATTTTTTGAAATTTATTTATTTTTTTCACTTTTTTTCAAAATGAAGGGTATTTTCGTAATTTTGACATTTTTAACTTTAAAAATTTAGCATTTGTTTTTATTTGCTAAATCAACTTTAGATACCTGGGTTAAATGGGTAACCCACTTATTAGTGGGTTGGGTTACAAACGGATTGGGTAATAAATGGATCAAAGAGAATGGGTCATAAATGGGTTGGGTCAAAACTCGACCCAACCCATTTAGACCCAACCCAACCCATTTGACACCCCTACGCTCAATGCCTTCATCATCACAAAATTTATCAAACTCATAGGAGTTGTACTCCTTACCACAGTCACTACGAAGCCTTTTTATGCGTTTTCCATTTTGATTTTCGACAAGAGCCTTAAACTTCTTGAATATTCCAAAGACTTCTGGTTTTTCTTTAATGAAGTAGACTCATGTCATTCTAGAGAAATCATTAATAAAAGGGATGAAATACCTGTTGTTATGGAGTGAAGGTGTTCTCATCGGTCCACAAACATCAGTGTGAATTAACTCCAACAAGTCTTTTGCTCTCCAAGTGCTTCGTGATGGGAATGATGATCTGTGTTGCTTTCCGAGAATACATCCTTCACAGGATTCATTATTTTCTTTTATATATGTAAAATCTCTCATCATATTCTTTTGATATAACAATTTCAAGGCTTGAATGTTGAAGTGGCCAAATCTTCGATGCCATAACCATGAATCATCAACTTTTGCTTTCATGGCTATATTAGTAGCGCATTTAAAACTTATTGGAAAACTTCTATTTCTCTTCTCCATTTTTACTTGGGCTATCTCTAGTCTTTTATTGTTGTTGTCATATATTTTGCAAATGTCTCCTTCAAAGTGAAGAGCATAGCCCTTCTCCATCATCTGGCCAATGCTCAACAAATTTTCTTTTAGATTTGGAACTAGTAAAACATCTTTGATTATTTTTGTACCTTTCTTTGTTTCCATCATAACAATGCCTCTGCCTTTTGATTCTACGACAGTGCCATTCCCCAGTCGTACCTTTACTTTGACAGAATCATCAATATCCTTGAAGATGCTCCCATCTTTAGCCATGTGATTGCTACAACCGCTATCCAGGTACTAGTTTCCTCCACTTTCATCACTGGAATCTTGGGTAGCATAAAAAAGATGTTGATCTCTATCATATTGATGTTGTTCTCTGTCATGCTCTTCGACAAAATTTGCTTGATGCTTATTTAGGCTGAAGCAATTCTTCTCCAAATGTCCATATTTCTTACAGTGTCGACATTGTGGCTTTCCACGATTCCGACAGAACTTCTCCAAGTGATTTGTCATCTTACAAATTCCACATAGAGGATATTTATCTTGTTTATTCTTTGAGAAATTTTTAGAATTTTCTCCATCATTCTTATTTTCTCCATATCCTTTATTTTGGAATGATAACTTGAGTTTCGACTGAAAGGCATTTTCAATCGAGTCTTCATCATGTCTGCTCATTCTTTGTTCAAATGCTTCAAGGGAGCCCATTAATTCAGTCACCGTTAAAGTGGACAGATCTTTAGTTTGCTCGATCGTAGTCATGATTGGGTCATACTTCCGGGGAATTGAAATTAAAATTTTCTCAATAATCCTCTTGTCAAGAATATTATCCCCATAAGCTCTTATTTGACTAACTATTTCTTTTATTTTGGAGTAGTAATCTTTTACGGTCTCCGGCTCCTTCATTTTTATTAATTCAAACTCACGCCTTAATGTTTGAAGTTTAATGGCGCGTACCTTTGCACTTCCTTGAAACTCCTCCTGCAATGTAGTCCATGCTTCTTTGGCGTTTGAAGCTCCATTATTCTAGGAAAGATAGCGTCGGTCACCGCTTGTTGTAGAATACTTAACGCTTTTGAATATTTTAGTTTATTTTCCTTTACCTCCCTTTTGTGAGCTTGGCTAAGAGTCGAAATATCTTCAGGAATAGTGAACCCTTCGTCTACAATATCCCATAGATCTTGAGAGCTAAAAAATGTCTTCATTTTTACGCTCCAAAAATCATAATTTTCACCAACAAAAATAGGGATGGGAATTAATGGCGATTGAACAATGTTTGCCATAGCTTACAATGGTTGGAATTTTTTTCGCCCAATATGCGAACGAACGAGGCTCCGATACCACTTGTTAATAGTTGTAGTAGTGGAAAATAGTTGAATAGTTGTTGTGGATAGATGAATGAAATAGTTGTATAGTTGAAAAAATTTTGATGGAGAAATTACTCAATGGTTTTTTTGTAATACAACTTTATTGCTTTGAGATTGTAGTACACCATTACAATGTGCCTCTTCTTCTATTTATAGGCATCTTACAATAGTTTTTTATTATTTAGAATACTCTAGATTTTACATTCTAGACTTATCAAGTAATATAACATATTACAATTTATTAATTCCTTTGGAGTTCTCTAGAAATTTGTAGTACATTTAATATATATATATATATATATATATATATATATAGGACGGTTCTAGAGCACCCCTATTTTGTAGCATCCTTTTGCCTTTCATTGTGATCCACTCATTTATATTTAAAAAAGTTAGTGGGGGAGGAGAGGGTTAGTGGAAGGAGAGAGAAAGAAGATTGTGTAGTGGAAATTAGGGTGGCTAAAGGGATGCTACACTATTTGGGGTGCTCTTGATCCTACCTCATACACACACACACGAGTGCAAACTACACTACATTCTTTGATATAAACGAGAGTCTCAAATTAGAATGTAAAATGGAGTGCTTTATTTCTGAGGTGCAATCGGACGCTTACCCTAAATGGAGTGCTTTACATTCTTTGATATTATAAAGTTTCACTCACTGTTCTAAACTTTGTATGTAACAATTTTTTACTTTATCTACTTATGGTGTCTTTATCATTATTGATGTATTCCTAAATGGGAATCAGTAACATTTCCCAAGTTATATTTGTTGTCTGCAATGTGAAAATATCAAATGATGACACAAGCATTGTAAAAAAGGTCACTATTTGCCATTTATTTTTAGTGATTTTCACGCAACAGACATGTTAATTAAGACAATTAATTTTGAAGCATGATAAAGGAACTCTAATTTTTATCACAAGGAGGCTTTCACGATGGTTAGTCAGATTAGGACATAGGGTGGTTGAGCGTAACGTTTAAGTACGTATTTTTTGTGTGTGTTGAGGATGGCCAAACTTTTTACCTCTCTCGTAGTTTTTAGGACACTTTACTATTAATTTTTTGGTTTTAGAAATTTAGACCATGGTTAACAGTAGCTTACTAAAATATTCTTTTATTTCAGTTGACAATTGTTGACACTAATGCATGTTTTAAAAAATAATATGATTTGACTTCTTATTATTTGTCAGTCACAATTACTAGAAAGAAAATTATAGATAGAGTTATTTTTTATCATTACCCTTTTAACAAAATAATTACGTATACCATTCAGCCAATTAATACAAATAAAACCAAATATAAAATGTATAACTATGGCTACAAATATTACTGGCCATAATATAAAAGATATATTTGGTTTCATTTTTGATAACACATAACATACCTATAAATACTTTTATATCGTTCTAATTATTTTTCTAATCATATATATTGTAGTTTCGTAACCCATATTTTTCTAGTCCACGGAAATAACGCCAAAACATAGTTTGTTCGGTCCGTAACCATTTGAATTTCCACAAAAAAGGACAAGCAAAAAACTCTGCATAGAGAAAATATGAACAAGGAAGCTGTATCAAAGAAGAGGTATATACATATATACACAAGTATATACACATATGTACACATGTATATACACATATGTGCATAGAGAAAATATTGTTTAGTTGTAAGATTCTTGGTAGCCCGCAAAGCCAATACTTGCAGCAGCCATTCTCGATAGCAGGCAAGGAAGCTGTATCAAAGAAGATGTATATACATATATACACATGTATACACACATATGTATTTCTTCTGCTTTCTTATTCTTTAAATCTATTTTCATTTACATATATCACAACGGTGTCGCAACCGTGCAAAACAGTTGTAAAAGATTTTAGTCTATTACAATTTCTTAATATACGACGGTTACCCCACCGTTGTAAAAAGTAATTTACAACGGTTTTCTATCATTGTAATATGGTCAATTTGTTGTAGTGGTAGCGTTTCTAAATAATTTGAATAATTTGCAAGGAACAACACAATAAATATTAAACAAAATGATGTCGTCTTTCCATAGCTATGTACTACAGCACAAAAATTGCTACCGTAAAATTGCACTATAAAAATAATAATATACGTAAGTGTTGCGAAATAAACAAAATCATATGGAATAAACAAGAGAAGAAACCAATAAAGGAAGGAAGGAAAATGATTTATTCACGACGGGTTTTTAGTACATCATTTCTATTACATATAAGCTCATTTGTATAAAGACTTTAGAACTTGATATAGAACTTATCGCACGATATGAGACAAAATAGAAACATAAGAAAATCCAATATTACATCAATAATATATTCATTCTTTTATAAATATTATAATACCCCCATGAATTTGCGTCTTAAAAATCCTGAATGCTCTGATAACATGAAGCTATCCCTTTTGATGCATATATAATGATTCATTCCCCTATATTATCTAGCTTTTGTGTGTGTGTGTGTGTGTATATATAAAAATATATGTGTGTGTTTTTATATACATACATACATATATATATATATGTATATTCAGTTGATATAGATATTGTTTATTGACTTATTTAAAACAAATTAGGAAAACCTAATAGGAAGAATCTTTTACTATGAAATGAGTGAACTTGTAACATCACGGTTATCATTCTAAAAATGATATTCTTACAGAGTTCGATACTTAATGGTCAATATAGTACCTCACTAAAAACTTACTAAGAAAAACTCAATGTGGAATTTTTATGAAAGAAAAAGAGTATAAAGACAAATTTAAATATCTTATTTCATCAAAACAAGTTTTATACTTCTGGATCAGTACAATAACTCGTTAAAAATTTATTACAAAAAACCCAGTGAGAATAATCTTAGTGAACGAAAATGAATATAGTACGACGTATGTTAACACTTTATTGTATAAAAAGAAGATTGATATTTCCACATAATCAAGATACTGCCTCGTTAATATTGTGACGATCGAGATTTTTCATCCCTTGGAGATCGATGCACGAGCACGAGCCGCAAGTCTAAGTCTTGAAAAACCACGAACTTAAGGGAAAAAGAAGATAAAGAGTGAGAAGTGGAAATAAGAAGGTCAGAACAGAAGAAGAGGCAATGTAACACACCACTTTCCTTAATGTCACCCGTATGAGGATTCATTAAGCAAATATGAAGCATTGTAGGTGTAAAGACATTAAAGATCATAGAGACTAAGATTTCACAAGACATAAAGTAATAAATTTACAGCAGAAGAAGAAGCTTATATATATTTTATAGAATACAAAACCATATTTGTTTCATTAATCCAAATAGTTACAGAATATCATGTCTCAAAATTCTAGTCAAAAACAATATTAGAGTAAAATAATATTATCCCTATATAGTCAAAAAAATAAAGCCTAATCTTGGAAAGAGAACGGGAAGTAATTCGTCTTGCAGAAATCCATCACAACAAAGCTAACAAAGAAATCTGAAATATATACTTTCTCCCTGTAAGCTTGGGGGAAAGAAAAGAAAAACGAAGAAAGTAAATGGGTCAGACATAAAGCTTGGTGAGCTGCTGTGATTACCAGCTCGACTTGCTAAGTTAAGTAAAACTGATAAATAGTGGTTTTAGTATCATAAAAGGGTAAGTTTCTGTATATATCTAAAGGTGAATAATAACTGGTATGAACTAATAATAAGGACTGACTATTTTGATAAAAAGACAATGATAATCAACAACAACAACAATAATAATCAAATCAGACAGATTGACTATTTTGCACTTCTGCAGATTCTGACAGAAACAAGTAATTAGGAGGGATTTTTCCTAATGCTACCCATCGATCGGCTCGCTACAAACACAAATAGCCTTTGCCAGCCATGGCAGCTGGGGATATCATTCCCGAACCTGTCAACTTTAAAGATCCAGACCTACCCGCTGGTGTTACAGCGTCTTGGTTTCCCGTATCGGACTCATGCACGCTCATGACTCCGTCGGAACGCGCTTGTATCCACCTTGAAGATTTTGAACCTCTTACAATCCAAATCAGTAAAGCGTGCTCTGACCCCTGCCTAGTGCGAGTCCCCTATATGATACCAACATGGATACTAACTGATACGTGTTCCAAACAACAGCAGAATTGACACAAGCCACCCCTACGCTTGATCCGCCAAGTAAACTAGGATTTTAGGAGTCCAAAAACTAGATATAAACAGCAGGCATGGAACCTCTTAGCTTATTAGTTAAACATGGTTAACTTAGCAGGTTTAAGTTTATTAATAAGCATGATTGTAAATGACATTTCCTATTAAATATTAATCTGTGTACAACCCTTCCCCAAAACAGACATGCACCTACTTAGATGTATCTAGATTACAGTAATAAGTTTTAATTAATTTACATGTGATTCTCACATCTTCCCATGACATATTTATTTAATATTAAATTAAGTATAATTCACATGTTTCCCTTTACATGTTAATTTCCAATTAAATACCATTAAATTTAAATAACATGTTTTCTCATACAGATTACTTAATGTCCTATTAAGTATAACTCATCCTGATTAACACGTTTCCCAATAAGGTTACTTAATGTCATATTAAGTACAGTTAACATGTTTTTCGTATTAACGTCAAATTAACGTACTTTTCAAATTAACGTCAAATGAATATGTCTTCCGTCTTGATGTCAATTGAACATATTTTCCAATTTAATGTCAAACTAACATGTTTACAATTTTTTTTTCAAACAACATGTTTTCCAAATGAACATAAATGTCTAATCAACATGTTTTCCCAAATCAATATCAGATGAACATAAACATCAAATGAACATAAATATCTAATTAACATGTTCACTTAACATGGTCCCATTCGTTCCGTCCTAGTATGCTCCCACTCTTCCAAACACATCACCCACTTCTTCCTTCCCACTTCACTATAAACAACAAACCCATCGTTTTCTACTTTTTCCTTTTATCCATTTCCAAAACTACGCTCATGAAATAATGTCCTCGCCGCCCGTTCTCAGATCATCTTCACCACCGCCTCGAGGCGATGACGAAAACTGCCAGCGACGGTGAATTAGAAGGCACCAGCGTCAAGTTTTGATGTTGAATTGAGTAAAATCATCTCGATTGATTCTAGTTTCGAGTTTAGTTCGGTAGAAAACTGAATAAAACTGGAATTAAAACCCCACCTATCAGTCTATTTCGAAAAATTAAAGAATTCTTGGACTTGCGGAAATTAGGGTTTGCGATAGGATTGGAGGAAACAGTGGTAAGAAATGGGGCATGAGAAGAGGGAGTGCGTGAATTTATATGCAGAAAGAAAAATCATTCATCTTCTCGTGGATTAGACAGTCCAGCTCGACCCGTGTGGAAAGAAGATTGGGCAACTTAAAAGTCTTTTTTACAAAGAAATGCAGAAACGGACCAGATGCAAAGTGGATCTAGCGGATTCGATCCGAACCGAAGCATGTTGGCCGACTCAAAGACTATGATAGCTTATGAAAAATGAATAAATAAGGATAAAAGCAATAATCATGATTTATGCGAGTACACATTGAAAGGATTACCTGGAGAAAATTGCTTGGGCCTTAAATGAAGTCTCAAAGTTACTGAAACCAACAGAAATAATTCTTGATCTCAGGAGGTATTTATAGGCTCTACAGATACCAAAAAATACGACTCCATAAAGAATCACAACTCTACCGGCAGACAGAAGTAACTATTGATTAACAACGATTTAAGATGGATAGAATGGCAACTTCAAAGCACGTCCCATCGTGTCCAATAGAACGTACTTCGAGGGGGAAAATGTTAGCCTACTTTTGGTTAGGCTACACAAAGCTAAGGAATTATTCAACAAATGTATTTAAGGACAACGGGTATAGCAGGAAGTTTCCGGATCGGTTCAGATCCCTCAAACTGAATCCCCTCTCTCTTATACACACGTGAGCCAGAAGACCAACTCTAGATGATGCTTCCGGGTCGGTTCGATCTGTTGATGCCTGATCCGAACCGACACTTGAGACTGTAACTGTTACACATCGTGTTCCTGCAAATCCGGAACGATTACCATCCATGCACCCACGTTCCTGATGTGCTGTCATTATCTCAGAGCTCCCAAATCCGAAGTTTATGGGATAGACCCGACGTGGCACCCGAACCGAAGGGAATTTTTGCCTATAAATACACCGCCAAGCACCATTTTCAGGGATCGTTTTGGCCAATTATTCACACCTACTCCATCACCAATGAATTTCTTCTATTATCTCAGATTTTACCTAGAATCTTTTAGGATACTTCAAGGAAACTGAGAGAAATTATTGATTGTACTTGTGAGATCGAGTGGATATCGTTATTGTACTTATATTTAATTCATTAATCAAACAAGTATAAAGTGGACGTAGGCTTGCTAACGCCGAACCACTATAAATCTTGTGTTCTTGTTGTTTCTTGCTCTATTTTCTTAGAGTTATTATTTAATTGGGTGTTGGAACCACTTTTTGGTCTAACAAACTCGATCATTTGGCATGTACTCTTGGACCATTTAAGTCCACATGCACACAATTGGTTAATGAATCGAGTCAGTTTGATCGAGCAAGATTCCGAAAGCGTGTACGTTTGGTCATGGCCATAGTTCGGGCGCAAGACCGCGTAAGTTGGTCATCGAAACGTCGTTCAATTGAGGCTTGATCATTTGACATGTTCCGCAGAATCATTTAGATTTCGTAAGAACACTAATGTTCAACAATCAAAGCTGGTTCCAATGGTCGAAGCTTCGAAAACTCGTATATGCAATCGTCGCTGTAAGGGTAAAACATAACATGCATTGTGGCGTATGATCATGTAGGTTAGCTTTCGTAGAGAAATTTAACTTAGATGTCAAGTGCATATACTAGGATGGTTGAACACCTGGTGAGTACACGAGTGGTCATTCAGTCGAGATTGATCTGGCCATCAAGGCTTTGAAGACAAATGAATATGGCCATAACAAGGTTTATAATCCAGAATTTCGATCCCGTTTGGAGTATGCCGATCCCAGAGTTGACTTTATTTCCTCTCTTTTCTCCTTCGCCTAGAAAATCAACCAAGGTATGAGGGATACGAAATGTAACACGCGTCTCTCGGATACTCGAGTTCATTTTAGGTTTCGGGGAGAAGAAAAGAGTGATACAGAAAGTAAGATTGTTCCAGGGATCAACACTCTGGAATGTGGAGTGGTAGATTTCGGGAAAGGGAAGCAGGAGTTTGAGGAAAATTTGCCAAGTATTTGTGGATGCAGAATTGGATTTCGTATCCCGGGAACCTATTAAATTTTCCAAGTTTTTCGGGAGTTTGAAGTTAGATTGAGAAACATGACAACTTAACGAGTGCATGGGAATATGAAATGTAATTTCATACTCTGACGACTTTGTCGAGTTCCCATGTTTCTTTTGATTTCGAACTCAAGCCTGCAGACTTGAATCGTTTCGTGACGTCGCGTGATTGGATTGCGATTGAAATTGAACATGTTATAGCTTAATGGTGCGACGCTCGAAGAACGGAATTGTTTGAATTGGTGACTTGAGTGTGCAAGCAAGATGTCGACATATGGCTGAGTCTTCAACTTCGATATCCAATTCTTAATCCAATCACGACGGTGTCATGTCCTGATCCAAGTATTGTGTTGGTGGCCAGCGATGACGATGGTTTTATTCATTTAAAACTAAAGTTTATCACTGCATTCCAACATGTTTATTTATAGGGAGTCTCGGCACTGATGGAATATCAATAGTGACTTCCGGAGACTAGACTTTGGTTTTGGGTCGCCTTCTTCGCGGAGTGGACATGCTTCTGAAATTGTTGCTCCATAGGTCGCTGAAAAGATGATGTCGGTGTGGGATCTAGTTAGGATTTTCCTCCGATTCTGTGAAGTCAATGCTGGTGCAGGAAATGGTGGAGATCTTCCCTTAGGCCTGCGTACTTGCCAATTTTTCCTCAATCCTGGGTCTGAGTTAGCAAGTTTGGATCATAGTGCGACGTCACATGATTGGATTGGGATTAAAGTTGTAGTTAATGCAACTGATTAGCATAACGTTCAAGAAGCGATCTCGTTCGTACTGACCACTCAGATTTGCTTATAAGATGTGGATATACAGTTGAGTTGTTAATTCTGGGGATTCAGTTCTTTATCTAATCACGTTGTAATCGCGACTCGACCTGGATGTTGCATCAGTGGTCGGCGTTGAAGATGTTATTAGTTATAAAACCAAAGGTTGCCATCACATTTTAGGCCGTTTGTATGTTCGAAGCCTTAGCATCATGGGATGTTGTAGGTGACTTCCGTAGCGCCAAGATTTCAGTTCTGAACCGTCTTCTCTACGTTGTGGGTTTTCTCTCAAAAGGTTACTTCGCGGTCGCGAAGAAGATGGAAGTATTGGGAACACAGAAATTGGTGTACGACTAGTTCCCCCAGGTCTGCTTTCGTTTGCGTGCCTCCACTTGTGCTTCTCGACATACCCTTGGCTGATTGGGAGGTGGCTGGAGCACAAGTTGAGGCATAAGGTTGTGATAATAGCGGAGTGGGGGCGTTAATTAGAAATGACCTCGGTGACCACTGCATCAAATGAGATGGTTGTGGGACAAGTGGAGGATTGGTGCCTTTGGGTCCGCTTTTGGATGTGCTTCCAGTAATGCTTCCCCGCGTGCCCCCAGCTGACTGGGAGGGGGTCGAAGCTTAGGTGGAGGTGTATGGCCATGAAGACAATCCAAAGGAGGTGTTTAATGGAGAAATGGTGATTGCTTCTCATTCCCGTTTCATTTTCGGCGTGGGTGATAATGTTGGGAACGAGTTACAGGACGGTTTCTCGAGTGATGGCCTCAGAGACCACTGCGTCGATGCAAGAGGTTGTAGGAGCTGGTGGAGGACTAATGTCTCCAGACCTACTTCCATGGAGGTGCCTCTATTTGTGCATCCCGACATTCCCAACTAACCGGGTGGTGGCCGAAGCTCAGGTGGAGGCGAAGATCCATGACACAACGAAGAGGAGGTGTCTTTTGCATAAGAGGGCTTTCTTTCCAATCCTGTTTCGTCTCTGACAAGGAAGGTAAAGGTGAGAATGAGTCGCAAGATGGTATATTCGGTGACGACCTTAGAGATCAATGCGTCATGTAAGCAGTTGTTGGAGCTGGTGGAGGACTGATGCTCCTAGGCATACTTTTATGGAGGTGCCTCCAGTAGTGCATCCCGACGTGCCATCAACTAACGGGGAGGTGGCCAAAGCTCAGGTGGAGGTAAAGGGCCATAACAAAGCAAAAAGGAGGTGTCTTTCAGAGAAGAGGGCTTTCTAGCCATTCCCGTTTCACCTCCGACGAGGGAAGCAAAGTTGGGAATTGATCGCAAGCCGTTATATACGGTAAGGACCTCAAATTCCACTGCTTCATGTAAGCAGTTGCAGGAGCTAGTGGAGAACTGATGCCCTTGGGCCTACTTTCATGGAGGTGCCTCCGGTAGTGTTCCTTACGCACCCCAAGCTAATCGGAAGGTGGTCAGAGCCAAGTGGAGGCGAAGGGAAATGACATGGCGAAGAGGATGTATCTTTCGGAGAAGAGGGCTTGCTTTCCCTTCTTGTTTCGCCTCCGATGAGGGAGGCAAAAGTGGGAACGGGTTGCTAGCCGGTATCTCCGATGACGACCTTAGAGATCACTGAATGATGTAAGCAGTTGTAGGAGTTGGTGGAGGACTGATGCCCCTGGGCTTGATTCCATGGAGATGCCTTTGTTAGTGATTCCCGACGTGCCCCATCTAACTAGGAGGTGGATGGAGCTCAAGTAGAGGCAAGGAGCCATGACAGAGTGAAGAGGAGGTGTTTTTCTAAGAAGAGGGCTTTCTTTCCATTCTCGTTTCGCCTTCGACGAAAAAGGAAAAGGTGGGGATGGGTCGCAAGCCAGTATCTTCGGTGTTGACCTCAGAGACCACTGCGTCATATAAGAGGTTGCAGGGGTAAGTGGGGGACTAATGCCCATAGAGGTGCCCCTGGTAGTGCTTCCCATCGTGACCCCAATTAATCGGGAGGTGGCTGGAGATCAGGTGGAGGCGAAGGGAAAAGAAACAGTGAGGAGGAGGTGTCTTTTGGAGAAGAGGGCTTTCTTTCCATTCCGGTTTTGCCTTCAATGAGGGAGGTAAAAGTGGGAATAGGTTGTAAGTAGGTATATCCGGTGATTACCTCAGAGACCACTCCGTAATGGGAGTTGTTGGTCTCAGCGCTCGAGTACTCTTTACACTTTTCGAGAATTGTACTCGTGCAATGACTCGGAGTTACGCATATATTCGGGTTAGGCGAAACTCTAGTCTCGAGAAACTCAAAGTTAAAGGAGGTAAACTTCGCTCTCGATTACCTCGAGGTGCACAAAGTTTAAATAGGTGAACTCTTGCGAAGTTCTCTGTTGCTTCACTCTCGATTGGCTCGAGCGTGTGAATCTTAATGGGTGAACTTCGCTCTCGAATGGCTCGAGATATGCGAAGTTTTTCATCACTTCACTCTCAATTGGCTAGAGGCATGTGAATCTTAAATGGGTGAACTTGGCTCTTGATTGTCTCAAGGTTCCTTCGTTGCTTCACTCTCGATTGGCTCGAGGCGTGAGAAGCTTAAATGGTGACAACAGATCGCCATTAGAGTATGATGGAACGTAGGTAGGGGGTAAATCCATTAGATTTAGTTCATTCGTAGGAGCGGTGCTTCGGTGATCCACGTATGAATCTTAGAGGTTGAGGCTAATGTTTTTATACTTCATACAAGGATTAAAACTAAGCTGGTTATGAGACAACTCAAGCTACTTTTTGAAATTACAACACGGAAGTGTAAAACTTTAAAAATGAATACAACTATGTTTATATAAGGTGTAACTTGAGATGTGAGATGCGGCATCGATGCCTAAGCTGCTTGCTGTTGCAGTCTTATTGATTCGAAAGGCGAACCCCAGGGGATCTAGTTATTAGCCGAGGTTCCGGTTGGTTGAAATTCTTGGTGAGCGATGGATTACTTGGAATTTTTATGTGCGGGACCTCATCGGTACAACTCAGGCTTTCCCTTATGGATGATCTTTCTGATGTTGTCCTGCAGGTTACGACATTCATTTTGGTCATTCCCGTGGATGCTTGGAACCAGAAATACTTTCCGCATTCCCTTGGTTCATCCGACGGACCTCTAGTGTTTTGGCTTCTTGTATTGCAGATGTTGCAGGTCTCGAGATAATTATTCTCGAGGGAGTCATTGAGTGGAGTGTAGTTGCGGAAGGATGGAAGTCTAGGGATTCCTCTTATTGTTATGACTACCTCCGTTATTTCCAGCTTGAGCATGTTTGTGCGAAACATTAGGACCGGTGTCGTTAGTTAGAGATTTGGGCTTCTTATTGAATTAAATTATACAAGCGAGAAGCTCGGTTCATTTGCACTTGTTCTTGGACAGGAAATAGTTGGCTCTCTCGTAGAAGACATCGAAAGTCTTAGCTTGTGTTTGGTTAAACCATGCTCCAAATTCAGAATTAGGAAGTACGCCCTTGATAAGTTCGGCTAGGATAGCCCGAGGACTCAAATTTTGGACATCTGCCATAGCATTGTCAAATTTCTCGAGGTAACCCATTAGAGTTTCGTCAGTGCCTTCGTGGATGTCCTTGTTGAATTGTTGGATTAAGTCCCTTGCTAGCTGGTCAAAGGTTGAAATGTCTCTTGGCAGAAGTCGAGTGAACCATAAAAGAGGCACGCCTTCTAGAAAAATGAGGAAGCACTTGCACTTCATGACATTAATGGCATGAGCAAAATTCATACATGGTTGGAAATGGTTTACGAAGTCTCGAGGGTCAGGTTTTCCAGAGTAAGCTTTTATCTGCGGCATATGGAAATGTTTGGATCATTTGGCATTGAGTACATCTTTTATGAAGGGGTTGCGTCTCACACTGGTTTCCCAGTCATTGGTGACGTGACCCCGAGATTCTTTCATGATGTTCCAAACTAAGTGGGCGAGAATGAGAGTTCGAATCTCTATTGGATTCCAGCGGTCGTGATCTGACTCAGGAGTGCATAGCCTTGGACGTCTTCTAAGATGGACGTCGATCATCTCGAGAACCTTCGACTTTGAATCTTTGGACTTGTGAAAGTCGATGAGTAGGAACTCGGGTATGGTTTGTTACATGAAGCGTAGACGAAAAGTCCTGATTTGCGACAAGTGGATCCTGTCGAGTGATGGGTCGAGCGCTAATCCTTTGGTCGAGATTAGGACCAAGCCAGGAATAGTTGAGGTGACAGTTATTAAGGAGAATTAGGAACAGATTTCGGAAAGACACAGTTCGAAGGAGGCTGAATGCCCAAATTTGTTTGAAGGATAAGGATGTCTCGTCTAACATCTTGTTGAAGTTGTTGCGTCAATCCAAGATTTTGCTTAATTCGTTTGACGAGGCTTCTTTGAGTTTCTCCCAACTTTCTCTTAGTTTCAATAAATCTTGCTCGATTAGCGAGGGTATCGGGATTGGAAGTAATAGAGATATTCACATTAGTCGGAACTTCAGTGGATCAAGGCTGAGAGGGGTTTTCCGAATCAGGATCGATCGTGGATGGTCTGGCCATAGCGTTCTTTCCTTTGGTCACCATTATCAGTGGACTTGGTAGGAAAGCTTTGGAAGACTTAAGTAGCGCTCCAAATCTCGGTGATCGAATGGTGGGAAAGTCAATGTCTTTAATTTCTTAGTGAAAGCACAATAATATTGACCGTAGGTGCGTATCGTCCCCCTTCCTAACGTAGTAAAATGTTGATGTCCAAAAGTGTTCACAAACACTCGAGATTTCCACGACAGTGTCCAGAGTAGAAAATATGTAATATGCAGTGAAAATATGCTAGGGAAAATGCTAGAGAACAGTCACACAGTATTTATAGTGATTCGGTTCATCGGAGCCTACGTCCACTCCGGAAATTTAGTACATTATTATTTAACTTTTACAAGTTACCAAGTGGAATCGGTATCGTCTTAAGTACAAGAGTCACGAGGTTCTAAAATACTAAAGCGAGCAGTCCCGGGTGCTAAAACATTGAAGGAAGTCATGAACACGGAGTTCTCGAGCCCAAAAATGGTGTTTTAGGCCAAAATCTTCATGGTGGTAGCCATTAATGAGTTTTTGCAAAAGCTTCACCTATCCAGAAAAAAGGCCCCATGAAATGAAGCAAGTCATGGGGTTTTAATAGGCTAGGGGAGAAATATTACCACTCCTGGGAGAAGGAGTGAGAATTCTTCTCTCGGTAGCCTGGAATAAGAATTACAACTCGCTGGAGAAGTAATAGGAATTCTTCTCCCGGTAGTCCAAGAGAAGAAGTGGGTGGAGTAGGTGAGGAAGTGGGTGAGAAATGGGGCCGATTGGACAAATTTCATATCCCAGAAGTCATGCTGATACGGGATCAGAACAACTCCCTAAGAATTAGCCAAATTGGTGCTCCATCTCTCTAAAGCTCTGAATCCCCTCCTAATATCATCTTGTATCCCGTTCGCTTCACTTCATTTATTATCCACTTCGGTTTGGTCATTTCTTATATGCTCTACCCTATGCCATTTCGTATCTGCTCTATATTGTGATATTTCGTACCTACTATGTACTACTATATTTCGTATCCCTCATGGTGTCCCATCCTCCTTCGTATCCCTTGGGATTTTGTATCTGGTGGTTGATTTTCCATTTCTTATCCGAAGGTGGGATACAAAATGGTGCAAAATGGTATAGGATATGGAATCACCTTTCGAAGTGCGGGATACGAAGAAAGGGAGAGTCGGCTGAGGGGATATGAAAAGTGGGCACCGACCACCGGGACACGTTGAGGGTCAAATCCGAAATTTATTGTGGACACGAGATACGAAAAGTGTAGGGTGGTTGGGATAAGAAATGCGGTTTGTAGGGGATACGAATTTTTGAGTCGTATCCCGAGGGGCACGAATTTTGTGTTGGTGGGAGTTTTGAGGAGTTGCGAGGTCAGGATACGAGTTGATGGTGAAGCTCGAGGTAGATCCTGAAATGTTGGTCCATTGTTGAGCAGTTTGGTCGAGCCAAAATGAATAACCTTATGCAACTCCATTTGGGCTCGGGCTCTGATCGTTTCGGAAACACTTAGGGGTTGTTGATCCACACGATGGGCCGAGTCGTGTGAGCTTTAATTGCTATTGGGAACCGGACCAAAATGCTAGTTAACAGTAATACTTTCGTGGACTAATTTCCAATTACTCAAAATTCTATTTTTCAGCCCATTAATTAATTACTGATTATTATTATTTATTTCAAATTAAATTATCTTATGTCTATTTTAGGTTTATTTTACGGGGTGCTACAATCTTCCATTAAAAGGGATCTCGTCCCAAAATATTTTTGAAGGGGAGAAAAACACAATTTGCTATATCAACCATGTTGTACACGCATGTTATTTTATAACACACAATAATCATCCATAACTCATAGTGATTATGTAACAACCCGGAAAATCAGAACCAATTTAAAATTTTTATTTTGGCAATTTTAATGGATTTTGAATATTTAAACTGATTTATTCTAAATAATAACAATGAAAAATTTATTTTAATCGAAGTTATAACGAATAAATTTATTTTAATTATAAAACGAGCCTGAAATGTCACGATAGTTTGAAAATTCGATTTCTAATTTCAAATGAATATACAGAATTCAATATAAGTCAGAATTGGACGAAACAAGAAATATTGGAATCAAATTAACAATATCTTTCTAACAGATGTAAGAAACTGAAATTTCGTTTTATAAGTTGAAAGTTATGTCCAGTTTAAAATTCTGAATAGTCGCTGTGGAATTTATATATATTTTAATATAATATATAACCCTTAAAAATAGCCATTCTACAAACGACCTCCGTTTTCAACGAAACAACTTTTGTTGGATCCGGAATGTCAAATTATTGTTACATTCCAATTTTCATAATTTTTGTAGTTAATATGTGAGCGTGGTGAATTTAAACGTGTTTGGTAATTTCAATTTGAATTTAATCGACTGGAAAACGACCGTTTTTCAAATGGTCTCCAAATTCGACGAAATTAGTTTTTTTGGGACCGTATCGTCAAAACATAGCTAGATTTATTTTTTGGGAATTTTTGGAATCAGTATGTGGCCCCGGTAAATTAAAACGTATGTTCAAATAAAAAATATACTGATTTATATTTTAATTTAAAGAAAAACTGGTTGAAACGATAGAATTGGCTTTCGGGACATATCCCATTGTGTCCAAAATGAGGGTAATTAGCTAGGGATGTCAAGCGGTCGGTTCGGTTTGGAGGTCGAATGGATAGTGTTATATATGTTTTTCAAATCCCTCATTATTCATTAATAAAAAAAACCTAAAGCCCGTTGACCTCGTCGTTATCCCCCAAAAAAACCACTATGTCACGCCACCTCCCCCACGAACGCCACCGAACTCCACCACCTCCCCTCGCCCCAGTGCAGCCTCCTCCTCCCCCTCTCCGTTCAATTTCACTCAAAACCCTAACCTCGTCCAAATCAGCCTAGCGCCGCCACCCCTGGCCACACCCCGACCACCGCACACCCCCAGCCACCTCTAGACCCCACGTCGCCCCTCCCCGCCACCCAACTCTGGCTATGGACCCCGCCTCGTCCAAAAATAATTTTTTTATGTATTTCCAGTTTTGCAAATAACACCCTGACACTCTTCAGCCAATATTTCCCAAATCGAGCCACTTTGGCCAAAACTCCACAGTACCGAATTCGAAGAGCACGTTCTCCTCTTCGATTTGAGTATATGGAAGTCGGATTTTGGATTGCGGAGTTATTCGGAAACCGCGTCCAAAGTCTGATGTCCAAATCATGTACTTTCGCGAATTCCGGCGAAATTGAGCGTTTTCGGGAAAAAGTCCACTAGGGGAAAGTCGTCCGGAATGACGTGCTTGCGCTAGAAAAAAAGATGGATTGAAGGTTGAAGCTCGTTTGCGAAGTCTAGGATCAAAACAACGAATCAGAACGTCAGAAAAGCATGGCGGAGTGGATCCCAATGTGAGAACATTTTCTCACTCAACTTTTTTTTATAGTTAAATATATACTAGGTTGTAGACGGGGCTTAGTCTCTCCTGACACCGTCGTCCAAAGACTATGGACGACAAGTTTGATTGTATTGTGTTGTGGAAATTGACTATGATTGTGTTGTGAATAACGGAAAATAAAATATTCATGTGTTGAATAAAATATTTTATTGTTAAAAATATAATTTTTAACGAGTATATGAATGAAAATAAATATTCATTTACAAATCAGACGATTTGTTTATGTGCACCCATTTGACTGATATTGATTGGGACGATATATTTTACAAATCGCCCAACTGCACATAATATTCAGTATGTGTTGATTGAAACCCCACACGGGTATTAGGATGATATTTGATGTACACTAATCCCAATTGTTTAGTTGTGTGTCCATCGATTGGTTGACAGACTGTTGTAAGCGTTAATTATTTATATTTAATGCTTATACAGTGTAGAATGCACTCTGGATGATGGTTGATTGTTCATCATTATTGTTATGTACATGTGTTATATGAAATCCATATAAATAACATTATATGTTAATTGATTGTGTCTAATTCCAATTCAGAAAGAAAAAATATTTTAAAATAATGAATATTTTAAAAATAAGGAATATTTTAAAATAATATTCAGTAAAAGATCAAATTATGATTTTGATGTCCAATTTCGGATGGACACGAATGTATTGAAATATATGAAGCCGTGTTGAGTAGGTATGCGCCATTTTGACGCAAACGATATTTATATCGATTTTATTCATTGTTATAATGAATATCGAAAAGGAAGTGATTTCAAAATCTAATGTTTTGAAAATATTATCATTTATATACTAATGATATGAAATATTCAATTTTGATTTAAATTTGAATATGAAGTTGAAATCGTTTTTAAAATGAATTTAAAACAATTTATAAAATATGTTTTAAAAAGGAAATCGACGAAATATATATAATATATATATTATGTATATTAGATGACCTAAATAGAACGCGCCGCGGAGCGACCGTTCGCGAGTTTCGACCATTGACTTCGAATAGTCGTTACGGGAGATCCGACCGTCGGATTCTCCTAAAACTAGAACCATTGGGTTCATTTCGAAAAGAGCTTTCCAACGAATATAAGAGATTTGAAATATGTCAGTTGGATTTGGAATTATGTCCAAATCAAATTTGGAAAAGGTCGATGTAAGTGTAGTTCGATGACCGTTTATGGAAATCGATTGTACGGGCCTTGATAAAATTATTAAAAATATTAATAATTTGTGTAAAATCATAATAGATATGGAAAGAATTGGAATGAAAAATTCCATATTTGGAAAGATAAAAATATATTTTTATCAAAATGAACTAGTTATTAACTAGAAAAATAATCCAATATTTTTAAATAAATAAATTGGATTAGAAATGGTTTTAAAATAACCAAAATTTTCCAATAAATAAATTGGAATGGTTTTGAGTGGAAATAATCTTCGGAATATTTCGGTATTGGATTCCATAATTATACGGATATTGTTATGGGAATTTGGAAGATATATATATCGTTATTCCTAATACGATATCCGTTGGTTTCAGAATTTGGTATTGAATATAAGCCGATATAATTTTATTCAGAGCCTTGTATTTAATATCAAATTGGATTTTGGGATTCTCGTGAATGGTGTCTTCATTAACATAGTTCTTAAACCCAGTTGAGGAAAGAATAAATCTTCTAATTAAGATTTAGAGAAATTTGCTAATTAATTAATATTTAATTGGAACTGAATAAAAGAATTGGATTTTGGATTTTTCGTGAATGGTGTCTTAAATAACACTGTTCTTAAACCCCGTGTGAAAAGCATAAATCTTTTAATTAAGATTATTAGAGATTCCAGTTATATTTAGTAACTGGAATAAATTGGAATGTGAATCGAGCTTTTTATGAACCATGTTTTTAACGACATTCGTTCTTTAACCCTATTAACAGCGAAATTTGATTTGGAATTTATAAATCTTTTTATCAAGATTTAATGGAAATTTTCCAAAGTAAAGTTTTCCAATTAATTAATATTTAATTGGAATGGAATTCGATTTGGTAATAATCGAAGTGAACTTCTGTGGATGAAGACTGTTAATATATATGGAATTTAAAAGGCTTTGTCGTTATTCCATTTATATTATTAGTGGGATACGGAAATTGATATCGATTATATATTGATCTGTTTTCCGTGAAGATTCCATAATTATTGGAATATGATTTTGGGTTTATCGTGAACTGTGTTTTAAATGACATTAGTTCTTTAACCCAGTTAAAGACAGGATTTATTTCCTGAAATTGAATAATCATTATATAATGATTTTTGGGAAGATTAAAACTAAATGGAGTTTCAATGAATCTTTAATTAGATTGAAATGTGATAATTTAAATTATCAAATCCGGGAAATGATCGAGAATGGAGTATCACCAATTTTACTCCAGACGATAGTTAAATCTTTAATTAGATTTGAACGTAAAATGATAACTAAATATACTGATAACACCGTGGTGTCAGATATGGAGTATTACCAGTTTTGCTCCATGGGATGAATAAGTTGGGATTAGGAAATAAAACAAATGATTACTTCGGTAAGGTTCGCTAATCCCGACTAGTTGATAAACCTTAATTTGGTTTAGAATTGATATCCAAAGGAAGATTAAAGAATAAATTTAAAAGAATTTATCTTTGATAAAATTAATGGGAATATTTCCCAAAGTATAAGAATATTTGAATAAAAGAATATTCTGAATTAGAATGAGGCGTATGTTGTGTTTATGTAGCACTTGTTATTATATACGTGAGTTATGCGAAAAGGCCGGGTTTATACCCATTCTGAGTAACTGATTCGACGATAAGTCGACGATGAAGACGGTGGTGGAAGACCGTAGGCCTTCACATCGTTTGGATGATAACTGATGTCTTGATTGGGCAGAACATCCAAGACAAGGTAATAAGTGGTGATCGTCCAGACGTACTTGGAGATCGACCGGATATGCGAGGACCTCTCTCCTGTATTGGACATATGGGATGAGGAATAAGGTGCCACCGGTTTTGTTCAGACCCAGAACGAACTTGTAAATGGACTGTTGTCTGACATTGGATTTTATTCCGTGTTGATTGACCTCTATTAAATATATATCTTTTTGGTGGCGGAGAATTTATTCTCTTACTTAACAACCTTCTCTAAGACGTACGAGCTCAGAGGTTATATATCGATAGACATCAGTCGCATGGCGTGAATTGCCTGTGTGACATGCTGAGATGCAAATGATCAAGGCTTCTGTTGAAAAGCAGAGTCTTGTGGTTGATGATCAAAGCATGACCTTAAATGGCATAGCTTTGTGTATAGCGTTAATTCGTGAGCCTCACACCTCGGTATGAGTTAAAAACGGGATAAGGGACCCAAGGAGGACATGACGTTTCTTTCTAGCTATGGGTGGTGTCATGGTATGGAGCCCAGACATTTATATTTTGTTTACCTATGTGGATGATGGAATGAGGCGCCTCGGTTATATCGGTTACTAGGAGCAGATGGATAGGTCCTATAGGTCCAGGAAATGTGTGTTTAGGAATTGCCAATCCTCAAACGTAAGAGAGGACCGACCTTGGAGGATGTTGCCCAGAGTGTGTAACCCTGAGGCATTTGCTAGAGTGTCTCGAAGCCGGTGAGGAGTACATCCCTTGCCTCGACTCATGATGGAATCCAAATTCCAATACGTGACATTTCGGTTTTAATTGTAGAACTAGTATGGCGACATAGTAGCATGGGATACTATGCTGTCTATGATACATTTATATTTGAAGTTGATTTCCTCATTTATAGTAATAATAAAAGAGTAAATTTCACGTATCAAGCATTGTTTGGCTATTATAAGGTAAAACTCTATCCTCCGGCTTGCGTTGCATTGTGTGATGGGACCTGAGTCTTATAATAGCTTCATTTTTCTTCTTTAGCATTGCGATGTTTGTTTATGCACTGGTATTCTTGGAGTTAAAACCAGTTCTGTGTTATACGGCGTGGTCTCTTGATTTACCTTACTTTAAAAACCAAGTTAATAACTGTTTTTAGTTCTCACACCAGTCACATGACTGACTTGGAGTTTGTTATTTTAACCTAAACTCTGAGTGCCCCTATTTTTCACACGGGCAGCTAGTAGTTGGGTTTTGCAGATTATTTCTTTTCCAGGATCCTGAATGTACAGCTGGAACTATATCCAGAACGCACCGTATCCGTTTATCTCTTTCAGTTGGGTTATGTATTATTTTCCGCTGCTATGTAATATCTTTTAATCTCTGATATTTTCCAATGTGTAATATTCATTCATACTCTGTTATATTCTTGTACTCTGATGTAATTGTTGTAATAAGCAATTTAACGTTCTTTTATTTGTGTTCTGATTTGTCGTGTTCTCAACTCAATCTGAGCTTTCCCATGAGGGCGAGTTTGGGTCGTGTCTGATTATGTATTACAAACTTGCTGAACCGAGCTCAGTCCTAGCGTATATGTGTAATAAGTCATGCTGTATGTATGCAAACATCCTAATATGCATATAACTCTACATGAGTGGACATGGCATTCATGTTGCAACCATCTCATATCATCCAATCTGGAAACCACAATGCAACTATAACAGGAAATTTTAGAGGAAATAATTACCCGAGAAAAGCTCTGGATGAGTTTGTATAATCTTTACCTATGTTTCACAGGTGCTTTCCACAGGGTTATCTCCCTTTTGTACTCGGACTAGGAGGATAGATTTATTGCGGAATCTTCCATGCTTCACGATCCTGCAGTGGCACGGGGCACCCTATTCTCCAACTCGAAGCTCCCTAAGTCCCCAAGATAATCTAGCTTGAGTCTGTCGGGGGAACAATGAAGGCAATTCCTAAGATGAGAAACATGGAAAACGTTATGGACCCCCGATAAATGCTCAGGAAGGTCCACATGATAAGCCAATTTCCCAATCCTATCCACGATCTTGAACGACCTAATAAATCTAGGAGCCAACTTCCCAGTCTTTCTAAACCAGTATCTCTTCCTAAGAGGGGAAATTTTCACAAATACCAAATCTCCAACGCTAAATTTAAGTTCGTTCCTCCTTATATCCGCGTATGATTTCTGCCGGTCCTAGGAAGCCTTCAACCTTTGCCGAATCAAAGCGTTTTTCTCCGTAGATTCACGGATAGGGTTAGGTCTGAGTAAAATCTTGTCGGTAGTTTCCCACCAACAAGTAGGCGATTTGCATGCCCTCTTATACAATGCTTCGTAGGGACCATACCTATCGTCGCTTGGTAACTATTGTTAAATGAAAACTCCACCAATGGCAAGTGATGCTACCAAGCTCCTCCGAAGTTGATGATGCAGACCCTAAGTAGATCCTCTAGAACTCTATTCACTCTCTCTGTCTAACTGTCGGTTTGCAGGCGATAAACTGTACTCAACCTCAGTGTTGTCCCTAAAGCTGCTTATAGGCTCCTCCAAAATTCACTAGTAAACAAAGGGTCTCTATCACTAACTATGCTTGTAGGGATTCCATGTAGCATAACTACCTTCTTGACATATAACTTGACTAATGAAGCGGCAGTCCTACTATTCTTGATTGGGATAAAATAGGCATTCTTCGTTAACCGATCCACAATGACCAAAATGGCTTCACTACCCTTCCGACTCCTTGGAATCCCATTATTAAAATCCATCGAAATGTGTTCCCACTTCCAAGTGGGAATCCCTGGGGGTAACAACTACCTTCCAAGCCTACATTGCTTTGTCTTAACCTTTTGACAAGTTAAACATCAAGGTACAAACTATGCAACATCCCTCTTCATTCCTTCCCAATAAAAACTCCTCATATTCCTAAACATTTTATCTCCTCCACGGTGTTTGGTCATCCTCGACGGATGACACTCCTATAAAATTTCCCTCCTAAGGTCTCCATTCTTAGAGCCACAAAGTCGATTGTCCCTTCTTAAACTACCACTACTGTCAAAAGAATATCCATCCGAATGAGAAAAAAGTTCTCCCTAAGAAATCATTTCCTTTAACATCCTCAACTTATCATCGTGATCTTTCTCGCTGCTAATTCTTTCTATCAAAACTGGTCTTACTTCCATAACTCCGAGGAATCCTTGAGCTGCTTCAAATGGCGTCTGCAAATTGAAACTATAAAGAAACTCTAACTACTTCCGCTTGTTGATTGAACTTAGGGTAGTATGCCTCCAACTTAAAGCGTACCCTTTCCAGGGGTATACTGAATAGCAAAGCCGAACGATGTTAGATACTCCATCCACCGCTGTTCTCGAAGGTTCAAATCTCGCTAACAAAACATATATCTAAGAGACTTATGATCGATAAAGTGCTCGAACTTTTCTCCTAAAAGGTAGTGTCTCCACATCTTGAGGGAAAAAACCACAGCTGCAAACTCTAAGTCATGGACGGGGTACCTCTTCTCATGGTCCTTAAGTTGTCTACTTGCGTACGGAATTACTCTACACTCTTGCATGAGTATCGATCCAAAACCAGTCCCACAAGCATCGGTGAAAACTATGAACATCTTCGTTTCATCTGGAATAATAAGAACTGGTGCACTGGTGAGTGATTCTTTCGGCCTTTCAAAGGCAATACAACACTTATCTCTCCATACAAACACACGATTCTTTTTCGTTAACTGGGTTTGAGGGGCTGCAATCCTCGCGAAGCCCTTAATAAATTTCGTATAGCAGCCTGTTAGCCCAGGAAAACTTCTAACCTCCATCACATTGTGGGGTATCCTCCACTCATGGGGAGCCTCTGTAACAGCTTCCCTGGAATATGCCTAAATTCCAACCCAAAAATGGCCCATCGGAACTGAGAACCTTTCAAAAAAGATCGTTTCCTATAAGGAAATACTAAAATAGATATAATAGAGTAGTCTAAATGAAACTAGAGTCTCACACAACGAAAGGGATAAAATATAATATATCAAAATAGACGTACCATAAATAACACCATCAATGTCAAATACAAGGAGTCTAAATAGATAAAAGGCACATCAATAATTATCCCAATACATAATGATAAAAATAAAAATAATATTGTCATAAAAAACTAAAGCCTCCATAGTAGGGCTCCACTTCGAAGCATCACGAATCATCACTGATCCAAGCACCCTCACCTACTGACCTGTTTATGTTGAGAGGAGGGAGGTCAGAACATAAAGTTCCGGTGAACCGAAATCATATATCTTTAAGAATGACTATTTCCTAAATTTGGCACTGTAAATATACACAATTGAACATATGAGGCGGGCATCCTAACAGTCACTTAAGGCATACATGTTGATCTAAAGGCGAACATCCTTACAGTCACTTAAGTCCTACATGTTGATCTAAGGGCAGACTTCCTTACAGTCACTTAATACCCCATGAGGCAGGCATTACCTTGTCACTTAGGTCCATTACCTAATTTATTAAGGGTGGATTGCTAATATCACTTAGTACCCTATTGTGGGCCCCTAGCCACTTAAGACCTCGTCCCTAACGTCAACGTTATTAAATATATACTCTTCTTGTAGGTCGAGAGATAGTAACTACCACTTAATACCAGGTTTAGATAGAAACACAACTTCATTTAAAACCCTTCTAGCATACCATCTTGTTACTATCTAGCTTTCTCTATCGATGAACCCCTAGCCACTTAATACTTCCCTTAGACGATGGTCCTTTAGGCCTTTTATATTTACCGTCCCTAGGTCATCCCTGCCCAAGCCCCTAGATAAGAAGTGGACATTACTTGGAGAACTATCCCACTCATATGATATAATCTATTAGGACCATTTAATACCTTAAAATAGAAGGCAGACCCAATGACCACTTAAAACCTAGAAGGGTGGGTCCTATGACTTTGATCTAGAACAAAATAGTGAACCTTAGGAACATACCTAGTCCTAACAACTTAATACCCAACAAGAGGTAGGTCAACCACTTAATACCTTCTCAAGGCATGCCTACTTCACACACAAATAAATAAATAAACAAACAGACTAGACATCTCACGTTAAACCGACCACTTGTAGATGCTGGATTTACCGGACGGTTCCGAGCAGAATTGTACTACAAATTAGGCTTAATCTTACATCTTAGAGTACTAATTATAATGGCTAATGACATCAAGACCTCTCACATTAACCAGTCCAACTGGTAGATGCTGGATATGCTAGTCAGTTTCAGGCAGGCTTCGACTACAAGCAATGGTTAACCTTGTGTCTACGTGTCATTAATTATTATTAAACTCATTATCTGACACACATACAAATACACATACAAATTCCTATGGGGACATTCAAATCATGTTTCCTAATTTAAATGTATTTATTACGCACTTGATACGCATCAGTATTACGTTTAATTATGCTATATATATAAATAGGCTTGAATTTAGCACACGAAAATAATGACCTAATGCGTTTGAAATGTTAGTCCTATCAATTACAATTAAGGTATACAAGTTAATTTCACTATCAATTAATATGGTCCACCATGCACATTCTCATATAATGATAAAAAATGAAAATAACAATACATATGAATAAAACTTATAACCTTGGCTAGAATAATTATTTAAATAATAAAAATATAGGCAAGGTGCAATAAATCCAATTATGCATGCAAAAACCTTCCATATGGCGCTAATTCACTTTTTTTATTTATGTTGCATATAGAAACCTGAGATAATATATTGTATATAATTCGTTCAAACAAATTTATTTAAAATATATGTTCAAACCTATTAATTTACAATTACAAATCTTACGTTTTTTTTTGCACACAAACATATATGAACATTAAAATATAGAATCAAGTGAACAAGATCCAAAAACTAGAATTTCACAGCACCCTAAGCCTAACTTCTATTATCCAAATAACTCAAACCCAAATATATCACTTTTGATTGACCATTTCAGCGATAAACAGAATATAAGATTTGGAGGTTTTATAGCATTTTATTTTTGTATGATCCAAATCCCATAAAGGAATAATAATTCAAATCCAATCTACAAAATATAGAAAATAACAACTTATTGGGTTTCCACTCACAGTAATTTGAGAATGAAGAACAACAGGGTATGTATAGAATTAGAATTGGATTTAGCCTTCAAAATTATGCTCCAATCCTTCTATTAATATATATAAGAATCAAATGAATCAGAATCTTATATATATATATATAAACTAAATTCCAAAAATTAAATCTATGTTGATCTTGGAATAGAGAGGATAGAATTGAGGTTAGAGGAATAGAAGAGAACCCAAACCTTTTTCTCTGGAATTAGCAAATGCAAAAGGACAGTTTGGAGGCATAGAGAGTAATGAGAATAGGGTTTAAAATGAGACTAGGGAGACATATTTATAGTTGCAAGCGTGATTATAGACCGTTGGATTATTTAGACTTAATATGAATGGTCTATCTGATGCAGAACTTTATAAACATCCCTATAAAATTATATAATCCTCACCTACTACATACATAGGAGGACGGTCGACCCCCTCTACAGGAGGGTGGTCGACCCAATTGTCAACCTCCCCTCCTATAGGGGGGGTCAACCCCTCTTTTGGGGTCGAGCCAGGAGGAATTGATCCTCCTGTAATGTCATTTTCTATTAATTCTGAATTGATTACTTTGATTTATTTCCTTATGTTGATTATCTTTGTTCCCTTTGCATATGAATATATACCACAAATTCAAATCCTCTTGGAATATTCTTTTGTGCCAAACTATAATTAATTATATTCTTGATTTATATATAATATATTGAATTTCAAACCTTTTATTTTAATATTTATGTGTAACTTGTTTTATTAATATCTTTTTCATACAGACTCCGTTTTCAATAAATAAAATATGAAAACGAGTCAGAATCTCGCCACGAATGCAGTAGCATTTTGTGGCCTAATTCCCAATTATTTAAAAATCCATTTTCGATTCATTAATTCCTTACTAATTTTTATTATTTATTTAAATTAAATTACCTTATGTCTATTTTAGGTTTATTTTACAGGGTGTTACATTCTCACCCTTATAAGAGATTTCGTCCTGAAATCTTTTGAAGGGGCGAAGAACACAACTCGCTCTAAAAAATCATGTTGTACACCGATGTTATTTTATAAGCATTCATGAACATTGATAACTTATAGTGATTATGTACTGCAAACTTGCTAAAGTGAGCTCAGTTGCAGTGTATACGTGTAGTTAGTGATGCCATATATATGCAAAACACCCTAATATATTCTATATGAGTGCATGATGCATTCGGGTTGCATCCATCTCCTACTATCCAATCTAGCAACCACAATGCAACCATAAACAAAAATTTGTGAGGAAATAATTAATCGATAAAAGCTCAAGATGAGTCTGCCTAATCTTCTCCTCAGTTTCCTAGGTGATTTCCCCAGGGTTATCTTCCTATTGTACTCGGACTAGGTGAGTAGATTTGTTGTAGAGGCTTTTGATTCCGTTCTCTATGATCTTTGCGGTGGCACATGTCACCCTAGACTCCAACTCGAAGCTCCCTAAGTCCCTAATATCATCTAGTTCGAGTCTGACGGTTGAATCATGAAGGCTTTTCCAAGATGAGAAACATGGAAAATGTTATGGACTACCGATAAGTGCACGGGAAGATTCACACGATAAGCCAATTTCGTAATCCTATCCACGATCCTAAACGGCCCAATGAATTCAGGAGCAACCTTCCCAGTCTTTCCAAACCAGATTGTCTTCCTAAGAGGAGAAACTTTAACAAATACCAAATCTCCAATGCTAAATTCAAGTTCCTTCCTACTTCTATCCTCGTACGACTCCTGCCGGTTTTGGGCAGCCTTCATCCTGTGTCTAATCAAAGCCATTTTCTCCATAGATTCACGGATAAGGTCGAGTCCGTGTAGAATGTTATCGGTAGTGTCACACCAACAAGTAGGCGATTTGCATGGCCGCCCGTATAATGCCTCGTAAGGGTCATACCAATTGTTGCCACTACAAGAAAACACTTCAACTTTCTATACAAAATTTCCTACACCGTTCCTACGCCAAAATGCGGGGAGTAGAGAAGGTGTGAGGAATACATAGAAAGAGGTAATGGCGCAAGAAAGTCATAGAAAATTTTCTATGCCTTTCCTATGCCTATCATAATATGCAGGAAACCAATTATGGCGTAAGAAATTTACTACATCAAAAATAATGATATAGCAAAGATGTAGATAATCTTATGCGCTATTTCTATGTCTATGTTAGTTTTCTACAAATTCATATTGGCATATCAATGGCGTAGCAAAGTTCCTCCGTCATCTCTACGAAAAAAGAGATAAAATTAATTAGTACATACTAATTTATTATAAGCTATATAATTACTATACTCATTAATTAATATTTAATTACTTAGCCCAAAATATTTCGTATGAAACCGATATTTCGTTCATATGAGAAACTTTTCCTCCTATTTCCCTAAAATATTTGGTACAAAACCGATATTTCCCTCCTTTCAGCAGACCGCCTCCTTTAGATCGAGATTGCTACCTCCTTCATATCGAGATCACCATTTGTTCAACCGCCTCCTTCAAAAGGGTGAGATTTACTATGTCCTGACCTAAATTCTTTAGTCGTTCCAATTATTAATATATCAATACGGTGTCATTTGAGATATATTCTTGATCGAATCCTAATGAGGTGGATGGAATCAAATCTTCATTTAGGAGGTTAGGTCGCTTTGATTACTAAATTGAAGTAATCGCTCCAACACAAAAAGAACATTTCCAAATAATTTAGGTGTTTCTCTATTGCTTTGTTGTATGGTAAATTTAGATATTTGTTGTTTTTTATTGTTTTTATTACTTTTGTTGTGATGAATAGTTTTTATACAGATTACTTAATAATTAGATGTCTTAGCTGATGCAACAAATAACATAATTAAATTAGGTCTAATTGGTAATTATATTTATTAAACTGAATGCAGCTTCACTTGAAAAATCATTGAATGGGTGATGATGTTGAATTGCAAGATATTGCTTTATATACGAATAAATATGTATTAATTTGTCTGATGAAACTGATTTTTTTTAATATTTACATTTTTAAATGCATATAAGACAATAAAATAAATATACAATTAAGCATAAATCAATTAAATTAAAAACCACATTTAAATACTTGTTTAGATATTCCACTCAAATACTCATTTCGTTCATTCCACTTTGAATCAAATTTCTTGTTCGATTGACCTACTTTAACGTCTCATTCATTTTGTCGGTAACGAACTTAACATCTTGATGTTAACACATTATAGGCTAACAAAAATGCACAATATTTTCAACAGCTGGAGATCCGAGACTGTAGTAGAAGTACTGCATACGATTTAATTGTTTCCAGAGATTGGATGCATTTTGAATGCACCAGTCCACTAAATTTCTTTCATTTGTGCTAACTAATGAAATGAAAGTACAAGATTTTCAAGAGCTGATAGATCATAAATTTAGCGACCTACATTGTCCTCTTTATCAAAAATTTGACTTAATATGACGGATTCTGATGGAACTCAGACCAACTTCTAAAGTTGACAGAACTACTTTTATGCATGTCTTTATTTCATGTACCTAAGTTGAATTTCCCCACTTTAGGTCCTCTTGCAAAAAAAAATTTGATTTCATTATTTTTGGGATTTGGGCCCTCCACTCTTTTTAATTGACTGCATCATTTTTATTTTAGGTCTTTGGGCCTCCATAAATCAATGTTAGTTCAACATGCATCTTTTGGTAAGTGTACTTACTGTCTGTTTGGTATAAATGTGGTAAGCGACTAAGAAATGAACGCTTAAAAATGTAAAAACGAATTGACTAATTTGAAAAAAATTGACTGGGCAACCATTTTGGTGAGTGCTAGAGTGGTAGTGATTTTGGTGACAAGGGGAAGCGTTTTCAGGTTGGATGAGTTTGTGAAAGGGGAGGTTGAAGTTTGCAGTGTTGCAAGGAAAGTTATGGTATAGGAGAGTTGCAGCTGTTATGGTGCGCTTTATGGCACTGATGGGGCGACAGGACTAATTTAGTTTCTTATATGTAGCTCGTTGAATGTGCTGGGGATGTTGCTCATTTTTCATAGTGATGAAACCGTGAAGAAAATGCAAACCGATAGAAAATAAAATAGCAGTATCAATTGTAACAGTTTATGTAATGCAAAGTAGAAGGTGTGTGATGAATAAAAATGAACAACTTGAAATAGGAAATGTTTTCTTGTTATTTTGATTTTGTTTTTTCATATATAAAAGAAAATAATTATGAATTAATCTGAGAAAGGGTGAATCATGTAATGTTGAATGAAGTGTCCAAGCATGCACTAGCTGTTGGAGCTTAAGTTATTTCAGTTTGTTTTATGTTTTTGGAATTATTGTCAGAATTTATCAATTTCTTTTAGCTGCATTTTAGGAAGCTGAATTGGCCTAGATTGTTAGCACGTTTATCTGAATTTGTGGTTGAATTAGTTTAGCTAATTATGCCATGTCTTTAAGCATCATTGAACGTGTAAAAACGTGCGTTGATTTCCAGTTTCTGTATTTGGCTTATAAAATCCTTGTTGTGCATTAATAAAGTAGATGAAAATTTAAACAAAAAAAATAGTTTTTTTCTTGTCTTTCTCTTATTAATTATTAATTGTCGACAATTGGTATCAGAGGTAGAGGGTAATCTACGGGCAGGATTGAGTGTTTCATATGAGGATCAAACACAAGGAAAACACAAAGAGAAACAATGCAAAATAACAACAATGATGTTTGTGGCAATGGGAACTCGATTACCCAGTTGCCTATGTTCAAAGGAGTGAACTACCATTTTGGAGTCTGAAGATGAAAACCCTCCTTAGATCACAGGAGTTATGGAGCAATGTGGAAGATGGCTTTACTGATAATGCACCAATAGAGCTATATCAAGCGTTAGGAGACAAGAGAAAGAAGGAACCAAAGGAACTTTACATCATTCAGCAATCTCTGGATAATGAAGTGTTTCCAAGAATTGCAGCAACTTCTACAACAAAAGAAGCTTGGAGCACTCTCAAGCAAGAATACTTGGGAGACAAGATTGTGAATGCAGAGAGATTGCAGTATGTTAGAAGAGAGTTTGAGACGTCTCAGATGAAAGAACAGGAGATCATCCAGGAGTATCTCTCACGCGTGTCAAGCATTGTCTAGCATATAAGGTCATTGGAGAAGAAATCAAATCTCAACAAGTTGTGAGAAAGGTGCTAAGAAGCCTCACAAACAAGTTTAATCATGTGGTGACAGCAATTAAAGAATCCAAAGACATAGAAACTTATACCTTTGATGAATTGACGAGGTCTCTGCAAGCTCATGAAGAGAGACATTACTAAGGCGATGACAAGAAAGAGGAGAAAGCATACCATGTCAAAGGAGAGTCTTCAATCAAGAAGAAATCATATCAGAACTCAGGAAGAGGAAGAGAAGGCTACAGAGGGAGAGGCCGAGGAAGAGGCCAATCCAATGTTGGTAGAAAGGACTCTTCCAAAAGTAATTACAAGGGGCCTATAAAATGCTACTACTGCAACAAACCAGGGCATAAGGAGGCCTCTTGTTGGAAGAAAAATGAAGGCAATGAGAAAGGAAAGCAGGAGCAAAATTCAAATTATGTTGAGCTAGAGAATTTGTTCTTGGCTCAACATAATTGTGATATTATAGGGAATTTGTCTGGTATGTGGACAGTGGATGTTCCAACCACATGACCAGTTCGAGAGCTATGTTTTAGAATCTTGATTATAGCAAGAAAATTGTTTTCAGGCTTGGAGATGGAAAGCAATTGGCAGTTGAAGAGCTTGGCATAATTGTTTTTTCAACTGAGCAAGGCAAATCAAAGCTCCTGCATAATGTTCAGTATGTGCCAAAACCGGCACACAATCTTCTGAGTGTTGGGCAAGTAGTTTGTGGCGGCCACAGAGTTGTATTTGAAGATGACATCTGTGTGATCAAGGAAAAGCAAAGCAATGAGGCACTGATGAAAAGTGTAATTGGAAAGAATCAAGTTTGTCCATTGGATTTGACAAGAAGTGCAGGTCAAGCACTTGTACTGAAAGGTGATGATAGTGCCAAGCTATGGCATCTTAGGTATGGACATATAAATGTTCATGGTTTAACGCTCTTAAGTACTAAAGCGTTTTTGAATGGATTGCGTAGGTGATCTAGACATCTATGAAGGTTGTGTGTATGGAAAACAGGCAAGAGGGTCTTTTCAAAGTGTGAAGTCATGGACAGCTAGTGAATGTCTAGAACTGGTGCACACTGATCTGTGTAGGCTATGCAAACAGAATCTTTAGGTGGAAGTAAGTACTTTTTGTTGATCATGGATGATTACGGTAGAATGTCATGGGCGTATTTTCAGAAAGCAAAATCAGAGTCCTTTTAAAATTTTAAAAAATTCAAGGCTCTGGTGGAGAAACAAAGTGGCAAGTAAGTCAAGGCTTTGAGAACGGACAGAGGAGGTGAGTTTGTGTCATGGAAATTCATGCATTTCTGTGATGAACATGGCATTAGAAGAGAGCTTCTTGCACCTTATACACCAGAGCAGAATGAAGTAGCAGAGAGAAAGAACAGGACTGTGGTGGAGATGGCCAGATGCATGCTAAAGGCCAAATCTTTGACAAATGAGTTCTGGAGTGAGGCAGTGGCAACAACAGTATATATACTCAACCTGTCTCCGACAAAAGTTGTCATCAACTCAACTCCATTTGGAGCATGGAAATTGAAAAAGCCCTCTATAAGTCACTTAAGAATTTTTGGCTACATAGCTTATACTTTGGTGAATTTAAGAACTAAGCTAGATGATAAGGCAGAGAAGTGCATATTCATTGGCTACACAATGGAGTCTAAAGTATACAAGATCTACAATCCAATTACGAAGAAGATCATCATAAGCAAAAATGTGATCTTTGATGAAGATGCAAGTTGGAGCTGGTGTGAATCAAGTCAGAAAAGAGAAGAGATGCAGAAATTTGTTATACTTGGAGAACTTGATGAACCTGTTGCGGCGCCAACACAGCAAACTCCTCCAAAAACACCTCATGTGTCATCAACATCCTCAAGCAGTCAGAGTTCACCATCATCTCACTCTTTACCATCAAATGAATCTCCTTCACTATGTGTAAGATCTCTAGTTGATATTTATGATATTGTGACTTTGCTTTATTAGTCATTGAGCCTGCAGGATTTGATGAGGCCATTACTCAACTCGAATGGAAAAACGCAACGAAGGAGGAAATTAAGTGCATTCAGAGGAATGACACATGAGTGCTAATGATTTTTTTCTAAAGATAAGAATTTGATAGGTCTGAAATGGGTGTACATAACTAAGTACAACTCTGATGGAAGCCTCTCAAAGCACAAGGCGCGACTGTGGCAAAGGGCTTTGCTCAACAGAAAGGGATAGATTATGCGGAGACCTTTTCTCCTATTGCAAGATTTGAGACAGTCAGGATTGTTCTTGCTCTAGTTGCTCAGTGGGAATTGCAGGTCTTCCAACTTGATGTAAAGTCTTCATTTCTCAATGGAGAATTGCAGGAGGGGTATTCGTTGAGTAACCTTAGGGATTCATTAGAAAAGGTGAAGAAAAAATGGTGTACAGACCGAGAAAAGCTTTTTATGGACTGAAATAGGCTCCAAGGGCGTGGTAAAATAGAATTGATGATTTCTTCATCAAAACAGGCTTTAGCAAAAGTTAAAATTAGCCTACATTGTATGTGAAGAAAAGAGGTATGAATGGTTTCATCATTATTTTTCTTTATGTTGATGATATCATATATTTTATCTCTTCACGTAGCATGTTATCAAAATTTAAAGACTCAATGATGAATGAATTTGAAATGTCTGATTTGGGAGTCTTGTAATACTTTCTTGGTTTGGAAGTAAAGCAAGAAAAGAATGGAATTTTCTTATGCCAGAGAAAGTATGCAAATGATATGCTTAAGAAATTTCACATGGAGAATTGTGAGAAAGCAAAAACACTTATGAATGCTAATGAGAAACTACAAAAGGTTGATGGCACAGAGAGTGTAGATGAGATAATTTTCAGAAGTATGGTGGGAGCTCAAAATTATCTCTCAGACACTAGACCTTACATTGCATATTCAGTTAGTGTTTTGTCCAGATATATGCATTTTCCCACAAAGCAACATCTTGGAGCAGGAAAAAGGATCCTAAAGCATGTGGCAGGATCTCTGGATTATGATATTTGGTATAAAAGTGTAAAAGACTTCAAGGTAAGAGGCTACACAGACAGTGATTGGGCTGATTGTGTTGATGACATAAAGAGTGCATCTGGGTCTGCGTTTGACTTAGGATTAGGAGCTACAAAATAGAAATAAGAAGGGAATAGAAAATTAAAATTCCTTAAACCTCATTTGATCTTAGGAATTCCTATTCTAGTAGAAATCAAATGCAACTCCATGAAGAAGAGAGGTAAGTTCAATATCTATCTTATCCAACTCAACTCCTTTTCAATCCTTGTATTTTCCTGTAATCTAACTCTTACCAATTTGGTTAATATGATCTTAGATTAGAGATACAAGGGTTTTGGTCGATGGCAAGTTGATATTGCTTGGTTTTAATGCCTATCCTTGCTTGTTGTGTTCAAAGGTGAATTCTTGCGAACTCACATCTATGTTATCAAGTTTATAGGCCTAGCATATGTGCCCTTGGCAATTATATGTTGTGTATGCATTTGGTGATTTGGTATGTTTGTGTGTAAACTTTAGAATTTTGTGAGTTTTCATTTATATGAATTTCTTGTGTAAACCTTTGTATGGATGTTTGTTCATGGTCTTTAGTGTATTAGGGAATGCCTTAAACCTATACAGGAGTCTAGAGCAAGCTCGTATCGACCCAAAGTCATCAAGTGATGTTTTTACCTGGTAACAAACATTTTCAGAGAAGGCCAGACAGCTAACCTTGAGTTCCAAACGTCTTACTTGATGCTCGAAATATAAAAAACAATGCAGCATGTCAGACGTCTGACCCTAGGGTTCAGGCATATAACCCCTGTTTTTCTGCTGTTGACCAGTGGAGACCACGATCAACAATTTAGGTTGATCCTGGATTTTCCCTATCGAGTTTCTACTCGTTTTCTCTTTTTTTGGGTTTTCTCAGTTGCTCTAATTCGTGAATTTCAATAGCTCGATTTTATGAACTTTTGATTTACACGTTGTGAACAAATTTGTGATCGATATTTATGTGATTTTATTTATGTTATGAAAACATGAATTCTTGGATCGAATGTTCTTACAATCGAACTTATGAGTTTTGCCACTTCAAAAATATAAGGGGTTTCAAATTATTAGTCAATACCAAATTATTTTCCAAAAGTATTTTTAACACTACTTTCATCATATAAAGTTGTTTTATAAATAGTTTTCTAATCTACTAATACACACACACACACACACATATATATATATATATATATATATATATATTTGTTAAAAATTTTCCTTCGCTTATATGAGAAATCCAATTAAATGCCTTAGTTAAACAAGTGGTATGAAACAATTGTGTTTCTTCGACGTTCGATTCTTGAACTCGTTCGATTGAAAGCTGTAGAAATGAACTTCTTGTGTTTCTAGTGGAATATACAATTTGTTCGTAAATATTCGAGTAGAGGGAGTGGTTATAGGGAAAGTAGCTTAACCCTTATATTTACTAACTTGGAGCAATTTACACTACTTTTGATCAGTTGTGATCTTTTTTGAAATTTAGACCCGCTTTATGTTACGTCTCTGGGTTGTGGAGTTTATTTTACTTTTTTTAGGATCTTCAGATCATTTTGAGGAACTTCGGTTCATTTTGTGAATATGGGCAATTTATGATCTTTGGATAACCCTGAGGAACTTTGGTTCATTTTATTTTGGTGGTCTTTGTGTTGTCCTAAGGAACATCGGTTCATTTTGTTTTGACGGTCCTCGTATCGTCCTGAGGAACTTCAGTTCAATATGAGCGGGGTTGTGACCCATAGTCTTCAGACCATCCTGAGGAGCTTTGGCTCAAATTTATAGGTTAGATACCTAGGGATCGTGTCTCATTTGAGATGCACATGTGAGTGAGTCTTTGGGCTACCATTTTGAGATGGGCCTCCCCCATTTTTTGTGATTTTCTGGATTTCTAATTATTGATTTCTAGAATTTTGAGTTGTTTTGGTACTATGTTATCAATGGGTTGATTTAATAGGTATATCGTTTCTTGTGAGTAGATATATAATTTAAATGAAATATTCTTTAAGATATTGAATGGACATACGGGTTTCACATTTATATATGAACATTTTGGATTTTGCATATATATATCTTTATCTTTTTGTATCTTTTATTTTATCTTAGTTTATTATGATTAGTACAGCTAGACTGATCCGTTTATTATTTATTTTAATATAATACTGGGTTCAGACCTAGGTATTACATGTGCTTCCATATAACTTCTAGTTGGGACCATTTCTTGAATTTTGGCTAACTTCATTAGCATTGTAGTTTTTGTTTATATGTATATGAGATTGAGACTCCTTTATATACAAATTATTTGGTGTAGACTTTGTACCTATTCTTTTGTTGTATAGTGGATCGAGTATGACCACTATCTTTGTGTACACACTTGTGCGTTATATTCATATCTATTTCCGCCTTTGTGATGTGAATATATGTGTCTGACTCTGATTATGTTGTTATGTTATTTTATATCGAGTTACAAATTATATGTAGCCAATGTGCAGTTGGTTTGAACTTGAATTAGAGTTGGTTTGAACTTGAATTAGATGTGTCGGATTTCCTCTTGAGAGAAAAAGTAAGACCACATTATCCGGCTTGTTTAACACTCATTCAAAACTATTATACAGATGATCACTCCTCAGCAGCTTTATTCTTCTGGTTAGTTGACAACATTACTTCGTAACGTCCTTGGCTAAAGCCAGTATGGAGGTGGGGCATCATAGCTTGGTATCAGAGGCAAGTTCGTAACAATATAAGATATTATGGCGAGGATCATTGTCCTAAGTCTCTCTTAGGAAATTGTGTTTTAGGATTTAATTCGAGTCTTAGGACTCGTCATATACTATCTTATATTATGATCCTTTTGTTCAATCAATCAAATTTATTTGAGTTCATCTTTGTGAAATCTTGGCCAATATAAACCTAGAGTCCCATACCTTACATGAGTAGGAATTCGGAGTTGTTTCCTATTTTGAGTTGAGATTCCATGTTTTTTTAATCGAATTTATTTGAATTCATTGTAAGAATAACACCTTTTCCTTCTTCCTTTCTTAAAGAAGAGAAATGGATCGACGTAGCTTTCGGAGCACCGACAGATCTAGTGCCACTCCTACAAAAGTGTGTATATGTCAGCTCAGACATCTGGAGGAAGTCTTTAGACGCCTGACTAAGTTCAGACTATTTTGTAGATATTAATTATTGTGTTTGGATGAGATTGATCTTATCTATATGCTTGCATGGGTTAGCTAGACTAATAATTGAGGAACATTGAAAACGAATACCTTGAGAATTTAGTTTCACGATATTGACTATGAGGCGTTCAATGACGATGTTAGGTAAGAATTCAACCTAAAAGAGAACTGCTTAAATTGAATTTAAACGAGAAATACGCAAGGGCAATTTGTGAATGAGATTTACAAATATAATGTGGATATGGGTTGAAATAACCTATGGGACTTAGTTGTGAAGATTTTTAAATTGTGTTATGAAACGATTTAATAAAATTATTTTGGCTAAGTAACATACTAATCCGTTTGAGATTAGCTTTGTAAGGGTAAAGTGGATAAATCATTTCGGCTAAGCACTATGAAATGGTTTTTATTTATTTGCGATTAAAAATTTAATTCATGAATAATTAGTCGGATCTCTAATTATTTATTTACGAATTTGCATCCCTATATAATGCAATTTTTTTTTAAGTTTCCCATTGATCATGTTAGAAATTCCGATCGAGACGTGGTGCGCCACGATATCGATAGGGGTTTCTAAACACCTCGATGACACAATTCTGAAACAACACTTGTATTAAGTAGTAATGACGGGCATAACCATTTAAATACTTAACAAGGCAAATCATTAATATTGATTTGCAATCATTGGATGTTTAATCTTGATGTGTTTAAGGAAAATAATGTTGATGACGACTGGAGCATCATCAAGATTCATTTTCTAGTTTCTAAGTAAGAACTTTCTACCTTGGATGCATGTAACAGCCCGCATTTTACGTATCGGAAGATCGTAAAATATTTTTATTTTATTCTCTGAGGGTTAGATCATTCTCATATTTTAATATGTTGCTTATGGGGATGTGAGACATGTCCATATTTTTTACCGATTTTGTTTGTGACCATTTTGCCTCTGTCAGTCTTGTATAGGGCATAACTTTTGACTCTGGTCAAATCAGGTGGTGAGACACGTTCCATCGAAAAGGAAATGATGATTGCCTTTCCGTAGAGTGGTTACCTTAAAGATTTGGCTCAGCGGTTTGGGAGGAATCGCTATTTTAAGTTTTTTCAATTGGCTGTTCAGGTTTTGAGAGCCACAATGGGCTGATTTGGGAAGGGCCGTTAGTGGGCTAGTGGAAGGGTATAAATAGGGGGTGGGGGTATAGGAAATGGTTTAGTTTCTCTTTTCTCTCATTTGATGGCCTATGTTCCTCCTTCCTCTAACACCTTTCCACCATTAAAAATCAAAATCTAAGAGAGAAAATCGAAGATGTACACCATTGGAGGCTAGATCTACATCATTTGAAGTGTGAATTCATCAAATCAAGTGGTTTGGTTCGAGTTGCTTGCTGTCCGAAATCTTATTGCATTGATTTTTGCTTGTTTGGGAGGATCGGTGTGTGATTTAAATCTCTCACATGGATTCAATGAAGTATATGAATGTTTGATCATGTTTTTCATCAAATTCAAGTGTTTTACCATAGATCTATACCTTCACAAGTCCATTTTCATATGAATCACCCTATGATCTAATGTAGCATGTTTAAAAATGGTAATTCCTATGCCATTTCATATGTTTATGCAAGTTAGATCCAAAATTTAGTTCATATGTTCATTTATCATGATTTTGGAGTGATTTGCATAATCTTAGTGATAATCGTCATATTCATGTTTTTAGTGACTTCATAACATGCTTATGATTGTGTCGGATGAATTGGACGAGTATATTTCGTCGATTGGAGAAGTTTTGGTCGAAATTGGAGTTGCACTGGGGTGGTGCATGTTTTGGGTCGTTCGTGGTAGGTCGGTCGGTCGCACCATGGTGTATGTCTTGGAGAACAAGATAGGATAGGTGTCGGTTGTACGAGAGAAGACTAGGGTCGGTCGAGCACACATGTGGCCGGGTCAAGTATGCCAGGGTCGGAAGAGCACACATGTGGATGGGTCAAGCATGCCAGGGTCGGTCGAGCAAGTTTGGCACGCAGTGGTCGGTCGTGCACAGGTGGTTCTGATCGAGCAGGTTGGGTTGGTCAGGACGGCTCTGGTCGGGTTGAGAAGTATGGCTCGAGCAAGTGGAGTTTGGTCATTTAAGGGGTCGAGCATGGTTTGGGGTCGGTCGAGTAGGCCAGGAGTCGGTCGCACCAGGGTCATTTCTGAAAAATTTATTTTTCTGGTACGACTTAGATTTGAACAAGGGCAACCACCCCGAACCCTAACCACAGCGCAGTGATGTAATTTGGCTCGGTGATGGTGTGACTTCGAAGTGAATTCAAGGAGGAAGATTCGAAGTGTTGAAATGTGTTCGTTGATCGGTGTAGAAAAGCGAATGAGGTGACAACTCAAAGGTCGTGAGTTGGTGAGTAATGGTTGCTTGATCTTTAAAAATTCGTCGGGTTGGATGACTAGAGATGCGAAGGCCGAGAGGTTATCGTTGTCGTAAGTTCTAGCAGGCCCAAAGCAGGGGTACGATAGGGGCACCTAAAAGACCGGTTGTAGGTCGAGTACCCTGGGTATCGTTGAAAGGCCTAGTTGTCAAGGTTGGACATACATACGTATCGTTGAAAGGCGTATGGAGTTTATGCTAGAACTGGGGTTACCATTAGCCCTTGACATATGGCAAGGTTGGCAGTTATACGATTAACGATGGTTTCAAAGCAGGATTGGCGGTGATAGCCAGAGTCAGTCATGAATGTTTGGTTGTTTGGATGCTCTGTTTGTACCGTCTCATGTAGATTGTCCAACGTCGAAGGAGATGTCCCTTAGGTGCTTGTCTGATATTGGTTTAGGCCTCTGGGGCTTGTGCTTGAGGGATGTTGAATTCGATTAGGATGGTTTACATGAGATATATATAATTTGGATGTCATAAGGGCTTTACCATGATTGAATGGGTGTTCTAGTTTCCATGGATGAATTGTTGAATTGTTTATGGTAAAGGCTATCACTATTCGATGTGGGGAAGATAGGGTTTAGTTCTTCTTTGGTGTTGTGGGTAGATTAGTATGTTTATCTATCCATCCTCATATACTTTATTGTTGAAGTTTTTTAACTGTTTTATTGCTCACTAAGAATGTTGTCTGACTCAAGGTTTTATGTTTCCTCTTATTACCTTGGGTTGTTCATCCGGGTTTGGATGGGCAGACTAAGTAGCAGGTGACAGGTAATTAGTGAGGACGATTTTGATGTGCGAAGGCGAGAAGGAGGCTGTCGTATTACTTTTACTACTATCTAGTATTTTTGTTTCCGCTGTTTGAGTTGCTCTATGAGTGTTGTAGTGAGGCCTTATGTACGTACTTGATATTTCCTATGATGCTGGGATAATCTTTCAGGATGTTGTGAAAGTTTGAAAAGTTTGCTATATGATGCTTCACTTCTATTACCTGTTGTCAAATTTCTACTATACTTTATCCTTGTGCTGTGATTTCTAAGACAGGTTCCGCTTGTGTTTACCTACTCTGATGATCGTCCATAGCTGCCGTTCACACCTTTCAGCGCATTATTCCTCTTATTTAGTGCGGGAGCTGTGGGCGGTCATCACATTTGGTATCAGAGAAAGTTCTAAGACATAATTACGAATGAGAGACGTATTTGTAGATTTCAGTTGGATGCTTACTATATATATTAGCATATATAGTAGTAGCAATTGTGTTCCTTTAGCAATTTTTTTTGGAAGTGGCTAATTATTCTAAATTGCAGATTTAGAATGAGTAGACGACCATCAAGACATGTTGCTAGGGGAGCTAATACTGGAGGGGGAAATGGTGGTGAACCAGATTACCCTACCATGTTTGAAGTCATGATGAAGGCATTCATGCGAAGGGTCCCTGCTCCAGTGGCAGCTATGGTAGACGTAGGAGTTCAGTTGCATAGAGTTGTGGACTTTGCGAAGCTATGCAAAGAATATACATATCTAGGAGGAAAACCATTCAAAGGATATGAGATAGCTGAAGAGGTTCAGAGGTGGGTGGATTCTTGTGTTCATATCTTTGAAGACTTGAGTTTGGATGGTGCAACCAAGAGAAATCTTGCATTAAGGCAACTGCAAAGCAGGGCCATGGAATAGTGGAATTCAGTCACGCTTGAGACTCTAGAGGAAGAAATTTCAGGGGAGCAATTCCAGGCTAAGTTTGAAGCAAAGTTTATCTCCACTGCTCAGAAATCAGCTTTGTTTAAGAAGTTCGTGGAGCTGAAACAGAATGGTCGTTCTGTGCTTGATTATATTTCTGATTTTGAGGCCTTGCCTAAATGCGCTCGTTCATACATTGATACACCTTATCAGTAGAATGAGAAGTTCGTTATGTGTCTGGATACCTATATTGGAAGGCTATTGGTGGATCATCTTGACGATTCATTTGAGAAGATTGTGGAGAAAGCTATTCGCCTTGAGAGCTTGTTTCCGAAAGAAGCAAATGTCGTCGCTGTAACCAAGGAAACTCAAAAACCACAGCAGGGTGTTAATAATAAGAAGAGGAAGCTGCAACAATAGAAGGGAAAAGATGGAAATAAGATGCCTAAGAGTGAGGTGGTTTTCTTTAACTGCCAACATAAGGGTCATTACTCAAATGAGTGCAAGAATCCCAAAGTTGAGAAGAAGTGCTTCAAGTGTGGGAAGCCTGGGCATAAGAAGAAAGACTGTTCAGAATCAACTAAGGGCAAGTAGGTTGTGAAGGTATATGTTTTGGAAGTCGTGCCAACTTCTTTAAGAGCTCCTACTACAGAGGAAAAGGGAAAGGGTGTCGTCGTGCAAGGTACTCTTTCTGTCCGAGGTGTTTCAGTTCGAGTTTTGTTCGATACTGGAGCATCACATTCTTTCATTTGCAATGAGCTTGTGTGCCACTTGGGTTTGGAAGCCGAAACTTGTGATAGACCATTGATCGTGACTAATCCAGTTAGGGGTTCGTCCAATCTTTGCATGATTTGCCGTGGTCTAGTGTTGTCTAGTCATGGTTGCTCTTTTGTGTGTGATTGCTTTGTATTGAACTTCGCTGAGTTTGGGATCATCTTGGGCATGGATTGGCTCAAGAGGTATGCAGTAAGAGTGAATTGTGAGAAGCTAGAGGTGAGAGTCGCGGATGTGGAAGGGCGAAAGGTGTTGATTAGATGTAAGCGCGAAGAGGGTGTCTTCGTGACCTATCTATATTCGCTTGGGATTCCACATGAAGACTTGTCATCTGTGCTGATCGCTAATGAGTATGAGGATGTCTTTGACGAGGTCAAAGGGTTGCCACCACGTTGCGAGATCGAGTTTAGGATTGATTTGGTCGAGGGTGGTAGACCAATCGTTATGCCTCTTAGGAGAATGGCGCCTAAGGAACAGCGAGAGTTGGAGGTGCAAGTTCGTGACCTTCTAGGGAAGGGATTCATCTGGAGAAGTGTTTCCGAATGGGGTGCACTGGTCGTGTTTGCAACCAAGGCAGATGGCTCGTTAAGATTGTGTGTGGACTATCGTGAGCTGAACAAGGTGACTAAAAAGAACAAGTATCCATTGCAAAGGATTGATGACTTGTTCGATCAGCTTCATGAGGCCAAATTGTTTTCTCAGATGGATTTGGCAATGGGATTTCACCAGTTAAGGGTGGCAAAGGATAGTGTGCCAAAGACTGCTTTTAGGATGCCATCTAGTTTCTTCGAATGGTTGGTGATGCCATTCAGGTTAACTAACACGCCAGCGTATTATGTGGATCTTTTGAATAGGGTCTTCAGAGATTAGTTGAACAAGTTTGTGCTTGTGTTCATGGACGACATTCTGCTTTACTCTCGGAATGAGGAAGAACACAAGACACACTTAAGAGTAGTGTTGGAAATCCTATGAAAGCATCAGTTGAGAGCTAAGTTTTCAAAGTGTCACTTCTGGAAGAGTGAAGTGAGGTTCTTAGGCCATGTTGTTTCTAGAAATGGGATAGCGGTTGATCCCGCTAAAGTGGCAGCAATCCAGGATCGGGATAGGCCTAAGAATGCGACGGGTGTTCGTAGTTTCCTTGGGTTGGATGGTTATTACCGACGGTTTGTCAAGGATTTCTCCAAGGTAGCTGCACCGTTGACAGGGTCGACGAAGAAGAACCAAGTGTACACATGGGATGCAAAGTGTGAGCAAGCTTATGAAATCCCGAAGGAGAGACTAACGAGTGCTCCTCTATTGACCATTCCGAGTGGGAATGAAGAGATGATGGTATATACCGATGCATGTGGTACTGGACTTGGAGCGGTACTGATGCAAAAGGATAAGGTTGTGGCCTACACGAGTCGACAACTAAAGCCGCATAAGAAGAATTACCCAACTCGTGATTTGGAGTTGGCGGCGATTGTGTTTGCACTGAAGATGTGGAGACATTACCTATTGGGAGTTCGATTCGAGTTATTTACGGATCACAAGTCGTTGAAGTATCTTTTCTCCCAAAAGGATTTGAATCTTCGGCAGCAACGATGGTTAGAGTTTCTGGCGTCATATGATTTTGGTATATCCTATAGTCCTGGCAAAGGTAACGCAATTGCAGATGCATTGAGTCGAAGACACGCAAGTTTGGGGGTGATGTTTTCGTAATGGAAGAGCCTCGAGTATTTAGCAAGGTTCGAGTTCAGGCCAAGGTGTGAGTTGGAACCTGAAATGTTGGCAAGCTTATCGATAAGACCTACTCTCATCGAAAGGGTTGGCGAGAGCTAAAAGCGAGATGCAAAGCTTGTCAAGTTTATCCAGGAACTGGAACCTGAAGATAAAGAGTTCAAGGTCGATCGAGAAGGCTGACTTTGAAAGCAAGGGTGATTAATTGTTCCTGATATCGACGGATTGAGAGATGAGGTTCTAAGAGAATGTCATCACTTGAAGTTGACGATTCATCTCGGTGGCAATAAGATGTATCAGGACATGAAGCGAGTCTACTACTGGGAGGGGATGAAGCAGGATATTGGAAAGTTCATTTCCAAGTGTATGAACTATCAATTGGTGAAAGTTGAACAGAAGAAGACGAGTGGTTTGCTTTAACCATTGGAAGTTCCTACGTGGAAGTGGGAGCAGATATCGATGGATTTTATCGATGGACTACCTAGAAACAGGACAGGAAACGAAGGGATTTGGGTCATCGTGGATCGCTTGACCAAAAGTGCATGGTTCATTCCTGTCAAGTCGGCTAGGACGACCTCGAAATTGGCTGAACTTTATGTGAAATGGATAGTTCGATTCCATGGTATCCGAAAGAGCATAGTGAATGACCGAGATCGATTATTTACGAGTGGATTTTGGAAGAGTTTGCAAGAAGCTTTGGGAACCGAGTTGTGTGTAAGTATGGCTTACCATCTCCAAACTGATAGTCAAACCGAGAGGGTTAATCGAGTTTTGGAAGATCTCCTAAGAGCTTGTGTGTTGGATTTTGGGGGATCGCGGGAAGACCATCTACATCTGGTTGAGTTTGCATATATTAATAGCTACCAGTCGAGCATTGGGATGACACCATACGAGGCATTGTATGGGAGACCATGCAATTCTCCAGCATGTTGGTTAGAAACCGGAAATAAGTTGGTACTTGGGCCTGAGATGATTAGAGAGACCTCAGATTGTATCGAGATCGTTCGGCAACGAATGAAGGCGGCCCAAGATTGCTAGAAGAGCTATGCTGATAGGCGTCGAAAAGATGTGGAATTCGATGTTGGCGATATGGTTTTCGTGAAGGTTTCACCACTGAAGCATATGGTTAGATTTAGAAACAAAGGAAAGTTAGCTCCTAGGTTTGATGGACCGTTTCCGATAGTCGACCGAATTGAAAAGCTCGCATATAGATTGGAGTTACCTGAGAAGACGTCGAGTGTGCATAATTATTTCCATGTGTCGTTTCTACAGAAGTTCGTGCATGATTCGAATGTAGTGGTATCTCTAGAGCAGTACGAAGACCTAGAAGTGCAAACCGTAGTTGCGAAACCTCGTAAGCCACTTCGTGTTGTGGAAAATGACACGAAACAACTTAGGAGGAAGATGATTAAGATAATCAAGGTACAATGGAGCGAAGATGGCAACGATTGTACGTGGGAGACAGAAGAGAGCATGAGGGCGACTCATCCAAAACTCTTCGTCGGTAGGACCCTTTGATATCATACCATTGTTACATCATTGTATCTTATTGTTGTTTGATAGAATTCCGCGTGCTAGGATAAGGCTATGGATGCATGGCTCGATGGTTGCTTGTTTGGGTGATAGAATTCGCTTCTCATGGATGATAGGCATGCGGAATCGTTGTGGTTGCTTGTTTTTGCTTGGAATTTCAGGGGTGAAATTCTTTAGGGGTGAGAATGTAACAGCCCGCATTTTACGTATCGGAAGATCGTAAAATATTTTTATTTTATTCCCTGAGGGTTGGATCATTCTCATAGTTTAATATGTTGCTTATGGGGATGTGAGACATGTCCATATTTTTTGCCGATTTTGTTTGTGACCATTTTTCCCCTGCCAGTCTTGTACATGGCATAACTTTTGACTCAGGTCGAATCAGGTGGTGGAACCTGCTCCATTGGAAAGGAAATGATGATTGCCTTTTCGTAGAGTGGTTACATTAAAGATTTGGCTTAGAGGTTTAGGAGGAATCGTTGTTTTAAGGTTTTTCAGTTGGCTGTTCAGTTTTGAGAGCCACAACAGGCTGATTTGGGAAGGCCCGTTAGTGGGCTAGTGGAAGGGTATAAATAGGGGGTGGGAGGTAAGAGAAATGGTTTAGTTTCTCTATTCTCTCATTTGGTGGCCTATGTTCCTCCTTCCTGTAACACCTTTCCACCATTAAAAATCAAAATCTAAGAGAGGAAATTGAAGATCTACACCATTAGAGTCTAGATCTACATCAATTGAAGTGTGAATTCATCGAATCAAGTGGTTCGGTTCTGGTTGCTTGCTGTCCGAAATCTTATTGCATTGATTTTTGCTTGTTTGGGAGGATCGGTGAGTGATTTACATCTCTTACATGGATTCAATGAAGTATATGAATGTTTGATCATATTTTTCATCAAATTCAAATGTTTTACCATAGATCTATACCATTACAAGTCCATTTTCATATGAATCACCCTATGATCTAATTTAGCATGTTTAAAATCGGCAATTCCTATGCCATTTCATATGTTTATGCAAGTTAGATTTGCAATTTAGTTCGTATGTTCATTTATCATGATTTTGGAGTGATTTGCATAGTCTTAGTGATAATCGTTATATTCATGTTTTTAGTGACTTCATAACATGCTTATGATTGTGTCGAATGAATTGGACGAGTATATTTCGTCGATTATGTCGATTGGAGAAGTTTTAGTCGAAATTGGAGTTGCATTGGGGTGGTGCAGGTTTTGGGTCGTTCATGGTAGGTCGATCGGTCGCACCATGTTGTATGTCTTGGAGAACAAGACAGGACTGGGGTCGTTCGTACGTAAGAAGACTAGGGTCAGTCGAGCACACATGTGGTCGGGTCAAGTATGCCAGGGTCGGTCAAGCACACATGTGTCTGGTCAAGCATGTCAGGGTTGTTCGAGCAAGTTTGGCAGGAAGTGGTCGGTCATGCACATGTGGTTCTGATCGAGCAGGTTGGGTTGGTCAGGATGGCTCTGGTAGGTTCGAGCAGTATGGCTCGAGCAAGTGGAGTTCGGTCATGCAAGGGGTCGAGCATGGTTTGGGGTTGGTCGAGCAGGCCAGGGGTCGGTCGCACCAGGGTCATTTCTGAAAAATTTATTTTTCGGGTACGACTCTGATTTGAATAAAATGGTTTGAAAAAAATATTTTTCAGGGGCAACCCCCTGAACCCTAACCGTAGCGGAGTGATGTAATTTGGCTCGGTGATGGTGTGACTTCGAAGTGAATTCAAGGAGGAAGATTCGAAGTGTTGAAATGTGTTCGTTGATCGGTGTAGAACAACGAATGAGGTGACAACTCAAAGGTCGTGAGTTGGTGAATAATGGTTGCTCGAGAAGGTTACTTTAGCTATGAAAAGTCGTCGGGTTGGATGACTAGAGATGCGAAGGCCAAGAGATTATCGTTGTCGTAAGTTCTAGCAGGCTCAAAGCAGGGGTACGATAGGGGCACTTAAAAAACCGGTTGTAGGTCAAGTACCCTGGGTATCGTTGAAAGGCCTAGTTGTCAAGGTCGGACATACGTACGTGTTGTTGAATGGCGTATAGAGTTTATGATAGAACTGGAGTTACCATTATCCCTTGACATATGCCAAGGTTGGCCGTCATATGATTAACGATGGTTTCAAAGCAGGATTGGCGGTGATAGCCAGAGTCAGTCATGGATGTTTGGTTGTTTGGATTCTCTGTTTGTACCGTCTCATGTAGATTGTCCAACGTCGAAGGAGATGTTCCTTGGGTGCTTGTCTGATATTGGTTTAGGCCTCTGGGGCTTGTGCTTGAGGGATGTTAAATTTGATTAGGACGGTTTACATGAGATATAAATGATCTGGATGTCATAAGGGCTTTACCATGATTGAATGGGTGTTCTTGTTTCATGAATGAATGGTTGAATTGTTTATGGTAAAGGCTATCAATGTCCAATGTGAGGAAGATAGGGTTGTGTTCTTCTCTGGTGTTGTGGGTAGATTAGTATGTTTATCTATCCATCCTCATATACTTTATTGTTGAAGTTTGTTAGTTGTTTTATCGCTCACTAAGACTGTTGTCTGACTCAAGGTTTTATGTTTCCTCTTATTACCTTGGATTGTTTATCCGGTTGTGGATGGGGAGACTAAGTAGCAGGTGACAGGTGATTAGTAAGGACGATGCTGCTGTGCGAAGGTGAGCAGGAGGCTGGCGTATTACTTTTACTACTATCTAGTATTTTTGTTTCCGCTGTTTGAGTTGCTCTATGAGTGTTGTAGTGAGGCCTTATGTACATACTTGATATTTCCTATGATGTTGCGATAATCTTTCAGGATGTTGTGAAAGTTTGAAAAGTTTGCTATATGATGCTTCACAACTATTACCTGTTGTATATTTTCTACTATACTTTATCCATGTGCTGTGAGTTCTACGACAGGTTCCGCTTGTGTTTAACTACTCTGATGATCGTCCATAGATGTCGTGCACATCTTTCAGTGCATTTTTCCTCTTATTTAGTGTGGGGGTTGTGGGTGGTCGTCATATTTGATATCAGAGCTCTGGCTAACGATCTTAGCCAAAGTTCTAAAACGTAATTACGTATGAGAGACATACTTGTAGATTTTAGTTGGATGCTTACTATATATATTAGTAAAATAGAAGTTTGGTTTATATTATACTTAGAAGTAAAAGTTGTTTGAATTAATTTGCATTCTTCTTTTACTTGGCTATGAAGGCCATTTTGAGCTTTCTTGAGTAACTCTTGGGTTATGCCTTTTGCGATTTTGCTAAGACCGTTTTGTGTTTTATAGTGGATTTTACGGTTTGTTCGTAAACATTTGTGTTAAGTCAGTGGTTATGGGACATTTGGCTAAACTAGTATATTTACTAGCTTAGTGTAAATTACGTTTTCCTTTTTGATCGTTGATGGTCAGTTTGTGGTTTTTATCTTTTGATCATTCATGGAGAATTTGAGTTTTCAGTCTTGTGACACACTACGTGGATAAAAGGCAAAACTACTCGGGTAGGTGTCAGCAACCTTGCCGTTAAGGCGAAACTCCTCATGTAGGAGATAACTACCTTGTCGAGCTCATGTAATCCATGCGTATCCACCTCAAGATATTTGTGTGTTTTCGTTTTATTTATGATTTCAGCATTTTCGTGTTGACTACTATTATATGTATATATATATATATAGCGCTTTGAGCTATCGAAGTATTTTGTTTATATGGTGATTTCAGAAATCCTTGTGATTCTAGTGATTCTTATGTTTCTCTTTATTTATTTATTTATTTATCTATTTATGACACGAATTGCTTACGTGTTCATCTGTGGAGCTTTGCGTTCATTTATGTTTTGTGGACTTTTATGTGTGTCCATTTTTGTGTTATGAGAACCGTTGTGAATAACATTTTGATTTATGGTTTTGTATGCTCGCACTTAATTTGGTTTAAGTGTCTTTCCATTTTATATTTTTCTAGACATTTTTAGGTGATTTCTAGAACATGGGTCATTCGAGTTTTCATTAACAAATTATCTCGAATCTTCTTTTGAAAAGTAATAAGCAATATTTTGTTAATTGATCTTTGTTTCTTGTTTCCGGATTTCGATTCTTGATCTCCGGGCTACCGTGATTAATAATCCTGCACGATCCCTAATTTTTATCTCATGTGTACTAAATTGGATTTAGTATTTCGATAGATCAACTTTATAGAAAGTTGATAATCCTATGTGAATTACCCTTAAGGCGAACTTCGGTGTGTTTTTAAATTCGTGTTTTTATGGAAGATGAGCTCTCTTTTATGTGACTATTTTTCCATGCCTATTTGCATGCCTTGGGTGTTCTAATTTCGTGGTGGTTTTTAGAAATGGATTGGGCTAACCATTTTGAGGCCCATCTTTTATTCTTTCGTCCGAAAGAATCATCCATCTTCGACATCCCTTACCCATGGGAATGTCGTTGAGGAAGGTGTGCTTTTGTAATTCACATTACTCGTGAATTTTCTGCAATCTTTTCACCCATTTTAGGGTGACCACCTTGATGGGTAATTGAGTTCGAAATTGATTCTTATTTTTGTGGTTCATACTTGTCCTCTTTAGTGACTGACCCCAAAGGTTAAAAGAGGAGCTATTTTTGTGGAGAAATCCGATGGAACGTTTAAGCTTTGCGATACCACGACAAGCTTAATAAATTCCTTACCTCGGATTGATGATATATTCAATAGGTTATTAGTGCTAAGGTCATTTCGCTATTAGACTTAGCAGTCGTTTACCTCAACTTTTGCTCATTAAAGGATAGACTTCCTTTGGCTTCATTTCGTACTCATTTTGTCATTGGGGTTAACCAATATTCCAGTTTATTTTGTTAACCTTAGTGGTCTAAATTTTTTGGGTCATATCCTGACTGCTTTTACCATATCTCTATTGGTGATATGTTTCAGTATTTGAAAACTAAGATTTTCAGTTTTGTATAATTCTTTCAACTGTTAACACTTATCATGTTCTCATAATCTTGTTTCCCCAACGGGACCCTTCATCCTTGTGAATATGATATATATATATACACACACACACACAAACACACACACACACACAAACACACATCCTTTTCTTTTTCAAGAAAAATTTATGAGCTAGGATATTTTGGTGAAACTCTTAAGAGGTAAATCTTCTAGCTAAAACATGGTAGAAAAATAACGGAACATTGTTTCCTAGGTTCTCTTTTGGGATTTTAATAAGATAATGATTTGAGAATGAGATATCTATACTATATTATAATTGGGACTGGCTATTTGGATACAAAATTAAATACAAAGAGAGAGACACAATGCCTACACCGTTGGATTTATTTGTCTTTATGTGGAGAGTGTAATTCATGGGAGGATCCAATGATTGAGATTTATTGTGTGTAATTTTGTGTCCTCATTTTGTGTCTAAATAGAATTTCCCATTATAATTACCGAGTATCAAATGCTTTGCTCTCAGCCATTATCATATTTAAAGCCGAAGAGTCGCAGATTATTTATTTACCCCGCAACAGATTATTTTCATGACGGATCGATGAACCCTGAAATTCCATTAATAAATCCGTTGCAGTCCTTTTTTGAAGAAATCGCATATCTCCGATTCCTCTTCTCATTCGTATCTTCCTCAATCGACAATTTTCCTTCTCATTACATCCAAAACCTAGATATGCACAATTTCCCTCTTGACCTCCCCTCCTACAAATCGTCGCCAACCCTTCTACTGTAGGTCTGTGGCTAATCCGATCCTACCATTTTCGCTGTTTTCCATCCCGTCCTCGCAGAGTTTCCTCTCAAATGGTAGACGATCTTATCGCAACGCATCCAATCATCTTCCTTCTGCAGCTGTTGGTAATTTTGCTTTTCCCTGCGTTGTTAATCTTCCCAACATCTGAATATTTTTGTAGTCCCTTCGGGTATCATTTTCATTTGCAACTTTTCCCTGTGTGTTCTTTCCACGCTTAATATTGATGTTATTTTTACTGGATTACTTTTTTTGGATTTTCTGCTTATTAGAGATTCAACGCATACTGTTATTGTTTCTTTCAGTTTTTTAGTATTATTTATGTTAGGTGAATATAATCTATGTTAATGTTGCCTACTCTTTATGCTATGGCGAATCTATGTAAATAGTTTCATCGAGAAGTACAACTATTTTGTTTTATGGTAAAACCAGAATATCTTGCGAATCTATTAGCCACGCTCTTTTTTACATATGGACCATGACCAAATCTATTAATGTACAATAATTCGCATTTTGCTCTTTTTTACTAGACATGCTTAATCTATCTTGAAAATGCTTGATAATGTCTTAAAGAGTCACTGGGTAATTTTGTTCCATCACTACGTGTAATTGTGTTGTGGGCCACATGTTCTGATTTGCTATTGAACCCTGCATCGTTTTTGAGATTAACATAGGGACTTGAATTTGACCATGCTAATTGCTGATCATTTTTAAATTGAAGATTTTCCTTCAGGAGATTTTAAACATTTAAGTTAAAGTTGATTTATTTATTTATCTTCAATTTCTACACTCAATGAGTATTTACATGGTTAAGATGGCTGGTTGATCAAACTTTAATATTCACACTGTTAGTAGTTTTGCTTTCTGTAAATTAGTTATTAGTTTGACTTTGATTAGATAAATTTGTGTATAATTTGCCCATGTTTATTCATATTTTTAAAGTGCATCAAGGCAAATGAAAGTCAAAATGAGAACCCTTTGTCGACCGATCTATTCTTTTGAACCGATTTAAATGTCCTCATTTTTTGATCTTTAGGGCTTCTTTGAAACAGAGGTAAAAATTTATATAACTATTGTAATGAGATTTGAAAATAAGATAAATTACAAGTTGCTTTTTTATTTAACATGAAAATAAATTCGTCTTAGATTATTCGCCAAATGATCTGAGAAAATTGAAAGAATTGTTAAAGAAACAGGATGTCAAATTTAAAATGAATGGAAAGGTACACCTCAACTCATATAAACAGAAAATGAACAACTGTTCTATGTGGCATTTAATAGTAAATTACTAATTACTAACATACAATACTTTGCAGTTGAATGTTGTGCAATAGAATGATGGTTTATCAAGTCTAAAAATCTCAAAACCCCTTCTAACTGTTGTAGAGGTAACTATTGTTTGTTATCGTATATATATATATATATATATATATTCTTTATTTATAGTTTATGGTAAGTCTGTATAAATATATACTGAATAATACATATAATTGATTAGGTATTTGAACTAGACCCATCTCTATATGACGTTGAACAAAGGAAGTTTCATGGAGATTCCTTGCTGTATAGCCAGGTACCTAGGCTAGGCTGCTTAATTTTGCAATACCTCAGTGGCAATATTTACACATATGAATGGATAAGTATTTATACATATGTCTATATATTGTTTTCAGTTACTCCAAAATGTTTTTGGATGTCGCATGCATTGGCGTTGTGGTATACAGATCTGGCAAGAAGGAAGCGGCCTCGAAGTCTACGATGAAGGTAACATTATCATTGTTACAACATAGAAAATAAACCTGTATATATGAGACATATGATCTACATGTTTCTAATTTTGAAAGCACTTAAACACTGACATTTCATTAATTTTGTGGACTACTGAATGTGCTAGCTAATTATTAGATCTTTAATTTAATGAACTTCAGTTCACTTGGAGGACATTTGTTGGCCTTCGTGTCACAAAACTTGGCTCTGATGATATCAGTTATAGAAGATGGTGTTGTATAACCTTTGTGGTAATTTTCTTCTATGATTGCTTTTAATATTTTTTTATACTGGAAGGTACTATGGTAGTCCTTAATGGTTTTCCTTATATATATATATATATATATATATATATATGTATGTATGTTCTTTTCACTTCGAAATTGTGATGGTCCTTAATGTTAATGTAGAAGAGTCTGAATATATTACATGATTACTGAGTTTATCCTGTATGGGATGCTTCTTAATGTCTTTGCATTTCTCCACTCATAGATGATTATATTAGATATTTTATTCACCACGAACAACTTAAATTCTGATTTGCTAATATCCAGTGCATGTTATTATTAACTCAGACTGTAATGAAGTTATAAAATATGTCCATATCCAACCTTTTGGTCTTTTATGCTTTTACATTTTCACTTTTAGGTGCTAAAGCATATAAACTTTATGAGTTATAATTTTTTTGGTTGGAAGCTCGGAGTATGATTTTTTTTTCTACTCTCAATAATGCCTACCTTGATATCAAATTATACGCATGCACCATTGCTTCAGTAAACTCTTTTTAGCAATCATCTTCTTTTACTAGATGTCTGTTTCATTATCCATTTGTTTATGTTCTACGTAATGGTTTTATTTCTCGAAATTTTTGTTTTAAGCTAATAATTATACGATCCATGTGTGTTATAGTCATGTACACTAAAAATTGTCTAGATCATCCTCACATAAAGCCATGAATCATTATGTCTTGATATATTATCTTACGAGTTCCCTTTTACTAAGCTAGAAGGTTATCATCATCAACTTTGACATTGGCTACATGGTCACGGTGAACGGCAGGCGTGACATAGGACATGTTCTAATCATCGAGAATCGTGAAAAGCACTAAAGGAAATTTGGAATTATTAATGTTATAGATGCCACGAGACAGAATTTTCAACCCTACTCAGCATATTGGAAAAGGTACAAAGACAAGATGAGGAATGCTTCTGCTGCTGCAAAGACAACTGCTTGAGGTTTGTGCTGAGTATTCATTTATCACAACACCATATTGCCAGTTTTGCCACACCTAAATGCAGAAGAATTGCCACAGCCTTTAGCCGTGGCAATTTTGGAACGGTTTCAAGCCGTGACAAAGTCATTTAGCATGGCTTTAGGCCATGGCTATTTTGGAACGGGCTTGGCCCGTTCCAAAATTAAAGGAAAAATATTGACATCCTCATTCCCTTGTGTCCTTTTTTTTCCACGCTCAAAACGAAAGCAAATTAACCATCAATCCCACAATAAAAAATGCTCAGCATCTCCTCTTCCACGATCAATATTTTTTTTTTTTTTACCGTTTGCTATATTTTAGATCGAAACCATTTTGCCAATAGATCCGTTTTGCATCCTCTCATTCTAAGGTTCTGATTCAGATGATTTTTCAGGTATGAAATCAAAACCCTAACTATATGTTTGATTGTTTTCAGTTTTATTTATTTCGATTCGTAAGATCCTGCATCACCTTTTCTATTTTCCGGCCTCCTTATTCTCGATAGAATTAGGGATACAAAGACCGCCTATTTTAACCGGCTTGTGAAGTTTGGCTTCTCGATAGAATTAGGGATACAAAGATCCCAACAGCTGAAATATTGTATTATGTGTATAAAATAGGATTTGCTTCTACGGTCAAGGTTAAAGGGAGAGCCACAAATAAATCAATTGGATGTTCCAGTACAATTAAAATCTTCTAGCTAACTTGGATATAATAACTTATATAAGATAAAGGCACTGAAAGTGATGGTTTAAGTAGTGGTGTGCACAAATCAAATTCAAAACTCACACAAATATGAAAAAACTTAAATAGAAACACAACTCAAAACAAAGCTGTTTAATGGCCACCAGTTCAAAGCAAGAAACAAACGAAGTAATAAATATCAACATAAATTATCAAGTATGAATCGGTTTTTCCAGTTTGCTACTGAATTGGCCTACGGTCAGATCCAGAAAATAAATGATAGGAACTACTGATTTTGTTTGTTCTTGTCCTGTGTTTTGGTTGACTGATCAGCAGCAGAGGGAGCAACATACTGAATCCTGACATATGGATTCCTGGTCAGCGTCTCCCCCTTTAAAGCAGCTACATATCTATCATTTGTGTTTTCTTTGCATTGAATTTCACCAAAAAATTCTGCAAGCCTTGCTTTGTTCACTTGCCCCATCATCTGGTTTCAAACATCAGTATATAAATGACTTTGTGAAATCATGTTTTAATTGCACCATGAGGATATATTACACAAAGGAATGGAATTTTGATTGAGTTGAAAGATATCGTTATGAATGCAATAGACATGCTGAACATAAAGTACGGTAAATTGATCATCGACTCGTGCAAAGCTAAATGTGATAAACTCCTTGACTAATGGGAATACAGATATCACAGTATAATGTCAAATTTGAGTGAAGCTTTATTGATGGCCATTTACACTACTGGAAATGGACATCCAAATTCAGTATTATTAGTTTTAACAGCATGTGTTTTAAACAAAACCAATGTGTTTCCATGTGTCACGGATCCATGTCCCATGGTTGTATTAATTGGAGGAAGGCTTCCTTCTCATGATTACTTTTTTACCATGTCTAGCAAGCAAAAACCTTGTTGATTGCAATAGTTCTCTAGTAGTAGTATCTCTGATAAACCCCAAAAGGTTAACTTTGATACATAGTTGGGAGGTCGGAAATTGAGGTCTGCTTTAATAAAACTATACCAGAACTTCATTGTTTATTCTCCCACGTTCCCCATTTTTTAACCCTATAATTTGTTTTCATTTCTAATGGAATATCATTATCCATTTTTGAAACGTACCTTAACATCATACTCTAAATTTATGCAACTAAGTTTTTTCTTAAATGATATTTATTTTATTTGCAGGAAAATTTATCATTGCCAATCGTTTGGTTCCAGTTTTTCTTAGCAATGTGTCATTTAGCTAGTTTGTCTAATTATGACAGGTAAATGTGGTTTTATTAATTTGACTATTATGTGAAACTTGAATTTTTGTATTGTGCAAGTAAGATTGAACATAAATTAAGCATAGTATAAATCATGAGTAATCATTATATTTTGCAACCCTATTATGCATTTGGCTATCAGTCTAAATTGTCTGTGATTCAAAAATCCATTATATTAGTCCACATAGAGGTATTTGTTGGTTCCGTGTTCAATCTGTTCTTCTCATTTTCTGAACTGTACATGCCTAACAGTTTGCTTATTTGACATTATAACATTTGCATTCAATATATTTTGAGTTATCTTATAACAGTAATTTATAACAAAGTTATCCATCATTTTGGCATATAAATTAAATTTAGCATTATAACAGTCTATGGTTCAAAGTTCTACCATATGATTCTTCTTGCAACTAAGAATGTGATAGATAAATAGACAATATATTCCTTTTGGGTTTATAGGATTGCAAAAGATTAGTAATAATATTTTATCTTCCCAAGTTGATACCCCTTTTTGATTTAAGTATGTACCCTGTTTGATTTGGAACACACTATTCTACATATTTATTCCATTTGAACTTAGTAGGACTGCATGATTATTTACACATCAAAAGAAGAAGAGCATAACTGTAAGGCAATTGTAGTTTTCCAATGAAATAATGATCCCTGAAAAGAGAAGAGCAATGTTGTTTAATTATATATATTAGGGAAAAAAAACTATCAACATGTCCGATGGGTAATGATACAAATGTTAGTAATAGGCCCACTACTGAATTTAGAGACAATAGGGACATTCTAAATTGCCTTTGTTAATTTAAATAGGAACAAAAAATTCAAGTAAACAGCCCCTATTAGAATGAGAGGCAAATAAATAGCAGCCTCTAATAGTGAAGTCGCTAATAATATTTAAGGGCAGAAGGAACCTTTCAATTGCCCTTAATATACCCAATGCCAACTAAGCAGATGACATAATAATCAACAGTAGGGACAGTTTTTACTGTCTTTTTAACTATTTAATGGTGGCAAATCAATATGCCTCTAATAGAATTAGTCATATTAAATCAATACAATTAATTAATACATTCAAAACTAATCATCAATATACATTTTTTTATGCCAGCAACTTTTTTTCAGCTCGCGTTTCAGACATCAGCAGGCATAACACAGAAAGAACATGAAAATGAACATAACAGAAATTTCATTTATTCAAAGCATGCAACATTCGAGATAACCAAAAGTAAAATTAAATCACATCTATTTTCATTAAAGAAATCTCCACTTAAACATATTATAATCTAAACATCAAAAAACTAAACCAAACCAGAATTACATATCAAACATCCAACTATACACCACCATAAATTTTTTCATTAATGGTCTATAAGCCTAGTCTTCCAGGGCAGCACATATCTCTTACATTAGAAAGTGTGTAATGTGCATCACCTATTTAACTCAATTCTTCTTTTATTTGCATTAATTCCCAACTGTAAAGAGAAAAAAAGAGATTATTATTCATCGCCAGAATATATAAACTATAACTAATATTTAACTAAAATTTAGATAACAAGACTAACTTAGATATATTGCATGAAGTTCAGCAAAGTTTGACAAACATTTGCATGCCAGTCTGTACTTTTCAAATTATCATTAAGCCTTTTTATGTTTTTTCTAGAAGTATCATTGCAATCCATTGGAAGTGCCTATTACTATCATTTTTGTATAGCATATTCATAGATGTACAATAAAGTATGTTTGAAATTTTGTTTATTTGGCTTTTTTGATCATCAGCTTTTTCAACATTACTCATCTATTATAACTCATTATACAACAATCATCATTAGTAATCATGGCCCAAGCGGGAATTACACAAAATGGACTAGTTTTAGATTAATCTTAGCAATATTGATCATGAAAATAGGAAGGAAAAACAAACCAACGTCACCCAAATATTTTTCTATAGATGTCTCAACATGAATGAAGTGTAGTCGTACCCAGTACTCAAAACATAATTAAAATACTAAATGCATTAAGAAACCTTATACATGTAAAATATTATAAAATAAGATTTTCTTTTTAGTATATGCATAAGTCTATTTTAAGTTATGTTCATCCTTGCAGGTTTTAAAGCAAAGATGTCGGTTAAAATGCCGAAGAAAATAGCCAAAATTTTGACGCAAAAAAGAAAATACGGAAAGTATCCTTGTTCAATTTTGCAAACAAAGCAATAGCTTTCCAAAAGAATAGCGTTATGAATTATTTTTCTTTCAAATATTTTTTTCTCCCTCTATAATTGTAGTATTTACATTTTATGAATTTCACTTTAAAATTTTGAAACCGAAAGTATCCTTGTTTTTCTTTTCCCAACTCGTTTGAAGTGGAAAAATAGTAAATAAATTTTTAGACATTCTTATATCTTCCTAAAAATTCCTGTTTTCCAATTATTAACCTTGTGAGCTTATGAATTATATACTAAGAAATTATCGACTTCTAATCTATAGTTGCATATAACCATTCCTTCAAGGAGTTTGAAACAGAGTGATATGAAGTAATGAGTTGCATATTGACCGTAGTTTTTATCTATCACCAAACAGTTAGTGTACGGAAATATTTCTACAATTTTGAATTCATTACACCTGTTTCCTAAATGGATAACTACATTTTGAAAACCCATTTGTTTTAAATAAACTTCATAACTATATGCTTGGAAAGAGAAGACTGTATCTGGTAACATATACATTTTTTATTCCAGCATTAATGTTTTAACAATCATCATATGAAAATTATGATAGTTCATTATTTATTCACAACTGAACCTTGAACCAGTAAAAAAACATTTTAAGATCATAGATGCAAGATATGCCACTCTGAATGACCAAAACGATGCCCTATATGCCAATGAACATGCACTCAATGTAGAGGTATTTAAAAGAGTTTTTGACTAAACCTTAAATCATCATTGGATAAACAGGTATATAAAAACAAATATTCTTTAGTACTAAATTACTAAGAACGCTTCGGATCTGTCATGTATACCAGTCAGTGAATAAATTGTAAATGTTATCATATAAGATGAAAATTACATATAAGATGAAACGAGACCTAAAATCAACTTGGATTTTGTATGTCATTTCTTTAATGTAAGAATAAAAACTCAGGCATACGCAGCTTTGGTTAAAAAAAAGCACATGCTAATTTTTTTTGCGCTGCTTGCCACCGAATGGCTAAGAATCCTTTAAATATGTGTTATTTAATTCTTCTTGCTGGATAATTTTGTATAAATACCAACATTTACTATTGTAAGATAGGTACCGTTTGAATTTGGATATTCTAGACTCGACTACTTCAACTACGACCACGGCTTTTGGTGTTGAAGCCGGGTCTCTCATTCGACATAAGGTTGATGACCTTTTAGCAATATATAAATCGGTAAAGATACATTCACCTTTTTAAAAGATCGTCATACATTATTTACAATTTGCTGCTGCAACCTGTATACTGCTTTATGAATAGTACTTATTTTACAAAAAAAAAATCTTGCTTTATCTTTCCTGTTGGGTTAGATATTGCCTTTTGTAATGATGTTGACTACTTACTATTTGAAATGAGTTTGTGGTTCAGATACGTTGTACCATTTCTGTCCTACATTTGTATATTATATGGTACATATTTTCATTTGCTTCTTAACCCTTCTGTGTTCATTGTGATAGGTGTGATAGAAATTAGTAAATATAAGAGAGTGAACTTGACTGCATTCGCATGCATCAAGTATGCTTATACTGTTAAACATGTAACCAGCGTACAATTTTTTTTCTTTCTTCCTCTCCTTCTATGAATTGTTTAACCATCTGTCTATCCTATTTTATACGCTGATTTACATAAGTATACTACCATATTTTTGTATTTATTTTCTAGGCCAATGGATCAGACAAAATTGAAAGGATTTTTGATCTTATATCAGGTGTTGAAGCTATGGTGAAGTTCAAACCTACTTGAGTGCTTGGAAAATTACAAAGAAATTGATTGTGTGTCACGGCCGAGGTGCGGTCGCATGTAGACGTTGCGTTTGCTTTTCCTAAATTTGTATTTACTATTTTACCGCATTTTGTCGCTTAATTATGCCGCAGCTAACTCCTCCTAGCGAACATAGTTCAACTATTGATCTTCGTTCGTCTTTGGATACACGCATTTCACAACCCGTACTACAAGCAAAGGAAAGGAATGAATTACCGAGGTATACATTGCACTGCGTTAAAAATATAAAATACAGCAGTGTACATGTATTACTGATATTAGATTATAACTTATATTTCAGGAAGCAGTTCCGTCGAATTTGGCACAGCAGAAAAAGGGGCCAAACAAAGGGATTGTCATTCTGGTGATTTGTTTTTATCTGTATTAAAACGTTTTGATCAAATAATCACACAATAACCTTTATAGAATATTAATAACAGCAATACCTGTATTCAATGGCAGAATTCTATTTATCAAAAAGGCAGAAAAATTGTTATTCATCATTCCAAGATATGATGAAGGTTCCAAATTTTTGGCGTTACGTCGATGACTACTAGCATTCCAGTTACCTATGTTTAGTTTCTACCTAGTTTCTTTTAGTTCAACTGACATATGGTTCACTGCAATTACGTTACTTATTCCATTATACTCTTCACATCCATCCTCTACATTCAACTATATATTATACTCTATAAAATTCAAGGTTACTAATTTTGTATGAATTTGTGTATGTACGTAAATGTAGCCTTGCAGTCCAAAGATACACAACTGGCTAATTGTTTGTAGAAGTCTTCTATTTCATATTTCATGTTTATCCTCTTCGTTCATGTCCCAGTTTACCTCATTTAACTGAGAGTGTTTGTTGTAATGCGCTAACATTTGTCGTTATTTTCGTCTGTGACTATTATCTAATTCTTATCACCTCATTCATAAGTTTATTTCTAAACTTGTAGGATTTGGATGAGAATGCTACTGCAGCAGCTTCACCGTCAAAAAGAACCCGGGACAAAAGATGGAAGAAATAAATGTTTTATTGTTGGAAACTGAATTTACCCAGCTACCGTTTTTCTATTCCTGTTTTATTGTCCACTCGCCATGTTGTTTGCTTTTAACTCTACCGTACTAGATCTTGAACTATGTGTGTTTTATGTTTTCCGCTGTCTGTCGTTGATTACAGGCTTTTCTAACTCCAGTTAGACTCTTATTTTTCTCCAACCAACATGATTACTGAATTGATTTCATCTTTCACTTGTATTAGTCATCTCTCGACTGCAAATTTGTTTCTCTAACCCAACTTTGCTTACGATGATCAATAATAAAATAATTGTTATATATGTTGGTACCCAAACAAATCACTTATGCTTGGCCCAGGACTGAATCGAAAGATACGTTTGGCCCTTATTTCCATCGATCACTCACGTGAAAAAAACTTCCAAAAATTTGAAGCTAATAAGAAGTTATTTTTTTAAGAAATACCTGTGGTGTATTACCATGTGGAGTCATTGGTTCTTCCGCTACATGTTGGAACCATCGGGACTCCTTGCTGTATCTTTTATAGCTATAACTAGTCTTGACTTTGATTCTTTCCATCGCAGTCTCAACATTTGAAGGAACATATCCTGATATATGTCATCCAACTTGAACATTGCCTGTATAAAATAAATTGTTAAGGCCAATAGAAAAAAATACGTAAGCGACTTTGATCGTGCATTCAGTTATGACATTTTAGTAACTAAAATGTCAGCACCAACAAAAATATTTAAGGATGCATTCAGATGAGCTCTCATGCCAAATAAATTGTTAAGACTTCTATTTTAACTTGCGTACATGCATATAACTCTATATTCTATACAGCCAACTTAAAAAAAAACGCGGCTTTAAAAAAATATTCTATACAGCAAAAAATTCTAGTGTTGAAACTAGGCACAAGCACATGATCTTATGCACAAAACTATATATTCATGTATATTTATTACGAACATGATCTGAGATATGTCAATTCTTTCAATATATGTTTATATAAATCTAAATGACAATAAAAAAAAGCGTTGACCAAAGTTGTGGATCTCAAGCAAACAGAATATTGTACGGATCTACAGATCAAACATAGCTTCAGTAGAGTCCTCCAACCATCAAACAATATACATAAAATTAATGTTCAAAATTCTTATATGAACAAGCATCATCCTTAAGTTCATTCATTGTTATTAAGTCAGTTGATTTGAAGAAATAATCCATTTTGCTGTATAGAAGGCAACGAAAAGGTTTAAGGTCCAAGAGTATTTTATCTTGAACGTTGATATATTATTTTAAGCACAATATAAAAAATATGATATTTCCATCACAGTCATTTTATTATTCATTTTTAGCTCTAAACCAACCATAAAACTTTGGAATGAAGTCAAGCTCAAGTATATCACGTTATCACTGTGATACAAATAATATTGGCTTATTTTACTCAAAGGAGTCATCACAATACTCCTGAATTAAAAGACTCGGCATATATTTGATACGTCTCTGTCTCATACCAAGCTTGCATACAGAGAAGCACTTAAGCACTAAAAGTCATGGAGTCGCCAATCATTACTCCAGTCCATAAGTGCATGTGCATGTGCTTGTGCCTAGTTTTTACACTATGAAATACACAGCCACTATCAGTAATAGGCACCTAAGCGATTACCAGATGTGTTAATTTGTGCATTCAATAGTTCATTATGACATTTTATGATGTTGTCCTAACGCAGTCTGTGTGCAGTGTGCATGTGTGAAACCATAGATTCTTTTTCACCACTGTACAAAATATCACTAGATCAACATAAACTATCGGAGACAAAACTAGTTCATATTGGATATAAGACGTATCCACCACATTCAATGCCTCATTACCTTTTTTAGCGGCCAGTATGATCGTTACTTTATATCTTCTCATCCACGAATAACATCAGCACAAACATGATTAATATATAACCAACGGCATCTGGAACATAGTAAATGTTGTGACATAGCCCGGTATATCAATTTGTATTCCCAACCAATAAATGGAAATTTACATAACTAACTTTTCAAAATTATATTATCATTTCATCCTCGATTGTCGTTTATAAATCTTTACAAATAAACAGAAATAAAACAATCTTATGTTCTTCAACAATACCATTACAGGCTGATGATATTTGAAAAAAAATCAACGTAATTTAATCTAGTTTGAATCACGAATGAACAATTAGAGCATCAAAAGAAGATAGGAAATTGTATATGCACATAATGAAGATATGCTGCAAAGAGTTCGTGAACAAAAATAGATTGTTGTAACATCACTTAGGAAAATATAATTAACAACCATATAGTGCTCGACATTCATCTGTAATTCTAGTCATATCGATTTTTTTTTTATCACGTAGCACTATTTTCTTCGCGTTGAATGTTATATGATGGATAGTGTTTATTTCATCTAAAATCTTATTTTGTAGATATCATACTAGCAGTTATTTTGCCGTGCTAGCGTGATTATCACCATATTAGAGACAAGGTCAAGCGAAAAAAAAATGATGTTGCAGCTTTATTTAAAGCTTGGCCTCGATGTCGAGGCCTGTGGAGGTACAGTGAACAATACACATTTCAAGCAAGTGAATGTGCAAGGTTTACTAATCAAGAATAAACTATAGGAAGCTACAGCCAACAATATGCAATGATCATGGTGTTGAATGATATGTGCATATGAAGTTGAGTGTGCAATGTTGCCGTAGGTGGAGGTGAAGCAAGGAGTAGCACAGTGATTGATGATGCACTGTAAACAAATAGTAAAATATGCAATGATGTTTAAAGGGAACAAAGTGCTTTGATGAGATTAAGAGCAGCTAACGCGCAATGACACTGCTGCTGACAGAGATAAGCTGACATTATAAGTAATAATATATAACTCGATGAAGCTATGAGATGATGAAAAATGCGATGTATAAGCATGAGGCAACAAGATGTGGAGTCGGAGGTTCGGTCAGGAAAGGGCACCCTTGTTTGCCTGGGCTGATGGAAATGGATCCATGTAGAAACAAAGCTCAAATTTTAAATCACATTGTCGCAGGCCTCACATGGATATTGTTGGAAAGGTATGCTCTAAATAATTATAATATCATATTTATTAGTTAATCCCGTGGGTTAACTTATCAAATTCAAATTGTGGATTAACAAACCAATATTGTGGATGTAGATAAATTTACCATTGAATAAACGTGAATTAGAAAAGAACATGGATTACGTATCTATTATTCTCTGGAACAATACTGCAGCTAAACACATTAAAAAAAGAAGTCCAATACAACAAAATACAATCTAAACTAACTAATACACTAATAAAATCGAAATATGGGGACAGGAAAAGTTATAGACCTTGATTTCGATCTTCTTTTTCTTAGTTTAGCGTTTGAGATCTGGATCCAGAACAGCAGTTTTTCCCTAATCGATTTATGGGGACAGAGAAGCATTCAGCGGCGGTCGTTAATTGCAAACATAAGAAGAAAGCAGCGTCAGTCTAATCGATTCATTGAGATCTCCATGAACCAATTTTAGGCATTTGATTTTATGAGGTAGGGTTTGATGATTAAGAATGAAAAGGGACAACTACACATATCGTGATAAATGTGTAGATAAGTAGAGGTGACGTGTAAAGATGGGTAAAGTAGGGACAGATAAATGAGCCTTGATTACCAGTAATATTATATTTGCCCCTATTTAAATATTTTTTGAGGCACTTCGCTTATTTTGCCTCTACGGCAGCGCCCCTAACAGTTAAAAATTTGGTAATGAGGTACTAATATGAGATCGTCACATAGATAATTCGACATATGTAAAAAAAAAACTAGTGAACCAATCATACACAGAATAGCTGCACATGTATTATATAGGAACCGTGCAAGGTTTTATTTATGCATAGGTTGATGCAAGCATGGTTGCCGAGGTAAGTTTACTTTAGAAATTTGCCATAGTCCCATGTAGCATGGGTGAACAAGTTGACTTAATGCTAAGCGAGGAGTGCAGGACGGACTAATATGTAACAATCATTGCTTCGATGTACATCAGCAATTATTGAGTTTGTGAGCAGTATTATATGTTTTTGCCTTGGTGTAATAGCCAACTACACATGCAGTGAAAAAAAGAAGACCCTTCAATATAGTGTAGCAGGCAACATGAACGATAGTATAACTAAGGGAAGCATCAAACTCTAAGATAACAGCGGTATGACATGAGGCGGGGATTCCAAGGAGTGAAATTTATTTAGACAGTAAATTATATATGACTAATTTCCTTCTAACCACAACAAAACATGGGTTTTCCTTCTATCCTTTCCATTAAGGGTAATAAAACGTTTTTTAGTTTTTACGGACATGCTTCTAAGGGTGTGCCACTATTTGTTTGAATGTAAATAAACTAAGTGATTTTGAACTACTAAATATTTCTCACTGTGAATATTATGGTGAAATTATAGTATTCCAAAAAATCATTGTATTTTAAATTTTTGCAAGCTACATCTTCTCATGAACTAATGTTTCCTTTTAAAAAAATTCTATATCTCCTATAACCAAACCAAAGAACTATCTTGAAATCATTCAAATATCATGAAAGGATGTGAAGAAAGTATATTTAGCAGGACAAAACCTGACCCATAAAATAAGGCTTCGTGGTTGGAATGAAATTAAATGTCAAAGCTAACTTGTTCTTTTTGCTTAAGCCTGAGACGTGCAACATTTAAATTAGCTTCGGGAATTTTGCCTTTATAAATATCTACAATACTAATTGAATGAATGTGAAACCTACACATTGACTATTTATAGAAGCAATTATTGTATAATTTAATCACTTTTCTATTACTAAAAATAAAATAATTATTAGAGCATCACTGGTTATTTTTTCAGTTTTTTACTGCAGTATTGATAAATCCGTGACAAAAACAAAAAATAAATACGTGTTTTGATATTCACTTTGTAGTAACCATCCCAGCAATCGTCCATATGAGTTTGAAAAGTAACTTCCTACGTACATATGAGTTGTTTTACAGTGTTATAGACAGAATCAGGTCGGTCGATTTCATATATATCAGTGCATTTTAGTGTTCACTTGGCTTCTCATTAAAGTAGAACTGTGGATGACATGGGATATACACACACAACCTCATAAATATATGATGTCTCAGATTTATTTATTTTTCTTTACTGCACAAAACCTCCATTTCTGAGATAATACAGTGCAAAAACAATCATTTTTATATGTCACTTTAATTGGCAAATGGCTCTTTCATCTTTGATCAAGTTTATGAATGGTAATAGTTAAAGGAGCATAGTTTACATGTCAATCTCGTCTAACCTCTTAGAAATTTAATCAAACAACAATACGAATAATTACGCAATCATCTAACTTCTTCATGGAGCATGATTTATCTTTGAGCATAAATGACAGTCTTTAGGGAATGTCAACAAGTTCACTTTCCAACGGCTGCTTCAAATATTTTTCGAAAAGATTCCTCAATGCAGTGAGCTAAAACTTCAGAGTCAATATGATTCTTCTTGTCTCTTATTGCTACTTTTAATGTTCCGTATAGCTGACGACTATTACAGATATACTCTAATAAACAGAAAAAATGTATCATCTGAATGTAAGCTTGAGAATGAACTGACCCCCCCCCCCCCCCCCCCCCAAAGAAAAAAAAGAACAACCAAACAAACAAACAAAGAACTTTTTATTATTTGTACATTCATTACATTACCTGTGGAACTTGTGCCATCATGAAATAAAAGCTTCTTATAGGATGATTTACCATCTGTAATTTTTCCATAGGTCAAATAAGATTAGAAATAGCAAGAATTGTTCTGCGTATTGTGTCCGAAATGTAGTTGGAAACAGCCTGCATTTGTACATTATCAAAATAAATCTATTTAAGAACAAAAAATTACCTAGTGGCGTTAAACAGAAAAAAAAAAAACAAAAAAAAACAAAAACAAAACAGAGGTACAAATTGATCAAACTGATGTAATGTGCAAGACTACTTGACACGCAACCAGGACAGGTATCAAGTGAAAACTATCCAATTAAATCCGAGTAAAGGCAAAATAGTATAGACATTTTTTCTTCTTGTTACAGAGAAATTCTGAGTTATGGGCTTATTAAAACACTCTTAACTACTCTTTTCTTCTCCAGCTTTGCGGAAGAACTAGTCATTTACATAAAGCTTTTTAAAAAACCAGTTAGTTACTGTAAGCCTCAGTGCAAACTTACTGTAAAAATAAGTCTTCTTCCTAAATTTACCAGCATATATTTATGGAATGTGCATGATATAATTTGAATTTGATCTAGCACATGTATGATATGCATAGGAAACAAATCATATTATACCATTACAGTGGCTTTGTTGGTACAGCTATTCATTAAAAGGATTCTATCAATGATTGAAGGAAGAGAAAAAAAAGGAATTCGAAATGTATAATGGGTATTTTACCCTTTTTCCTTCTATCATATCTTGTTTCGATCATTGTTAACATGTATCCAATGGGAACACTCTTACATTTTCTGTGTTAGAATGTATTTAACAGTTCAATATTTTTTTTCTCTGCTTTTTCTTTCTTGTGTTTTACTTAAAATTTATTTGTTCATTCATACATGCATTGCAAACAAATGTATTAACGATTAAAAAAAGCTTCCCAACTTTGGTCAAATTGTTCTACGTCTTGTGTTCATTTTGAATTTGCTATCCAGTTTTGGGTGCAAAGTTTAGGAGTGATCAAATTTAAGTGACTTGTATTATTAAAATGTGTCCTACCACCCTTTGTGTTTAAAGATTAAATTGAATTCAACCCATTTAATTGCTGCAATATGTTTTTCAGTGATGGTGAGTTAAAATGCTTAGTGCATCAAGTGTGCATTCCCTTTGTGTTTTAATTTCATACAAATAAGAGTTCAATTTTTGTAAAGTCTCTTAGTAATGTTTTAATGCATGCAAGCACTTTATTTCATCCATGGAAGAAAAAATGGGATCAACTTGTTATCCTATTGTATTTAATGCATGCAAGTTAATTTTATATTGGAGGAAGTTTTGCATGCATTAATCTCTTACTAACTTTTGATTTAATCATGGTTGAATTAGGAGCCGACGTTTTGCAAGAAGGATATAGTTTTCATATAATCTCTTACTATTGTTTTTAATGCATGCATGCATTTTATTTCCTCATTTAAATAGAACTTTTTTTTTTATCATGGATTGATATTTCAGTGCTCAAGGTTTCTTTATGAATTATCTTTGTAAACTTAAAGTGTTTGCTTAGAAAATCCGATAGCGCATTGTTCTGAATGTATAAATAGCTAATTTCATGTACATAATATGCATCCTTGACATCAAAATTAAATCTCAAATGGTAAAACTTATCAAATGAACATGTGTAAAAATTGAACTATTTATTAAAAACTGGTATGGCCTATATTTGATCAAAAGAAAAAGGTTTTATAAAAATAATATTATGTTTGCAAATACAATTTATTTGTTAAGCATTCGAATTTACGGGAATTTTAAACGGACTCCTTGAAAACCAGACCGTAATGTTTTAAAACCTCTAAACAGACTCTCTGCGAACATGTCCCCAGCAATTTAAACATCCGGTTTCCATTCTTTCTTTTCCATTATACTTTGACACTAAAACCATGTTTGCCATGCAATTCGGAACTCAACAGGCTTTTTTCCTTTTGGCTGTTACTATTAGGAGCATCAATTTTTATAACAGGCTTATTTCCAAGCAACACTTTTATTTTATGCAAAAACATGCCTACTAGCTTTTTACCAAAAATAAATAACTTTAACCGATTGACAATTGTAACATATCAAAGTTCCATTATTTATTATTATTGCTTTCTAAAATTTATTCTTTATCATTTTGTACTTTGAAGTTCAAATGAAGCTTCCACCTTTGTACACACCAAAACAAAAGTAAAGAAAAATTGTTTACCACCTCACCCTTATATGTACATAGTTATATCAGCTTAGCAGTCATTAGAAGTTTTGTTGCACACCACGCGAATTGCAACCATGCAATGCGTAAACAACAGCAGAGAATTCGACCAAAGAAGTGAGGGCGTAAACATAGATTTATTGATTAACATTTAACATTTACCTCTCATAATACATAATCCCATTAATACTCTGAGACATCCAACATAAGAAGGTACATTATTTCCACTATATAGCATAATAATGCCATTGCTACCCCCCCCCCCCCCCTTAACCAACACTGCATTTCCCCCATGTACATTGCTGAAATATAACCTGTAGCATTGGCGGCAGCAAATTGTAAATGTAGAGTCTGTAGGTTATGCAGAATTTGTCCTTAGTTTACCATGATGACGTCTAAAACCATTATCAGTCTTATTAGTTGGTTATGGATATGAGATTGTATACTGCCCTTATGTTGTTTCTCTATTAAAATGAATTTGATTTATTTCTTTGGAGATCCATTTTTTTTTTTTGTGGGATATACAGCGATAGTTGGCTGCTGCAACGAAATGTCAATATTCCGTACTAATTTTTGTATCTGGGAAATAAAAATCACACCCTCCGCTATATCCTAGAGTAACCTACCTCGTTAGTGCATCCTCCCCTGCATATTGATTTATGCTACAGTATACAAAATAGTAAACCCATGCTTTGGCAGTCAGTAGTAAATATCCCATAATAAACAAAGTCCTGTTCAAAATAATATTTTGTTTCTCTATTATTGTTGCAGATACTCACAAAACTGCTGATCATGAGCCTGCCTGGGCTTTATGGTCCATAGCATGAAATTAAATCAATAGAATTTCTCCGCGCTTGTCCCTTGTTAAAGTCATTTTAATCAGATAATATATTCTTTTTTAATTATCTAGATAGGAATAGAGTCGTTAAAAAGCAACAACGCAGAAGCTAAACATCCATCTTATACACTATACAGTATACTCGTGAATCGTGATGACGTCCAATATTTACGATTTAAAAACGTTTATTCCGAAATATGTTTTTACCAGAATAATTCACAGTTTGTTTCCTACCCAAAAAAGAAATTCACAGTTTGTTTAACATTATTAGGAAATTTTGAATGGGAGATACTCTATAGAAAAATCATGAGGTACCAGTAAAAAGATCAGCTGAACAGAGGCTAAGGCTATATCATTTTTCCTAAAAATAAAATAGAAAAGGAACAAAATTTTTCATGGTTTCTGTTTGTTTCAGGTAATGCCTATTGGTGAAACAGGTTTTGAAACAAAACTTACTTTTGTAATTTAATCGTATTGTGTCTAGTCATCTTTAATTATTTTTTCATTGAAACGAAATTATATTTTTCCAATATATGCCTAATTAAAACATTTATTTTGCTACATTTCTTTGAAGCTTATTAACTACGTCATGTATCTGTGGACTACCAAACAAATTTTGGTAAAATATCTCTTAAAGATATTTAATTTTTTTGGTGTTAGGTGTCAGTTGTATCATTTGTATACTAATGTTTCTAAATGCTCTATGTCATCAATATTAAGAACCCTCAATTCTATCATGGTTGCGAATCTATAGACTCCATATGTCTATATTATATATTTTGTAATAATGAATATATATCAAACCTCAATGCCTACACTTAAATGTTGATGTTGTTGTGTGCCACTTTAGTTTGTTAATGTAAGTTAACCTAGAGGGAAATAATTCTCTGTATGCTGAGCCATGCATCCAAAAAAATTCTTTTCCTATGTAAACCTGATAAAAGGGACCTTTTCAAGATATAACCTGGCGTATGTTTTTTGTATTCGATAAATAATTTCAGATTTAAAATCTTGGTAGCGAAGTCATTTCTTATTGTTGTATGGAAATATTGTTTCATGTTTGCTAACTGCTGAATGGGTTGTAGGGTGATACGGGCAATGCAATGATGGATGTTTCAATTGTTTGAAGTTAATGCTTTTAGTGGAGCTTTGGGCTTTTATCTTTATAATTTGAAAGAGAAAAGAATGAAAATGTACTATATATCATGCTTTGCAGTTGTAGTTCGATTCTATTTAGCACTATTATATCAACAAATAGACATAATTGAACTTTGAAGTAGGGGTTTGTAATTTGAATTGTTGATGCCTACCGACATTGTGAATTGAAGTTGAACTTTGTTATTTTTAATCTGGATATGTTGTATTTGTGCAAATTAAGCACGAGGTGTTCATTTGATCTTTGTAGCTTTGAATATTACAATTTGTATTGGTTGGTATAACCTGCTCATATTTTTCTCAAATCAGAGCTTTATACTTAAGTAAGAGATACATGATTAAAAAGCAGTTTTTTTGGTTGAATTTTGCCACGGCCTAAGGCCTTGACTAAATTCTATTAAAAAAAGTTATGATGAAAAATTGCCATGGCCAAGAGCCGTGGCAGAACTTAGTTTTGCCACGGTCCGGAGCCGTGGCAAAATCAAAATCTGCCAAGGCTTTGGACCGTGGCAAAATTAAGTTTTGCCACGGCTCTGGGCTGTGGTAGAGCCGTGGCAAATTTTTTGCCATAGCCTTGTTTGCCACGGCTCTAGGCCGTGGCAAAACATATTAGCCACGGCCCAAAGCCGTTGTGAAATGGTTTTTCTGGTGTAGTGTATAAATTTTTTGAATTTTCTGGTATGTTATTTTAAGATGGTTATTCATTCAGTATTTTGGCTTCTTGTTTTGGTTGTATGTTGAAATTTATTTTGGGTACAATATGCTTGATTTTTTGTAGGTTTGATATTGGTTTAAAACAGTTACTTTGTTTTAATTTGCTGATTTACATATTAAATGGTTCTATGGATTTTTTTTTCCTATGTAATTTATTATATAACCATCTAACTACCATAAACTATCTATATGAATGTTGATCAATTTGGAGACATATTTCAAGAAAGGGATATTCAAAATGTTCTGAATAATTGATGTGGATGTTTACAGCTGTCTTGAAGTTTAGGATTACTTTTTAATATGAAAGTTTGGTTATTTGTAAACCATGCAACGAAGCATGCCACTACCAGATTTTAAAATATTTAAGGCAAAAAAAGTTGCCTCAATTAACAAAATTAGGGACATAAAGTTGAATTCTTCTGCCTCAATAAAAAGGAGAGGCAAAATTAGATCAGCCCCAATACGTGGAGTCCCTAATAACAACTAGAGGCGAATTGAGCACTTAATTGGCCCTTGCTACTCCCTATGCCAGGTAGGATAATATGTAAATAAAGAGAGTAGCGCTGACCTTAATTAATGCCCATATTAATGATTCTATTTATAAACCACGTTATGATTTCCACTACAATTTAGAAATTCATTCTGTTCAAATCCAAATGTAACAAGCAATGATCATTACAGTAATATGGACTACATTCAAAAAACTGCAGCAAATACACAGAAAAAAGTACAAGTCTCAGAAAAAGCAAACATATATTAACAACAAAGTTCACAAAATCAACTATGTAAGTGAATATTTTCACTTAAAAACATAGTAGTTACAAACTATACAATTTGTTCAGATACATCTAGACTTTAATTAGTGCTACATAACATATGAAGGAAAATTGACATGCAAAACTTATGAGAACTGCATCTCTAAAGTCTCAATTGCAGAATCTTAATGTGACATCAAATTATTTTTCCGTGATCCCTTCAAACCATCAACCTGGAGAATAAGAGACATCATCAACATACTAATAAGATAAATGACTTGCAGCCAAATGTAGTGTACACAAAATTTATGACGTCTAATTATAAAAAGGGCGAACTATTTATATAATAAGTAAAATATAACATCAAAAATGCAAGTTAAGTGATAAATTTCTCTTTCTAAAGATGCAAACCATGGTTATTGTCGAAATTTTTTTCTAGAAGACTGGAATCAAAAATACAATTAGCATTCCCTAATCTCCTTGATCATCATTTTCCAATTTCCTATGAACTTGTTTAATCAATAAGACATAGCCGACTAATTGATCCACACATCCAGGATGGGTAATATATAGATAAAATTATCATGAATTATGATCTCCTAACAAGCTGAGTCCATCAAACAAATTAGACATGACAAAAATTTGCATAAGTTTTCACATTCTAACTGTAACAAAACTATTGAGAGAATCAATACATATGAATGAAACAATGCAAACATAATTTTTGAAGTCTGTACCTACCGAGCCATGCATTGAGTAAATTTGTAAGGCTAAACGGAATAAATGCACGACATATAATATTAGTAAAGTAACAAACACTTTGAAGTTAATTTTATTCTCATGTACTGCTTTAAATAAAATATTACTTCAGGCATAGAGAGCGAGGTCGCAACATAAATGACTGTTGGAAAATATGTTCATTAACTAGTTCAAGTTAAACGGTTTCCGGAAATACTGACCGCTATTAACGTAATTGTTTTTAAAGATTTCCTATTTAGTAAGAGTTTTATTACTACCAAATATCTATAAATTGTTTTTAAAGATTTCCGATCTAGTAAGAATTTTATTATTATCAAATATCTATTCATTGTCAAATTGACAAATAATACTACGCCAACTTAATTAAGCATATTTATAAACTTATGCATGGCCAAATACATATAGTAAATAACAAAAACAGGAACAATAAATGGGGTGAATTGTTGTAAAAACATTGTTCATAATGTGTGCATTAGCCTTACAAACTATAGAAGAGTGAAAATATCACAGAAATGCTTCATCAATTAGAAAAGTCATGATTATTAAATTTGGAACAAATCAAAAATTGATTGGACACCCATATCATAGTGACTATCATCATCAAGAAATTTCATAATATTCAAACTACAAGTCATAAGATTAATGAAAGCAATAAAATTTGCAGATCCACTTACTTCACTATCCTGGCGCATCAATTTACTTGAATTTTTTGTTCACAAAAAACGCATCCACTTGTATTTGATGTCCTTTCTAACCTGTACCAACTTAGTTACATCAGAATATTAACTGAAATGATATTCATTAATGCAACAATATTGATAGATTATATAAGCAAGTGCTTCTCTGTGTCGTGACATAGACAAACATAATTCTGATAAGCATTTAAAGAATAGCTAAGTCATAAATAAGTACCTTCTTGATTACCATAAGGAGTCTCCAAATCCATATTGGCAATGCCGTTACACAACAAATTTCTATAAACAACATTGTGAATTTTAGAAAAATAATCTTCGAATACAATTTGATGACAAAAATAGGAAGTTAGGTTACCTCGCTAGAACTATCTTAGAAGTCTTCTGAATCATCTGTAAAGTTATAAGCTATGAGAAACCAAACAACAAAATGAATAAACAACACCACTAAACTGCATACATACATATACACATACATACATACATACATACATACATACATACATACATACATACATACATACATACATACATATATATATATATATATGCATACATATACATATATATACGATCACTAAAAAACTATTGTTGTGAATTAGGAGGATTTACTTACAAGATTGATCCATCACGTGCTAAGTTATAAATAAGTACCTCATTTGGAAAGTTATAAGCTATTAGAGAACAAATAACAATATGAATAAACAGCACCTACTAAACCCATATATAATCATTAAAAAACTTATCATCGTGAATTAGGAGAACTTACTTACAAGATTGATCCATCACGTATTAAACTTTGGAGAAAAGAAAAACGTAGTTACAATATATATTTAAAGAACAACTAAGACATAGATGGGTACCTTCTTGAGACCATTAGAAATCACCGTATTTATATCAGTAATTCCTTTACACAACAAATTTCAAGAAAAAACAAATATTTAATAACAAAACATAATCAGAACCTTTGATAACTATATTCAACAATGTGTTATTAGCGGTTGGAAAAACAAAGTATTGCTTGAAATATAAATTTAAGGACACAGTTATAACTAAATTTTGTACTTGTATACAGAGGTAGTTCTTTTCAGAATGCATTGCTTGAAAAAATGGAAGTAATATCTGCTGCTGCTGCTACTACTACTACTACAACATCATCACTTGCGCTGCTGTAAATGTCGATTATAGGTGTCGTTCACTTTTCATATAATTACCTTAAAGTCCCCATTTTGTGCACTTATTATTGGTAAACTTGTTCACCGTTTTTGTGGTTCATGTTCCAAGTGATAATACAAAGAAGTTTCCATAGTCTGTTGGCTTCCCAATACAAATGACTCTCCATGAAGATTTTCCTTGCGATGAAGTTCATTACTAGCAAAGTCTAATAATCAAGGGAAATATATTTCATTGATCAACAACAATAGTGTTTATTTTAATTAAGTTTAAATGGATGTTCTGAAATTGTAAGTGCCCAATGTATTGGTGTAGCATCTATGTCCAGTAGATTATAGGCTCTACAATATAAAAAGTAACATTGTGCAACTTACCAATGAGAATATTGATTCGTCGCACTTTGGTTATTATTAATCAAACAGTTAAATACTATTTAGCACATATTTCGTCAATTTCAATTAGAAAGATGTGGAAAAAGAAAATCCATACTTATAAAGTAACAGAGCTAGTATCTTTATTTCACCTTTAACCTTATGTGTTTAGCGCTATCAGTTTCAGTAGTGATTTTTCCAATTCAGATCCCAATTCCTCATCATCTGTAAATCTTCCATAAACTATCTTTTTAGTCAAATTACTACATCGCCTGCGCAGATTACATTCCTCACCAGCACCAAGTATGGGTTTCCATTTATTGTGTACCTTATCCCTTCATTATGCTCACGAGGCAGCCAATACAAATATGGTATAATAGATGTTAAATAAAACTTCTTTTTTCATTAGTGAAGAGGATTGAATTATAACTGCTTACAATCTGCTCAAAAGCAGGCAGAGACATATCAAAATGCTGTCTTTGAGGATTGTACCAGCTGCCATCATCATTTGGGAGGTCAACATTTAGTGGAAATGGATATATTGAAGTGACGACCATCGCATTTGAGATAACAAAGTGTTATAATAAGTCCACGGATTGAATTTGATAGCATGCACTACATGCTTCTTTTCAAGAATACAGTACTACTCAAAGTTCCAATGTTGGTGCCACAGCCTATTTCATACAAGTTTCCATAAGGTATCCTTACACACACGCGCGCGCATATATATATATATATATATATATATATATATATATACACACACACACACACACATATACATATATATAGAAAGAGAGAGAGATGCATGCATTTATTGAATATGCAACGAATATAGATTGGTGGATTTTCAATGAAATAACTGAAAAAAGAGAACACACCCACTATATAGTTAGCATTAGGTCCACCATAAAAGGTGGTCGAACCAGTCTCCCATGAATCAATTACAAATTTTTCAAGAGTTGAACATCCAAAGTTGATATACTATAGTATGAAAATTAGGGAAAAAAATCCTTTTAAGGTTACCGCTAGTACTCACTGACTAGATTAGACAGAAAAGATAAATTTTGAAGTTGGGAGGATAACCAAAGGCAGGTGTAAATTTAGCAATGAGGGCATGAATTTTGTTGACCATAATTAAGAAAACGTACTATATATATGCATAAAAAACAACTGTTGCACTTTATCCATTGATAATTTAGAAATAGGAAAGTAACACATTTGATCATACAAGAAAGAGCTGTATTAAAAGGGCGTATATGTTGGTTACCTTTGTGAAACAAAACTTTGGAAAGAAATTAAATCTTGATAAATAGAATGTAACCAAGGAATTTTACGGGAGAAGATTACGAGCACTTTTTTTTTTGAATTTGTTCAGAAGGGAAACCGACCGGAGTCGTAAAACCCTCCCTACTGCACTTAGCCTAGTCCGCAAACACTACATAAGTGGTTGATCTTAGCGTATGCATATGATAAACTCTTAGCACACCATTTTTGGTTTCGAACTCACGACTATTACCATGGCGTACAGTCCTTAACCGTTGGGCTACTGCTGCAGACTAGGGATGTAAACATAAATGATGAAACTGCATTATGGTCATATTTTTTAAAATTTATTTTAGATGATGTATATCTGTATAAACCGTTGATTGTTCAACTAGGGATGGAAAATAATTTATTTTGCAATTTTGTAGTTAGACAATTGAAATTATTTAGCACATATTTTAGCGTAATTAATTTTCAATTCGGGAAAAAATACTTAAAACAATTTAAGTTTTAATATCTCTTCAAGAACTTATATGTTAAGTTTCTTTCATCATTTAAATCAGAAAAATGTACATATTTTTACCAACATGCAGTCAAGTGAAAAGATCCAAAATAAAACTGCAAACATAGTTTCCATACAAGATTGAATAAAGATAAAGTATTAGCATGATAGGGATTTTTATTCCGTGAATATGAGAAAATAAAAAGAGTTTTGAAAGAGATTATGTTTTATTAGGAACATATCAGACTATTCCTACTTCGCTAATCTTCCACTTTCAGTAAACCCAAAAGAGTAAATTTAAACCTTCAATTATTCAATTCACCAACCCATCAATTTTGTTTTAATCATCTAATTCAAAGTTATAAACCGGTAAAACAAATATAAAACATATGAATCAACTCAATACAGTTAAATACTTCAAGTTTTTAATGACATAAATCAATTAGACAAATTAAATAGGTTGAAATTACTCACCTGATCGCGAAATCTCACATTAACCAATGAAATATGGTTCAGATTGAAGATTGTAGAATGATATATGACTTCCACTTGGCTGTAATTAAGTAATATTAAGACCAAGCAAGCTAGGGTTTTGCTATAAACGGCAGCGAGGAGGATAAACTGATTTAAAGAAAACGGGATTTGTGTTGAAACTGGGGTTAAAGAGGTGGACCCCCAAAAAAGGGTAAATATATCAGGGCGTATGCATTTATCTTAAATGACGAAAAGTTGGGGAGAAATACACTTGTGCTAAAGCTGTGGAGGCGGTATCATTATTTTGCCTCTAACACTACGCCTCTAATATAAACAATTTTAGTAGTGTGCTACTGAAAAATTCCAAGAATATTTTATTATTTTTTCTGCTATCCATTAATTATTTTTGTCAGCAGGATACGAATGGTATTAGGAGCATGAAAAAACAGCTCATTCTTCCCTTTCCACGACTGAATGACATTAACCATATTCTCAAAAGTGGAAAATACGGAGAAGGCCAAACTTAGCAAAAAAATTAGCCAAAAGTATGCTAAGTTTGGAATTTGGCCAAAAGGCCAACTTTCAGTGTAAAATGGAAAATGCATTGGGGTCCCCCTGAAATCCACTTTTGCACTAAAAAGTGAACTTTTGGCCAAATAACAAACTTTGCATACTTTTGGCCAAAAAATATGCAAAGTTTGTCCTTCCCCCTAAAATCATCATTCAAAAAATTAATAATTTATGTAATTTGTTCTATAGGTCAGCATGTTCAAGTCCAATGTTCTGCAATGTATCAATATGATGTGCTTGGATAAGGAAAAAAGATTGTGTTGATTATGATGTTGCAGTATTATCAACTGATAAAAACATCTTTACGTGGACCGGGCTAGGTGCACTAGGGAGGGTTTTACGACTCTGGTCGGTTTCCCTCCTGAACAAATTCAAAAAAAAAAACATCTTTACGCTATTGCTCTTTACATAATATCATGGAAAAGATTTACAAACAGCAAATCAAAAACTCAAAAAGAGACCTTTACGGAATTATAATTTTAGCGTTCTAAAGAAAATTCAATATTAAATTGAAAGCCATGTTAGATACTTAGATTTATATTTTTAAAGAAATTCAAGTTCCAACTATGTAGTATTAAAAAAGAGACAAATTCTTAAATTGTTAACCATTTCACAGAAACTTCTTTTTAGTATTCATACCTTTAAAAAGTTATAAAGCTAAATGTGAATTTAGTGAAAATTATCTTTTAGATATAGTATCATAAAATTATTTAAATTAAGTTTGCTAAAGGAAAGGCATGAAACATGAAGTTGATTGATCTCAGGTTCGAGGAGATTGCTACTGTAGATGGTAAGATGGATGAGTTTGCATCTATATTCATTCTTCTTTTTTTCAATTGTTTTTTTTCTTGATTGCGTGTGTGTCAGCGAGGAGCTTGAGTTCTGTATTGATTGTTGATCTAGGAGACAAATGTTTGGGAAATAACAATTGCTTTGAATCTAACTTCAGAAAAAGAAGAATACAATTTCTTTCTTTTTAGTAGATAATGCTAATACTTCTAATATGGTTGTTTATAGGAATGTGCATATTGATACAAGACTGGATACTGCATTTCTGAAGAAGTTAGTTATTTCAATTGTGCCAGTTTCAAATGCTGACGTTAGTGGAGAGATGGGGCTCATGTTTTGATTATAGATAAAGGAGTTATATGGTTGGAATTTAACATGTCAATTCCAAACAATGGAGGTGTACTGGATGTAAGCAGAAATATAAATTGGTTTGTCGCAGACTATATAGCTGAAGACTTAAATTTTAATATAATAGTGAACAAAGGAGCAGCATCGGCTATGAGGGAAGATGGTTGCAGTCTAAAAACGAATCATGAAGTAAAGTATGAGACTGAACTGTGCAAGGGACAAGATTGTGGGCATGAAATAATATATTTTGATGGTGTGAAAAAGCATGGTTAAAAAATTCTAGATTATATAGTAGAAGTACCGTGAGGAGTATTGAGTGACGCAATGTTTGTGCAATCATGACGGGAATTTACACTAAGATGTGTGAATGGTGCATGTATTATTAATTCAAAAAATGTACACAATTGCATCAAGAGACTAGGAGAAGTATGGCAGGGACGTGTGTATTACGCCGTTCTGTGTACTATCTCTAATTTTGTATTAAGAACATTTTTTAAGGTTGAAGTTACTTAAAAGAGAGTATTATTTTGAAAAGTTTAAATAGCAAACAAATATCATAATCAGAATTTGCAATATGCATCAATGCATCATACAAAATTAATAAAGGACATACTGTGGTGTACAGGTACTTAAGGATATTAATGGATTAGACAGTGTTATTGAAATTAACTTAGCCAAAGCAATATTCATTTTGCATAAGGACGTGTTTAGCCCATGGTCAATATACGTTAGATGGAATGTATGTATAGTTAACATGTTTAGCCCATTTTGTGTTTCTTTTCTCTTTCTTTATCATTCCTTTTGTTTTTGTCTTATAAATATTAAATATCTATATGGTGGACGCTTACTGTTTGACTGGAAGAAATCAATGCTGCACGGTCAGGAGCTTACTGTCGGACGCGTCCAACGCGTTCGTTGGCTAACGGACCATTTTGAGCCGTTGGCACTTCTTCCCCCATTCCCCTATCCTTATAAATCCTCCCTCCACTCATCTACTCCTCACTCACCTTCTTCCAACTCACATTCTTCCACTCTTTCTTACAATGGAGAATCCATTTCCAAATGATGATGATTCTGATTCAGACGATTTAGAGGATATCATCCTAATTGGAGCGTACTTACGTGGTCGCCGAAGCGAAATAGGACGCCGAATTCATACTTCGACGTATACCGGATTGATGTGGATAGACGGCGTACTTAACGGTCATCAGGCAAGATGTCAAAGGTAGTTTCGTATGAAACAGTTATGTTTTCTTTCGTTATGCGATAGGCTGGAAAGTTGCGGATTGATCACTTTATCTACTGTTTTATTATTTCTGCAATGTATCCCTTTAGCTGTTTTTTTTTGTATTTCTACAATGTATCACTTTCTGTACTGTTTTTATGTAATGAACTGTTATGTTTTGTTAACTATGTTATTCTGCAATAATTATAATGTTATGTTTTAATCTGTAATTAGTTAAATTACAAAATATAAATAAAATACTCCGCTAAAACCGCCAAACGCATGGTCCGCTAACTACTATTCTCCGCTATAATACTTCGCTCAAATTCTCCGCTTCCGCTTGCAAAGAACACACCCTTAATATAAGACGTAATGCATGGCATGAATGCCAAATGGTTTTAGTTGGAATATGAAACCTGATGCATGGCTAAAATGAATGTAAAGAGAATAAAACATTGAAAATCATAAAAGAACGAAAAAGTTTTGTAGCGTAAGTGGAATGTGAGAATGAAATGAAATAAAAAGGGTCATAGCATGTAGTTTACATGAAAATGGAAAGGGTGAAAGTGCCATTCTAGGAAATAAGAAAATAATTAGGGTGTTTAAATGAATAAAAGGACAAGTTTTGCAGACCTAAAATGACTAGAAAAATATGTTGAATTCAAATAGGGACACGTTGAACTCAAATGGCTCTATTTCAAAAATGAACTGTGCAATGTTTTTTGCAATTACATTGCGAACCGAGCACCGAAACAGACAAATGAATATATATCGGTAATCATCTCGATGAGACGGTTGCAACGATATACAGTTTGCAGTGTCAGGATGCACCGTTCAAAAAGACATTACAGACCGCTTTTAAAAGGAAAAATGGCACGATAAAACAATTAAACGGAAGTCAATGTAAGGGTTGATCAGTCTCTTGCAGCGGAAAAACCTTAATAGTGGTTCCAATCCTAATAAGATCAGTAATGATGTGATAGAACAAACAACTTGAAATGAATATAAATCTCAGATCACAAAAAAAAAGCAACAGAGAACACGCAAATTTATAGTGGTTCCACTATCGCGAGATAGTGTACGTCCACTTCAATGGGGAAGAGATTTTATTAATATATTCAAGAGATTACATAATTTTTTAATGTAGAGCAAAAGAAATGAAGAATACAATGATCTCTCATCACATAGCATCCTCTATGTTTCTCTTTAAATAGAGAAAAAAAGGTTACTTGGGGAAGAAACAATTGATTTATGTAAAATAAATCAATCTATGGAAAACTAATATCTCATTAATTGTCATATGATTGATTGATAATTTACCTTTTCTCCATCAATCAATCCCATTAATTAATTGTCATATGATTGATTGATAATTTCTCTTTTCTCCATCAATCAATCCCATTAATTAGTTGTCATATGATTGATTGGCAATTTTCCTTTTCTCCATCAATCAACCCCTTTTGCAATTTTAGTCTCTTTCCGTTTCTTTTCTTCATGAAACATGACAACTAATTAAATGACAAACATTTCCAATATCCCCTATTCATTAATATTCCTTCCATTTCTTTCCATTCATTCCTTGCACAAAACAGGTAACGAAATTACCATGCATATCTCCATAATTAATTAGATATGGAAATATTGTATCATTAAATTCCAATAATCTCCACCTTGATACAATATCTCATGCAACCTAGAGACTCCAATGTGAATGCTTCCCAATGAGCTCTTGCTAAAGCCACCCCTCATTGCACTTTGTCAGTGAACTCCGGCAAGGCCACCGCCCACCAACAAAGTGTTGGAAGCATTCAAAATAACAAGGTAGACATTGTGCAACCAACTCCTATCTCTTCATACAAGAAGAATACCACATCTTCTCTTGACTTCAACCAAGTCACTCTCTTCCCCATTGTGCCACCATGTGGCACCTAGCACTTCATCAAGTGAATCAAGTTTGAGCAATGCTCGAACTTTGTAGCAGGTAATGCCTTCGTAAACATGTCTGCTGCATTTTCACTTGTGTGAATCTTCTGAAGACGAACTAACTTCTCCTCATTCATAGAGATAAGGAAAGATTCTCTTACCTCTATATGCTTTGTTCTAGAACTGAAAGCCAGATTTTCAGCTAAATGAATTGCGCTTTGACTGTCATAATTCACCAAACAAGCATCTTGCGTGAAGCCCAAATCACACAATAACTTCTTCAAATAAAGTGCCTCCTTAGCTGCCTCAACTGCAGCTATCAGCTCTGCCTTTGTAGTTGACAAAGCAACTATAGTCTGCAACCTCGCTCTCCAACTAATAGTTGTTCCTCCAAGTGTGAACACATAGCCTGAGGTTGACTTCCTTCTATCTCTATCTCCGGCATAGTCTGAATCACAGAATCCAACCAAGTTGAAATCCTTATTTCTGCCGCAAAAAACAAGCCCATAATCTGATGTTCCTCTAAGATATCTAAAAATGTACTTCACTGCCTCCCAATGCGATTTCCTGGATTTGTCGTGTATCTACTAACTAATCCAACAGCTTGAGCAATGTCAGGTCTAGTGCACACCATAGTATACATCAAGCTACCTACTGCACTGGCATAAGGCACCTTCTTCATATAGGCCTTGTCCTTTTCTGAGATCGGAGAGCCCTGATTAGAAAGCTGTATATGCAAAGGCATGGGTGTACTGATAGCCTTTGCACCATCCATGCTAAACCGAGCAAGCACCTTCTGAATATATTCCTTTTGAGTAAGTCTCAAAAGTCCAAGCTTTCTATCTCTTTGGATTTCCATCCCTAAAATTTTCTTTGCTTCTCCAAGGTCTTTCATATCGAATTCCGCTTTTAATTTCAATTTCAATGCATCAATTTCAGCTTTATCCTTGGAAGCAATCAACATATCATCCACATACAAAAGTAAATACACCCAATTATTATTCTTTAATTGCTTAAAATAAACACATGCATCTTTAGCACAACGATTAAAACCATGTGAAAGCATAAAAGAATTGAACCTTTTGTACCATTGCCTAGGCGGCTGTTTTAGACCACAAAGAGATTTCTTCAACTTGCATACCCAATCTGACTTTCCATCTACAATAAATCCTTCTGGCTGCTTCATGTAAATGGTTTCCTCCAAGTCACCATGCAAGAAAGCTGTCTTCACATCAAGTTGTTCTAACTCCAAATCGTAAGTGGCAACTATTGCAAGTAGGATTCGAATTGAAGTTTGTCTAACAACTAGAGCAAATATTTCATCATACTCTAGCCCCTTTCTTTGTGAAAACCCTTTGGCTACTAATCTTGCCTTGTATCTACCATCATCTTTTACCTTGAACACCCACTTGCAACCCATGGCTCGGCTTCCTTGAGGTAGTGGTACCAAATCCCAAGTCTTGTTCTTTTGCAAAGACTGTATCTCCTCTTCCATAGCGCAATTTCACTTCGAGTTGTCACTCGACTTCACGGCTTCTTCAAGGCTCAATGGTTCATCATGAATTACATGTAAAGCATACTCAAATTGATCATCAAGGCTCAAATTTTCATACTGCCAATCTCCATATCTAATTGGAGCTCTCTTTGGTCTCTGACTAGCCCGAATGACTATATCGCCCGACTCTCCTTGAGCTCCACCTTGAGCTCCACCTTGAGCTGAATCATCTCTAGATTCATAACCATCACCATCACTACTCGAGGAAATCTGTGGACTATCATGTGATGTGTCATCAACTGCTCCGTCACTATTATCAATAGTGATAGCTCTACTTTGGGTTTGAAAACTGGGAATCTCGGTCTTTTCAGGTTTCTCATCAACTGAGTCTGAACGCTCTGATAAACCTTCCAAAGGTTTGAACATTGCTGACTCATCAAAAGTCACATGTCTGGAGTGTATAACTTTCTTCGTAATTGGATTCCAAATTCTATATCCTTTTATGCCATCTGTATAACCAAGAAAAACACATTTGGAGGCCCTAGGCTCCAACTTGTCATGTCCTGTATTGTGAACATAAACTGGACATCCAAATATACGTAAATAACTTAATAAAGTGTTTTTACCTCTCCATACTTCCTCTGGAATCTTCCCATTAATGGCTGAGCATGGAATTCGATTAATAATATGTGCTGCAGTCGAAATAGCTTCAGCCCAAATACCCTTAGACATGCCCGCAGTCAATATCAAGCAACGGGCCTTTTCAAGTAGAGTCCTATTCATTCTTTCAGCAACCCCATTGGATTGCGGATCACCAGGTGTAGTAAAATGTCTTCTAATACCACGCTGTCTGCAGTAGTCGAGGAACTCTTTAGAGACATATTCGTCACCATTGTCGGATCTAAGAATCTTCAATTTCCTTCCTGTTTGGATTTCAACAAGAGCTAACCAAACCTTGAACTTCTCAAATACTTCCGACTTAGCTTTCATTACATACACCCAAACCTTGCGCGAGTAGTCATCAATGAAGGAAACAAAATAATATGCTCCACCAATAGAAGCTGTAGAGTATGGCCCCCAAACATCTGAATGCACATAATCAAGTACCCTCTTAAAAGTATGCATGCCATCGCCAAAAGAAACTCTGGTTTGCTTTGCCAATACACACTCCTTGCAAAAGTCCAACTTGCTGAAGATTTCTCCTTTGATCTTTTTCTTCTTACGAAGCAACTCTAAGTTCTTCTCCGAAGTATGACCTAATCTCATATGCCAAAGCTTGGTAACATCCAAACTTTTAGAACTATCGACTCCAACACATAATTCTCCATGGACAGTGGTACCCATTAGCAAATACAGATTTTGCACCATAACACCCTTCATCAATACAAGTGCCTCTCTAGAAACTCTCAAACCATCTTTGACAATGGTTATTTTGCATCCCAATGATGCCAATTGGCCTAATGATATCAATGACTTCCGAAGACCTGGGACATAGCGAACATTTGAAAGTGTGCGAACAATCCCATCATACATGCGAATGCGAACTGAACCAACTCCCATAGACTTGCACGTAGCATCGTTCCCCATAAGGATAGAACTTCCTTCTTTGGCATCGAAGGAAGAAAAATAATCCTTATTAGGAGTCATGTGAAATGATGCTCCAGAATCTAGAATCCAGTGGTCTGCAACATCTGATACAACCGCTGTCAATAAGTCGCTACCGCCTTTCTCCATCGCAATAGATGAAGAACCATCAGTCTTCTTCTCCAACTCTGGACAGTCTCTTCTCCAATGGCCTGGTTTCTTGCAATAATAGCACTTTCCATCTTTAGACTTACTCCGCGAATTAAGCTTCCTAGAATTGGAACGCCCTCTATTATTCTTCCCTTTCTTCTCTGCTCTTCCTCTCTCTGCAAATAAGCCTGAACCACTACTTCCTCCACTACTATCACCAACACCAAAGTCTTTCATCTGATCTCTCAAATCTTCACTGAGCAAACATGTCTTCACATCATCTAATTTCAATGTGTCTCTACCATAGATAAGGCTGTTAGCAAAACCAGTGTATCGCTCTGGAAGCGAACACAACAGAACCATTGCTTTTTGTTCTTCATCAGTCTTCAACTCAACAGACTTCATCTTCATCAACAGGTCATCAAACACACTTAGGTGTGTCTTAATTAAAGAACCTTCCTTCATTTTATAAGTGAAGAAAGTTTTCAATAGGATCAGGCGGTTGGTTAGGGATTTCTTCATGTAGAGGTCCTCCAACTTCTTCCAAATGCCTCTAGCTGTTGTCTCCTGACTGATTTCAGAAATTACATTTTTCCCCATAGCAAGCTAAAGAGTAGTAATGGATCATTCTTCCATCTCTTCTAATTCCACTGATGAAATATCAGCAGGCAATGTCTCTGTATCAAATACTACTCGATGAACGCGATTTCTTCTCAAAACCGCTTTCATCATCCACTGCCATTTTTTAAAATCTCCTTCACCATTCCACTTCTCTATCGTCAACTGTGATCCTGACGCCACATAGGATCCTCTGACGTATGGAGCAACTACTGGCACTGACGTATTATTTGTCTTGTTTTCATCTCCTCCTGTCATTCTACCAAACACCTTCTTTGCGAATCTAGCTCTGATACCAGTTGTAAGGGTTGATCAGTCCCTTGCAGCGGAAAAACCTTAATAGGATCAGCAATGATGTGATAGAACAAACAGCTTGAAATGAATATAAATCTCAGATCATAAAAAAAAGCAACAGAGAACACACAAATTTATAGTGGTTCCACTATCGCGAGATAGTGTACGTCCACTTCAATGGGGAAGAGATTTTATTAATATATTCAAGAGATTACAGAGTTTTTTAATGTAGAGAAAAAGAAATGAAGAATACAATGATCTCTCATCACATAGCATCCTCTATGTTTTTCTTTAAATAGAGAAAAAAAAGGTTACTTGGGGAAGAAACAATTGATTTATGTAAAATAAATCAATCTATGGAAAACTAATATCTCATTAGTTGTCATATGATTGATTGATAATTTCCCTTTTCTCCATCAATCAATCCCATTAATTAGTTGTCATATGATTGATTGACAATTTTTCTTTTTCCATCAATCAATCCCTTTTGCAATTTTAGTCTCTTTTCGTTTCTTTTCTTCATGAATCATGACAACTAATTAAATGACAAACATTTCCAATATCCCCTATTCATTAATATTCCTTCCATTTCTTTCCATTCATTCCTTGCACAAAACAGGTAACGAAATTACCATGCATATCTCCATAATTAATTAGATATGGAAATATTGTATCATTAAATTCCAATAGTCAAAACGTCCGATTTTCGCAAAACGGATTTCACCGTCTGACTCGTGACAACGAATAGAATATTCTTCATGTTTGTCCGAACTAGATTCAAAGAGATTTTAAAATCATTAAATTTTGAATCGTTATGCGCAACATTGCACTGAAAATGCGCGATCAACAAATATTCAAATTTTCCGACGAAATTTTCACAGCTGCTACGTCTCACTGTACGTATTTTAAATTTCAAATTCTTGTTACAAGAAACTATAGAATTCAAAATAAAATTCGATTTAAATCGATATTTAAATCGTTAAAAATAGTGGGATGTTACATTTATTCATTTTATATGTCTACAAAATTAAAAGGTCAAGTTCTAAGATCTGCGAATCCCAACGGAAGTCAATAAGATAAAATACCTAATTACACTTTAGACTAACTTAAGCATTGAACAATTACATAAACACCAAAATGGTTGATTTGCTATCGATGGTTGCATGCATTAACTAACATTGTTTTAATTAAGAACTGAACCTATAGACGTTTGTAACTGACAGCAAGTATGCAATTTGTTTTATTCATTTTATATGTCTACAAAATTATAAGTTCAAGTTCCGAAAGACCGAAAATAGTAACACCTCGAATCCCACGAGTAATTAAAGGCAACAAATTTGCTACAGGACGGTAAAGGCAACAAATTTGCTACAGGATGGCATAGATTATCATGCCATGGTGACTGCCCTTCCTTTTCATAAAGATCATGTAATGTAGTCTTTGTCACTGGAATTCCATTTCCATCAGTTTTGGAAGCTTGCACGCTATCATTCAGGAGGTTGATCTATCTGCATGTCTCCTCCAGTCTTCTGCAATTTCCAACTCATAATTCAGTATCATATAGTGAGATGACGAATATATTTAATTTTATAGTTCTAAGTGTTGACAATGATTGTAGACTTGCAATAGAAAAAAAAAAATCTTCTTTACAAAATTACACCTGTTTTCTTCTTGGTTATTTTCCCTTTCTCAAACACCCATTTCCACAAACTAAAAATTCCGAAAACTAAATTAAAATCAAGTTTAACAAAGTGAACTTTAACCTTTGTTACTAGTAATTCCATTTTTTTTTTAAAAAAAAAACTCTATTTTGAGAAAATAAGCTCTCATCTTTGAAAAAGCTAAAAACCATTATATTATAGCAATTAAATGTGGAAGTTCTAATAATTAATATTTTGGTTTCATGATAATAAAATTCAACAACTTTCTCATCAAAATGTTAGAGGTTAATACCAAAATTTCGTTAACTTTAAAATTTTAATTTGATGAGTAATAAGAGGAAGATTAGAATTAAAAAACAAATAAGAAAAGGCGTATTTCAGTACCAACTTATTTAAGTAAAAATAAGGTTTCCACATGACTATAGCCAATGCAGCTGATCTTAGTTTTACATGATGATGGCAACATCATCATATCTTAAATACTTAAATACATGCATTCTCTTCCGGCTTCAACTTAAGCTAATGAATGCATCTGGTTTATGATACCACTAGCTATTATTTTGTATTTTTAGCTTGAGAATTATACATATTCAACATAATAAGTATGAATAATTATTAGAAGTATAGATTCAATTATCCATGCAATTCATCAATTGGCATTTGCTGTGTAGTACGAGATGTCTAAAGTCGTAGATATCAATATCACAATTCAGGTATTTATTTTAGCACAATCGAATCCCATTGAATTTAGTTAACAAAATAACACAGGATCGTGTGATCTACCAACTAAACTTATGCCACAAACTTGGAAAGCAATCTACTATTTACAAAATAATTTTTGACCCAAATATAGAACATTCAAAAGTTGGCATACCCAATACTTCTCTTGGGTAATTGGAGCTGCGAAATGACACCTTTGCATGTCCTTAGAGGAAGCTTTCATGAAAGCTGAGTAAGCAAGCTGGATTTAGCACCAAGGAATACAATAACCTCACTATACTCATCTGCATATTGTGAAAATGTTTTAAGAATATGTTGTTTTCTAAAAATAAATAAATAAATAAAGGTGCTGGCACTGAATATAAGCACTAGCTTTATGCTTATACACTTTCTTATGTAACGCCTTATAAAACAAAACCGAAAAAAAAGCAGAAAATAAGCACTCTAACAAATAGTGACCTTAATAACTTAAACATTTTTGGACATTCCATTAGTGACCTTAATTTTACACAAATCAAACTACAAAATTTTGATTAACAATAAATCTTATAAAGTTCACTGAATGAGAAGCTATCAAGACCTAGATAGAGATTATATAGCAAATTTTTACAATTATATTATCTTTTACCTTCTTAGTCTTGCTCTCGTCTTCATTCTCATCGTCGTCATCTTCGTCTTCTTCGATTTCATCATCTTCCTCTCCTTCCGTTTCCTCATCTTCGTCCTCGTCGTGCTCACCTAAAAATTCACTGAAATAATCCTGGGCAGCCTCTCCAGCAGACCATGAAACTGCATGTGGAATAATCTTATCTCGAATAGTGGACTAAAGAAATAAAAGCACAAGTTCTATATCATATGAGAAGCGAACTGCAAAATATGACTAAATGATTCATTGTATTAGTAAATGGAAATTCACTTTTTGAAGCGAAAGCTAGGAAATAAAATATCATAAATCTAAAAAGTGATACATATCACATTTTGATTTCATCAGCTGAACCATTTTCAAAAAATTGTCCTATCCCAATATATATTTCATATAGATTTAAAGCAAAATATGCATGTTCGTATTACACTTAAATGTGTGATTCTAATCTTTAGATGAATGGTCCTTTGTTATGATTTAGAACCAGCGACATACCCAATGTCATAATCTTGCTCCATCTGGTTTTGTATCTCCTCAGCCTAATGTTGATCTTATTAGACCAAAACAGAATACGCAACAACACAAACTTATATCACAAGCTTGTAGGATGAATATTAGAGCATACAACAGTTGAGTATTGCTACAGTATACAGTAGTAACTGGTATACAGAGAGAAGTTAAACTACAAAAAATGAAGTCTAACCGAGTTCGTCTGAGGCCTGTAAATACAGTTTCTTTAAGACTTTATTTTCAGCCTCCCAGGATACAATAGACGATGTTGCACGGAATTGTGACGAGAATGTCAGTCAGTATTTCTCGTTAATGACGGCAGAGAGAAAGCAGGAGACAGACGGAGACAAGAAGGGAATTTTTAAAACAATTTCGATTTGATCAGGATCGACTAGTTTATATAATCCTACTCGCGTCTGTTTGAACTGATGCATCTATTTACATAGCGCTCGTTTGGAAAATACCCGTTACTGTTTGAATTCAAATGGTAACGAATATTAACGGGTTGCATCCGTTCATGCGGGTCACACCCGTTTGCTTTTCTTGTTGGGTCGCATCTCTTTTATTGTTGCATCCATTTTAAAAAAATGGTGACGTTTTCTGTAGAAAAAACAAGATTTCTTACTAAACCCAAACCCAAACCCGACCCGGCCCGGTTGGGTACGGGACGGGCGGGCGACGCGCGTGTGTGTGTTTGGTTCACATGATCTAAGTCCTCCCCCTCGCACAAAATTACCCGACCCTAAGGGCCAATATATGGAGTGAGGAATAGGTATAGATCCTTAAATCTTTTCTTTATTTTTGCCAATGTGAGATTAAAGTAAATTTCATTCATTTGATTTCTAACAATCCCCCACATGAATGATAATATACTTTTCCCCCACAAAAATTGAAATATCACTGACTACATATGGAATAATGCTTTATTTAGGATAAGTAGATATTTCACTTTGAATTTTCCTTAGTTAAAACTTATCGGATATACTTGGCTAATCGGTGAATTATTTCATCTTGAACCGTATGCCGTTTTTGTATAACCAGACAATAAGTTTAACAAAACATTATTTCCCTTCTTGTCCAATTTCTTGGTTGTGTTCATTTTGGTCCTGAACAATTTTTGGTTCTGCGAGTGTATATAGAGAATATAAGCCTTTAATATTCTCATAGAGCCGACCTAGCTCACACTAACATAGGTGATCGCTACCATTAGGAGTATCCTACATATACCCGACTTGTTATTTTACAAGATATGATCATCATTAAAAGGCATAGCTTTATCCTGTGAAACTTTTGTAGGCATGCATTTTATATTGTGCACCATGGGAATGGAGTAGGACTACGTCCGAGCAAATGCATTACGTCTTGAGTTATTCAGACCTGGTTTGCCTATTGATCCTAGTCCGTGGGATCTCCAGTCGCTAGGATAGGTTTCCATATAAGATAACTCTTGTTGGTTTAGGCTTTTAAACCCATTCCCCTCGATGCGCAATCAATTTTCTCTCTTGATAACCCTTTTGTAAATGGATCCGCTAGGTTATCATTGGTTCAATAGTTCCATTTGAGAGTAACAGCCTAACTGTGTTATGGCGTCGACGAATGTGTCGAGATTTGCCATTATACACAAAGTTTTTCGCTCTACTTAGCGCTGCTTGATTGTCGCAGTGAATACATATGGCCATTACAGGTTTAGGCCAAAGTGGAATATCTTCTAAGAAGTGACGAAGCCATTCTGCTTCTTCGCCTGCTTTATCTAAAGTAATAAACTCAGATTCCATCGTAGATCGAGCTATGCATGTTTGCTTATTGGATTTCCATGACACTGCCGCTCCTGCTAGAGTAAAAACATAATCACTTATGGATTTTGATTCCTCTGAATCAGCAATCCAGTTTGCATCACTATATCCTTCTAATACGGCTATATATTTTCCGTAATGCAAAAAATAATTTGTGGTATTCTTTAAGTATCCAAGCACTCTCATTAGTGCTTTCTAGTGTTCCATGCCTGGATTACTTGTATACCTGCTTAGTCGACTTACTGCATAGGCTATATCTGGTCTCATGCAATTCATAAGATACATTAGACATCCTATTATACGAGAGTATTCCAGTTGCATTACACTCTCATTAGTGTTTTTATGCAGTACTTCTGAAGGATTAAAAGGTGTTCTTACTCCTTTAATCCCAAGATTTTGGAATTTTTCAATCACTTTGTCTACATAACGTGACTGAAATAATTCAATTCCATTAGGGGTTCTTGTTATTTTGATTCCCAAATTAACATCTGCAACTGCTAAATCTTTCATATCGAAATTGTTGATCAACATTTTCTTTATGGTCTCTATAACTCTTACGTTAGGACCAAATATTAACATATCGTCCACATATAAGCAAATCATGACATATGATTGTCCAATTTGTTTATAATAAACACATTTATCACATTCATTTATACGAAAACCATTTTGCATCATGACACTATCAAATTTTTCATGCCATTGTTTTGGAGCTTGTTTGAGTCCGTATAATGATTTTACTAATTTACAGACTTTATTTTCATTTCCCTTGGATATAAAACCGTCGGGTTGCTCCATGTAGGTTTCCTCATCGAGATCTCCATTCAAGAGTGCTGTCTTTACATCCATCTGATGAATCTCTAGATTATAGATGGATGCAATTGCTATTAAAATTCTTATTGAGGTTATTCATGTAACGGGCGAATATGTATCAAAGAAGTCTATTCCTTCTTTTTGACGATATCATTTGGCTACTAATCTGGCTTTATATTTGTCGATAGAGCCATGTGCTTTCATTTTCTTCCTGAAAATCCATTTGCAGCCAATTGGTTTTATTCCAGGTGGATTATCAACAATTTCCCAAGTTTTATTACTTAGAATTGAATCAATCTCACTTTGGATTGCTTCTTTCCAACATGAAGATTCGGAAGATGACATGGATTCTTTATATGTTTGAGGTTCATGTTCAAGTACATAAGTGAGGAACTCAGAGCCAAATGACTTGGAAGTTCTGGCCCTTACGCTTCTTCTTGGCTCAACTTCAACAACTTCACGATGAGTTTCATCTTCATGTGGGCTACTTGATTCTTCTCGTGTCCTTTTGGGGACATTATTTCCTTCATTTCTTTTGTGTGGAAACACGTCTTCAAAGAATGAGGCATCTCTTGATTCCATGATTGTATTTATATGGATATCATCTATATCAGACTTGAATACCAAAAATCTATATGCACTACTATTTTGGGCTGGCCCTAAGTAGTAACAATCTACTGTTTTTGGTTCAACTTTGACCTTCTTGGGAGGCGGGATAGGAACTTTTGCCAAGCACCCCCACACTTTGAGGTATTTGAAGCTTGGTAGGTGTCCTTTCCATAACTCATATGGAATTTTTTCCGTTTTACAGTGAGGAACTTTATTTAATATGTGATTAGACATATTCAAGGCTTCCCCCCACAAGTTCGTCGGTAGGCCAGACGTTAAAAGCATTGCATTAATCATATCCTTTAACCTTCTATTTTTCCTCTCGGCTATGCCATTTTTTTGTGGAGAATATGGTGTTGTCGTTTGATGAATTATTCCATTTTCTGCACAGAATTGTTCAAACGACGATTCATATTCTCTGCCTCGATCAGATCTCAATATTTTGATCTTTTTATTTAGCTGATTTTCTACTTCAGCTTTATATTTTATAAACAATGCGATTGCTTCATCTTTACTGTTTAAAAGATATACGTAGCAATATCATGTATAATCATCAATAAATGTGATAAAATACTTTTTCCCACCTCTTGTAGGTATGTTTTTGAAATCACATAAGTCAGTATGAATCATTACCAATGGTTCAGTACTTCTGTCAATAGTATGAAATGGTTTCTTAACCATTTTTGCTTTTACGCATGTCTCACATTTGTAGTTTTTATCCACTTGAAATTTAGGAATTAACTCTAAATTTGCAAGTTTTTTCATTTTTCGGAAATTAATATGTCCTAATCTATCATGCCATAATAAAGTTTCATGCTCAACGATATAAGAAACTTGCTTTTTATTCATAACATTATCAGAATACATATTATTGCCGATTACGGCTACATTTGCCTTAAATAGGCCATCATGTAACACCCCGTAGCTCTGTAACATTAAGTTTCACAAATTAAAGTATAAATAAATTTTAGAAGGAGAATTAAGGGAAACGGGTTACGCCATTGCGTTCGTCTCGAAATTCTACTTGAGATAGAGTCCGAGTTTGCGTAAATCGGTCTCCGTACGAAGGAGATATGACCTCCGGAAGTTTAAGAATTTATTTAAAATTCAAACAGCTCGAAAAACGGATTCAAAATTCAAAAATAGGACCAGAACCGGGCTGGGCAGGAAAATTCCTGCCCAGGGCCCAGGTCGACCCTAGGGTCGACCATAGTGTCGACCTGGGTTACCCAGGTCGACCATAGGGTCGACCATAGTGTCGACCTGGTTGACCCAGGTCGACCATAGGGTCGCCCCCCCCCCCCTGTCGACCATAGGGTCGCCCCCCAGTCGACCTGGTCAGGTCTGGCTGGCCTGGTCTGTGTTCTGGTCGAATTTCTAGGCCTAGTCTTGTCACTAGGGCTGAGTTGTCTTCTTTTGATTGGCTTCTCTTTAGAACGGATGGCTTTGATCAAACCTGACTTCATCGACGGCTCTAATTAACTTGCAACTCTATAAAAATACCCTAGGTCTCCAACTAAATTTCACACAAAAATAAGAACTTGAGCCGCCATGATGTCAGAAGAAAACTAAGGAGAGCCTCCGCTTGAAAAGAGACGAACAACGATTCAAGAAACAAAAGTCTAATGTAATTTCTACGCAACGTTTCTACTCCAAGGGAAAGCTTTGCAAATTCAGAATAACAGAAACTAGAAAACAAGTTTCAACGCCCGTTGTAAGTATAGTGGTTTCTGAATATGAATAGAAATTGCGATGTGATTCGATGTAATTGAAATTGGGGTTTTACTATTGTAAAATATTGATGTAAATTCTGTGTATTGCGTTGATTATGTCATATTTTGTATTGGGTGTTTGTGGCATAAATTGGTTGATGCGAGCCTATTGACATTTGTATATGAAAATAAATATCACTTGCAAGTTTGTAGTAAAAACTAGAATTGACATCTTTATGTTATGTCGTTAACATGGTTAGCATACATTCTTTTTTGGCCTAAGTTGAGACTCATGTAAACATGTTTCAAGTTGAAACCTTTTATGCCTACACACCTCAAAACCTTTGTATACATTATTATGTTTATTTACAAGTGATAATTGGGTTTATGCAAGTACCTTTTGGTTACACAAATTATACTAGTTTCAAGTTGAAATAGACTATTTGATGTAAAGTTAGTTTACACCTTTGGGTTATGTCAAAAAGTGGACATTTCTATGCTAGTTTGGTGTTTGACATTATGCCTAGTTATATGTGTATAAAACCATGTTTAAACATGTCAAAAAGTACGTCATTTCATGTGACACCTATTATGCTATACCATGTTATATCTTTATAATAGTCCAGAATTTATGATTTACGTGACACCTATCTAACTAGACCCAATATTCATGTGCAAGTTTGTGACATGTTATGCAATGTTATGATCCATGTTATGCGAGATCACCTTATTTATCTAGTTACACCTTTATGTCACACGCAAATCGATAACTATGTTTAGGCCAAATTTCATAGTATAGGTTCATTGAACCTATGCTCCATCCTTTACTTTGTTTATGGATTGGGCCTATTAGCGGGCCCAATATCTTCATACGATTAATATGAATAATCGAGCGAGGGTAACGTTGGGATTATCTATTAAATTAAAGTATGTTAATATGTCGGCGGGCCTAAAAACCATGAAATGGGTTAAGGCCATAAATGATATAAATTTTGTACCATTAGTTTGGAATAAAACATGTGACATGAAATATTTACATAAGTAAAAGTGTAAATTTAGACAATACGAACATGCTTAACCCGAGGTTGGATTGAGTTGTGATGTAAACCTGCCCGGACCAGCCCGGCTGTCCGGTAGTCACAACAATACCTATCCAATGTGGGTGGTTAAGCATTGAGCCCAATAAGGACCCGAGGTTAGACCGAGCTACGGTGTAAACCTGCCCGGAACCGACCGACACATCCAGTAACCGTAGCAATACCTATCTAATGTGAGTGGTCACGTGCTCTAAGAAGCTAAGTTAGGATTGGTAGGGTTAATTTAATCTGAACACTTAACCAACTTAACGTGTTAACAAGACAAGACTTGTAGGGGCTAAGTAACTAAGAAAACACTTAGCCAATTTAACATGTTAACTAGACTAGAAGGTGAGGTTAAGTAAAGTTAATACACTTAACCAATTTAACATATTAAGTAGACTAGAGGGTGAGGTTAAGTCAAATCAGAATACTTTACCATTATAACACGTTAGCTAGATAAGTGGGTGATGTTAAGTAGATACACTTAGCCAATTTAATATGTTAGCTGGACTAGAGGGTAGGGTTAAGTAAACTTAGAACACTTAACCATCATAGTGTGATAAATTGAACAGGGTTAAGTTGAAATATGAAGGGACAATACCTAACCATTAGAACATGTTAATTAAACAGATGTTAGGGTTAAGTTAACTAAGGGAACACTTAACCGCTATAACATGTTAGTTAAAACAGATGGGCAAGATTAGGTTAGGGGACACTTAACCAATACAAGATGAATGGGTAGGGTTAAGTAATAAGAAATACTTAACCAATATAACTTGGTTTGTGATAGGGTTAAGTCAACATGAACTACTGATAACACTTAGCCGGTTTAATATGACAAAGGAAGGGGTTAAGCTAACTTGAATTGACTAATGACACTTAACCTGAATTGACTAATGACACTTAACCAATCCAACTTGACGAGAAAGAGGGATAAGTAGTAAACCCTAGTTAAGAAACAATCGAGAATAGGAGCTAAGTTGAAATCCCCAGTTAAAGAAACTAACTGATAAACCTTAGTTAATAAGATTTATGGGAAAAGAAACTAAGTGGTAAACCTTAGTTGAGAACAACTAAGTAATAATTCTTAGTCAAGAAAACTGAGCCGGTCCATAATAGATGAATAACCCGATATGGTAGATCATCGCTTAACAAGTACGTGAGAAGGAGCAAACGTTTATCCAATTTCGAAAAAGGCTCCAGCGGACTGGGTTTAGAAGCACGTAGCTTCGGGGGACATGAGGACACTATTGGTATCCCTCTGTGAGGTTGCAGATGATCCGCCTGGGCTCACAGAGGTTAAGGTCTGCGTTAGGAGAACCAAGGGTATGCCTTGGTTGCAATTTAAGGCAACCTAAAGACTAGGATGGACCAGCATAATTCGACGAGACCAGTAGCCCTATGATAGCGACTCGTCGTCTACCTACCATCTTGAGTCAATCGAAGTACGCATGCAGAAAGGCAGAGAACTCCCAACAGACCATATACTTGCTATCTAGTTATGAGTGAGGCAGGCCAATAGGAAAGTGGGGCATAGGTGGCAGAAGTATAGTTCTCGTGCTTGATTTTCTTGGATTGCCTTTCATTAGTTGAGGGAGGGGTCACGTGGGACCATAACCACTCGTAGAAAAACATACCTTAGCATCTGCATCGGCAGATATCTGAAAGCTCTCGACCGAGTTCCGTGTTTCTAGAATAGCCCTGCCACGGGACTCGGGTCGCACATTTCAGGACATGTGCATCTAGACAGCGATAAACGATTCGCGACACATACGTGGGGAAAGTCTAGGAACATATACCACTCTAGGTAGTGTGTCCTAGACTAGGGGCATCGTTCGACAGGTAGCATAATCCCTAGTGGACCTAGGTGGCATAAATCCTGAATCCGAGAAGTATTAGATAAGTCGCATAAACCCTAGTTGAATCTAGGGAACACTCGATAGAAAACCCTAGATTAAATCTAGGTAATAAATAAATGTGCGCCTGATGGCAACCACAGTTACAGGGACTGGGATCACGTTATCATTTTATACAGATCACTAGTTGGGATACTAGTTAGGTGGTGCCGAGATTAGTATAGGGTGCGATAGTAATTTTGATTCTAAACTGCTTTGCCTTAGTTTACGGTATTTTCCCATTTTCAGTTTATGCCAGTCATGTCCTTTTCCTTATTCATATACTGAAACACTACTAGACTTACCAGGCTTTATGTCTGACTCTATGTTTTCTTTCGTCTTCTTTTCTTCTGTCCCCCTCCAAGGTAGTCAGGGAGGGAGTAGCTCAGATTTGTATGGGCGTGTTACTCTTTCCAAGCTTGAAGACTCTTTGATGTGCTGCTTTGGACTCTCTTTTCCACCGCTATGGCTGGCTAATGTTTTATTGAGGAATATCATTGTATATTTATGCTTCTTTATTTTGTTAAACAAGATAGATACTGTGTTTGTTGGAAAACAATCTTTGTACAAGCTGTTATAAATGAAATAAAGTTTTATTCACTTTTCCGCTGCTTTATTTATCTGTCTTGTAATTTATCTGCATCTTTTACCTATAATACTTCACAGAACTTAGTGCATTCCTTTTGTGAGTGACACTAATGGATGTGGGGTGTTACACGTGGTATCAGAGTTGAAGGTTACTGGATCAGATAAAAGATTTGAAAAATTATTTTCAAAACGGGTTTAAAAGAAGCATTTTCAAAAGAAAAGTTTTGTTTTAAAAGGCATATTCCCCAAAGCCATAGGCACCATCTTTTGATTCTTTGTTTGAGTCCTTGTTTCCTTCTTTCTTGAGTCTCTGGGGCTCCTGGCTTTCTGGGAGGTAACCTCATCGAAGGGCGAAGTAGTGCCCAACTTCCATCTATAGCCATAATAGTTTCATCTGCAGCTAGTTTTCTTTCAAGCTTTGTAGGGTTTTCTGTACGATGGAGGCATATTTCGAGAGAGATTTATCAACATGATTACACAAGGAAGAGGGTGAGAAGTTTGGCTAAGGGGCACAACCCAAGGATGAGGAATTCATGGATGTGGACTAGGATCACGAAGAAGGAAGGAATTATAAAACCTAAGACAAGAGGAAGTAGCTTTTCTATGGTAGAATAGGGCATATAATTAAGGACAAGGGCAAGGACGGGGGAAAGGATTTTCAGGAGGACGAGTGCGTGCTTTCACCACCAGAATACTTGGGAGAGAGGTAGTAAAAGTCTCCATTAGAAAAGTTTAGCTTTTCAGTTGATCAACCTGTTAGTACTCTTTTGATCTTAGCGCTTCGCATTCGTTTATACCTGCTTTCATAGTTGAGTCCTTGCACCTAGGTACTTGTATAGTAGAAGTTCCCAATTAGTCTTAGATCCAAACTGGTGGTTCGGCTCGTTTACCTTTGGTTTCTAGGGATTTGAGAACGACCACATTAATATTGAATTTAAGCATAATTTTTTGGTTCCATGGGCTATGAGTTGATCCTAGGCATGGGTTGGTTGGCTAGTAATTCCGAAAGTTAGACTTTTTGACTTGCCTTGGAAATACCCTCGAGATTATGAGGATCAGTTAGGCTTAGCTATCTAGAATCGCATAACACATTTATTGACGATTTACAATCCGTTAGAATAATTCATGAGTACGCAGATGTTTTGATTAGGTTAGGGGTTTACCCCTAAAACGCAGGATGGACTTCCACATATATCTAGTTGACAATGAAAAGCCAGCTATCCGATTAACGACAGTTTTGGAAATGGAGGTCAAGAAGCTTCACAATCGTGAAGATTAACTAAATAAGGTACAGTACGGAGAAGCTCAAGAAGATGCGACTTAGAAGAGTGAAGACTAGATACGTGCATCATACCCTTTTTCTTAAGGGCTTATCCTTTCTCTAGGAGTTTTATGCCTACTTGTTTCTAACTTTTAAGGTATATCCTCTGGGACGTATCATCGATGCTTAGGTAGAAGCCAATGGATGTAAACATGTATTTGAAACATGTTATGATTGATGGTTGCAAGTGGTTTCTCGTGGATGCATATACACACCGTATGCGCTAGAACGACTTAGTCACTTTCATATTGCATTCGTATATACGTATTTGCTTAACGGATTTAACTTGATATGTTATCATATGGATGTTGCATATGGATGAATGGCTATGCACACATGTAGTATTTACATAACTAGGGATGCTTGCATACATGATTGGACACATGGCACTGACATAATTCGCGTTAAGGAGGTCAACTGAATCAGTAGATCGCCTGATTTTGCATTAGATAAAGACATATACACACACTATGCATATGAACATGAAAGCATTAGAAATATTTTTAAGGACAATGAATGCCTGTGATTGAATGGTTGAGTAGATGAGTGATTGGATAGCAGGACACATTCTTCCTAACTTGAAGATTTCGGGGACGAAATCCTTTTAAGAGGGGGAGAATGTAACACCCCGTAGCTCTATAACATTAAGTTTCACAAATTAAAGTATAATTAAATTTTAGAAGGAGAATTAAGGGAAACAGGTTACGCCATTGCGTTCGTCTCGAAATTCTACTTGAGATAGAGTCCGAGTTTGCGTAAATCGGACTCCGTACGAAGGAGTTATGACCTCCGGAAGTTTAAGAATTTATTTAAAATTCAAACAGCTCGAATAACGGATTCAAAATTCAAAAATAGGACCAGACCCGGGCTGGGCAGGAAAATTCCTGCCCAGGGCCCAGGTCGACCCTAGGGTCGACCATAGTGTCGACCTGGGTTACCCAGGTCAACCATAAGGTCGACCATAGTGTCGATCTGGTTGACCCAGGTCGACCAAAGGGTCGACCCCCCCTGTCGACCTGGTCTGGTCTGGCTGGCCTGGTCTGTGTTCTGGTCGAATTTCTAGGCCTGGTCTTGTCACTAGGGCTGAGTTGTCTTCTTTTGATTGGCTTCTCTTTAGAACGGATGGCTTTGATCAAACCTGGCTTCATCGACGGCTCTAATTAACTTGCAACTCTATAAAAACACCCTAGGTCTCCAACTAAATTTCACACAAAAATAAGAACTTGAGCCGCCATGATGTCAGAAGAAAACTAAGGAGAGCCTCCGCTTGAAAAGAGACGAAAAACGATTCAAGAAACAAAAGTCTAATCTAATTTCTACGCAACGTTTTCTACTCCAAGGGAAAGCTTTGCAAATTCAGAATAACAGAAACCCGAAAACAAGTTTCAGCGCCCGTTGTAAGTATAGTGGTTTTCTGAATATAAATAGAAATTGCGATGTGATTCGATGTAATTGAAATTGGGGTTTTACTATTGTAAAATATTGATGTAAATTCTGTGTATTGCGTTGATTATGTCATATTTTGTATTGGGTGTTTGTGGCATAAATTGGTTGATGCGAGCCTATTGACATTTGTATATGAAAATAAATATCACTTGCAAGTTTGTAGTAAAAACTAGAATTGACATCTTTATGTTATGTCATTAACATGGTTAGCATACATTCTTTTTAGGCCTAAGTTGAGACTCATGTAAACATGTTTCAAGTTGAAACATTTTATGCCTACACACCTCAAAACCTTTGTATACATTATTATGTTTATTTACAAGTGATAATTGGGTTTATGCAAGTACCTTTTGGTTACACAAATTATACTAGTTTCATGTTGAAATATGCTATTTGATGTAAAGTTAGTTTACACCTTTGGGTTATGTCAAAAAGTGGACATTTTTATGCTAGTTCGGTATTTGACATTATGCCTAGTTATATGTGTATAAAACCATGTTTAAACAAGTCTAAAAGTATGCCATTTCATGTGACACCTATTATGCTATACCATGTTATATCTTTATAATAGTCCAGAATTTATGATTTACGTGACACCTATCTAACTAGACCCAATATTCATGCGCAAATTTGTGACATGTTATGCAATGTTATGATCCATGTTATGCGAGATCACCTTATTTATCTAGTTACACCTTTATGTAACACGCAAATCGATAACTATGTTTAGGCCAAATTTCATAGTATAGGTTCATTGAACCTATGCTCCATCCTTTACTTTGTTTATGGATTGGGCCTATTAGCGGGCCCAATATCTTCATACGATTAATATGAATAATCGAGCGAGGGTATCGTTGGGATTAACTATTAAATTAAAGTATGTTAATATGTCGGCGGGCCTAAAAACCATGAAATGGGTTAAGGCCATAAATGATATAAATTATGTATCATTAGTTTGGAATAAAACATGTGACATGAAATATTTACATAAGTAAAAGTGTAAATTTAGACAATACGAACATGCTTAACCCGAGATTGGATTGAGTTATGATGTAAATCTGCCCGGACCCGCCCGGCTGTCCGGTAGTCACAACAATACCTATCCAATGTGGGTGGTTAAGCATTGAGCCCAATAAGGACCCGAGGTTAGACCGAGCTACGGTGTAAACCTGCCCGGAACCGACCGACACATCCAGTAACCGTAGCAATACCTATCTAATGTGAGTGGTCACGTGCTCTAAGAAGCTAAGTTAGGATTGGTAGGGTTAATTTAATCTGAACACTTAACCAACTTAACGTGTTAACAAGACTTGTAGGGGCTAAGTAACTAAGAAAACACTTAGCCAATTTAACATGTTAACTAGACTAGAAGGTGAGGTTAAGTAAAGTTAATACACTTAACCAATTTAACATATTAACTAGACTAGAGGGTGAGGTTAAGTCAAATCAGAATACTTAACCATTATAACACGTTAGCTAGATAAGTGGGTGAGGTTAAGTAAATACACTTAGCCAATTTAATATGTTAGCTGGACTAGAGGGTAGGGTTAAGTAAATTTAGAACACTTAACCATCATAGTGTGATAAATTGAACAGGGTTAAGTTGAAACATGAAGGGACAATACCTAACCATTAGAACATGTTAATTAAACAGATGTTAGGGTTAAGTTAACTAAGGGAACACTTAACCGCTATAACATGTTAGTTAAAACAGATGGGCAAGATTAGGTTAGGGGACACTTAACCAATACAAGATGAATGGGTAGGGTTAAGTAATAAGAAATACTTAACCAATATAACTTGGTTTGTGATAGGGTTAAGTCAACATGAACTACTGATAACACTTGGCCGGTTTAATATGACAAAGGAAGGGGTTAAGCTAACCAGAATTGACTAATGACACTTAACCTGAATTGACTAATGGCACTTAACCAATCCAACTTGACGAGAAAGAGGGCTAAGTAGTTAACCCTAGTTAAGAAACAATCGAGAATGGGAGCTAAGTTGAAATCCCCAGTTAAAGAAACTAACTGATAAACCTTAGTTAATAAGATTTATGGGAAAAGAAACTAAGTGGTAAACCTTAGTTGAGAACAACTAAGTAATAATTCTTAGTCAAGAAAACTGAGTTGGTCCATAATAGATGAATAACCCGATATGGTAGATCATCTCTTAACAAGTACGTGAGAAGGAGCAAACGTTTATCCGATTTCGAAAAAGGCTCCAGCAGACTGGGTTTAGAAGCACGTAGCTTCGGGGGACGTGAGGATACTCTTGGTATCCCTCTGTGAGGTTGCAGATGATCCGCCTGGGCTCACAGAGGTTAAGGTCTACGTCAGAAGAACCAAGGGTATGCCTTGGTTGCAATTTAAGGCAACCTAAAGACTGGGATGGACCAGCGTGATTCGACGAGACCAGTAGCTCTGTGATAGCGACTCGTCGTCTACCTACCATCTTGAGTCAATCGTAGTACGCATGCGGAAAGGCAGAGAACTCCCAACAGACCATATACTTGCTATCTAGTTATGGGTGAGGCTGGCCAATAGGAAAGTGGGGCATAGGTGGCAGAAGTATAGTTCTCGTGCTTGATTTTCTTGGATTTCCTTTCATTAGTTGAGGGAGGGGTCATGTGGGACCATAACCACTGGTAGAAAAACAGATCTTAGCATCTGCATCGGCAGATATCTGAAAGCTCCCGACCGAGTTCCGTGTTTCTAGAATAGCCCTGCCACGGGACTTTGGTCGCACATTTCAGGACATGTGCATCTAGACATCGATAAACGATTCGCGACACATACGTGGGGAAAGTCTAGGAACATATACCACTCTAGGGAGTGTGTCCTAGACTAGGGGCATCGTTCGACAAGTAGCATAATCCCTAGTGGACCTAGGTGGCATAAATCCTGAATCCGAGAAGTATTAGACAAGTCGCATAAACCCTAGTTGAATCTAGGGAACACTCGATAGAAAACCCTAGATTAAATCTAGGTAATAAATAAATGTGTGCCTACCTGATGGCAACCACAGTTACAGGGACTGGGATCACGTTATCATTTTATACAGATCACTAGTTGGGATACTAGTTAGGTGGTGCAGAAATTAGTATGGGGTGCGATAGTAATTTCGATTCTAAACTGCTTTGCCTTAGTTTATGGTATTTTCCCATTTTCAGTTTATGCCTATCATGTCCTTTTCCTTATTCATATACCGAAACACTACTAGACTTACCAGGCTTTATGTCTGACTCTATGTTTTCTTTCGTCTTCTTTTCTTCTGTTCCCCCCAGGTAGTCAGGGAGGGAATATCTCAGATTTGTATGGGCCTGTTACTCTTTCCCAGCTTGAAGACTCTTTGATGTGCTGCTTTGGACTCTCTTTTCCACCGCTATGGCTGGCTAATGTTTTATTGGGGAATATCATTGTATATTTATTCTTCTTTATTTTGTTAAACAAGATAGATACTGTGTTTGTTGGAAAACAATCTTTGTACAAGCTGTTATAAATGAAATAAAGTTTTATTCACTTTTCCGCTGCTTTATTTATCTATCTTGTAATTTATCTGCATCTTTTACCTATAATACTTCACAGAACTTAGTGCATTCCTTTTGTGAGTGACACTAATGGATGTGGGGTGTTACACATCACATAAGTAAACCCTTCCTATATAGATTCCTGCCTTGGACAGAACCACCTTGTATGACTCGAAGACCATCTTGAATCCCTTCTTCGAAAGCACGGATCCAGAAATGAGATTCTTGCGGATATCTGGAACATGAAGGACATCATTCAGTCTAATAGTCTTCCCAGAAGTGAACTTGAGGGTGACTGTTCCTTTGCCTTCAACCATGGAAACCGATGAATTGCCCATATAGAGTTTCTCACCTTGATCCAGTTTGGTGTAGGTTGAAAAGACGGATTTATCAAAGCATATATGCCTAGTAGCACCCGTGTCCAACCACCATTATGCAGAATTCTGAATCAAGTTGCATTCGGACACAACTCCTAAAAAGTTTGATTCATCGATGTCATGTTATCCACCACATTTTCTTCCGAATTTTTCTGTTTCTTGTGTCTGCACTCTTTTGCTTGATGACCAGTCTTGCCACAAACCCAACATTCACCATTGAATTTCTGGGACTTCTTTTGGTTATTCTGCTTATTTTCTGGCGCCTTTCTTTTCTTGTTTTTGTTGAAGTGTCCTTTCTTCTTTAACCCTTCAGTAACAAGCGCCTCTTCACTTTTAGGTTGAGTGACTCCGCGATTATCTGCCTCTATCTTTAGTCTGACGATGAGGTCTTGTAAGGATATCTCCTTATTTTTGTGCTTCAAGTAGTTGCGGTAGTCCCTCCAAGATGGTGGAAATTTTCCTGTAATTGCTTCAACCAGGAATGATTCACCGACTTTGTGACCTTCTGCTTCCATCTCATGGATAATAATCTGCGGCTCTTGCACTTGAGAAGTCACTGACTTTGAGTCCACCATTTTGTAGTCCATGAACTTGTCAACGATGAACTTTTTCAAACTCACATTCTGCGTCTTGTACTTTGTAGCCAGTGCATTCCAAAGAGCTTTTGCAGTCTTTATGGGCTGGTAAACTTTGTACAGGACCTTGTCCAGGCAGTTGAGAATGTAGTTTCTGCATAAAAAGTCTGAATGCCTCCACGCATCTATAGAAGGACCATCATGATTAGTTGCATCCTTGGCATTTCCTAGTGTAGGCGACACCGGTTCATCTTCTTCAAGATACTTCTGTAAACCAAGGGTGGTGAGATAGAACAACATCTGACTCTGCCACGTCAGAAAATCATCACCTTCGCCTTTGAACAAGTCTGGCTTGTTCAAGTTGCCAGTTTTTATTGACAATTGCTCTGCTGCCAATTCTGTTTTGTCAAAAAACCAGCAAAGTCTTAAGATGTTGATCTTATTAGACCAAAACAGAATTCGCAACAACACAAACTTATATCACAAGCTTGTAGGATGAATATTAGAGCATACAACAGTTGAGTATTGCTACAGTATACAGTAGTAACTGGTATATAGAGAGAAGTTAAACTACAAAAAATGAAGTATAACCGAGTTCGTCCGAGGCCTGTAAATACAGTTTCCTTAAGACTTTATTTTATGCCTCCTAGGATACAACAGACGATGCTGCACGGAATTGTGACGAGTATGTCAGTCAGTATTTCTCGTTAATGGCGGCAGAGAGAAAGCAGGAGACAGACGGAGACAAGAAGGGAATTTTTAAAACAATTTTGATTTGATCAGGATCGATTAGTTTATATAATCCTACTCGCATCTGTTTGAACTGATGCATCTATTTACATCGCGCCCGTTTGGAAAATACCCATTACTTTTTGAATTCAAATGGTAACGAATATTAACGGGTTGCATCCGTTCATGCGGGTCGCACCCGTTTGCTTTTCTTGTTGGGTCACATCTCTTTTATTGCCGCATCCATTTTAAAAAAATGGTGACGTTTTCTGTAGCAAAAATAAGATTTCTTACCAAACCCAAACCCAAAGCCGACCCGGCCCGGTTCGGTTCGGTACGGGACAGGCGGGTGGCGCGCACGCGTGTGTGTTTGGTTCACATGATCTAAGTCCTCCCCCTCGCACAAAATTACCTGACCCTAAGGGCCAATATATGGAGTGAGGAATAGGTATATATCCTTAAATCTTTTCTTTATTTTTGCCAATGTGGGACTAAAGTAAATTTCATTCATTTGATTTCTAACAATCCCCCACATGAATGATAATATACTTTTCCCCCACACAAATTGAAATATCACTGACTACATATGGAATAATGCTTTATTTAGGATAAGTAGATATTTCACTTTGAACTTTCCTTAGTTAAAACTTATCGGATATACTTGGCTAATCGTTGAATTATTTCATCTTGAACCGTCTTCCGTTTTTGTATAACCAAACAATAAGTTTAACAAAACATTATTTCCCTTCTCGTCCAATTTCTTGGTTGTGTTCATTTTGGTCCTGAACAATTTCTTGTTCTGCGAGCGTATATGGAGAATATAAGCCTTTAATATTCTCATAGAGCCGACCCAGCTCACACTAACATAGGTGATCGCTACCATTAGGAGTATCCTACATATACCCCACTTGTTATTTTACAAGATATGATCATCATTAAAAAGCATAGCTTTATCCTGCGAAACTTCTGTAGGCATGCATTTTATATTGTGCACCATGGGAATGGAGTAGGACTATGTCCAAGCAAATGCATTACGTCTTGAGTTATTCGGAACTGGTTTTCCTATTGATCCTAGTCCGTGGGATCTCCAGTCGCTAGGATAGGTTTCCGTATAAGATAACTCTTGTTGGTTTAGGCTTTTAAACCCATTCCCCTCGATGCGCAGTCAATTTTCTCTCTTGATAACCCTTTTGTAAATGGATCCGCTAGGTTATCATTAGTTCAATAGTTCCATTTGAGAGTAACTGCCTAACTGTGTTATGGCGTCGACGAATGTGTCGAGATTTGCCATTATACACAAAGTTTTTCGCTCTACTTAGCGCTGCTTGATTGTCGCAGTGAATACATATGGCCGTTACTGGTTTTGGCCAAAGTGGAATATCTTCTAAGAAGTGACGAAGCCATTCTGCTTCTTCGCCTGCTTTATCTAAAGCAACAAACTCAGATTCCATCGTAGATCGAGCTATGGATGTTTGCTTAGTAGATTTCCACGACACTGCCGCTCCTGCTAGAGTAAAAACATAACCACTTGTGGATTTTGAGTCCTCTGAATCAGCAATCCAGTTTGCATCACTATATCCTTCTAATACGGCTGGATATTTTCCGTAATGAAAAGAATAATTTGTGGTATTCTTTAAGTATCCAAGCACTCTCATTAGTGCTTTCCAGTGTTCCGTGCCTGGATTACTTGTATACCTGCTTAGTCGACTTACTGCATAGGCTATATCTGGTCTCGTGCAATTCATAAGATACATTAGACATCCTATTACACGAGAGTATTCCAGTTGCATTACACTCTCATTAGTGTTTTTATGCAGTACTTCTGAAGGATTAAAAGGTATTCTTACTCCTTTAATCCCAAGATTTTGGAATTTTTCAATTACTTCGTCTACATGATGTGACTGAGATAATTCAATTCCATCAGGGGTTCTTGTTATTTTGATTCCCAAAATAACATCTACAACTCCTAAATCTTTCATATCGAAATTTTTGATCAGCATTTTCTTTATGGTCTCTATAACTTTTACCTTTGGACCAAATATTAACATATCGTCCACATATAAGCAAATCATAACATATGATTGCCCAATTTGTTTATAATAAACACATTTATCACATTCATTTATACAAAAACCATTTCGCATCATGACACTATCAAATTTTTTGTGCCATTGTTTTGGAGCTTGTTTGAGTCCGTATAATGATTTTACTAATTTACAGACTTTATTTTAATTTCCCTTGGATATAAAACCGTCGGGTTGCTCTATGTAGATTTCCTCATCGAGATCTCCATTCAGGAATGCTTTCTTTACATCCATCTGATGAATCTCTAGATTATAGATGGATGCAACTGCTATTAACATTCTTATTGAGGTTATTCATGTAACGGGCGAATATGTATCAAAGAAGTCTATTCCTTCTTTTTGACGATATCCTTTGACTACTAATCTAGCTTTATATTTGTCAATAGAGCCATCTGCTTTCATTTTCTTCTTGAAAATCCATTTGCAACCAATTGGTTTTATTCCAGGTGGAATATCAACAATTTCCCAAGTTTTATTACTTAGAATTGAATCAATCTCACTTTGGATTGCTTCATTTCAACATGAAGATTCAGAAGATGACATGGCCTTTTTATATGTTTGAGGTTCATGTTCAAGTACATAAGTGAGGAACTCAGAGCCAAATGACTTGGAAGTTCTGGCCTTTACGCTTCTTCTTGGTTCAACTTCATCAACTTCACGATGAGTTTCATCTTCATGTGGGCTACTTGATTCGTCTCGTGTCCTTTTGGGGACATTATTTCCTTCATTTCTTTTGTGTGGAAACACGTCTTCAAAGAATGAGGCATCTCTTGATTCCATGATTGTATTTATATGGATATCATCTATATCAGACTTGAATACCAAAAATCTATATGCACTACTATTTTGGGCTGGCCCTAAGTAGTAACAATCTACTGTTTTTTGTCCAAGTTTAACCTTCTTGGGAGGCGGGATAGGAACTTTTGCCAAGCACCCCCACACTTTGAGGTATTTGAAGCTTGGTAGGTGTCCTTTCCATAACTCATATGGAATTTTTCCCATTTTACTGTGAGGAACTTTATTTAATATGTGATTAGACATATTCAAGGCTTCCCCCCACAAGTTCGTCGGTAGGCCAGACGTTAAAAGCATTGCATTAATCGTATCCTTTAACCTTCTGTTTTTCTTCTCTGCTATGCCATTTTGTTGTGGCGAATATGGTGTTGTCGTTTGATGAATTATTCCATTTTCTGCACAGAATTGTTCAAGCGGCGATTCATATTCTCCACCTCGATCAGATCTCAATACTTTGATCTTTTTATTTAGCTGATTTTCTACTTCAGCTTTATATTTTATAAACGATGTGATTGCTTCATCTTTACTGTTTAAAAGATATACGTAGCAATATCGTGTATAATCATCAATAAATGTGATAAAATACTTTTTCCCACCTCTTGTAGGTAAGTTTTTGAAATCACATAAGTCAGTATGAATCATTTCCAATGGTTCAGTACTTCTGTCAATAGTATGAAATTGTTTCTTAACCATTTTTACTTCTATCCATGTCTCACATTTGTAGTTTTTATCCACTTGAAATTTAGGAATTAACTCCAAATTTGCAAGTTTTTTCATTTTTCGGAAATTAATATGTCCTAATCTATCATGCCATAATAAAGATTCATGCTCAACGATATAAGAAACTTCCTTTTTATTCATAGCATTATCAGAATACATATTATTGCCGATTACGGCTACATTTGCCTTAAATAGGCCATCACATAAGTAACCCCTTCCTATATAGATTACTGCCTTGGACAGAACCACCTTGTCTGACTCGAAGACCATCTTGAATCCCTTCTTCGAAAGCACGGATCCAAAAATGAGATTCTTGCGGATATCTGGAACATGAAGGACATCATTCAGTCTAATAGTCTTCCTAGAAGTGAACTTGAGGGTGACTGTTCCTTTGCCTTCAACCATGGAAACCGATGAATTGCCCATATAGAGTTTCTCATCTTGATCCAGTTTGGTATAGGTTGAAAGGACGGATTTATCAGAGCATATATGCCTAGTAGCACCCGTGTCCAACCACCATTGTGCAGAATTCTGAATCAAGTTGCATTCGGACACAAGTCCTGAAAAGTTTGATTCATCGATGTCCATGTTATCCACCACATTTGCTTCCAAATTTTTTTGTTTCTTGTGTCTGCACTCTTTTGCTTGATGACTAGTCTTGCCACAAACCCAACATTCACCATTGAATTTCTTGGACTTCTTTTGGTTATTCTGCTTATTTTCTAGCGCCTTTCTTTTCTTGTTTTTGTTGATGTGTCCTTTCTTCTTTGACCCTTCAGTAACAAGCTCCTCTTCACTTTTAGATTGAGTGACTTCGCGATTATCTGCCTCTATCTTTAATCTGACGATGAGGTCTTGTAAGGATATCTCCTTCTTTTTGTGCTTTAAGTAGTTGCGGTAGTCCCTCCAAGATGGTGGAAATTTTCCTGTAATTGCTTCAACCAGGAATGATTCACCGACTTTGTGACCTTTTGCTTCCATCTCATGGATAATAATCTGCAACTCTTGCACTTGAGAAGTCACTGACTTTGAGTCCACCATTTTGTAGTGCATGAACTTGTCGACGATGAACTTTTTCATACTCACATTCTGCATCTTGTACTTTGTAGCCAGTGCATTCCAAAGAGGCTTTGCAGTCTTTATGGGCTGGTAAACTTTGTACAGGACCTTGTCCAGGCAGTTGAGAATGTAGTTTCTGCATAAAAAGTCTGAATGCCTCCACGCATCTATAGAAGGACCATCATGCTTAGTTGCATCCTTGGCATTTCCTGGTGTAGGCGACACCGATTCATCTTCTTCACGATACTTCTGTAAACCAAGGGTGGTGAGATAGAACAACATCAGACTCTGCCACGTCATAAAATCATCACCTTCGCCTTTGAACAAGTCTGGCTTGTTCAAATTCCCAGTTTTGATTGACAATTGCTCTGCTGCCATTTCTGTTTTGTCAAAAAACCAGTAAAGTCTTAAGATGTTGATCTTATTAGACCAAAACAGAATTCGTAACACAAACTTATATCACAAGCTTGTAGGATGAATATTAGAGTATACAACAGTTGAGTATTGCTACAGTATACAGTAGTAACTGGTATACAGAGAGAAGTTAAACTACAAAAAATGAAGTCTAACCGAGTTTGTCCGAGGCCTGTAAATTCAGTTTCCTTAAGACTTTATTTTATGCCTCCCAGAATACAACAGACGATGCTGCACGGAATTGTGACGAGTATGTCAGTTAGTATTTCTCGTTAATGGCGGCAGAGAGAAAGCAGGAGACAGACGGAGACAAGAAGGGAATTTTTAAAACAATTTCGATTTGATCAGGATCGATTAGTTTATATAATCCTACTCGCGTCTGTTTGAACTGATGCATCTATTTACATCGCGCCCGTTTGGAAAATACCCGTTACTGTTTGAATTCAAGTGGTAACGAATATTAACGGGTTGCATCCGTTCATGCGGGTCGCACCCGTTTGCTTTTCTTGTTGGGTCGCATCTCTTTTATTATCGCATCCATTTTAAAAAAATGTTGACGTTTTCTGTAGCAAAAATAAGATTTCTTACCAAACCCAAACCCAAACCCGACCCGGTTCGGTTCGGTATGGGAAGGGCGGGCGGCGCGCGTGTGTTTGGTTCACATGATCTAAGTCCTCCCCCTCGCACAAAATTACCTGACCCTAAGGGCCAATATATGGAGTGAGGAATAGGTATATATCCTTAAATCTTTTCTTTATTTTTGCCAATGTGAGACTAAAGTAAATTTCATTCATTTGATTTCTAACACCTAAGACAAGCAAAGAAAAGGAAATCATTTATGATAATAAACGGTTGTTTTTTCTCCAATATCATTCCAAAATAATAAATAAAAACTCGCTAAATTTTCATCGATGTCTTCATCTTCCTCAGGTACTTATGGTGGTTTGAAAAAATTGAAAAAGCTTTCGCATGTTTCTGTTTTGGTGATTGATTTGGCCTTTTACACACCTTTCTTAGGCTTCTTATTCACTATTTTTTGAGTCAAGCATTTACCAGGAAACCATTTAATTTCAGTCGTGCAGCAAGGCAACAAACATATACAACAATACAGCATACACAATGTAGGACAAAATGGTGGGCCTTATTAAATTAGAAAGACTACATTCAAAAGTTCTTCAAGAATATCCTGGATATGTCTAAATTTGAAAGTATATATTTATATCAATTAAGTGAATTATTTTGAAAACAATGGGCAGACATTAAAGCCGGGTGGAAATAATGAACGGAGTACATTTTTACTCCTAACAATGATTAGAAAACAGCTAGAAAAAGAACGTACCCAATCGCATTCTTTTGAACCATTACTAGCGATTTATACGTCCATATAATGATAAATACACATAAACACTTATTTTGGTTTCTAATTATTTGATAAAATAACTATCATCATGTCAAGTTTTTACCAAGGCAATGGAAAAATGTTTCAGACCCTCCTCATTCAGTTATTAGCAAGATACTATCTTTACGCTCAAAAAAACCACCACCATGTACTAACAATCCACTTTCAAAACATTAAGCAACCAAGTGATGACTACCAATCTACTTTCTAAACATCAAGCAACCAAATAACAACAGTACCATATGATGTAGTTCTTTATTGCTTCTTCTCCATTTTCAATCCACACATCCAAAATGTGCTTCTCGTACCAACATCTCTAAAGCCATCGACATAGCTAAACTACTTAAATAGAAATACACTGGGAATTACATCTATTTACTTGGACCATGATTGTTGAACCATACACTACCCTGTCCACAAACCCATCCGCATCAATGTCATTTCCGTGAATATCATTTCATCAATGACATATCCTCAAACTCAAACAATCGCAAACTGCATCTAAAATATTCCATTCAAACAACTTTCACCATAAAAAAATGCAACTATGATGCCAACAAAGACTACTATAATTGTGACGACAAGTACACAATGGACATAAATGCCAACCACACCAGATATTAATTCATTTCATGCCCTACTCAGTTTTGCTCGTCCTAAATCATTTTGCCCGTCGGCAACAATAAACAATAAAGCCATCTTAACGCTTAGATACAATGGAAGCACATCCAAAAACCTTCTAGTGTACAATTAACAAAATATTAGTATTTTAAACAATAAGTAATTTGCAAGGAGAATTAGAATGTGTTTAACAGTGCTCCTTGGTTTAAGTACAAACCCTTACAAAAGAATAACTCTAGCATTCATCCTAAAATGTAAGAATGCTAAAAAGTTAAATATAGGTCCAACTCTATGCCTATTTTATGTGCAAATTAATGTACTAATGGGAACAAGAATTGAGGTCTCCTTAAGAAGAAATGTAACATTTTAAATGCAACCACGATTCATAGATCCAAAAAAAAAAAGACAAAAAAAAAGACAAAACAAGAAAAGAAAAGGCTGTAATAACTTGTTTACAATTGTTTATTTATCCCTGTTTATTAAGGTGCCTCTACCTAAAGTACATGTATAGGAGAGCTAAAATTACTGCAATTCGAAGATAATAAACAAAGCCACATGACAGCTACAAAATTGTGAAGATAAACAGTAAGATTATAAGAACACTTACCAATTGGGCTGGGAAAACAGAAATCAATTCCAGAACCTCACCTGAGCCAAAAAAATCAAAGGAATCCTCGTCACCACATCCAAAAACCCGACTATCGCAACCCCTCGCAAAAGCCACGGTAGCCCGTCAAATACGCGAACCCCAATCCCATACTCGAAACCCAATTCGATTTCGTCCACCTGCTTCAAATATCAATAAGAAAACCGCAGCATCGATTGATTAAAATTGAGACCCGAACTAGATAGGGAAACTTTAACCCTAAAACCCAAATTGATTTTAGATAAAGAGGCGACTTCATGGTTTTGAGCTCGATTTTTTTTGCTTTTCAAATTATAAGAGGGTTTTGAGTTTGGAAGAGAGTAAATGGTTTTAGAGATAGAAAATAAAAGAAAAATTATAAGGTTTAGCGTTACACGTGACTTTACACTTGAGATGCAAACAATTAAACGTTAATAATAACACTTCAGAATAAAGTGTTATTAAATTGTGTTATTAATAACACATTTTGTTGTAGTGCCATAAGCATTTCTCATGGTGATAATTATTTTGCTTTGAATTATGCTAAATTTTATATTATTTGGATATAATATGTTATATGATTATTTGAAGTAAATGCGAAAATTATTTCGCTATCGTAGATATTAGGCTACAGTATTCCAAAGTTTAACTTATCTGTTTATGGCATTAGATATAATTAAATAATGCTAAGGATCGAGCACCATGGACAAAATAAAATCAAATATTAAATTAACCAAAGTGCAAGGACTTTTTGGTGCACTCACTCAGTAGTTTATAAAATTATCCAATAACTGTACACAGAATTTATCAATTACTTATATGTTCTACATTTTAACTTGCTATATCATTTAAAAATATAATCTTTAAAGCCATAAAAATGATTTTCTATTGAATTAGTATTAGTGTATGATAATGAATGTACTAATATAAATATTATAATATTGTTTATTTGAACCAGCTTTGAAATGTTATTTCACACTTGGCATGGTTTCATTACTTCTATATGAAATACTACTATCATAAAAAGCACATATATTTGAACTTATGTTTTATATAAATTGAATTGATTTTGAACTTATGCATCACTTAAATACATAAGCGTGCACAGTAATAAGTAAGGAACAATTGACATATGATGCTAACTTTTTCGTATAAATACATTATTCTCTTACAAAATGCTACCCTATGTGTGTTTCAAGATTACTTAAGGGGATTAATTAATAAATAGCGACCACCCGTGTGCGTAGCACGAGTTCGCACTTGTTTCATAATGACTAGTGAGTGGCCCGTGCTTCGCACACGGGGAGAGCATGTTTTTTTTCTTGTTAATATCATTATTGTTATTTTTAAGAAATAGTGTTATAGATACACGATGGTAATTTGTGGATAACTGCTGTTGAGCATGGAAAGTGATAAGCATGAATAAGTTGATTTATCAAAGCAAGTTAATAGCAAAATTTTAGCCGTAGTCGGTGTTTACAAATAATGTGGTAAGAGTGTAGTTTGCAAGAAGAATAAAAGTATGATTTCATGGCAAGCACGAGCAATCATTGAGTGTTTTGCAATGAACCTAGTCCGACGACAACCGCTCAATTTCTTCGACGAAAAAGATGGACCTTTTTGGTCAGTTAGTGTTTAGGACTCGTTCGACTCGTTGAAAACGACAGTCCAAAATTCATCAGTGACCGACACCTAAGAGGAGGTAATGTTGATCACTCCTGTCAGATCGTCCAAAATGCATGGATTGAACCTTAAATTCAGAACTACCTATATTTTTGCATGAGCAGGTATCAATAGAAAACCATGGAAATTATTATGCTTGTTGAACAGCCTAAGCAGTGTATAAATCCAAAAAAATTAAAAACTCAAAGCAAGTTGAAGTTGGCAACAAAATTGAAGACTTGTTTACCAAACAGCAGACAGCTAATGTCTAGCATGTGTACAGGGTTAATTAACGAAAATAGCTATAAATGGGGTCAATGGTTGTATATGAGCGCATACATGAATAAACACCTGCTAATTATGCCTTAAGACTGCTAATTTTCATTTTGAAACTAAGGCATCTAAACTGATATAATTCACTATTCCATTTTTTGTCAAGGAGGAAACATGCGATATTTTGTAAAATTGGTCATACGCAACCAAACAACCATCATAGAACATTAAGTTCAAATATATCATCCTCTACAGCATAGAAATTTTCATAAGAAATCTAATATCTTGGATACTATTGTATGTTAAATATGGGTATATTTTGACATACAAGGCAATTTGATATAAAAACATAGAACATTTTTCTTACAATATTCAACGTCTATTTGAAATAGGTTACAGTGCAGTTGAAATAATAAATATTCACTACATACAAGTTCAGAGGCATTGACATAATGATCGTCATAAACAGATCATATGTTAAGGTTGCACTAATTGACCAAGTGACAAAGTAAAGATTCCAAGACTCATTGATGTAAACAATTTATTTCATTGAGAAACATTTTGCTACGTCTGTACAGTCCCACCCCGATAATTCTTATTATTTGGTTGGATTTATAAATTTATAAAGCAACCTGGCACCAAAAAGAGTGGAATACACACAGACAAAACAATTGTCACAAAGAACCTACAAAATTTCATACCACCAATCCCCTTCTACTATCAATTATCCTCTTTCAGTCGGCAGTACTCCAATAATAAAGGTAGAAACAACCTTAATTTCCAATTATAATAACATAAAATAATATAACAACCTTATCACCCCTAACCCTTTTCCTACACAATCCATTATCCTAATACTATTCAAGTAAGAATAACTCAACACTTAACTTCCACTCCTCACAAGCTGTCGTAACTATGCATTTGTATTATCTCTTTATTTTTTTATTTAAGCTTCTTCTACAAATTCTGTTCATCGTATCTAAGCTTTCTGAGCATATTAACAATTTCAAACTTGAAGTGGAGGTCAAGGAGACAGAACTCAGCGTCGTTAGATAGGTTTTTGAAGTCTGTTATGGTGTTGCAGGCTTGCAGCCCAAAAAAACATAAATTTTATTTGCATTGCCTTAATTACAAAAACATGAGTTGAAACTAAGTTTGAGCACGCTAATTTAGAATATGTTGATATCATACAACATAAATGCACAGACAATTTTCACGAAGAAAATAAGCTAAAATCGCATACCTTATTATGGTGAGAACAAATAAAATAAAATAAAATCATGTAGAAGTTAAAATCGTACGTTGTATTTGTCAGTTTGAATAGCATTCCCATCAACGTTACGGCTTGTAAATAGCGATTTACGGCTATCCAGAATATATATTTGCAAGCGTATACCTCTGGTCAATGATCTTACTATTCCTGCAAGTTAAGGAGGAATCTGAACTTGAAAGGTAGATCTTCATTTTGGCCATTTTGATGGTTGATAACCATTAATCCCTTCGGATGAAACTGTAAAACAACAGGGTGTCACATTGGTTTTATTTAAAAAGCCAAATTCAACTTTCTCTAGAGTCCTAATGGATTTGCGTGTAATTAAATTACCAAATTATTAGTGTGGAAATTACATAAATGAATGAATATGCAAGTTCAATTATTCTTACAGAAGTCAATCAGGTTTCATTGTGATGTATTTATGGCAAATCATCCGTGAAGAAGAAAAAATAGACTATACAGTAGGTTAAGCTAAATTCATCTATCACAGATGATTGTAAGGTGAACATAGCAATGTTTCATCAAAGAGTAGTACATAATATATATGTTATAGTTCCAATAATAGATAAGTAGTATAAATAAATAAATGAATTAGTGTTACTTGCCTGAATATGTCTCAAATCCTCTATCTTTGTGCGTTTCACAGCGTCATCTTTTCATTAACTTGCAGAAAAACCAATAACAGGATAAATAGAAGGTCGGAATTAAGCAATTGAAAAGTGACAATTTACCCAGATTAGCATGTTGGATTAATTTTTCTTTTGTTTGGGCAAATATGTTAAATGTACATTGCTGTTATAGTTAAGGTTTAAACAATAAGTGAAATTTACAATTTATTGAGGGGTTAAATTGTAAAAATGGAATAACTGATTTTATCGGTTATTAAAAAGGTGTTGGTCCCCGACAATACTACGTACGCTTCTTTTATTTCTTTCCTCCCCGTCAGAAAGAAACACCGAAAATCAGAAGAAACGGTATTCTTGGAAGATCACAACATCATTCAGATTGGAATAATGGATTCCGGTACGCTTCCATAATCTCCTTTTGTTTATGATTTCATTTCTCTTGAATTGATTAGGGTTAGGGTTGAATTGAAATTACTCCAACAATTGGTATCAGAGCAACCCTAGATTGATTCTTGAGCATTTTCTCTGGTAATACTGTCATCTTCCGATTTTGATTCTGAGATCAACGAGTTTCATTTCGGTCCAGAGATGAATACCGTATATGGCATCGTTTTAAATCATGGCATCATTGTCATTAAATATATTGCGGCTGCACTGTCATTTAATGGCTTTATGTGGCCTGGACACCTTAAGGATTTGTCCTTTTGCAATATATTTTGGCACTCTATTATGCAGAGAACCCATGTTCAGTATCATGGAATCAATTTATTTGTTTTTTTATTGCACTGCAACGTCAGTTAAAAATCGAGTGAAACTTTTTATGTCATGGATTCCGTGTAAAATCTAAGTACTGTGCACTGCTAAGTGTTCAAGTTGAAACCTTTTTTGATGTTATTTATTATGTCATATTATTAAGATTTTATCCTTTTGTAATGGAATTTGGGATTCCATCTTACGGTACTCTTTGATTATAAAATAAAAGAAAGATGAATTGTCAGGTTCATAGAATAATGTAGAAGTTGGGAACAATATACATGATGATGTGGACAAAAGAAATCAAAGTGCAGTGATGATAATGGCACAATAAACAATTTCCATTTCATAGTATCCCATTATCCACTCGGCATGTCCAAATTGAAATATTATTTTTGTCTGAAAGAACTTTTCATCTTTAACTTGCAATCTATTTGGGCAATGCTATCATCTGGGTAGTCTAGAGTTGATAATCAAGTTCAAGTATCATATCCTCAATACATTATTATCGGCTTGATATTGTGTATGCACATGCTTGAATAAGGGGAGGTTCGTTTAAAAAAATAAATGATGGACATGCATTGGCCAATAGAATATTGTTGTCACTGATGATATGCAGTATAAAGCCATAAATTTAAATACATAAAGTTATGATCCTATAAGGTAACTGTTGATTAAATACAATATGTAACGTTTTAAGGATCAAATATTTTGTATTTAAATTTGTATGTATTCAAATATGGTTTATGTGGAAATTTGATATTCATATAGATTAATTGAAATAAAATATAGCCAAAGCGATCACTTTTATGTAGATTAATCTAATTAAAATATCAAATTAATTGTGTGTATGTAATTCATGCATTTACTAACCAACCCAAAGGTGAATTAGTATTTGGCAGAATTTCATGCATGCATGTGGCGATAATTATGTGGTAATTATAGGGTATTTTATGTGAGCAATATGTTTATCCAAAGATTGCATATTGTTTGAAAAAACTTATATCAATATTTGATCGCTACAACAAGAGTACCGTTTACAATTAATATTACTGTCCAAAGACTTGATATTAATGATGTGTCTGGTATCTTGAGATGGGATTAACCTATATTTGAATTTATTGTTTCATATGGATTATTGTAACAACCCGGATTTTTACAACATGCTAAGACGAGAATCAAGACTGAATTTAATTATAAAATCTGAATCAAGGGAAACGGGCTATGCCATTGCGTTCGTCTCGGAAAAATACGCGAAATAGAGTCCGAGTTTTCGAAAATCGGAGTCCGTATGACCAAGTTATGGCCCGTCAAAGTTTTCAGAAAATTTCAAGTCAAAAAACAGTTCAAATTTGAATTCAGATTTCAAATTCAGCCAAGCAGAAGAGGCGGGAAAAATTCTCGCCACCCCCAAGTCGCACTACAACAAAAACACCCTTTTACAACATTGATTCTGCGACAGTTCATCAAAGTGTTGTAAAATCATAGAACCTTTCATAACATTTGTTAAGAAAAAAGTCGTAGTAGATTTTTCCAAACAACATTCCCTATATAAATGTTGTAAAATAAGACTATTTACAATGTTTGTTTAAACTGTCATCAAAAATAATTTTTAACGATGACTTTTGTACATTGTTTTATATATACTTTGATCATAACATATATGTAATGTTATTGAAACATGCATATACAAAAACGTTTTTTAAATATTGTAAATTTGTAGTACTCAACGATATTTACCAAACGTTGTAAACTCAAAGTTAAACAACAACAAAAAATAATTGTAAATTTTATTTTTTATATAATTTACAACATTCTTATAATGCTATGATAATTCATATTTATGACGATGTCTATCTTATGTTGTTAAAGATATTTTATTTAACAAATTTTTATCAGTGATGTTAATTCTCATATTTGAACTTCTTGTTGTAATTTTTTGGTCTAAGACAAAATTGTTGTAGTCATATACTTTACGTTTGATGATGTTCGTTCGAAATTGCAAAGTACATCATATTTAATAAAGCTAGTTCATATCGTAAAGCTTCTTTTCTTTTACAACGGATGTTTTTTTATCACTCATTCATATAGTTTATTGTACATTTTCATTTTTATGCCCTACAACTTTCAATTCTTCAACTAAGGCTCTAGGATATAAATAATATCAAAGTCTAGTTAGGCTTGTGGTGACCTCTCCAATCCACATGAAGGTATCATCATTCATAATGGTTGTTTATGTTAATTATTTTGAAATGAAATTTAAAAAACATACCGGATATTATTCTGTTAATTAAACTATAACAAGTTATTATCCACATTACTAAGTATTGATAATGACGAAACAAACTGTTGGTCTAACTACTGCTTTGTTTGATAGTGGTTTGATTTTTCTATTACAGTACGAGTAGATATGATACCAGATTCTAAATATTATTTTCCATAATGAACTGGATCCATATAATTTAATTTTTGAAACCATATCTTATCCAAATCCAAAGCTGGTCTCTTTTCTCTTTTATTTCAGTTGTTATGTTTGATCTGGTATAAAGGATTTATATATTTGTTTTCATAATTTTGAAAAAAATAATTAACTTGATTTACATATATGAAACCACATATTTGTTTTCTTAATTTTTTAATTTTAAATTCAAAAAGCATATAGTATATAAAGTACGTATTTCAAAAATTAAAACACTAAAAAATGAATCAGAAGTTGAAAATAAAACATGAAAATTTGAGAAAAAAAGCTTGTAGATACTAGACAACGAATTCATCATTTCATTGAAAAAAGGTAGAGATGACATTTAATTTTCTTTTATTAAGACAATTTTTCTGTCCCGCCTGCGTTATTACATTCAAAAATTGTAACTTCTTTTAATCATTTTACAAATTCTAAGCAGATGCATGTGATATGATAAATTCAGTTTCAAAAGTTTTCCACTTTACGATAGAGTCAAAGACCACAATCAATAAAACAACTGGACTATAGGTTAAAGTATCGTTAAAGTTTCGGGTCAAATCTCAGTCTACTTTTCAGTTCAACCAGATTAGTCAGCAGGCAATATTACAACGTCATTTGGCATGTTTCTCTTTTTCTAGCCATAAATGTTACACCTAAAATGCAGACAACAAATGCTAATCACATTTATCTGGACATGTCAAATTTACAAAAAAAAAAAAATTGAACAGGGGTAACTTTATTTACAAAACCAGAATACATAAGAACAGCTTGGCGAAACCCGAACGACAAGAACAAATACTGTACAAGAGTAGAGGGCAAAGGAGGGAAGTCACCATAAATAATAACCAAACTGCCCGAATTCATCTGAAAACCAAAATAACCAAACCGAAAAAATACCGGTTTTTTCGGTCGGTTAAACCAGTTATAGTCAACTAATTATGCTTATTTAAATTTAAAATCAATTGAAATAATATGATATTGAAAACTAGTTAAAGATCATTTTAAAATCTAAAGTAGTAACAAGGACATCCTCATGTTTACTTATTGTAGAGAAAAATACATTTAGCCTGAAGATAGAAAATTTATAAACAAAAACTAAAGCAATTATCTTGTGGACATATAAACCAGAAAAATGAAGGAAATGCATGCAGATGCGTAGCTGAAACAGCACAGTAAAAGGATAAGCCACACACTTCAGAAATAACAAATATGAAACAATACATCTGAAATGAACATGCTTTATGCACTATTATATATGATAAATTATTCAATTCATCTCATGTTCTTTGAATTGAGTAACATAAACAAAAGTTACATCATGGCCTGCATGAAATCTTTAAAAATATCAAATTAAAAATTTGAACAACAATCATATCATTAAAGAAGGAACAATGACAAAGGAGAGCTCATAATCAATATGAAGGCATACAGTACGAGAAAACAAAAGGACGAGAGCAAAACAAGAATCTATGCAGCCTTGTTATAATCCCAGATCTTCTGCCAATAGCTAATAAAATACCATTTTGGATGAACTTCAGTTTCATTCTCAAGCATGTCCAAAGATGCTTTCACTTGCCTGCAAGCAAGAACAAGCATTAGCCACGTCTAAAAATAGGTAAATAGCATATTTAAGTCCCTTTAAAAAATAAATTTCATGCTAAATGTACTGCAAGCATGACAACAAATTTGGTATCACTATGCCATTTCATGCTAAATTTACTGCAAAATTTCACGCTAAATTTACTGCTAGCATGACAATAAATTTCACGTATTTAAGAACGAACATCACAACTGCAGTAAACATAGAAATTATCAAATTAGTAAGTATAAAAAATTTCCATATATAACAGATTAAAAAATAGTATATGTTTATTCATAAGATAAAGGGGAAAGTAATGTGGAACATAATCAAATCAACTGCAGTAAACTATACTAAATACTGGATTATGATTTTTGAATTGACTGAGCATAAATGGTATGCATATGAAATTAGGATAGTTAGTTAAAGATGATTTGATTGTGCAATGAATCATGGAAACAATCACAGTGTAAACATATAATTTGTATAGTGTGTAACACATGATTCAAATAAATAGACCGATAACACTGTATTTTGCACATGGTGCAACTAATTAGTTTCTTCCCATACATTTTCAATTTAGTTAATTGTCTACATTAATATTGACTGTAATGTAAATCAACTAATGCATGTAAATGGTATAAGAATTATATTTACTACATTAGTAAGCAATAAAGGCTATCGCATATACTAGATTAAAAAGTAGTAATTAATGCAAATAAGTGTTAAAAGGAAAGTAATATGTAACGGAAGCAAATCAGTTAAGAAAAATCGTATGAATATAATAATTACTAAGCTGTTATGCATAAATGATTTAATATATGAAATTAAGGTAGTAGATTAAAAGCAGAATCAATTATGCAATAAAAACATAGAATAGACCAGGAAAATTATATGTGAAGTTACAAAGTGGGTAAGATATAATTAAAGAAATATGCCAACAACAAATTGTTCAAATTAAACATAGACAAAATGTTAATTGTGCAGTAGGACAAAATGTTGTCAAATATGCATGTAATTATTTTCTTTCCATTTCGTCTAAATTTTCCGAAAATGACCATGAGATATTATCTTCAATTTAAACCAATTATCTACAATACAAACCAAACTAAAGGCACATAAAAATACAAGCAAAGAACTTATTAGATGAGTTTACAAAAGGTTACCACATACAGTACATACTAAAATATAATTATTTACTATTAACAGAAAAGGGAAAGTAGCTTACAACTTAATAATACAGTTGCACAGAAATTATATGAACACGCTTATTTGCAACTGAATATACGTAAATAATTACATGCTTCTTTGATCGCTGGAGGAAGTTAAAGAGAAAATGAACTGCCTGAAATTTTTGTTTTAAGCTAATAATAAATTTATCAACGGACCATCCATCAAATTTGCTAAGCATCTCCTAGATTTCTCAACTTTGTGACTGTGAACAGGGATGTGTGTGTGTGTGTATGTCACTTAAAAGGGGCTGAGACGCTGTAGTCAAATAAAAGTATTACTGTATTTGCAAAATAATGAGGAAATGCAGTTAAAATAAATCATGTTTTCTCCTTACAGTCCACTCAAGATTTCCAGCAAGAAGCATATTTCACACAAACAAAACCAATTTTTCCGTACTTATATAGAGTTGTCATTGGGATAATCTAACAGGGTGGCAATACCTAATCGAATAAAAATAAGATAACAGTTCAAAATTTGCATTGTACTATATTTGTAGCAAGAAAATTTAACAGACAGAACGATTATAATTTATAAATCATAGTTATTGATGGCAAATAAGCAGTACCTGAAAATAATTCTGTTTGAACACCATGGGTCCAATAAAAGTTCGTTGGATTCGATTTCTCGCCACCTCCAGTTAGTCAATAAATGCGAGCATTGATTCGGTAAAAGGTTGAATGAAAATTGTTCCTCCAAACCTCAATAATTCAGTTTGATTTTGGGTCTGTCGTCAGGAGGCAGTCATGTAGCAAAAATGTGGTGCACCACGATCACCTTGGTATCCCGCACAGCTGCTCCGCCAGCCTGTTTGGCTTTGTATAAAATGCCATAGAAACAAAGTTTGCCATAGAAACAATGTTGTATAAAATGCACAACAAAATACAGTTAGCATAATCAAGACTATGAGGTTGTATAAATGCACATGACATATCTCTATACATGAACTTGCTAATCAGACCAAACGGAAAATAGCAGAACCAAAAAGCATATGTGAAAACACATCATATGCTATTCAATACCATCTTTATGACCTGAATTAATTAGAATAGAAATGCCATGAACAAATAATTGAAGAAACCTAGAAATGAAATTATGCAAATTGTTGGTTGAACATCTAAGAACTTCAAAACATTACAAACTTTCTAAACTGAAAAACCAAATCAAACATCCTAAAATGAAAAAAACAAATCAAACAACCTAATTCAAGTACTTTATTACGAGAACTAAATTACTATCTGGTTACGAAGAAAGATCTAAATCGATGAACTCCTTGCTCCAAGCAACCGTAGAGCCTACAGCATCTCCAATAACTTTAAATTCATCTGTACTTCGCCACAAATAAGCTTCTTCATCCTTAGCGTAATCGACAGATACTTTCCAAGCATCAAGTCCTAGAGGTTTGAAGTGAACCAGATCGCAGGGATTTGTGGAAAAAATTACACCTTCAGCCACCACTTCCCCTTTCTTATACCAGCTCATTAATTTGCATTTAGTTCCAAACGCCGGGTCATGTGAAACAGCTGGTCCAACTTTTTCATAGCTGACATGGTTCTCAACATCGTTTGACTGCTTGGACTATAAATTAAATTATACTAGTTCATTAAATGGGAACAATTTAAACCAAGATAGAATAAGGTTGCATTATTTTAATATTTACCATAGAATTATTAAGCTCAGGGAAGTGTTCATTATCAGCTTGATGATTTGACTGTCATGAACGCGGGAAAAAAAAATGAGACAATAGTTTTAAACAAATTATGGCAAAGCATGGAAAAAAAATCACGCGCTTACTTGCAACAACATGTCCACCTTAGCCCGAAGTTCCCTCACGTTTTCTTCTAGTGTGAGCATCATTTTATTGGCATGTGCTTGAGCTTTCAATTTTGACATTGTAACTCCAAATCCAAGCCCTTTCACTCTACCAGGCCGGTCTTTGCCAAGAACATTTGAAAGGGCATCATCTTTGAGTGATAGTCTTGGTTTTTTGGACTGTAAGCTGTTATACTGCTCTATTTTTTTCTGGATAATATCAACTGATTGTTAGGCATGCAAAATATGAAGGGTTCTATATGAATAATTCAAATAAGACTACGTTATTTGTTTTTGCCTATGATAAAAAATATAAACAGTAAATTTTGAACTAATATTACTTTTACATTAGTTTATATTATATAAATAATAATGTCTTTTCCTTACCATCGATTCTTCAACAGCTTTATTTGTCGGTTTTCGATCCTTGTTTAAGCGCCCTTCAGTCCATAAGAGTACTCTAGTTATCTCTTCATCTGGCTTTTCTTGCTTCTGCAACATTTCATGGATAAAATTATGTAGCTATATTTTAACAAACGAATGTATTAACGAAACAATATCAACAACAATTGTACAAAATGCATATTTACCAATTTTTGCTCTAATCTTGCGTAACCTCGTCGACTCATCGTGTGTGGCTGAGTATGTTTTTCCCTTACTTTCTTCATCAAAACACTTTTGGCCTATATCAAAAGAATTCATCAAAATATTTTTTCCTTTCAAATTATACTGAAATATCGTTTTGCTGCTAATACTAACACTTGTCTGTGATTGTAGCTGAATTTAACACAGTGCATACTGAGCCTAAGCACAGGGCATTGCATACATTTGGGCATCAGCGGGGATGAGAAAAACAGTTAAGCGAACACAAAATAAAGGAGAAAATCATAGAAAAAAACAAAAGGGCAGGAACGCATGTGTTTGAGGATGGTTCGCTGCCAAATTCCACTTGACGAAGGGCCAAAAAAAAGGAAAAAAAAAAGAAGTAAAGCTTCCGCTGTTTATTTTGTGAGGAAGGAGTGTTTTGAGTGATCCAAGCAAGGAACCACAACTCTAAAATTGTTATTTTTATATCAACTTGTTTTTGACAAATGACAGACTTCGATTACAGAACCCTTATTCTTAAATCATTCTCTTTTAGGTTACCTGATTCCAAATAAGGAAAAAGAATAAAACAGTTTTCTTTCCATTTGTAATGTGAAGAAGAAGATGAATTTATCGAACAAATATAAGAACTTCAAAATGCTAGTTATGTTTAAAAAATGACAAATTTTTTCAATTTATTTGTGATTTTGGTGAGTATGATTATTATTATTATTTTGTCGCTCTAAACATAAATTTTGACTATAGATTTCAGTTTGGGAAAAATACAAGCAAGTAACAATTTTGGAAATGAGTGAATATATAGTCTTTTTCACTTTAATTTACTGAATCATTTTAAATATTACAAAGTTTTCAAGAAAACAACAGTAAGCAGCTATAATAGGACGAAGAAAAAAATGAACAGATGGTTATATGGTAAGCATGTCACCTAACCGATATTTTTACAAACAAGCAAATTTATTTGACTATGTATATCAAAAGAACTAAGAATTTCTCATGGTACAAAGTAAGCGAGTGATGGTTTCCAATAGCTGAAACACCTCAAGCATTATATGTAAAATTTAGCTGTACTAGGACTTATAATCATTGATTATCGCACTAGAATTATGGTATTATATTTTTTGTCCAGTTTGCCATGTCGATTCATAAAAATGTTTAGGCGCATCATGTATACATGAACTAAATAATAATTATCTAATAGTAATATAAAAGATTACACTCATTTATGGATGGTTTCAACTTACTTGAAATTTTACTGAAAGTCTGGTCTTTATGAATTCACTCCATTCATGATCAGTCAAATTCAAAGGTTTTAACTCAGCAAGTTTTTTGGATTTTTCTTCCTGACCCAACAGCTGAGCTTGTGCTACATCATTCCCCACATTGCATCTATGCTCTCTCAAACAAATTGACATTTTCTTCAATATGTAGTCTTTGTGTGCTTCATCCAAGTTATACCTTTGCTGTAACAAACATAAGTATAAGATCAATATCAAATATAATATTAAGCACAAACACACACGGATGCGAGCATACATTCATATGCGTACATATATTTATTTAGTTAGATCTTTCCAGTCGAACAACTGGTGTATATTTATTTTATCCTATAATGCAAATAACAGAGCGGCCACATTGTATAAAAACATTTACATACATTATACAACTAATATATATATCATGCTAAATAACTTATTTGGCATTATACTGAATTTAAAGGTGCGAAACTGTTACATGCATCAGGACAATAACTACCTTTAGGAGTAAAACAAAGCCAAACAAGATACAGTTCATTACTAGTACTTCAGGTATGTTCAAACCTTAGCTGTTACTATAATTCTGACATATATCACAAAAGAGGTAAAAATAAAAAAGCAAAATAAGGTTCATCTTTCTTAAAGTAACACCTATTGGCCTCCTATGAGAGCTCCAAACCAGCCTCAAAATTTTAACAATGACGCATATAAGGTATTCACACTCACACATGAAGAAGATATACAGGCTTATTGAAGATTAGTATCATTGTAGAACTGTCATTTAACCAACTTGCACGGTAATCTGGACGTGAGAATACTGTGAATCTTATGGAAGTTTTGCTTTAATTAAAGTCAAATTATGGCCCAACTCTATCAATTGACCATTGTTGGCTTAAATAGTTGTTGGAAGTGAACTATAACCCAAGAGATGGTTCGTCTCCTCATTTATATTGGGTTTGTATCACAATCAACTCAAAACAACTAAAAGTCGAATTCTTTAACCAGAGCAACTTGGTAAATAATAATTGTTAATGAATAATATTTATTTGAGCTTAAACCGGGTTTAAAGCCCATTAAAAGGTTCAAAATTTTGGTCCAAAGGTATGAAATGAGAGACTAAAAGATGGATTACATGTATTTTAAATAGACAATCCCGAATCAAAGAGAAAGATTAACAAACATGATCCACCTTTCGTCTGTTCCTTATGCCAAAAAGCGGATCAGCAATGTTACATGCTTTTTATTTATTGAGGTTTAATTTTTTTTCAATATTTTAAACAACAATACGTTAAAGTTTTCAAATTTAAACTTTACATTTGGTTTTCAAATTCAATTCCATGGGTCAATCATCAACGAATTTAGTTCTAAAAGCGAACCTTCGAGTTGACCGGTCAGGTTGTAGTAGTTTAGGAGGGGGTGTCCTGTATGAAATGATACACTTTATTGGCGGTTGAATTTGAACGATATAGTAAAAATCCGTTAACAACAAGTTATGGCCTTTCCAGATTTATCACCCTTCGAATTTGATTAATCTTCTAACATTGGAGCCAAGGAAGCATTCTTCTATTTGTTTATATTAATCCCCTTTTCATTGTCATCTTTATTAATCTGAGTTGCCGAGATATTAACAACAGTATCAGACATGTGTTTGTCATGACACCTATCTTCCAAAATATCATGTTTCTTTAACTCCTGTTCGTACTAGCTCTTCCTCTATTACAACCACTCTCATGTTATCCTTAACAGAAGGTTCATAAAATTTGATTGATTCTAATGGGATCTATTTTTGGAAACCACATCAATCCAAGCCGTAGGCTTAATCGGAGATAAATCACTCAGATCAGGCTTATTATTTGAATTAAACATAGGAAAATCAGATCTGGAATTTAGATTAAAAGATTTCGATTTACCTTGGATCGGCTTCGTTGTTTGGTCTGCATGTAAGACAGAAGCCCCTTGATTTGGAGGAATTTTCGAACGATAATCATAATCTAAGATTTAAAATCTTTTAATCGTTCACTTTTTGATTCACAAAACTGTTCGTTATATATAATGCCATAACTGTGTTCGTTTTTGTCTAAATTTCAAATCCATTTGTTCCCTGTTTATTTTATTTTGAAAACGATCTTGTGCCTTCTCAAATTTAAAACGTATTTCTTTCTAAGTTTTGGTTTCTTTTTCAAACTAAAAACTATTGGTTCCATTTTAGATTTCCATTCATTCACTTTTAATTTAAAAAACCGTTCGTTTTTTTTGTGCTAACCTTTCAGGCCAATTTAATTAATAATCGGACCCGTCTTTTTACGTTTCAATTTCCCAATCCCTACGTGTTCGTTCCCTCTTTAATTCACCAAGTTGTCACCATTTACTTAATGAAAAGGGAAATTAAATATAGCAACTTTTCACCAAGTTGTCACCATTTACTTTATATGGATTTGAAGAGGAGGAGAAGGGCTTCAAAAAGTTCCAAAGGGGCTGGGGTTAATTCGTGGTGGTTTGGCCGGAAAATGGACGGGAAGAGAGAAAACGGGTTTCGCCGTCGATCTGGAGAGAGACGAGGGTTTTTTGATTTTTTTTATAAAATTAATTAATGAATGGAAAAATATGATTGGTCGATGTATAATTTATTTCAAAAATTAGTGTTTCTCCATACGAACTCTCCATTTTAAATCCAACGACTGTTGCCCCTAGCTAAATACCCCCATCCCGGACACAATGAAATATGTTTCGTAGGCCCATTCGACTATTACAGTCAATTATTCTTCAAATTAAAATATAAAACATTCAAATTCTATTTTGAACGTATATTTTAATTTACCGGGGCCACATACTGATTCTAAAAATTCCCGAAAAATTTATCTTGCTATGTTGGGATGATACGGTCCCAACAAAACTGATTTCGTCGAATTTTGATACCGTTTGAAAAATGACCATTTTCTGGTCGATCCAATTTGACTGAAATCAATCAAACATATTTTCCTTTGCCACGCTTACATATTAATTCCAAAAATTATGGAATTTGAAACATAGCAATAAATTGACATCCCGGATCCAACAAAAGTGGTTTCGTCGAAAACGGAGGTCCTTTGCAAAATGTCTATTTTCAAGGGCTATATTCATTCTATAGCGACCATTCTGAATATTCAACTGGCCATAACTTTTGATTCCCGCTATGAAATTTCAATTTTTCAGATTCGTTAGAAAGATATTCTTAAACAAATTTAAATATTTTTGGTTTCGCTAAAATCCGTTTTATTTTGCATCCTGTACGTTCAGTCAAAGTTCGAATTCAAATTTTTAAACTGCCGCACTATTTCTAACTTGTTATTTAAATGAAATATTTTATTTCAATTCCTCCAAATTCATTAAAATAACCAAATTAAAAATTTTAAATTGGCTCGTATTTTCCGGGTATATATATATATACACACACACACATACATACAACCCATTGACGAATTTGTTCAAAATAAAAGATACTTTATGTTAATTTGATTACAAGTTTATCAAATAGGAAAACCATACATAATATATTTTGTGATAATAGTTACAAAACACTGTATTGCGAGTAATTTATCATATATGCTATTTTAAATATTCATGATCAAGATACATTGAGACTGCATAACGACTCATTTTGAAATTAGAGTATGTAACGCTCTCCAATTGTTGGCATTACATTACTTGTATATGCTGGAGGCATATAGGGAATACATACTAATAATTACTAGATAAGTATACAGCAACTCACTTGATGGTTTTTTTGTTTAATATATACAAAAGAATTCCTAATCTATGCATTCACAACTTTTTGTCTATGTTCATTATACCATCGATACCGCCGAACTCTCCCTTTAAACCTAAGATTTTTTTTCCCAAATAAAACCAATATTTGATAATAAGAAGAATCCCGACTGCGACGAATCGCTTTGTGTTTTCTGAAGACATTTTCAAGAACCGGGCGCATCGCTTTGTGACCTAGAAGCCAGTGCCCCGTCCGAAACGGTAGACTTTATTGACGGTTGAATTTGAGTTTGAATTCATACGATAATAATAAAAATCCGTTAACAACCAGTAATAGCCGCTCAAAAATTTAAAATAAACACACGACTTTTTTTTAAAAACAGTTGATTTATTCATATTAGAAAACCAACCAATATGGATATGCAAGTGGTAGCCAAATGTATATTACTATATTGTGTCACATAAATTCCAATATGCAGAAGTGTTATTTTTCAAAGACAAAATTATTATAAAAAGAATATTTGGACCGCCTAACACAGTTGCCTAATTTTTCATCCGCTGCTTCCTGATTGATCCCAAATTGCTCACTCCCTCTCTCCCAAAAGTTCGATCTAATTTTTCCAGCATTAATCCCGCCATCTTGAAAACATCGACGCTATCAACAGTAGCTCAAATCGGGACAAACGATTATTATCAGTGTCGAATCGCGCTGCACGGGCATGACCGTTCCCTTTCCGCCACTCAAACTCAAGCCTCCGTTTATCGACTTCTTCTGCACACCCGATTTCCAGCGAAGGTGACTTCCCTTCTCTGCCCCTCTTTCTTTTTATTTCAGTCTCCATTGTCGGGTTCTTAACTCATCGACGTCGGCACTTCACCTGTCTTGGTATTAACTTATTCTGAGTATTACTATTTTTAATTATGGTTTTTATTTTCTGGTTTTTATGTTAAGATTTATTTTAAGTTTGATTTTGTGTGCAAGGTTTATTTATGTCTACCCATCCTCTAGCCCTAGCTGGGTACAAGGCATATTTAATCTGATTACAGACCGTTAAACGAATTTCCATACTTTAATCTTAGCATTTCAATCTCCAAACCACGACGCTAGTATAATCCTTGATTGTCACTATTATTTTTGCAAACTGTTATACAAAACATTGGCTGCTTTTTAATCTGATTACAAACTGTTATACAAAACATTGGCTGCTTTTTGCCAATATCTGAAAATGTAATCTTTACTTGGAAAGTCTTTAACCATGCATAGTTTTTTTTCGGAAGATTGTGGGATTTCTCAACAGCATGTTTGCAGACAGTTTGAGTCCATATTATAACTTTCTGTAGATGCATTTGCAGAAATTATGTTGATTTAACAATGTTGTATATAGAAATTATAGTTTAGCCGAAACTTTTTGTCTCATAATTAATCGAAAGACATAAATATGGTACTTGGTTAATGTTTAGTCCATGTTATAACTTTCTGCAGATGCATTTGCATATTGATATCCGATAATTCTCTACGTAGTGTGTTTAGTCCATTATCCATATTATAACTTCCTGCAGACGCATTGGAATATTAAAATCTGATAACACTTTACACAATATCTAATAACCAATTTGGGAAATCTAACATGTGTAAACAAAGGTTTACAGTATGTTAGATATACACACATAAAAGCTTTTGATACGCAAGTTTATGTTTGTTAAGCTAAATTTAAAGCAAAGTGAACCTGGATTGCTGGCTGGGCAAATTTCATTTGTTTATCATTCAACTCTACATTTGCAAATAGGAGATGTCATAATGGTTGTCATATGCTGAAATCTGGTAGTTTTTCTAAACATTCTGCTGTGATTACTTCAGAATTTGAAATTTCTGTATATTATTATGTTCTGTTTTTTTTTGTTCTTTTAGTAGTTAATATATCTTACACAGATACCATTATTAAGTATTTAAAGTAGTGCTTTGCAAGAGTAAATTGAAGTTATCATGTGTCATCTTCAGTCTCAGTGCTATGGAAATAAACTATGCCCTAATTTGCTTCCTATTACCTATTTTAATTTCATCGTTTTAAAGTATTTCATTAAAGAAAGTAAGTTTTTTCTATAAAATTTTGTATCATGAATTCAATTCCATCACATCGATTATTTTTATTACTTATTTAGAATATTTTTTTGCCAAAGCCGCGCATTACCTACGTTAACAATATTGAAACACTGATTACTGGGGTTGGAAATTTGAGGAAGTGTATATGTATTAGGTTGTAAAGGCGTTTTTGTATTATGCTGTTAAGTATTTTAATATAGATGGCTTATTGACATTTAATCTATGATTGTTCTTTTCTTTGTATCCACGCATTAAATTCACATTCATTGACATATCAACGTTTCCAATCAATTATGAGCAATCACCTAGCTGAATTGCAGTTATTCCGTAGTTAATTTTGTAACTGTGCATGAAAAGATCTTTTTTATTTACAATATTTTGCTTCTGAAGCAAGGAGATCCGGTGATTAAGTAAAATAGACATTTTTTTCTATAACATAAAGCTGCTGATAAGGTAGGTAAATGCAAGATTTAATTGAGCGTTTACATCTTTGGCACGATATTTATGTGTTCTTGATTCTCGAATGATACTTTATGTTTAATCATTTGAATCAAACGGCATGTTCCACTTATATTCTCGCTAAAATTCATTCACCTTCAATTATTATTTTCTTTAAACATGGGAACATGAGTCACTTTTTAAATCTTTGCATCTATGTTATTGTTGAAATCCATTACTATAATCTGAAAGTATTTGTCATTTTCAACTTGAATAACCTGGAAGTATTTGTCATATTGTTTCATATTTAATAATTTAACTTCTTCCATTTGTTTATAATGTAATTGGATGTACCATATTTATTACAGGTTGAAAAATAACTTTTAGTTTATCAACTATTATAATCAGTGTTATTCCTTGCTCTTGCTATGTGTAAGACCATTGTTAATTGGGTAAATATTTCCTTAAATTTACGTCTGTTGTCATGTGGATCATCCGCTTAATTAATGCTCTTGAATAATGTTTTAATCATAGAAAAATACATGCTGGCAAGTTGTACGTATTGGATATTTGCCAAGTATGATATATACAAGGAGCATCTAAAATGAATTTATATTCAATGCTAGGTCTCAATATATGAGTCATACACACACACATACATACATTAACCTCTGCAAGTTTTCATAATACATGTGCAAATAATAGCTTTTATATGTTGATTATTGCTCTCCATGGATATGTGCTTATTTTTATGCAACCATTTGTTAAATGCAACATTTTTTTTCTTTTTTTTTGTTGCTTTACGTCTTATGCTCGCAAATAATAGCTTTTATATGTTAAAAATGAGCATTTTGTCCAGTGGAAAATAAAATAAACAAACATTTGTGTTGCATTACGAAATTGAACAAATGAATTGATGTTTAATTTTTATCTGCTGAACAAATAGTGGTTTTCTCCATTTGCATTTTAAAACATTTTAACCGATGGGGTTGTATTTTGAAGTAAAGCTATGTTATTTTATTATCTAATGAAGTTGCACTTATTGTTTACTGATCATAACTAATTTATACATTTCACCTAATTTAAAATAATAATTAATAGCATTTAGGTAGAATAATTACTAATGACGATTATAATAATAAATTAATTCCAGTATTAACTAATTAATCTAGTTTCTGCATGTGGACTCTTATTTCTGATTTCCAAACTCTTAATTCTAGCTAAAGACGCTAATTGTAAATCTTGCGTCCAAAGTGTGTTTCCTTAAATCAAACAGAAGTAGATTAGACTAATTGAAACACGCTTTCATTATGTACAAGTCCAAAGTGTGTTTCGTTAAATCAAACTGAAGTAGATTACGCTAATTGAAATACAGTTTCATCATGTACAAGAACAAGAGGTAAAGGGCACTCTGTTCATTCAAGTTACAATATCCAAACGTTGATATGTGGAACATTTTCATTGATTTAGGCCTAATTCAATAACATATTATTGTTCCATTCTCTTTTTTATGCATAATAATATTTAGTCTGATAAATCCACGCATAAAGCACAATATGCAACTTTGCAGATTTAATAGAAACATTTATATTCGTGCCATCGGCACGAGCTACATACTATATAATATATGTTGCGTTCAAGTTGGAAGATAGATATGGCATGTTTAATGAAATTCCAATATTTTCTGGTTGTTGTTTCTATAGATATTTTCTGGTTGTTATTTCTACACATGCCTTTGATGAAGAAGAATGTTATGCCTCTCATTTGGAGTTGGGTAGGAGCATTATAAATTCAAATGTCACGTGCTGAAAATGTTTGTTTTTGTTTGTTCCTGTATGGCTATAAGTACCTGTTTTTAGAGAATTAAATCATGTAAAGGTTCTGCTTGTTCTTTGAATAACTTTCATGTATGTTACCGTTATGTAGATTAAATAACATATAACATCTAAATAATTTAATCAGCTATTTTTTTTTTTGCAGTCGAAGATAATATGCCACCGTTTTGTAATGGGCTAGAGAAGTCTTGGGTTCATCTACCCAGGTTTGTACTATACAATTTCATTGAACCGATATATTTTTGTTAGTACCAGTTGTTTCATGTCTCAAAAAATATATTTTACGTTTTAGAGTCACAAGCGAATATAGAGAAGGAGCTTGGAACTTCATTAACCAAGCTTTAAAGTACAATGAGCAACTTGTTAAGAACACAAATGCGAATTTTGGTTCTGAAACCATGGAACAAGTTAATAAAATCAGTTGTCCGTGCTCAAAATGTCGTAACTTGGGTGCTCATCTATTTGGATATGCTGTATTTGAGCATTTAGTTTGTAATGGTATGGACCCAACTTATACTACATGGATTTTGCATGGAGAACGACATATTAATGTTGAAGATGATTGTGAAGATAATGAATTTTTGGATACATATAGATTATACGCCGATGCTTTTGACAATGAAGTGATTTTGAACGATCCAAACATCATTCAAGATGATATGATAGGAGATTCTTTACTTCCTTTGTATCCTGGCTTTAAAAAATCTACAAAGATTTCTGCCACATTAGCTTTATATCGAATTAAAACTGAGAATGGATTATCAACTAAGAGTTTTAATGAACTTTTGAAGGCGATACATGACCATATGTTACCAGATGAAAATTTGCTTCCTAAAAGCAACTATGAGATTAAAAAGTTTCTCAAGTGTTTTAATCTTAATTATGAAAAAATACATGCTTGTGAGAATGATTGTTGTCTTTTTCGAAAAGACTTTGCGAACTTAGATAAATGTCCACAATGTGGTTTTTCAAGGTACAAAAAAGGCGACAATGGTAATGAGAAGAAAAATGTTCCAGTTAAGGTGCTAAGATACTTTCCAGTTATACCTAGACTTAAAAGAATGTTTAAATCTCAAGAAACATCAGAGCAATTGAGGTGGCATGATATGAACAAAAGCGAAGATGAAAAATTACGACATCCGGTCGATTCTTTGGCTTGGAAGAAAATTGACAAAAAATGGCCCGATTTTGCTTCTGATCCAAGAAATTTGAGATTTGGGCTTGCAACTGATGGATTTAGCCCTTTCACTGATCCTAGATCAACTTATAGTTGTTGGCCTGTAGTACTCGTCACGTATAATCTTCCTCCATGGTCATGTATGAAAAAAGAAAATCTAATGTTATCTTTGTTGATTCCAGGCCCTAGGCAACCAGGTAAACTCTGTCCTTTTTTTACACTCTCATGGAAGTTCTTGCATGTATTAATACTGCGATCTACTTAAAAGAAATTTTGTTGTTGGTGTTTATGCTTTTGATTGATGAATTGAATTTTTCGCTTTTATTCTGATTGAGGAATACAAATTTTGAAGTCCCCAAAAAGAAAACTTACGTCATAGTGTTACTTTTCGCATGTTGTTCGAATTGACAAGCTTATCAAAAATTATTTATTTTTGTGACAAGGTAATGACATCGATGTTTACCTAGAGCCGCTGATAGATGATTTGAAGGAGTTATGGAATAATGGTGTGGAGGTGTATGATGCCTTTAGTAAGACCCATTTCAAGGTGAATGCTGTTTTACTATGGACTGTAAATGATTTTCCAGCTTATGGCAATCTAGCTGGTTGCACAACCAAAGGTAAGACCGGATGTCCGATTTGTGGGGTTAATACATTGTCAGAGTGGTTACCTTTCAGTTGTAAGTGCGTATACATGCACCATAGAAGGTTTCTATCTTCGGATCATCCTTTTCGAAAAAGAAAAAGTTGGTTCGATGGTAAAGTCGAAGAACGAGGTAAGCCAACGGTAATGAGTGGTATAAACGTGCTAAAATCTGTAAGTAATATTCAAAATCATTGGGGAAAGAAAGTAAAAGAACAGAACACGAATAATGGCAGAGTTGCTAAGAGAAAGAGACAAAACCAAAAGAAGAAAAAAGCTGCGTATGATAGAAGCACTTACATGTGGAAAAAGAAGTCCATCTTCTTCGAGCTGCCTTACTGGAAGGTAAAAACTATTATCATTATTACACAAGTGTTTCATCTTTGAATTTCCAGTTTAATTCTTTTTCACACAAAAGCGAGTGATAAAATTTTATAATGTGCTTAGGATTTGCTGCTACGTCACAACTTGGACGTAATGCATATTGAAAAAAATATATGTGAAAGTCTAGTCGGAACAATTTTGAACATAAAAGGGAAAACAAAAGACGGGCTAAACTCTCGCAAGGATCTACAACATATGGGAATAAGAAAAGAGCTGCATCCACAAGAAATAGGCGGAAAGACATACCTTCCAGCTGCTCAATACACCTTAACAAAGCAAGAAAAACAAATTTTCTATAATCGATTCAGAAAGTTAAAGGTGCCTGACAACTATGGATCTAATATTCGACAATGCTTCTTAAAGGATGATAACATAATAGGAATGAAATCTCATGACTGCCACATTTTAATGCAACAATTATTACCTGTAGCTTTGAGAGGGCTTTTACCCAAGGGTCCGAGAAACACAATATTTCGGTTGTGTTCCTTTTTTAACGAAATATGCCAAAGAATAGTAGATCGAAATAGGTTGGAGCATCTTGAAAATGAAGTTGCTGAGATATTGTGCATGTTCGAAAGATTTTTCCCTCCATCATTTTTTGTTATTATGACACACTTGACTATTCACTTGACGAGAGAAGTAAGATTGTGTGGTCCTGTACAATATCGGTGGATGTATCCATTTGAAAGGTGATATATTATCACTTTTTGTTTTGTATAACTATCTTATATAGTTCATATAGGATTCATCGTTCAATTAAAATCCTTCTACCTTGTCGAAATGAAATAAATATCAAATTTTGATGATGATTACATGCATTTACTCTGATATAGATCAAAAGTATTGACAAATTCTATCATTGTCATTGATTTATAAAGCATAATTATTTATCATATTGAGTTACGCATGAGAACCATTTTATTAACGAAACTCCGTCAAATGTAGCTAGAAGTTGATATATATTTTATTTTTTAAAAACTGGTCAATGTACAAATGATAATGTCATGTGAAGTTTTTATATTACTATGCCAAAGTAGAAAGCAATAGAAAGTATAGTGCATACAGAAAGATATAATATGTATGGGTAAATACTTTTACATAAATAATAAATTGAAATGAAATCTTTTTTATAATCATCCCTTTCTTTTGTAGATACATGAAAATACTGAAAGGCTATGTTAAAAATCCCTCACGTCCTGAAGGATGCATAGCAGAGAGTTATCTTGCTGAAGAGTGCATGAGATATTGTTCGCGTTATGTGAAACAAAATGTTGAAATAGATGCGAAGCATGGTCGAAATGAAGAATTTGAAAATAATGCTTCACATATCGGACGTCCAATTAGTAAAGAAAAACATGTTACCATGTCTAATGAAATGCTTAAAATTGCACATCGTTATGTGCTTTTTAATATGCCAGAAGTGCAATCTTATGAGAAGTAAGTCTAATGAGATCCGATAAAATAAATTATACGTTAAATAATGTAATACTTATAAGTTATGCCACTGTTTTATATTTTAGAAAGCATATGGACGAACTGAAGCATTTAGACAATCGCTTGATCATGAATGAAACATTGCTTTGGAATCAACATTCAGCTACTTTTTGTGATTGGTTTCAAAAAAAGGTACGATTCTATTAATTTGATTTTTATTATTTTTGCATGTATTTGTGCCTCATATGTAAAAAGCACATGTGCTTACAATATTGTTATAGCCGATTTTAACTTACTATATAGGTTGAAATGGAGATTAAGACAAAAAATCATGTTTCTGAGAAGATAAAATGGTTATCGTTTGGTCCTGAAAGACAAGTGGCTACATATACTGGTTATATTATAAATGGATGCAGATTTCATATCCAGTGCATTGAAAGGTCAACCCAAAATAGTGGTATAATGATTGAAGCAACTGGTGTGAGTGATTCACATTTGAATATAAGTACAAATTCAAAGGCTTATTTTGGTGTTCTTCAACAAATTATTGTGCTAGATTACCATATTATGCAAATTCCTTTATTTAAATGTGCTTGGGCTAATACAGATCGTGGTGTTAAGATGGAAGATGGTTTTATATTAGCTAATCTTCACCAATTTCAAAATCAATTCCAGAGTGATCCTTTTATTTTAGCTTCACAAGCTAGACAAGTTTTCTACTCAAGAGATTCTGACGCCTCTAACTGGTATGTTGTATTGAAACCACCGTCTAGAGGATTTCTTGAATTAGAAATGTGGAAGGAGGATTCCTATATAAGTTGTCAACCTTTGGATATATCACAACTCGATGAAGCTTTGGAAGAAGATGATGGCTTTGGAAGAAAGGGTCATGAAGGCATACTAGTGTAGCTTCTCTTATTTCCATTGTTCAGCTAATGGCTCCATCGTAGCATAGTCAAAACTTATCAATCCAAAATCATTGTGCATTGGTATGATGATTTTTTTCTTCTTCTTCTTTTACTCAGCTTAGGTTGTTGTAACATGCATAATAACTTTTTTATTTGTTATACGTTTAGTTAATCATGCTGTTTTTTGAAAAAAAAAAAATCTATGTTATGTCTATCATATGATATGCATGACAAATTTGGATTATGATTTTTAGGCTACGTTGAAAATAATATGGCTCACATTTCATTTTCTTTAAAACTTGCACGTGTACACGATTACATAAACTTCCTAAATTAGATCATTATTGTTAATTTTAAATACTGCTGATCTGCACCTTTATCTTTTACGGGATTTATTCTTATGCTTCTCATTTAGTATTTTATAAGAAGCAGGTAAGAGTAACAACATAATGAAATAAATTAATTAGATATGAATACATGCAAAATATGAATATAAACGAGACTGAGTGCTGACTAATATTTATCGATTTATGTTACTCGTGGTATTAAAATTAATTAGTACGTGGCAATGTTAAATCAACAAAATTCAACACGCTGTAAGTCACACATTAGGTAACACTATATTACATCAACATACTGAATATTAGGTTAAACATTAGTTGTATGCATCTCATGGTTCTTCTGTAGTGTTTTATAAATGTCAACTAAGAGTAAACATTACAGGTGAACGTTGATCCACGCGATTGTTTGCTGTTACGGTTTTGTTTCCTATATGTTGCAACAATTACTATAACTGCTTATATATGCTAATCCATCCGCTGTTCCATGTTTGTAGGGCTTGCAGTATCTAATAGAAGTCTGGTAAACTGGTCATTGATGCAAGCTGAAGACCTGGTTAGTGTAAGTCCTTATAATCATAACCTTCAGTCTCATGCAAAAAAATTTATTTTAAAAGCTTTTACCACATACTCGTTAGTGTTTTTTGGGTATTAGTTATTCTCTGTACGTTTGTGTCTAATGAAAACATTAGCAATTATCATGCCAAATTTATGCAAACATGTTTTCAAGTTTCATAGATGCTTCAGGACTCTAATCTACAGCAAGTTCGACCTACATGAGTCAGTATAAGGTCATCTTATTATCCTAGCAGTCAATTACTTACCTATGACAAAATCCTTTAAATTACCAAACATTGTCTTGGTAACTGCAGAGTTAAGGGTAGTGTTAAGAAAAATGTTGTAATTTAAGATAAATGCCATCACATGAAAGCAACATAACAGCCTGAAATCCAGGAGAAGTTAAACAAGGAAAGTTGTTAAACATTAGTTAGACTTTTGCGTTTTCTAAAAAGTTTCAGTTTGTAGGAACTTTACGTTTGTGGTCTTCCCCGGCTTTCTTTTAGCATAAATTGGCCAGGCATCTAATATCTTAAAAGCCAAAGAGGGTGTGTCTTGTGTATTTCATTGAACTACTAAATAAGGACGAAACCTTCATCTGTCCCCCAAAAAAAAAAAAAAAAAAATCCTCACTGTTTCATCGAAGCCTGTTTGAAAGAGAAGCTTTATCTGTGTATAAATTAAGCCAAGAAAAAGGGTGTTGGTCTCATGTGAAAAGTGGCTCACTGTTTCGCCCAACAAATCCTCGTTTGCATGTTTCCTGCCTTCTGGACTCTCATACCGAATAGCCCATCTTTGTACAACCTTTCTCACGTTTATTCTTTTTTTTTTTAAATCCTGAAGCAATTGGGTGGAATCCAATACTCTTTCCATACAACTGGAAAACCCATATTTGAACGATAAAAGTTTGATATGTACACATAAATTATCTATGAAATATTAGGAAAATCTGGGAGTTTAATCGAAAATTGAGGATGCGGATCTGTTTCTCTTCAGTGTGAAATTTGAACTGTACTAGTCATCAGTTCATTAAAAATCCCATGGACATAAATTCATCATGTTCATTTTTTTAATTTATGTCCATGGGATTTTTAATGAACTGATATGTATTCAAGTAAAGTAGTGGAAGAGAAAGAGTCCCTACTTCAGGCTTACAATATAGGAATACAGAAGATGCAGTGCCTAGCTCATGACCATTCCCGTAGAATTTGAAGTCGCAATTGGATTGTAAACGCAAATAACTTGAAATTAGATGTGAACAGCTTAGCAAGTTGGTTGCTCTAAGTGATTATGAGAAGAGCAAACTAGACGTTGAAAAACATAAGTATGCAATGAGAAATACCTCGCTTGAAATGGCATCCCCGATGCTGAGAAAGGCAGATGAAAATGATGCATTTATTGACTCTTCAGTGGTGAAATTTAACCCTGACCTATTGAACAAGAGGAAAGTGGAAGGAAAAATTCTTCTATGTGGATATTCATTCAATTATATCAGGGACTGAATCTATCAAGAAAGTTTCTGGGACTACGAAGAGTCTTGGAGCAGTTGGCTTAATTGATTGTTATAGTATGCGATAGTAGCAGAAACTAGCAAAATTGATAGTTACAAGAGAAGACAAACGTGCAATGATAGGAGAAGACAAAAGTTTGTTTGGTGCAGGTTATCAGTAAGCACAGAAGAAAGCTACCTGGTATGGACTCTTCATGTCTAAACATTTAATGATATTTGATTTATTTATGGTATAGGATTTCACTTGTGTTTTTATGGTAGTAACGACCTATTCTTGAGTACCTGTGTGCATGGTAGCTTCAATTTTTTGGCCTTCATACAGGTAGCTATTAGATGTTCAGTACTGGGTTAACTTAATCCCTTGGGATGAGCTGGTCAGAAGGGTTTGACCATGATTAGAAGCCGTGCTTCAGGCTGAGAATAGAATTTGATTCAACTGGATGTTATTATTTAATATACACCATGTGGATTGATTTACTATATTTGCAAGAAAACAGACACATACTAGTCAATGTTTCATACTTTGGGCTCAGATGCAATACTGCTTTTATTTGGAATAAGTATAGGCATAGCGGCTTATTGGTGCACTTAGCCTTTGAGAGAAAGGCGGGACAGAACTCAAAGACAAGGAGAATCTACTGAGTTTATGGATGCTATGTGTATGTTTATATATCCAGGATGCTATGTGTATGCTTCGTCGAGCACGTGGTACCCGAGATCGAGGAATATATGTAGATGAATCTTACTGGAGAACTTTTCCTTTTCCTTCATCTTCTCTTCACCTTCTTCGACTGTAACATTCTTTGGTCTGCTTAGATTGTACCATCGGGATTCGACCATTTTGTTGTGATCAGTTCTATGGTGGGCAACTGCTGACACTGGCAAAACGACTCCACCAATGGTGTAATCCTTTCCTGGGCCAACGCGATCTTCTACGGTAATCACCAAAGGTTCATCCAATGGCTCAGAGGCCACAAGCACCAACTCCTCACCCCATATCGGGTTAACGGATCGTGTGTTACACGGACGTGTGCGCCTTGTCTGTCCGCCTAGCTGCACTTTGAGGTATGCATCGGGTGGCCTGGATCCATCCGAAAGCAGCAAATCCTGTGCTTCTATGGCCTGCACCCGCAAGTAACACAATCTAGGTGAAAAGTATACTTTGGATCGGGTCTGGGCAAGATCCGATAAGGAAACGGAATGCGCATCGGAATGCCAAGCATTCGGAAAGGCCTCATCAGCCTGAGTGCCCATGCATATTGCAAGCATTAACTCGGCTTTACCATTTTTGTTCCGCCTCTTGTTTTCCAGTTTGTACCATTGCGGAGCGAGCATTGGAATTTGCATTGGTGCTGTAGGAAGTGGGTTTTTAGGAAGAGGCTGGTCGGTTTTTTCGTCCTTTTGGTCGGCTCCCATTATTGATGCATTTGATTTTGAGTTGCTGAATAAAAAGCAAATGAGTAGATGAGTTTGTGTGACTTTGGCCCTTTGAGTGTAATTTGTAGTTCAATTTCTCAAACGTCACATGTTGTTCAGTTTTCACTTTCCTGTAAACGGTAGTAGGCTAGGAAGATGTGGAAAATGTAATTATGGTTAGAAAATAATCATGCTCAGTAAAAAAGTCCCATGCACACGTTTTTTTTTAATTGTCATAGCATATGTACACCTTTTTTTAATTGTCTTATTACAGTAAACAAATTAACGGTTGATGACAATCTTATGTTGCAGATAATATGGGAATAAATTTGCTTTTTGGAAGAGGACTGCTGCTGTCATCGTATTTCCAGTTGAAATAGTATCATCTTTGTTCCAATTTATCTATAAATGCTTGTCGTGCACACGAGACGATGTTTTGTGATAACTTATACAATAGATTTTTCTATTAGTAAATCAATAGTTGTTCCAATATTTCGTCATGTATATGATGTTTATGAATATTTATGGTTGGATATTTAATAACATTTGTGATTATAATAAACATATTGTTGTGATGTGTAGATGTTACTGAAATGTAAGGTATAACATGCAAATATATGTATAATATTTGTATATATATGCACAACGTTGTCAATTGTTGTAATGTATGAAAGCACAACACTTGTCATTAGTTGTAACGTATGAAAGCACAACGTTTATTGTATGATCTAACTGTATTTTTATTTATATTAAAGCAATGTCGTAGATAATATATTTACCACGGTTTGCAATCATGATGGTTACACAAATTATAACGGTTAAACACAGTTGTAAAATTTTGGTTTGCAATGTTTGAAAACCGACGTACATGAAGTTTGTTTAACGTTTAAATAATGTCGTCTAATTTGTATTTACAACGTTCATTAAATATGATTAAAGATTAAAATACTACGTTTAAAAATAGTTAAAAAAAACTAGTACACAACTTCTACTAAATGACGTGAATGATTATTCTACAATACGTAAACAACGTTGTTGAAATTATATTACATTGTTTCAAAATCATCGAAAAAACATATACATAACATATAAGTATCATCGTAAAAAAACATGTCCTAACATTTGAAATATGTCGTAATTGACTATTTCACAACATTCTAACAATGTGGTATATAATTCTTTAATTTTTTTCTTGTGTTTTCACTATATTTATATTTTGTTATAACTAATTCGTCTACAACGTTTTGTACAACGTTTAGGTAAATGTTGTTAAAAGGACCCTACTTTTCATAACTGTGGATGTAACAACATTATGATAAACGTTGTTGAAATACATTGACAACATTTATTCAATGTTCTAAAATGTAATATTTGTTGTAGTGTCGACTGGGGAGTCGACTTGGGAGTCGACACACCCAAGCTGGTGTCGACTGCCCAGTCGACACCCCTGTCGACTTGGGTGGTCGACCAGGTTGGCCTGGGTGCACCTGACTTGCTCCTCAAGACATGTTTGAGAGGTTTGTGACGGATTTTGACGGTTCAGATCTATCCTAGGGTTTATCCTATGGCCTAAACTACTCCTAATCTCTATAAAAAGACCCCTAAGCCTACCCTAAACCTTCACAAATCACTCTTGCAACGAAGTGCTGCCCAAATCTACATTGATCATGGCCTCCATCCCCAAATTCAAGAGCTTGTGCTTGCAAACTAGATTCAAGGCAAAGGTGCAAGCTTTCTACACCAAATCAAGGGTTTTGATCATCATCTCAACATGGATTCTTCGACAAGACGATTCATGCTCCTAAATCTCTTGCCACGCTATGTAAGTTCTAGCTACTTCTAGATCTAAACGGTAGTTTTAATGATGGCATGGAATGAAACGAGATTAAACTAAGTATGCTAGCCTATATGAACCTTGTCATGCCTCTTTTGCTTGAACCTATGACTTTTAGCTATGCTTAGTGACTAAATCATGCTATTCATGTTATGATCTTGCAAGTTTGAATCTTTATCTATGGAATGCTAGCATGAACCTTTGGGAACCATTTGACTTGTGAAACATTGGCAAAGATTTGACTTTGGGGCTTATGCATGTAAATGAACCCAAACCCCTTATGTTATCATGCATGTTTGTGGCCAAATTCCCTTATGATACTATGCATGTTTGTGGCCAAATTCCCTTATGATACTATGCATGCTTGTGGCCAAATTCTCTTATGATGCTATGCATATTTGTGGCCAAATTCCCTTATGATACTATGCATGCTCGTGGCCAATCCCTTTTTGACATCGTGCATGTTGTGAGGCCAATATGTAGCATAGTACCCTTACTATGTTGACTCGCTTTTACTTGGGTTGGAAACACGCTTTGGGGTAGGTTAGACATGCGTGATTATGACATGATAATTTGACATGGGATTTCTTGAAAATATGGCGCTTATGATACACTTAAATGTGGGCATGACATGTGGGGTAAACATGGGACTTGAAACTAGACACGTGTGGGTTGTAAGTGTAATATGACGCTAGACCAAACATGAAAGTGGCCAACTCGAGGTTGGGTTGAGTTTGTAGCATAAATCTACCCGGACCCGCCCGGCTTATCTAGTGGCTACAAACAATAGGATCCAATGTGAGAAGTTGGTCATGTCGCGCTTAAGACCCGAGGTTAGACTAGGTTGGGTGTAAAACTACCCGGACCCGCCCGGCTTAACTAGTAACCACAACAAGGTCTAATGTGAGAGGTTGAGAGTGCATTAATTAAATTAATGCCACATGATAAGGTTAAGTAAATTTGACTAATGACACTTAACCGATATGACACGAATGGGTAGGTTAAGTGGGACCGGGCTTGATTTCTTAATGACACTTAACCATACAAGACAATTAGGGGATGGGGTTAAGTAATTTACACTTAACTAATCCGAACACGGTAATTCGATGGGGTTAAGTTAAACACTTAACCAATCTAAACTTGGTAATTCAATGTGGTTAAGTAACCAATACTTAACCAACTTAACATGATAATTTAATGGGGTTAAGTAACTTGTACTTAACCAATTATACATGATGATTTGATGAGGTTAAGCAACCATACTTAACCAATCTAATATGAGAACTTGATTGGGTTAAGTCACAAGACCGTTTAAATATACTTAACCATTTTAATACGACTAGTGGATGGGGTTAGGTTAACCTATACTTAACCAAATCCGACTCGATAATCCGATGAGGTTAAGATAATCCATGCTTAACCAATCTAACATGATAATCAGATAGGGTTAAGATAAACAAATACTTAACCAAATAGATTTGATGATTGAATAGGGTTAAGTCATGAGCTTCTTGGTATACTTAACCAACTTGTAGGGCTAGGTCTTGGACTTGAATACTTAGCCAAATCTTGACATGATTCGTAGGCAGGTTAAGTCATGAACTTAAATGACAACACTTAACCCATCAGACAAAACCCTAGTTCAGGGGACTAGGTGGAAAACTGGGATTAACAAGGATAACGGGAAAGGAGACTAAGTGGTAAACCTTATTTTAGGAAACTAAGTAATAATTCTTAGTCAAGAGATTTGGACCAGTTCACAGATAGATGAGTAACCCGATACGGTAGGTCATCGCTTAAAACACGAGGGGGAGCAAATTATCTGACTTAGATAAAGGCTCCAACGAACTGGGTGACGAAGCGGTAGCTTCGGGGGACGTGAGGGTACTCTTGGTATCCCTCTGTGAGGTGGCAGATGGTCCATGAAACCCGGCCTCACAGAGGTTAAGGTCTGCGGTAGAAGAGCCAAGAGTATGCCTTCGTTGCTATGCGAGCGACCTAAAGACTGGGATGGATTAGCGTGGAGTCGACGATACTTGATTTTGCCTTGGATAGCACGTCGCCGACTACCTACCATCTTTAGTCAATCGTGTACGAACGGAAAGGCAGAGAACCCCCAACAGACCATGTTCTTGCTATCGAGTCATGGGTGAGGTTGGCCCATAGGAAAGTGGGGCTATAATGGGGCCGGGATGTGGTTCTCATACATGATTTTTCTTGGATTGCCTTTCAGTAGTTGAGGGAGGGGTCACGTGGGACCATAGCCACGTATACAAAAACAGACCTTGATATCTGCATCAGCAGACGACTTAAAGCTCCCGACCGAGTTCCGTATTTCTTGATTTGCCCTGGCACGGAACTCGGATGGCACATTGAGGAACATGTGCGCCTAGACATGGAAAACGATTCACGATACATACGCGGGATAAAGGATGCGGTTGACGGGTGGCATAATCCCTAGTGGCCCTAGGTGGCTTGAACCCAAACCGAGACACGGAAACGTTCATTAGGTAGCATAATCCCTAGTGGTCCTAGGTGGCATAAATCCTAAGTGAACACGCGATAACCATGGTAAGAAAACATAACTAGATCAAGGGTAGCAGTCCAAAACAACTTCAAGGGTAAAATGGTACTACGTTGAGGTGGTATAGATTTACATGGGGAAGCCCGTACGGCATACAGCAAAGGACTGAACTTATACACGGAAAGAAACATACGAGTTGGGAAAAACCTACATATGCTATCTATTAGGTTGACATGGACCATTACATGACACTGGGCAAGGGACATTCATAGTTAACACATGACGCGGGTTGGGATACTAGTACAAGAGGTGCAGAGCAAATATACATGATAAATACCGTGGGATGTTATACATGATAGATACCTTGGGATTGTATACTTGATAGAAACCTGACGATGTGATACCTTGATTTATCTTGACCCCGTAGTTTATCATGATACCTTAGTTTATCTTGCTACAGTGGTTCATCCAGTTATCTTGGTTTAGCTTATCTATCTTGTTGGCATCCTTATGTTTACTTTCAGTTTATGCATGTCATGTTACCTTTACCTGTTTTTATACTGGAAGTAGATAGGACTTACCAGTCTTTATGACTGACCCCGTTTTCTTTCTCCTCTTGTCTTCCGTTTCCCCCCCAGGTTTCAAGGAGGAAATGATGTTGTTTAGTTCGGACCTCTTATGCTTGAAGGTCATCATGTATAGCTTGGTCTTCTCTTGGCTATGGCTGCTTCACCGCTTTATTTTGGGGAATAATTTATGGAAAGGTTTTATGCTTCTTTACTATTGCAAGACAGGTTTTGATGTATTCTGATGTAAAAGGCTTTAGACCTTATTTTATAAGGTAATGAAATTTGTTTTACTTCCGCTGTTTTATATATATATTCTGTCTTGTAATATTTCTGTGCATGTTTACCTCGATAATGCTTCACCAAACCTAGTGCATTCCCTTGTGAGTGACCCTAGCGGAGGTGGGGTGTTACATTTGGTATCAGAGCAGAAGGTTACCAGACTGGGCAAAAGTTTTTAAAACCTTCTGAAAGCTATTTGAGAAACCGTTTACAAAGAAGCATTTTTTTAGAAAAGTTTTTAAAGGCTATTCCCCAAAAGCCATTAGCACTATCCTTTGTTTCCTTGATTGAATCTCTTTTCCTTTCTTTCCTCCATCTGTAGTCACAGTAGTTTCAACTGCGACTAATCCTTGTCTAGCTGCGTAAGTGTTTTCCCGTGCGATGGAGGAAGTTCTCGAGAGGCCTGTTACCGAAGTTACAAGAAGGGATAATAAGAGCAAGGATAAAGGACACGTGCTTAAGAATAAGCAACTTGTTGGTATGGCTTGATCCACAAAGGAAGATAATGACAAGATCAGCTAGAGGGCAATTGTATGCTCTCATTTCTAGCGTACCCAAGAGGAATGGTACTGTTTCTGTTAAAGGCTTAGCCTTTCTTTTCTATCATCCCGTCCAGACTTTGTTTTGATCATCGCATCATTTAAGTCTGCTTCGATAGTTAAGTCTCTGCACCTTAGTACTAGCATGGTAGAGGATCCCATTTTTGTCCCAAAATCTGGTTGGAGGTCGGTCCATTTATTCATGACTTGTTTGGAATTGAGAGTGTAAATGCCAAGTGTTGGGATTAGAAGAAATGCTTCTATTGTTGAGCTATGGATGGATTCTGGGGGTAAAGTGGTTATCCAGTAAGGGATACCATTCTCGGTTTTGAAAAGGGAGTAGTCAGACTCTTGGCTTGCTTTGGTAATACCCTCGAAGTCTCGTGTAACCTTTTGGGCTTTGTCATGGTTAGTTACCTAGAATCACTTGATGTATTTATCGGAAATCTCTGATCCGATCAAGTAACGTTCGCCAATAAGGCGGATGGTTCATTCCGCTTAAGCATGGGTTATAGGAATCACCCTAGTAGGTACGCTTGGTAACATGGATTGACATCGGTAAACGAAATCCAGAATTCACTAGTGAATTTTGGAGAGCTTGCATGAGTATGCAGATATGTTTGAGCCGAGCATACTAGGGAAAGAATAAGTGAAAGTGGAACGAGAGGCGACCGTGAAATGAGTTCCAACTCATACCTTGGAAATAGGAATCAAGGAGCTACGAAATCATGAAGACAAAGGCGGTCAAGGCACAATGGAATTAAGCTCAAGGAAATGCGGCTTAGACGCGCGCATCATGTCTCTTTTTAAGAGTATATCGTTGATCCTTGGTTCACCTGTAGAGCTTACTTGCATGCTATCGCTTAGTGGACATCCTCTCGGTCCTGTTTCTGGTGCAAACCCCGTAAGGAGTTTGTCTTGTTTATCTTCTCGATCCTACCTAGGAAACCTTAGATAGAACTCTATGGATGTAAACATGTATTTGAAACATGTTATGATTGATATGGTTGCAAATGGTTGCAAGTGGTTGCTCGTGGATGCGCGAATACACATTAGGTACTAGATTGACGCGGTCACGTTTCATGTTGCATATGCACGAGTATTTATACTTGTTTATGGATGAAATTGAATGTGTTGTCATGCGGATGTTGCATATGGATGAATGTTTGTGCACACATATAGTACTTATATGACTAGGACTATTTGCATACATGATTGGACTCATGGCACTAAACATATTTTGCATTAGAGAGATCATTCAGGCCTGATCATTAGCATTAGCTAAGGAGCATATACACACACGTTCTGCATATGTTCATATGGCATTAGAAATCGTCTAAGGACAATGGTTGCCTGTGGATGATTTTTTGAGTAGATGGATGATGGATGGTAGGATACGTTCTTCCTAACTTGGAGATTTCGGGGACGAAATCCTTTAAGTTGGGGAGGATGTAACAACCCGGATTTTTACAACATGCTAAGACGAAAATCAAGGTAGAATTTAATTATAAAATCTGAATCAAGGGAAACCGGCTATGCCATTGCGTTCGTCTCGGAAAAATACGCGAAATAGAGTCCGAGTTTTCGAAAATCGGAGTCCGTATGACCAAGTTATGACCCGTCAAAGTTTCCAGAAAATTTCAAGTCCAAAAACAGTTCAAATTTGAATTCAGATTTCAAATTCAGCCAAGCAGTAGAGGCGGGAAGAATTCCCGCCACCCCCAAGTCGACTGGGGAGTTGACTTGGTAGTCGACACACCCAAGTTGGTGTTGACTGCCCAGTCGACACCCCTGTCGACTTGGGTGGTCGACTAGGTTGGCCTGGGTGCACCTGACTTGCTCCTCAAGACATGTTTGAGAGGTTTGTGACGGATTTTGAGGGTTCAGATCTATCCTAGGGTTTATCCTATGGCCTAAACTACTCCTAATCTCTATAAAAAGACCCCTAAGCCTACCCTAAACCCTCACAAATCACTCTTGCAACGAAGTGCTGCCCAAATCTACATTGATCATGGCCTCCATCCCCAAATTCAAGAGCTTGTGCTTGCAAACTAGATTCAAGACAAAGGTGCAAGCTTTCTACACCAAATCAAGGGTTTTGATCATCATCTCAACATGGATTCTTCGACAAGACGATTCATGCTCCTAAATCTCTTGCCACGCTATGTAAGTTCTAGCTACTTCTAGATCTAAACGTTAGTTTTAATGATGGCATGGAATGAAACGAGATTAAACTAAGTATGCTAGCCTATATGAACCTTGTCATGCCTCTTTTGCTTGAACCTATGACTTTTAGCTATGCTTAGTGACTAAATCATGTTATTCATGTTATGATCTTGCAAGTTTGAATCTTTATCTATGGAATGCTAGCATGAACCTTTGGGAACCATTTGACTTGTGAAACATTGGTAAAGATTTGACTTTGGGGCTTATGCATGTAAATGAACCCAAACCCCTTATGTTATCATGCATGTTTGTGGCCAAATTCCCTTATGATACTATGCATGTTTGTGGTCAAATTCCCTTATGATACTATGCATGCTTGTGGTCAAATTCTCTTATGATGCTATGCATATTTGTGGCCAAATTCCCTTATGATACTATGCATGCTCGTGGCCAATCCCTTTTTGACATCGTGCATGTTGTGAGGCCAATATGTAGCATAGTACCCTTACTATGTTGACTCGCTTTTACTTGGGTTGGAAACACGCTTTGGGGTAGGTTAGACATGCGTGATTATGACATGATAATTTGACATGGGATTTCTTGAAAATATGGCGCTTATGATACACCTAAATGTGGGCATGACATGTGGGGTAAACACGGGACTTGAAACTAGACACGTGGGGGTTGTAACTGTAATATGACGCTAGACCAAACATGAAAGTGGCCAACTCGAGGTTGGGTTGAGTTTGTAGCATAAATCTACCCGGACCCGCCCGGCTTAACTAGTGGCTACAAACAATAGGATCCAATGTGAGAAGTTGGTCATGTCGCGCTTAAGACCCGAGGTTAGACTAGGTTGTGGTGTAAAACTACCCGGACCTGCCCGGCTTAACTAGTAACCACAACAAGGTCTAATGTGAGAGGTTGAGAGTGCATTAATTAAATTAATGCCACATGATAAGGTTAAGTAAATTTGACTAATGACACTTAACCGATATGACACGAATGGGTAGGTTAAGTGGGACCGGGCTTGATTTCTTAATGACACTTAACCATACAAGACAATTAGGGGATGGGGTTAAGTAATTTACACTTAACTAATCCGAACACGGTAATTCGATGGGGTTAAGTTAAACACTTAACCAATCTAAACTTGGTAATTCAATGTGGTTAAGTAACCAATACTTAACCAACTTAACATGATAATTTAATGGGGTTAAGTAACTTGTACCTAACCAATTATACATGATGATTTGATGAGGTTAAGCAACCATACTTAACCAATCTAATATGAGAACTTGATAGGGTTAAGTCACAAGACCGTTTAAATATACTTAACCATTTTAATACGACTAGTGGATGGGGTTAGGTTAACCTATACTTAACCAAATCCGACTCGATAATCCGATGAGGTTAAGATAATCCATGCTTAACCAATCTAACACGATAATCGGATAGGGTTAAGATAAACAAATACTTAACCAATTTGACTTGATGATTGAATAGGGTTAAGTCATGAGCTTCTTGGTATACTTAACCAACTTGTAGGGCTAGGTCTTGGACTTGAATACTTAGCCAAATCTTGATATGATTCGTAGGCAGGTTAAGTCATGAACTTAAATGACAACACTTAACCCATCAGACAAAACCCTAGTTCAGGGGACTAGGTGGAAAACCGGGATTAACAAGGATAACGGGAAAGGAGACTAAGTGGTAAACCTTAGTTTAGGAAACTAAGTAATAATTCTTAGTCAAGAGATGTGGACCAGTTCACAGATAAATGAGTAACCCGATACGGTAGGTCATCGCTTAAAACACGAGGGGGTGCAAATTATCTGACTTAGATATAGGCTCCAACGAACTGGGTGATGAAGCGGTAGCTTCGGGGGACGTGAGGGTACTCTTGGTATCCCTCTGTGAGGTGGCAGATGGTCCATGAAACCCGGCCTCACAGAGGTTAAGGTCTGCGGTAGAAGAGCCAAGAGTATGCCTTGGTTGCTATGCGAGCGACCTAAAGACTGGGATGGATTAGCGTGGAGTCGACGATACTTGATTTTGCCCTGGATAGCACGTCGCCGACTACCTACCATCTTTAGTCAATCGTGTACGAACGGAAAGGCAGAGAACCCCCAACAGACCATGTTCTTGCTATCGAGTCATGGGTGAGGTTGGCCCATAGGAAAGTGGGGCTATAGTGGGGCCGGGATGTGGTTCTCATACATGATTTTTCTTGGATTGCCTTTCAGTAGTTGAGGGAGGGGTCACGTGGGACCATAGCCACGGATACAAAAACAGACCTTGATATCTGCATCAGCAGACGACTTAAAGCTCCCGACCGAGTTCCGTATTTCTTGATTTGCCCAGGCACGGAACTCGGATGGCACATTGAGGAACATGTGCGCCTAGACATGGAAAACGATTCACGATACATACGCGGGATAAAGGGCGCGGTTGACGGGTGGCTTAATCCCTAGTGGCCCTAGGTGGCTTGAATCCAAACCGAGACACGGAAACGTTCATTAGGTAGCATAATCCCTAGTGGTCCTAGGTGGCATAAATCCTAAGTGAACACGCGATAGCCATGGTAAGAAAACATAACTAGATCAAGGGTAGCAGTCCAAAACAACTTCAAGGGTAAAATGGTACTACGTTGAGGTGGTATAGATTTACATGGGGAAGCCCGTACGGCCTACGGCAAAGGACTGAACTTATACACGGAAAGAAACATACGAGTTGGGAAAAACCTACATATGCTATCTATTAGGTTGACATGGACCATTACATGACACTGGGCAAGGGACATTCATAGTTAACACATGACGCGGGTTGGGATACTAGTACGAGAGGTGCAGAGCAAATATACATGATAAATACCGTGGGATGTTATACATGATAGATACCTTGGGATTGTATACTTGATAGAAACCTGACGATGTGATACCTTGATTTATCTTGACCCCGTAGTTTATCATGATACCTTAGTTTATCTTGCTACAGTGGTTCATCCAGTTATCTTGGTTTAGCTTATCTATCTTGTCGGCTTCCTTATGTTTACTTTCAGTTTATGCATGTCATGTTACCTTTACCTGTTTTTATACTGGAAGTAGATAGGACTTACCAGTCTTTATGACTGACCCCGTTTTCTTTCTCCTCTTGTCTTCCGTTTCCCCCCTAGGTTTCAGGGAGGAAATGATGTTGTTTATTTCGGACCTCTTATTCTTGAAGGTCATCATGTATAGCTTGGTCTTCTCTTGGCTATGGCTGCTTCACTGCTTTATTTTGGGAAATAATTTATGAAAAGGTTTTATGCTTCTTTACTATTGCAAGATAGGTTTTGATGTATTCTGATGTAAAAGGCTTTAGACCTTATTTTATAAGGTAATGAAATTTGTTTTACTTCCGCTGTTTTATATATATATATATTCTGTCTTGTAATATTTCTGTGCATGTTTACCTCGATAATGCTTCACCAAACCTAGTGCATTCCCTTGTGAGTGACCCTAGCGGAGGTGGGGTGTTACAATTATTAATTATATGAGCATGTTATTCATATAATTGCCATGTTCTCTTTTCAGCTGTTGCTACTGTATCTGCTAATCTAAATTCAGTACCGGTCCTTAATGGTAATAACTTTAAGGACTGGAAGGAGAACATTTTAATTGTTCTGGGCTGCATGGATCTAGACCTTGCATTAAGGATGGATCGGCCTGCTTCTCTTACGGTTACTAGCTCCTTAGAAGAAAGGAGATTTTTTTAGAAGTGGGACCGTTCAAATCGCATGAGTCTTATGATTATCAAACGCGGAATACCTGAGGCTTTTAGGGGTGCGGTATCTGAAGAGATCACCGATGCCACTGCTTTTCTTGCTTAAATTGAGAAACGCTTTGCGAAAAGCGATAAGGCAGAAACATGTATTCTTTTAAAGAAACTTATTTCTATGAAGTTCAAAGGCAAGGAAAACATAAGGGAGTACATTATGGAAATGTCTCACCTTGCTTCAAAATTGAAGGCACTAAAACTTGAGCTTTCGGATGACTTGCTTGTGCATTTAGTGCTTATCTCTCTTCCACCACAATTCAGTCAATTCAAGGTCAGTTATAACTGCCAAAAGGAGAAGTGGACTCTTAATGAGCTCATTTCATATTGTGTTCAAGAGGAAGAGAGATTGAAGCAAGATAAGACTGAAAGTGCTCATTTGGCAACCACCTCTAAAGGTAAGGGCAAGAAAAGAAAAGCTAAGAATGAAGCTGCTAATGATCCAGATCAAAAGAAACCACAAAAGGAAAAGGAAGGTTGTTTCTTTTGCCATAAACCTGGACACATGAAGAAAGAATGTACCAAATATCATGCATGGCGTGCAAAGAAAGGTACGTTTCTTACTTTGGTTTGTTCTGAGGTAAATTTATCTTCAGTACCTAGAAACACTTGGTGGATAGATTCTGGCGCTACTACTCATATAAGTGTTTCTATGCAGGGTTGCCTGAGCTATCGAAAGCCAACTGATGGTGAAAGACACATCTTTGTAGGCGACGGACAATCGGTAGAAGTAGAAGCAATTGGACATTTTAGATTGTTATTAGAAACTGGTTTTTATTTGGATTTAAAAGACACATTTGTTGTACCGTCATTTAGACGGAATTTGGTTTCTGTTTCTGTGTTGGACAAATGTGGATATTGTTGTTCATTTGGAAACAATCAGTTTAGTTTATCTTTGAATTCAAAAGTTGTTGGAACTGGTTATTTAAATGCTTATGACAATCTTTATTTGTTAGAAACAGTTGCATCCTATAACGAAACCTTGCATGTAGAATCACGTGGTACTAAGCGTAAATTAACTAAAGAAAATTCAGCATCTTTGTGACATAAGCGCTTAGGTCATATCTCAAAAGATAGAGTTGAGCGCTTAGTGTATAATGGCATTTTAGAATCCCTTGACTTCACAAACTTTGATGTTTGTGTAGATTGTATCAAGGGAAAACAGACCAAAACTAAAAGATTGGGTGCCTATAGATCTTCAGACGTCTTAGAATTAATTCATACAGATATTTGTTGGCCTTTCCCTACGGAATCTTGGAATGGCCAACAGTATTTCATAACATTCATAGACGATTACTCACGTTATGGGTACCTATATCTCATTCATGAAAAGTCGCAATCACTGGATGTGTTCAAAGCTTATAAAGCTAAAGTTGAGAATCAACTCAACAAAAGCATTAAAAGTGTCAGACCTGACCGTGGTGGCGAGTAATATGGTAGATATGATGGCTCCGGTGAACAACGTCCAGGACCGTTTGCTAGATTCCTAGAGGAATGCGGTATTGTCCCACATTACACCATGCCAGGATCACCTAATATGAATGGTGTTGCTGAAAGACGAAACCGAACTCTTAAGGATATGGTAAGGAGTATGATTGCTCATTCCACCTTACCTGAGTCTCTCTGGGGAGAAGCATTAAAAACAGCAGCTTATATTCTCAATAGGGTACCAACTAAAGCAGCTGCAAAAACACCTTATGAGCTTTGGACAGGTTGAAAGCCTAGTCTAAAGCACTTTCATATTTGGGGATGTCCAGCTGAGGCAAGGCCTTATAGGCCACATGAAAAGAAACTGGATTCCAAAACAGTGAGAAGCTACTTTATTGGTTATTCTGAACGTTCTAGGGGCTATAAGTTTTATGATCCCATAGCAAGGAATATTTTTGAGACGGGAACTGCAATATTCTTTGAGGAAATTGAGTTTGGGGGGAGAAATAAAGTTAAAGACATTACTTTTGAGGAGGACTTGGATTCAAATCCAGTTCCTATTATCACTTTTGACAATGTTCAGTTACCTACACCTGTCATTGATCAATCAAGAACCTCAACAAGATAATGTTATACAACCCCTTAATCAAAATGAAACCATTGTTCCTGAAGAACAAACTCAACAACCTCAAGAACCAGTGCCATTAAGAAGGTCCATGAGAGAAAGGAGAAGTACTATTTCTGATGATTATATTGTATTTCTCCAAGAGCAAGAGAATGACAATGGGATGATGGAAGATGATCCAATCAACATTCATCATGCCATGAAAAGTTCTAATTCTCAAAAATGGATAGATGCCATGAATGAGGAGTATAAATCAATGCAAGACAATAAAGTTTGGGAACTTGTCCCATCACCAGAAGGTGCAAAACCAATTGGTTGTAAATGGATATTTAAAACCAAGAGGGATGCAAAAGGTAATGCGGAAAGGTATAAAGCACGTCTTGTAGCAAAAGGCTATACTCAGAAAGAAGGCATCGATTTTATAGAGACTTTTTCTCCAGTTTCATCGAAAGACTCTTTTAGGACAATTATGGCACTTGTTGCTCATCTTGATCTTGAGTTACATCAGATGGATGTTAAAACAACGTTTCTCAATGGAGACATTGATGAGACAATTTATATGGTTCAACCAGAAAACTTTGTATCAGGAGATCCAAAGAATATGGTCTGCAAATTAAGAAAATCCATCTATGGACTTAAGCAAGCTTCTCGTCAATGGTACCACAAATTTCATCAAGTGATCATCTCATTTGGTTTTGAGACGAATATTGTTGATGACTGTGTGTATCACAAGTTCAGTGGGAGTAAACATATATTCCTGGTTTTATATGTCGACGACATTTTGCTTGCCACTAACGATATAGGCTTATTGCACGAAACCAAGAAATTTCTATCCAAACATTTTGAGATGAAAGATCTGGGGGACGCCTCTTTTGTATTAGGTATTCAGATACTTCGAGACCGTTCTCGAGGTATTCTTGGATTGTCACAAAAGAGCTATATTGATAAAGTACTCAAAAGGTTTGGCATGCAAGATTGTAGACCAGGAGATACCCCTGTCGCTAAAGGAGATAAATTCAGTCTTAGCCAGTGCCCTAAAAGTAATCTTGAAATTCAAGAAATGCAAAAGATTCCCTATGCTTCAGCTGTTGGGAGTCTAATGTATGCTCAAGTATGTACACGCCCAGATATTGCATACATTGTTGGGATGTTAGGCAGATACTTAAGCAACCCTGGTATAGACCATTGGAAGGCAGCCAAGAGGGTTATGAGGTATCTTCAGAGAACAAAAGATTACATGCTCACTTATAGAAGACCAGATCATTTGGAGGTCGTAGGATATTCTGATTCTGATTTTGCGGGATGCCAAGATAGCAGAAAGTCTACATCAAGCTATATTTATCTATTGGCTGGAGGAGCTATATCCTGGAAAAGTGTCAAACGGACACTTGTAACTTCTTCTACCATGGAAACAGAATTTGTAGCATGTTATGAGGCATCAAACCATGGAATATGGCTACGTAACTTTGTCACTGGGCTGCGCATTTTGGAAAATGTAGAAAGACCATTGAAGCTATATTGTGATAATAAGTCAGCAGTGCTATATTCTAATAATAATAAAAGCTCAACTAAGTCAAAACATATTGATATAAAATTCTTAGTTGTGAAAGAAAAAGTGCAGAGTGGACATATTTGTATAGAGCATATTGGAACAAACTTCATGATAGCGGATCCGCTCACAAAAGGTTTATCACCCAAGGTCTTTCATGAGCACACTGCTCGTATGGGTGTTGTACTGTTATAGGATATCATGATTTAGTGGGAGTTTGTAATATATATATACTTTATGTTTACCTTGAGACATTTATGTGTTCGGTTTTCTGATCAGAAGTAAAGTATTCAGTTCATTCACTCTGTTTACTATCTTGATTCTGACCTCACTTAAGTTTATGGAGGACCAATTGAAATATATATACGTGTTTGATTCACATTACATGTGTTTTTTTGTGATACGTATATATGATTAATCTATGTCATTTAATTGTATATATGTGTGTGACCATTGATGGGTTTAGTCATGATTAATATGGCAGAAACCACTGTGATCCTATATAAATATGGTTAATGGACGAGATTGTTAAAGATTACCTTTATTTAATAGCAAATTTTGAGCTCATAAGGTTGTACGTTTATAAGTAAACATATGTTGCCCAAGTGGGAGATTGTTGGATTAATTTTTCTTTTGTTTGGGCAAATATGTTAAATGTACATTGCTGTTATAGTTAAGGTTTAAACAATAAGTGAAATTTACAATTTATTGAGGGGCTAAATTGTAAAAATGGAATAACTGATTTTATCGGTTATTAAAATGGTGTTGGTCCCCGAGAATACGTACGCTTCTTTTATTTCTTTCCTCCCCGTCAGAAAGAAACACCGAAAATCAGAAGAAACGGTATTCTTGGAAGATCACAACATTATTCAAATTGGAACAATGGATTCCGGTTCGCTTCCATAATCTCCTTTTGTTTATGATTTCATTTCTCTTGAATTGATTAGGGTTAGGGTTGAATTGAAATTACTCCAACATAGCATATTCGGTCTACATCAGCACAACATGACAAACTCCTTTGTGTTGGGCTAATTTTGCCAAATTAAAATCATAAATATCAATTAGTACCAAAGGTAGTCCACATCAGGAGATGACATCCAAAATAAATTCAAATCTGAGTAATACGTGTTTGAAGTGTGTATTAACATTTCGTTGGCTTTGTCACATATTCGTTGGCTTCTTATGTCTAATCTTATATACAAATAAAAGTATGAACAAAAAAAAAAAAAAACATCATTCGTACAGAATTTGATAGTCATACATCGTAACCATAAGTTTCTAGTTTATAATTGGGTGTATGTATACATGCAGTAATGAAACATGTTGGACAAAGTGTATAATTCATAGGAAAACCAGGATTCAAAGTTAATCAAACATATAGTATACATTACTACTTAGAAACAATGGTATTCAAGTGAGATGCTGGACTGATGAGAAGCAAGACCCAGTAATTTAAACTGAATAAACAGAACATAAAAAAGAAATGATATGCTAAACAAATATAGAACGCGCACAAACAGAACAACAAAAGTCATACTTTTTTTGGGTATAATTTACCAATATATTATTGCTTACAAAAAAAATAAAAAAAAATAAAAATAGAGGGCGCATTTCGATTACCAAAGACATGGAAGCACAATCTCACAAGTTTATGCTGCTGATTAACAAATCTGTCATGAATATACATTATTATTCTTGTAAAACATCATCGTCAGGGGAAAAAAAATCTGTGCAGATACGACTGGAACCAGCAGGTGAGAAGATTTGAGAGATTTTGTGGCAGTACATTATCAGGAAGTATGAGCTCTGGAGGGACATCTCTCACTACTCCGAGCATGGAGTCTTACTCTTCGTCCTTGCGAGCATACTTCTTCCTCATTGCTTTCTCAAACTCTATTTCATCAAAGGATTTTGCTTTTTCAGCAGCATGGATTTGGGCTAAATTCACGTAGTTTTTGCCGACGGAGATCTGAAAGCCGCTTCTTCTTTTGTCAGTTCTCCTAGGAATTTCGCAGGGTTACCTGCCCAAACCTGGCCACTTGGAATTCTTGTGTTTTTTCTTACAAGAGACCAAGCTGCAACCATGGCATGCATTTCCACAATGGCACCATCAAGCAGAGTTGAGCCTATTCCAATAAATGCTTCATCGTCAATAGTGTTCCCATGTATTACTGCACTTGACCAATAATGACATTATCTCCAATGATGGTTGGCAATACCTTGCCGCTTATATTAGATTTATCCACATGAAATAAGGACTTATCCTGTATATTAGTACCAGAACCCACTCTGATGTTCTTTACGTAACCCCTTAGAACACATTTGTACCAAATCGAGGAACCGCTGCCAACTTGAACATTCTGATAACAGCGACACTTTGAGCAAAAAATACATCCTTTTCAATGTTGGGAACACGTTTGCATATTTCTTTTTTCCAAGTCGTACTGCTGTTATCTAAGTTTGAAGATACACTTTATGTGATATGATCTTTACCAAAACACGTTTGCAAATTTCCTTTTTTATTTTTTATTTCCAAAATAAGGTGGGCAGGCAAAGAACAGTAACTAATCTTTATGCATGGACAAATAAAGACGTTAGATATAACATTTTTTGCAATAAAACCTGACGTCAATTGGTAGACTTCGTGATTGCTGCACTTCAACATGCTGATCTACCGCCGTGGTTGAATAATTACTAAGAAAAGAAAATAGACAGTTGTGAGTAAAGGGCCAAAATTGCATATGATTGATTTATGTAATGCAAATATTCATACATGCTGTTGAGTTCAAAACAAAATCAATTCAGAAGCAATAATCAAATCTTCACTCAAAACTGAAGTTGGTTAGTTAAAAAACGTTTTGCCTCTTGATTCCTTAATCAATCCAGTCAAAATCAAACATTTATCGAGACAACTTGAGTGCCTATATTTTGGTCAATTGTTAGTTTTCTATATGATTTTGATGTTGGAGTTGAACATTTTGGTCGATGGTTTATCCCTGCCCCAACCCCACATGCATACACAAAATTGTTACTGGTTGAAAATTCTTCAGAGACGGAAGTAGTTACTATTGGGAAGATTGCAATAAGTATTTGTCCCACATCGGCAAATATTATGAAGTATCTCTCTCTATATATTAATGCTTGTAATAGGATATTGTGAAACAAAACAACATGGGCTTGAGATTGGGCCTGGCTCAATGGGTTTGGGGCCTATATAATATTATTAATAGGTCAAGGCAAATATGGTTGAACAAGAAGATTCAGAAATCGTTGCCATGTTTACTAAACTAAACACATCTTCTGACGATAGCAAGGTACTTATAGGAAACCATAATGCTTCAAATGTCGTCGGAAAAGTATTGATCTTGTTAATGTTTTACTTCTGGCAAAAGGATTGATCTTGTTAATGTAAGGATTGATCTTGTTAATGTTTTACATGTTTCAGAAATAAATAAAAAATTGGTTTCTGCAAGTCTAATGTTTTACATGTTAATGTTTTACTTCTGGCAAAAGGATTGATCTTGTTAATGTTTTACATGTTTCAGAAATAAATAAAAAATTGGTTTCTGCAAGTCTCCTGTGTAATAAGGGTGTTAAGGGAGTTCTAGATGGTAATAGCCTTATTCTGTCCAAGGGCACTATGTTTGCTGGGAAAGGATATGCTTGTAATGGTATGTTTAAATTAAGTGTTAATAAAATGAACGAATTTGCTTATGTTGTTGATTCATTTCATTTATGGCATAATAGATTAGCACATCTAAATTACAAAATTTTACAATTTATGTCTAAAGAAGAAATGATTTCATATGATAATGTACACCAATCAAAATGTGAAGTTTGTTTTGAAGCAAAGATGTGTAAAAAGTCTTTCCCAAAATCTGAAAGGAATACTAAACTACTTGAATTAATACATTCAGACATTTGTGAATTAAATGGTATATTGACTAGAGATGGCGATAGATACTTTATCACTTTTATAGATGATTATTCTAGATACACACACGTCTATTTAATGAGATCAAAAGATCAAGTTTTTGAAATGTTTAAGCGTTTCAAAGCCAATGTTGAGAATCAAAAAGAAAAGAGGATTAAGGTGTTGCGAAGTGATAGAGGTGGGGAATATTTTTCCTTAGAATTTTCATCATTTTGTGAAGAAAATGGAATTATTCACCAATCATGCGCACCTTATACCCCACAACAAAATGGACTGGCTTAATGAAAAAATTGAACACTGGTTGAAATGACTAATGCTCTGATTTTAAATGCTAAACAACATGTCAATTTATGGGGAGAAGCAATCTTAACAGCATGTCATTTGCACAATAGAATTCCATCAAAGAAAACTAAGACTTCTCCTTACGAATTATGGAAAGGAAGAAGACCAAACTTGAAATATCTAAGAGCTTGGGGATGTTTAGCTTTTTATAGGGTCACAAATCCGAAAAGGATAAAACTTGGACCAAGAGCATTGAAAAGTATATTCGTAGGATATGCTGAAAATTCCAAAACATACAGATTATTATATATAGAATCTAATGTAACTGTGGAATCAAGAGACGTAGAATTCATCAAAAATAAATTTTTATGTGATTCCACAACAGTTTCAGATCCTACACAAATCAGCCACAAAGGGAATGATGAAAACATTGAAAGTAATTCTCCAAATAAAAGGAGGCTTCAAAACGTTCCTGATGAACCTAGAAGAAGCCAAATACCAAGGAAAGCCAAAAGCTTAGATCCTGATTTTGTCTCAACGGATGACATAGTTCTCCTTGTTGTTGGTGATAGGGATAAATTACTCGATAAGACAATTTTTATTTTGAATAACGAAGAAGATCCTAAAACTTTTAAAGAAGCTATTACTTCAGAGGATGCTGCTTTCTGGAAAGAAGCAATACAGGATGAAATGGATTCAATTCTATCTAATAACACTTGGGTTCTAACAGATTTACCAGTTGGATCCAAGCCAATTGGATGTAAATGGGTATTTCGAATGAAATATAATACGAATGGATCTGTTCAAACTTTCAAAGCAAAGCTAGTAGCCAAAAGATTTAGGCAAAAGGAAGGTATCAATTACTTTGATACATATGCTCCAGTCGCTAGTCTAACATCAATAAGGATTCTTTTTGCTCTTGCGTCTATTCATGGATTATATGTGCATCAAATGGATGTCAAGACCGCCTTTCTTAATGGAGAACTAGACGAAGAGGTGTATATGGAACAACCGGAAGGATTCCTCATGAACGGAAATGAAAATAAGGTTTGCAAACTAGTTAAATCCTTATATGGATTAAAACAAGCACCAAAACAATGGCATGAGAAATTTGACTCTGTAATTTTTCTAATGGATTCAAGCATAATAATGCTGACAAGTGCATATACTCGAAATTCACAGATAAATATGGTGTTATAATATGCCTATATGTGGACGATATGCTCATATTTGGTACTAATATGGAAGGTATAAATGAGACAAAGAACTATTTAACTTCGTGTTTTAAAATTAAAGACCTAAACGAAGTTGAAACTATTCTAGGGATTAAAGTAAGGAAACATCGTGAGGGATATGCTTTATGTCAGTCTCACTACATTGAAAAGATACTTCTTAAATAGAAGCATTTAAATTTTAAAGAAGCAAGCAGCCCTTATGATTCTTCTATTAAAGTATTTGCAAATTCTGAAAGAGCAGTTGCTCAACTAGATTATGCAAGTGTGATTGGAAGTCTCATGTATGCCATGCATTGCACTTGTCCTGATATTTCTTATGCAGTGTGCAAACTGTCAAGGTATACAAATAATCTTAGTGTTTCACACTAGAAGGCAATCGGTAGAGTCTTAGGTTATCTTAAAAGAACAAGCAAATTAGGACTCTACTATGTAAATTTTCCAACAGTTCTAGAAGGATACTCAGATGCAAGTGGTTCGACACCTGACAACGAAAATAGAGGAACTACTGGATGGATTTTTACTCTTGGAGGGGGAGCTATATCATGGGCCTCTAAGAAACAAACAATTATCACACATTCCACAATGGAAGCAGAATTTGTTGCTTTGGATGCATTAGCAAAGTAAGCAGAATGACTAAGAAATTTGTTAACAGAGATAAAGTTGTGGCCACAACCATCATCAGCCATTTCTGTTTACTGTGATAGTGAAGCTACAATGTCTAGGGCATATAATAAGATTTTTAATGGAAAGTCTAGACATATAAGCTTGAAACATGCATATGTTAGGGAATTAATTGTGAACGGTATCATCGCAATTGAATATGAAAGATCAAAGAAAAATTTGGCAGACCCATTAACCAAGGGATTTCCAAGAGAAATGGTTAAAATAACTAGTTGTGAAATGGGTTTAAAACCTTTTTAATCACATATAATAGAAACCCAACCTTACGCTCTATAGCCTAAAGTGTAATGGGTAACAACAAATTGCAGTTAAGTGATTGACAAACATGAGAGACTCATTGTTTGTACTGTTACGTTTTGTGGTGATCATTTGTCCAGAGTAACAAGGACGGAAAGAATGGACACCTATATGAACATAAGAAACAATGTTTCAATAAAGTTTAAATATAACTTTATACATGTTCATGAAAACCAGGAGGAAATAAATAACCAATCCACGGTTATGACATTTTACAGAAGCATGATAATATTTATGTGTTCATAAATTTCGCTTCATCATATAGGATTTTGGTTTAAATTATTTACTACCAAATATTCTATTGAAATTTAAATATATGGACTAAGGAGAAAAGTTTAAACCAAAAAGGTACTTTCTCTTATGCATAAATAAATAAATATTACAATCTTGTGGGGGATTATTGGGAAGATTGCAATAAGTATTTGTCCCTCATCGGCAAATATTATGAAGTATCTCTCCCTATATATTAATGCTTGGAATAGGATATTGTGAAACAAAACAACTTGGGCTTGAGATGGACACAATGGCTTGGGCTCAATGGGTTTGGGGCCTATATAATATTATTATAGGTCAAAGATGGGCATTTGGGCACTTGGGGCACGGGGGCGCGTGCATGACCGTACGTAGCAGATTCGCCTGTTCGAGCAGTCGTGTTTTTTTGAACGGACGTATCTCCTCACGTGTAACTGTATCCAACGGTCATATCTGTTCTCCTGTTATATATACTACTCCTTCTCCAAACCCAGAGATATCCGAGTTCCTCTTCTTCCCTCTTTTTTTGTTTCTGAAAACACACTGTATGTTGTATCCTGGAGGAATCTCGCTGCCCTTATAATCATCAAAATAGTGGGGGCGATTAATTCCTTAAGGAAAGCGTGCTCTACGTGCCTCAAACGATACTTCCTCCTCCCTGTTCTGATCCTAGATTTTAACAATCTTAAGGAATTAATTCAATGGCGTCCGCAACTGGATCAGACTCAATGTACAAAATAATGAATTAAGAGTTTACCAAACTCGACCACTTTGATGGCACTAATTACACTCGCTGGCAGAATAAGATCCTATTCCTTCTCACAACCCTAAAGATGGCATACGTCTTGGACCTAGATCTGAAACCAATTCCACCTCCTACTGATAAAGACACTGCAGAACTTATTGCAAAACGAAAGAAAAGAGAAGATGACGAAGTGGTCTGCAGGGGACATATACTAAATACATTATCTGGTCAATTATACGACCTGTTCACTTCTGTCAAATCGCCTCAAGAAATCTGGAAATCATTGGAGACAAAGTACAGTAATGAGAAACAAGGAGCAGGTAAGTTTTTAATTTTCGAATTCTTTGAATTTAAAATGCTTGATAATGTCTCTGTTCTAGACCAAGTACATGAATTGCATGTCATATTCAACAAATTAAGGGATGTTAAGTTCACCATCCCGGAGGCTTTGCAAGTTGGCGCTGTGATGGCCAAACTCCCTAAGAATTGGAGTGATTACCGAAAGAAGCTTCTGCATTCTTCAGAGGATTTCATGATGGAACAAATTCAAAAACATCTTCGAATTGAGGAAGAAACTAGAAATCGTGAGAAGAAAGTTTTTGAGTCTGCTACTCCTTCCAATATTAACAATATTGGAAATAATAATAAACCCTCTAGAAAACGCAAAAGAGATAACAACGGCAAAGGCAAGGGTTATTGCTACTTTGCAGAAAACCTGGACATTACAAACGCGACTGCAGATTTTTCAAAAGGCAGAAAAAAGAGCAAGGATAGAATAATAATCAGGGGAAAAGGAACAATCAAGGTGCCTCCAACAAGGCAAACATGGTTGAACAAGAAGATTCAGAAATCGTTGCCATGGTTTCTAAACTGAACATGGATATGATCACAGAACTGAACATGGCGGATACTACCAAAGATAATGATTGGTGGTAGGACTCTGGTGCTACTATTCATGTATGCAACAACTAGTCATTGTTCAAATCATATGAGAAGGTTTCTGACGATAGCAAGGTACTTATGGGAAACCGTAATGCTTCAAACGTCGTCGAAAAGGAACCATAGAGTTGGAGTTCACTTCTGGCAAAAGGATTGTTCTTGTTAATGTTTTACATGTTCCAGAAATCAGAAAAAAAATTTGGTTTCTGCAAGTCTCCTATGTAATAAGGGTGTTAAGGGAGTTCTAGATGGTAATAGTCTCATTCTGTACAAGGGCGGTATGTTTGTTGGGAAAGGATATGCTTGTAATGGTATGTTTAAATTAAGTGTTAATAAAATGAACGAATTTGCTTATGTTGTTGATTCATTTCATTTATGGAATAATAGGTTAGCACATCTAAAATACAAAATTTTACAATTTATGTCTAAAGAAGGAATGATTTCATATGATAATGTACACCAATCTAAATGTGAAGTTTGTATTGAAGTAAAGATGCGCAATAAGTCGTTCCAAAAATCTGAAAGGAATACTAAACTACTTGAATTAATACATTCAGACATTTGTGAATTAAATGGTATATTGACTAGAGGTGGCAATAGATACTTTATCACTTTTATAGATGATTATTCTAGATACACACACGTCTATTTAATGAGATCAAAAGATCAAGCTTTTGAAATGTTTAAGCGTTTCAAAACCAATGTCAAGAATCAAAAAGAAACGAGGATTAAGGTGTTGCAAAGTGATAGAGGTGGGGAATATTTTTCCTTAGAATTTTCATCATTTTGTCAAGAAAATGGAATTATTCATCAATCAAGCGCACTTTATACCCCATAGCAAAATGGACTGCCTGAACGGAAAAATAGAAAATTGGTTGAAATGACCAATGCTCTGATTTTAAATGCTAAACAACATGTCAATTTATGGGGAGAAGCAATCTTACCACATGTCATTTGCATAATAGAATTCCATCAAAGAAAACTAAGACTTCTCCTTATGAATTATGGAAAGGAAGAAAACCAAACTTGAAATATCTAGGAGTTTGGGGATGTTTAGCTTTTTATAGGGTCATAAATTCGAAAAGGATAAAACTTGGACCAAGAGCATTGAAAAGTATATTCGTAGGATATGCTGAAAATTCCAAAGCATACAGATTATTATATATAGAATCCGATGTAATTGTGGAATCAAGAGGTGTAGAATTCATCGAAAATAAATTTTTATGTGATTCCACAACAGTTTCAGATCCTACACAAACATCCACAAAGGGAATGATGAAAACATTGAATGTAATTCTCAAAATAAAAGGAGGCTTCAAAACGTTCCAGATGAAGCTAGAAGAAGCCAAATACCAAGGAAATCCAAAAGCTTAGATCCTGATTTTGTCTCACCGGATTACATAGTTCACCTTGTTGTTGGTGATAGGGATAAATTACTCGATGAGACAATTTTTATTTTGAATAACAAAGAAGATCCTAAAACTTTTAAAGAAGGTATTACTTCAGAGGATGCTGCTTTATGGAAAGTAGCAATACAGGATGAAGTGGATTCAATTCTATCTAATAACACTTGGGATTCTAACAGATTTACCAGTTGGATCCAAGCCAATTGGATGTAAATGGGTATTTCGAAAGAAATATAATACGAATGGATCTGTTCAAACTTTCAAAGCAAGGCTAGTAGCCAAAGGATTTAGGCAAAAGGAAGGCATCGATTACTTTGATACATATGCTCTAGTCGCTAGACTAACATCAATAAGGATTCTTTTTGCTCTTGCGTATATTCATGGATTATATGTGCATGAAATGGATGTCAAGACCGCCTTTCTTAATGGAGAACTAAACGAAGAGGTGTATATGGAACAACCAGAAGGATTCGTCTTGAACGGAAATGAAAATAAGGTTTGCAAACTAGTTAAATCCTTATATAGATTAAAACAAGCACCAAAACAATAGCATGAGAAATTTGACTCTGTAATTTTTTCTAATGGCTTCAAGCATAATAATGCTGACAAGTGCATATACTCGAAATTCACAGATAAATATGGTGTTACAATATGCCTATATGTGGACGATATGCTCATATTTGGTACTGATATGGAAGGTATAATTGAGACAAAGAACTATTTAACTTCTTATTTTAAAATGAAAAACCTAAACGAAGTTGATACTATTCTAGGGATTAAAGTAAGGAAACTTCGTGAGGGATATGCTTTATGTCAGTCTCACTACATTGAAAAGATACTTCTTGAATACAAGCATTTAAATTTTAAAGAAGCAAGCAGATCTTATGATTCTTCTATTAAAATATTTGCAAATTATGAAAGAGCAGTTGCTCAACTAGAATATGCAAGTGTGATTGGAAGTCTCATGTATTCCATGCATTGCACTCGTCCTGATATTTCTTATGCAGTGTGCAAACTGTCAAGGTATACAAATAATCCTAGTGTTTCACACTGGAAGGCAATCGGTAGAGTCTTAGGTTATCTTAAAAGAGCAAGCAAATTAGGACTCTACTATGGAAATTTCCCAACAGTTCTAGAAAGATACTTAGATGCAATTGGTTCGACACCTGAAAACGAAAATAGAGGAACTACTGGATGGATTTTTACTCTTGGGGGGGGGGGGGGCTATATCACGGGCCTTTAAGAAACAAACAATTATCACACATTCCACAATGGAAGCAGAATTTGTTGCTTTGGATGCATTAGCAAAGGAAGAAGAATGGATAAGAAATTTGTTAACAGAGATAGAGTTGTGGCCATAACCGCATCAGCCATTTCTGTTTACTGTGATAGTGAAGCTACAATGTCTAGGGCATATAATAAGATTTATAATGGAAAGTCTAGACATATAAGCATGAGGCATGCATATGTTAGGGAACTAATTGTGAATGGTATCATCGTAATTACATATGTAAGATCAAAGAAAAATTTGGAAGACCCATTAACCAAGGGATTACCAAGAGAAATGGTTAAAACAGCTAGTTGTGGTTTAAAACCTTTTTAATCACCTGCAATAGAAACCTAACCTTACGCTCTATAGCCTAAAGTTTAATGGGTAACAACAAATTGTAGTTAAGTGATTGACAACCATGAGAGATTCATTGTTTGTACCGTTACGTTTTGTGGTGATCATTTGCCCAGAGTGACAAGGACTGAAAGAATGGACACCAATACGAACATAAGAAATAATGTTTCAATAAAGTTTGGATATAACTTTATACATGTTCATGAAAACCAGGAGGAAATTAATAACCAATCCACGGTTATGACATTTTGCAGAAGCATGATAATATTTATGTGTTCATATATTTCGCTTCATCATATAGGATTTTGGTTTAAAGTATTTACTACCAAGTATTCTGTGGAAATTTAAATATATGTACTAAGGCGAAAAGTTTAAACCAAAAAGGTACTTTCTCTTTTGCATAAATAAATAATTATTACAATCTTGTGGGGGATTATGGGAAGATTGCAATAAGTATTTGTCCCACATCGGCAAATATTATGAAGTATCTCTCCGTATATATTAATGGTTGGAATAGGATATTGTGAAACAAAACAACATGGGCTTGAGATTGGGCTTGAGATGGACACAATAGCTTGGGCCCAATGGGTTTGGGGCCTGTATATTATTATTATAGGTCAAAGATGGGCACTTGGGCACTTGGGGCACGGGGGCGCGTGCATGACCGTACGGAACAGATTCGTCTGTTCGAACAGTCGCGCTTTTTTGAACGGACGCATCTCATCACGCGTAACTGTCTCCAACTGTCATATTTGTTCGCCCGTTATATATAATACTCCTTCTCCAAACCCAGAGATATCTGAGTTCCTCTTCTTCCCTCTTTTTCTGCTTCTGTAAACACACTGTTTGTTGTATCCGAGAGGAATCTCGCGGCCCTTATAATCATCAAAATAGTGGGGGAGATTAATTCCTTATGGAAAGTGTGCTCTATGTGCCTCAAACGATACTTCCTCCTCCCTGTACTGATCCTAGATTTTAACAATCTTAAGGAATTAATTCAATGGCATCCGCAACTGGATCAGAATCAATGTACAAAATAATGAATCAAGAGTTTACCAAACTCGATCGCTTTGATGGCACTAATTACACTCACTAGCAGGATAAGATCCTATTCCTTCTCGCAACCCTAAAGATAGCATATGTCTTGTACCCAGATCTGAAACCAATTCCACCTCCTACTGATAAAGACACTACAGAACTTATTGCACAGCAAAAGAAAAGAGAAGAAGACGAAGTGGTCTACAGGGGACATATACTAAATACATTATCTGGTCGATTATACGACCTATTTACTTCTGTTAAATCGCCTCAAGAAATCTGTAAATCATTGGAGACGAAGTACAATAATGAGAAACAAGGAGCATATAAGTTTTTAATTTTCGAATTCTTTGAATTTAAAATGCTTGATAATGCCTCTGTTCTAGATCAAGTACATGAATTGCAAGTCATATTCAAAAAATTAAGGGATGTTAAGATCACCATCCCTGAGGCTTTGCAAGTTGGCGCTGTGATGGCCACACTCCCTAAGAATTGGAGTGATTACCGAAAGAAGCTTATGCATTCTTCAGAGGATTTCACGATGGAACAAATTCAAAAACATCTTCGAATTGAGGAAGAAACTAGAAATCGTGAGAAGAAAGTTTTTGAGTCTGCTACTCCTTCCAATATTAACAATATTGGAAATGATAATAAACCCTCTGGAAAACGCAAAAGAGATAACAACGGCAAAGGCAAGGGTGTTTGCTACTTCTGCGGCAAACCTAGACAATACAAACGCGACTGCAGATTTTTCAAAAGGCAAGGAGAAAATGAGATCACAATTGCAAAAAGTAAGTAAAAACACAAAGATGTTTATAACGGTTCGATCTAAAATAGATCTACGTCCACTTTTGCAAGGATTTTTATTATCACTTTGAGATTTACAAGGCTAAAATCGTCATTAAGTACATTTATCTTCTCTTTTACACTAGGATTTCAACTTGATCTTTGCAAATCATTGAAGAAACAATTGGATTTCTCTCAATGCAAGGATAATGATGGAGGATCTTCAATCTCTAAGACACTTGATCAATGTTGATGGATTCCATGGTGGATTGTACTTGAGATCTTTGATTGGAGATGTTAGATGATGTTAGAATCACTTGAAACAGCGGAGAAAGCAATTTGGCAGCCTTCGGGGTCAAGGAAATCGTTCCTTAAAAGTATGGAAGCCATGGCCTATTTATAGGAGAAGTTGGAATGAAGTGGTGAGTTGAGATTTGTATGTGTAGGTTGTGGGTCGCTCGCTCAGGTAATTACGAGATTGCCACTGCCAGGTGTAGCCAGCTGTCACCAGCTATAGTCAACCTGTCATCAGCTGTCTCGACTGAAGCCGTGCGCGACCGACCCTAGGATGAGCAACCGACCTTATGCCTTTGTGCACCATGCAATGTGCGAACGAGCCTTGAGTTCTGCTGGACCACGTGCGATCGACCACGTCATGGATTGATCGACCAAGATGGTATATGGTCTTCATCATGCTTGTTCCCTACTTTTGTACGAGCCATGAAGTGAAAGAGCCACTTCATTGCCCGACCCGTACACTGTGCGAGCTATTCTTCTGCTTGACTCATAGGGTGCGAGCGACCCATATGGTTCGAACACTAAGTGTGACCGGTTAGGTTTGCGTGTAACCTTGAGAGTAATGAGCGTGCCACATAATGTGAGAGTGGGAACTAACATGAACGACTTGTGATTCAAATGTGCAAATGACCCATGTTTTAACCTGGTTTCGTTCTATAAATATGTGCACACTTTTTTAGTGGATAAACATTTGCTCCTCATAGTTCGTAATTTTTAATTTGTAAAAACTGAGAGCTCCGAAATGAACGATTATAGCACTATTTGATAGATTAAACCTAGCAAAGACACTTATTTCCTGTGGGTCGAGCGTCGGTAACTCAGGTTGGTCATCATTTGACATATTTGTGCCGATCAAGCAACTTATGTTGTGTCGAGCGGGACACTAGTCGCACAACTGAAGTTGGCTCGAGCGAGCCACCGGCCGTGCACCTGAATTTGGCTTGAGCGACCGATCCTAGCCCATTTTTAGACGAGCCTGTTCGTCTCCTGGGCTATTTATTTTTTTTGGACCCCATTTCATCACTCGTTTGTTTTTCTTGAAGGAAGAATTTTAATGACGGCGGCTTTCTTGTGAAAATTTCGACATCCAAATTATTTCCACTCTTTCGCTACCTGAATCAACACTGTCGATCTCGTGGGAGCTCATACCCTTTGCCAACATTTCCTTCAGCTACAAACTCCACCAAATCTGAATTCAATCAGGAGAATTTCTCTTTAATTTGAAGCGTTGCACCTTCTACAGGTAATCTCCTCTTTAGTTTCGTATTGATTTCGTGATGAATTGGCTTGTAAGACAGTCAAGGTATGGAGATAATTTGGGTACGGTTCAAATTTTGGATCAAATTTTTGGGTTGTAATGGTTGGAAGTTGAGGTGGATTTGATGTATGCAAATGAATTGGTTTTTTTCAGAATTAGATATGTGTAATCGGCAGATTCGAACTGCTTTGTGTTCCTTGAATCTCGATGTCAATAACATGCCTATGAGTTGTTTGTTGAAATGCCTCAGACAACCGTTCAGTTCACACTTGTATACTCATGTTACTGCTAATACAGTTGTTGAACTTGTGACCATATGTGAGTGGTTTGAACCATGCTCTTTGCCTTCGAATGAGTACAAATTTAAGTGTGCATACGATGCTTGATGAAATGTCCGCACTGTAGAACCTCTTATGAACTTGATATTGTTGTTGTAGTTCCATACTATGATTAATGTTGGCATGTTGGTATTCGCCAACTTGAGTCGGAGTAGCTTTCAGAGCGCCACACAAACCTGTAGCGACTTCATGTGTTTGTTTAACTTACTATGGGTTCGCTCCGTTCGAACTGGTGTGGGTCGTTCCTTCTCTACCCCTACAAGGGATCGGTCACGCGCGATCTTACCCTAGTCGAGCACATGCGACCCTATAGTGAGTTAGCCTTGCATGTCTTGTTACACTCACTTTTGTATTTTGATTCAGTTGAATAGGTTTGATCATTTGAGAAATCTCTGAACTTGCTCGACCTGAACTTGACAATTATGCTCGACCCTAATGGGGTCGGTCGAACTTGACCTAGCCTGGGCTTGAGAGGGTTCGATCGTTTTGTTTCCGGTTGATCATGCTCGACCAGTTTGAGATCAAGCACGTTCGATTCTCATGGATCAGTCACGCTCGACCCTTGAGTGGTCGACCATGCTCGACCAGCTACATGGACTGGCCATGCTCAACCCAGTGTGATCTGAGCACGCTCGATCCATGTGTGTTCGGTCATGCTCGATCAGGTTGGGCTCGAGCATGTTTAACCTATTTTAGGCCAACATGTTCTCACTATTCATAAATTTCCTTTGTGTTAAGGCTATTCTTGATTGTCGAATCCCTTTGCTCCATTAAACCTGTAGTAACTAAGATACTTACATGTTCTGAGCCGTAATTTTGCTTATTGGATGCTCAACACAAATTGAATTGTCGCTTTTGTCTCTTTTCCTAGGTCCAAGGTTGAAACTCCTTATGTTAAAAGGACTAAAGAGGAAAATGGTGGAGAAAAATAAAAGGGAAAGCAGGCTGGAGAAGAATGGGAAGAATTTAAACAAAGGTGACCTTCGGAGGTGTCATAAACTGGACGAACCTCCTATGCCAAACATCCAGATTATTTCTGATCAACCATCTTTGGCTTCTCCATCTTCCACTCCAACTTCTGTTGATCTTCAAATTATCATACACATGCCTTGTTATGTTTCTAAATCATGCAATCCAGTGCTTGCAGAACGATTTGAGGGTTGGTATCTACATGGTATGAGCTTTAACTTGAACATAAACCTGTACGATAAGTGGATCATTGCGGCAAGATGGGTTCTATGAAAGATCTCATGCTCGCACAATTAGATGCTGCTAAGGATCACCCAGAGACGCAAATGAATATGGTTAGGAATCATGCTATAAGGCAATTGGGTGCTTGGCATACACTTTCTTGTGATCTCCAGAGGTTAAATAGGGAGAACATCGAGCGAATCCATACTTTAGAGAATGACAAGATCGAGCTTATCAAGGCCCTTGAATCCCGGGATAGATTCATTGCCTCTTTCGCCCAAAGGGATGTGGAACTAGCCGGTTTGGAATACGAGAACAAGAGGGCTAAGTCTTCATCGCATCGTTGGTGCAGACGAGGAATGCGCATCGTTCAGGAACAAGGAAGATCTAGGGACGGAAAGAAAAAGAAATAAGGGCTATGACCGACTTGCTTCATCTTTCGTTATTTCCTTTTATATGTTATGTTTAGGCTGGTTGTATATGCGGGTGCCAGTCCTCGCTTGCTGCTTCGTGCTACTTAATGCTTGAAACTTCTGTGTGGAACTTGTGATCTTGTGTTGTTGTGATGAAACTGTATTCCGTGTTCTGCTTGTTGTACTTATACTTTCGTTTAGCTTTGACGTGCTTTTTGCATCTTCCACTTATTTCTCTTGATGCTTACAACACAAGTTTTCTATATTACAAGTTCTTTCGTTGCTGCAATGCCTGATATTATATTGACCTCATTGCACGTTTTTGTTTTATTGTGATGGTGAGGCCCCAATATGTAACGACACGCATTTCGCTCGACCCGATCGATCGCAAAATCGACCAAGACCGTTCAAAACCCGAGTACGTTAACTTTGGGAATACAACAACATCAAAACAATAACAGCAGACTTTTATTACATCATAATAACGTAACATCAGAGTACAAAATATCAGAGTACATCAAAATAAAATTACAGCGGAAGATATATTTTTCAATGAATTATAATACAATACAGTGCAGCGAAAATAAAATAACTAAGGCAACGGAAGAGAACTATGCTCTGGACACAGCTTTAAGCTTCAATCCAGAATCCTGCTCGAGATGAAGACCTGTAGACAAACTACTCGACTGCCCGTGTGTAAAAGAGGGCACCCAAGTTTGCAAAGGTGGAAACAAACAACGCGTTAGTCATGAGACTGGTTTGAGAATTCTTAGCTAATTTAACTAAAATTAATAAGGCAAATCCAAGGACCACGCCGCTAACGCGGAACGAGTTTTATTCCAAGGGATTGCCGGTGCATAAATTAAAGTAAATCGTTAAACAACACAATGCTTTTTTTAAAAAGAATGGAATCATCATAAGACTCAAGTCACGTCACACAATGCAACGCAAACCAGAGAATAGAGTTTTACCTTATGATGATTAAACATGCTTGGTACGATAAAAACGAATTTGATATTATTATTAGTGTATATATGTTTCAAAAACATTTCAAAGTAAATGTATCAATCCTAGGAAGCATAGATACCATATACTATGCCTCCATACTAGTAATACAATCAAAACCGCATGAGATCGTATTGGAAATTGGGTTTCCATCATGAGTCAAGGCTAGGGAGGAGCTCCTTACCGATTCGAGACACTCTAGCTAATGTCTCAGGATTCTACGTAGTTAACCCTTGGATCCGGCAGGGCCGGTCCACACATACAGCTTCGTGGATTGGCAATTCCTGAAAACATGTTTCCCAATCCTATAGGACCTATCATCCGAGGCGCGCCACATTCCATCATCCACATAAGTAAATATCAGCCAGTTTAAGCACCGACACCACTTCTAGCTAGAAAGAAACGTGCTGCTCTCCCTGCGTTCCCTTCTCCCGTTTTAGACTCAACCCGGTTGTGATGTTCGCGAAGTAACGTTATAACCACAAGGTCTGCTTTTCAACAAAGCCTTGATCATCTTCATCTTAGTGTGCCACGTTGACAATTCACGCCATGCGATTGATAACTATTAATACACAACCTCTAAGGGTGTTGAGCAAACGGATAAATTCTCCGCCACCAACGGTCGTATATTAATAGAAATCAATTTACATAGAACAAAATTCTACGCCAGACGCACATTCCATTTATAAACTTATGCTCTGGGTCTGAGCGAAAGCCAAATCCGTACAAATCAACACTACGTCCGGATAACTACCATCTTGGCCCCGTCTTAGGAGAAAATCAATCAAGGGCCTCAACACTAGTTACCCATTCGATGTGAAGATCGTCGGTCTTCAATCGCCGTCTTCAATTCTTCCATTTAAAACATCGTGTGATTATTTGAAATGAGTATAACTCGGTCTTTTCAAATAATCTTCGCATAATTATCATTTTAATTATTTCATAATGTTATTACTTATCACTATTTTTATTTTGATAAAAATAGATATAAATCATTCCATGTAGTCATTAACATATAAGGGCAACGAATCAACCAAACAATCAGCGCATAATCATGTTCAAGGTATCATGTTATATGAACAGTTCAATTCCCTTCCCACATTTATTTACACTACATGTGAATAAATGTTTTTCTTTTCCCCTACATATCCTATTTACATGAAAATGTAAATGAAAGTTTCATCTAAAATAATTCTTTTTATTACATAAGAAAATGTAAATATCTATTTCATATTTTATTTACATTCTTTCTCTCATTTTATTGGAAATGTAGTATTTCCTTCTTATATTCTTTACACTATAGAAAAATGTGAATTTTCTTTTTCATTCTTTACACTATGTTCTCTTTTATTACATTATAAAGAATGTAATTCTTCTAACTTCTTTTGTTACATAAAAGTAATATTTCTTCTTTTGATTACATTAAGAAAAATGTAATTGACATTATACTGTAAAATCCTATCTTTCAATTGCATTGTAAAATTTCCTTCATTAATTACATTGTAAATGTAGTTAACATTACAGTGAAAAATTCTAACTTTTTAAATTACATTAAAGAAATGCAAATTTGATTACATCATCCAATTCTTCTTCTTAATTACGTTAAAATTCTAATTTTCAATATAATGTAAAATCTCTCTCTTTTAAATTACATTAAAAATGTAATTTTTATTGCAAATTCTCATCCTTAATAAAAATGTGATTTATTTTACATATACATAAACATGACATTAAAAAATATGTTTTTGATTCATATGCATTACCTTGACATTAAAATATGGTTTGATTTCATATGCATTAACTTGACCTTAAAATATGTATATTTGTCATGTTACATGAAATAATCTAACCTTTATTTCAACTAACATGTCAATTTTATATTACATGAAACAATCTAACTTTTGTGTTAATATTTTCTTTACAAACAAAATGATAATTTTGTGTGTTAATCTACTTATATAAAAATGTGAATTTCTATCTTTATTCTTTTAAATGAAATCTAATTCATTAAAAACGTGAATTTCATGCTTAACAGATGACAGTGTAAAAATGTAAATTTCATGTTTAATACATGACGGTGAAAAATGTTCATTACATATATTAAATGACCATGAAAAAAAAAAATGTTCATTTCACTTATTTCAAAGTAACAACCAAGATGATCTTATTTCCTTTATTTTAAGGAAAATGACAATAAACATGTTCTTTTTATATATCTAACAAAATGAATGAAAACATTATATTTTTCTTTTTGACAAAAATAATGTCCTTCCTTTTTAAACAAAAATAATGTAAGTGCTATCCTTTTTTCGACCTAAACGCCTATCATTGGCGGATGATCTTGGAATGTGAATACGGCTCAAGCCAACATTCACTCACCCCTTTAAGCCAACTCCAGCAAGGACTTTTATTTTAACAAAAGAATGGGAATAATCTTTTTTTTTTTTAACAAAAGAATGATAATAAGGTCTTACATTCATTTCAACAAAATAAGGTGAAAATTTGTATCTTCTCAATTCAACAAAAATGACGGTGAAATTCCATTTTTTGATGAAATTCCAATTACATAAAAATGAAATTTTCTTCTTTAAATACCATATACATGAAAATATAATCTTATCCTTTTCTAATCTCATTTATATTATAAAATGTAATTTTTTTCTTTTTAATCTCATTTACATTATAAAATGTAACTTTTCTTGTTCTTGTTTACATTAAGAAAATGTAAACTTTTCTTATTCTCTATTTATTTACACTACATGTAAATAAATGTAATTTTATATTTTCCTACATAAGAAAGTGTACATAAATGTCCTCACTAAGTTATTCTTCATATTTACATAAGAAAGTGTAAATAAAGGTCGTCGACATAAATACGTTCATTTTATTTATATAAGAAATGTAAATAAAGTTTCATCGCTAAATTATTCATTTTATTTACACATGGAATGAAAATAAAGTTTCATCGCTAAATTATTCATTTTATTTACACATGGAATGAAAATAAAGTTTCATCGCTAAATTATTCATTTTATTTACACATGGAATGTAAATAAATTTTCATCAAGTTTTGTTCTTTTCCATTCCATATCTTATTTACTTAATAAATGTAAATAAATGCAACCTCATATTTTGTTCTTTTTATTTTAAATAATCATTTCTAGTAAAGCATCATTTTACCAAAAATGACACTTTAATCTAACCTAACATTTATAATAAAAATGATATTTTAATATTCTAACTAAAAATACATCTTTATATTCTAATATTTCATTACTAACACAAGTGATATTTTTATCCTAATGTAACTTGATTCTAACACAAGTGATACGCTAATTAACATTACATGATTCTAACATGAGTGACATGTAAATTTTCATAACATGAATTCTAACATAGGTGACATGTTAATTTTCATAACATGAATCTAACGTAAGTGACATGTAAATTTTCATAACATGAATTCTAACATAAAAACGTGATTAACATTACGATGAAAATTTCTATCTTTTATCATAACTTTTATTCAAAACAGTACTACATAAAGATATAACCTTTAATGTAAAATCTTTATATTTAAACAAAAATATAAATAAAACAAATTCTTTAACGCCCATTCTTTTTATTGTAATGAATTTACAATAAAAATACTAAATTTCATTTCCGCTCTTTTATTTACAGACGAAATGTAAATAAAAGTGATTTTACAAATTTGCCTTTTTATTTACACAAAAAATGTATAAAACAAGTTTGTCTTTTTATTTACACATGTAGTGTAAATAAATGTGGTTTTCTAATTTTATCTATATCTACAAATAAAATGTTTAACCATTTGTCTTTTTTTTTATTTACACATAAAATGTAAATAAAAATGTATCTAACCTTTATGTTTTTTTATTCGCAAATAAAATGCAAATAAAGATGTGTTTTTCTAATCTTGTCTTTTTTATTTATTTATACATGAAGTGTAAATCAGAATATATAAAACGATTTTAACGTCCCTAAATAAACACACTCTATATAATATTCTAATTGGATTAAAATTTTCTGATCTAATCCGATTTACAGTCAAGTCACTATTTTTAATTGGATTAAAATTCTAGTTTAATCTAATTTACAGAACACGATGATTTTTATCGGATTCATATAGATCTAGATCGTACGATAACAGATCTGAACAATACAATGCAATAATATACATCAGAACACAAGCAAAATTCATCACAGCACAGATCTGAATAAATAACATACATATAATTATTTAACAACGATAGAACAATTAATTAAATTAATTAAATTGTAAAAATCAGAGATTCTCACATCGATTTGGCTGAAAATTCAAAGTGCTTGTTTTCAGATCCGGTCAGTGCCATCGCGAAGATCTCGGAAAGACGAATCCAAAGCAACAAATGGTTCGCAAAACGGACCTCGTATGGAAAAGATATCGCGATTCAAACATTTGGATAAATTAATACGTTATTAAATAAGATAATTAGTTTAATTAACCTCTCCTCCTAACCTTTCTTCCACCGTTACATTCAGGCCATCGTTGAACCCATTATCATCTTCTAGGGTTGAAAATTGTCGCTGCCTCGATGCCTGCGCCGCCGATCAGGAACCGCCACGAGCTCCGCCCTCTCGCCCTCCTCCAGCGTCGGCCATGGGGCCCAGCTCGCCCCCCCAAGGACCCGCCAACCACCAATAAACGCAGCCACTTCAGGCTGAGAATTCGCGAAATCCATGAACTAAAACCCGATCTTAACCGTATGGATCTGTGGATCTCTCCAAGAGCTTCGATTTGGTATATAATATGTTGAATTTCATTGAGCGGATCAAAAGTTATTGAGTCGGGAAGTTTTGAATGTTCGTGGCCATCGAATGAAAATGGCGGCTGCCATTGTTTTTTTAGGGTTAAGAGGAATAAAATAATAATATAATTTCTCGAAAAACGTGTTTTAAAGGTGGATTTTCGGACTGTCTCCAAATTGTGCCTGCTTACTGTCGTTCTTAAGGTTTTGACGCCTTCTGAACGCAATGGGACAGGTCTCGTGGTCCAATTCCAAAATCTATAAAAAAAAATATTTAAATTCACATTAAAAATTAGTTAATTAATTAAATATTTACCGTACATTTAAATACGCCGGGGCCACAAACTAACTTTAAAGATTCTCGAAAAATATATTTAACTATGTTTTGATGATGCGGACCTAGGAAAATTAATTTTGTTCAATTCTGAGCCTATCTGAAAAATGCTTTTTTTCAAGTCGATTAAAATTGAACGAAATTGACAAAACAGAAATCTTTTCGCCACAGTCACAAATTAATTCGAAAAATTATGAAAAATTAAACTTCGTAATAATTTGACATTCCGAATCCAACAAAAGTGGTTTCGTCGAAAACGGAGGTCGTTTGAAAAATGGCTATTTTCAAGGCGTATATATTTAATATTAAAAATACATTTTTAAACAGATAATTTCTGAAACTCGAAATATATAAGTGTTTATACTTTTTAAATGCAGAAACATCATTCTGAACTCAATGGAATTGGTTTCGAGTCCAAATTTCTTCGTATGCAAAAAGTAGCATTTTTGACCTTTATATATTTCATAGCGACCTTACTAAATTTTAATTTGGGCATAACTTTTGATTCTCGCTATGAAATTTTTATTTTTCAGATTCGTTAGAAATATATTTAAAATAGATTTTAATATTTTTGGTTTCACTAAAATTCGTTAAATTCTGCATCCTGTACGGTCAGTCAAAGTTCAAGTTTGACTTTTCTAACTACCGTGCTATTTCTAACACTTTTTATAATTAAAATTAAATTATTCATTCTAACTCCGATTTAAATCAATTTTTAATCATATTATTTTAAATAAATTATTTTAAATGTCAAAACCTCATTAAAATTACTTAAAATAAATTTTTAAATTTTCCCTAAAATTCAGGGTTGTTACACAATACCAAAGTTCATCACGACCATCTATGAGCTTGGTGTGATCAACCATATTTAGAATATCTTAACATGAAAAACACCGGAAATTCCTATTGTAACAGCTAAGTCTATTACTTTTGCCATTACATTCGGAATTTCCTAGTTTACTATTTACCAAGGATTTTTAACTTAGTTTATCATACTCAATCCTCTTAGAGAATCTGCTAATAACCGAATTTGGAAGACCCGGCTTAAGGTTGGACGCCCCAGAAGAGGTCTTTTAAATCCGTCAGTAACTGGATTATGAGGACCCATCGTCTGATCGGATGCCCCCGAAGAGGTCTTTTAAATTTGTCAGTAACTGGATTTGGAGGACCCAACATCTGATCGGATGCCCCCGAAGAGGTCTTTTAAATCCATCAGTAACTGGATTTGGAGGACCCAACTTATGATTGGATGCCCCCAAAGAGGTTTTTTGAATCCGGCAGTAACAGGATTTAGAGGACCCTGCATCTGATCGAATGCCCCCGAATAGGACTTTTGAATTCGGCGGTAACTGGATTTGGAGGGCCCAACATCTGATTGAATGCCCCTGAAGAGGCCTTTTGAATCCGTCAGTAACTAGATTTGGAGGACCCATCATCTGATCGGATGCCCCTGAAGAGGTCTTTTGAATCCGTCAGTAACTGGATTTGAAGGACCCAACATCTGATCAGATGCCCTCGAAGAGGTCTTTTGAATCCGGTAGTAACTAGATTTGGAGGACCCAACATCTGATCCGACATTGTATCATCCCACGGGGCAAACGCTGACTCTTTCAGTGGATGCTTGATTTAACAAGTGGTCTCAGTTATAGGATCAAGGTTTTGGACCTCTCCTTTCGGGGGGTGCCCCTTCGGTGTAATGTACGGCTTTGCATCGTTTCACGAAGCGGATGCCAGTTCATTTATCGGATTTTAGCACGATTTGTTAGAACTAGGATCCTGGACCTTGTAATTAAGAAGGTGCCCCTATGGTGAAACTTACAACTTTGTTTGTGGTCTGAACGCCGCATCATTTGACTGTTCAGCTCTTGGTATCCCTTATTTGCAATATTGTGCTCCACACCTTTGTATTTGTTGTGAATGATGTTTTGAGCATTGAGTAATGAGTGCTTGAGCTATCCCAACCAGGATGTGTTGTAACGGTCACCAGGGTTTACTAGGTTATGGATGCATCAACGCTCTTTTAGGGGACTTGCAATCAAAATCGAATTTTAGCAACTTGTAAACAAGAATTTGCAAATATACGATTTAGGCAAGTAAGGAAATTTCTTTCATCAATATGTACAAAGTTTGTGATAACATTTGCATGGTATTTACAATGCCCAGCATTTACAGCTTTTCAAGATATGTGAAAGAAGTATTAAGCAAAGTATCGACGGAGATGTATGTTATTCCAGGATCTGGGAAGTGGGATCCCGTCCGTCACTTTCATCTCGAAGGTGTTATCTAATAATTTTTAGTTTATCATATACGGTCCTTCCCAGTTGGGCCCGAATACTCCATTTCTTGTCATAATTTTCTTTTGAACAAGGTCCCCAATTTTGAAGGTTCTCCATTTGACTTTAGCATTAAAATGTCTGGCTATCCTTCTTTGTTGAGCAGCAATTCTGAGTTCAGCTTCTTTCCTTTTTTCTTCAAGAAAATCGGGTGCTTCAAGTTGCAACTTCTCGTTCTCTTCTTGGTTAAAGTGGATTCTACGGTGAGTGGGAACTTCCAGCTTTACCAGGATCATAGCCTCAGATCCAAACGCAAGTGAGAACGGAGTGTGCCCAATCGGAGTTTTATGAGTTGTCCGATATGCGCGTAGTGCAAGGGGAAGCTCATATACCCAACTACCTTTAGCTTTTTCGAGACGCTTCTTTATGGTTGACTTTAAGATTTTATTAATTGCTACAACTTGCCCGTTGGCCTGCGGATGAGCAACGACTGCAAAACTCTTCTTAATCTTGTACTTAGCACTAAAATTTAAGAATTCATTGCTTTCGAATTGAGTTCCATTATCAGTGATTATTTTCTGCGATACCCCGAACCTGCAGATGATGTTCTTCAAGACAAAGTTGATCACTTTTTTCGATGTAATAGTAGCTAGTGGCTCAGCTTCAACCCATCTAGTGAAATAGTCAACGGCTACTATTGCATACTTCATACTTGATTTAGCGGTAGGCAGTGCTTCGATTAAATCTATACACCAGACGGCAAATGGCCATGGGTTGACCTTTTGAGTCAGTTCTGTGGGAGGTGCTCTTGGATTCTTTGCAAATCTCTGGCATCTATCACACTTTTTAGCATAGGTCATTGCATCCAGGTTCACATCGGGCCAGAAGTAGTCGTATCGTAGAATTCTTGGCTAGTGTGACCACCTGTGTGACCTCCGCATTCCCATTCATGTAATTCTGCCAGGATTTCTCTGGATTCCTCTTTGGTTACACATCTCAGCAGAGGTGTAGAGAAGCCTCGCCTATATAATCTTCCATCTTGGATAAGGTGCAATGGAGCTTTGCGCAAGATTTTCCTCTGCTTTTTTGGTTTGTCTAGAAGTGTTCCATTAAGAATATATTCCTTGATTGGGGTCATCCAGGATACAGATTCTTCAATAATCTCCATAATCCAATCGACGTCCGCTTCTTCAATGGAGGGAGTTGAAAGGACTTCGACAGGAATCAAACCCAACAACTGTGCATCTAAGGAACTGGCATATGTAGCGAGAATATCTGCCTTTGAATTTTCATCTCTAGGAATATAAGATATTGTGTAATAGTCGAGATCGTTGAGAAGTTCCAAGGTTTTAGTTATATAAGCGGGAAGGTTCCCGACTTTGGTCTGGAATTCTTTACGGACCTGACATACTACCAGTTGTGAGTCACTGAGAATTTGCAAGGTTTTCAAATTCAATTCTTTTGCTAATTTTAGTCCTATTATCAACGCTTCATACTCGACCTCATTATTGGTTGATGGGAATTCCAACCTTAGAGCATAGCATAAGGAGTGGCCGTCAAGAGTTTCCAGGACTATTCTTGCCTCTGAGCAGTAATCATTCCTAAATCGATCAATCAATAGCATCCAACTAGTCATTGCCTCTGATGGTTCTTCTGTTTCTTCACCCCTATCCATGAATTCAGCAATAAAACACATGAAAACCTGCCCGTTAATAGCTCTTCGAGGATGATAAGTGATGTCATATTGGCGGAGCTCTATGTTCCATTTCAATAATCTCCCCGAAGTTTCTGGGCGAAAGAGAACTTTCCTTAGTGGTTGGTCTATGAGAACTTTTGTAGGTTGGGCTTGGAAATATGGCCTTACCTTCTTTGAGGCAATAAGTAGGCAGTATGCAAGCTTCTATAACTTGGAATAGTTTAGTTCTGCCCCAACAAGCCTTTTGCTAATGTAGTAAACTGACCATTGAACCTTTGCATCCTCCTAGACAAGAACAGTGCTTATTGCATGAGATGAGATAGCCAGGTATAGGAACAATTCTTCCCCATCTTTAGGTTTTGATAACATCGGTAGTGATTCCATGTGCTTGATTAACTTTTTCGAAGGCCGCTTGGCATTCAGGAATCCATTGGAAATCTTTCCTTTCCTTCTTCAGAGCATCAAAGAGAGGAATTCACCGATCTATGACCCTTGAGATAAATCGATTTAGTGCGGCAACCTTCCCACTTAGACTTTGAAGTTCTCTCTTTGTCCTGGGAGCTCGCATTTCTTGTAAGGCTGTGACTTGAGAAGGATTTACTTCAATGCCCCTGTTGTTGACTATGAATCCAAGAATTTTCCCAATGCAACCCCGAACGAGCATTTAAGAGGATTTAGCTTCAGCCCATACTTCCGGAGGATGTGGAACATCTCTGCCAAGTTTTCTAAGTGATCGTCAGTTTTCTTCGATTTAACTAACATATCGTCTACATAGACTTCCATTGTTTTTCCAATTTGTGATTTGAAAATGGAATTTATGAGGCGCTGGTATGTTACTCCTGTGTTTTTCAGTCTGAACGGCATGACCCTGTAACAATACAAGCCCCTATCTGTTATGAAACTTGCATTTTCTTCATCTGGCTTATGCATCATTATCTGATTGTGTCCGGAGTAGGCGCCCATGAAGGATAAGAGTTCATGCCCCGCTGTCGCATCTCCAAGTTGATCGATTCTGGGCAATGGGAAGCTATCCTTGGGACATGCCTTATTAAGATCTGAATAATCTATGCACACCCTCCACTTGTCATTGGACTTTCTTACAAGGACTAGATTAGAGACTCAAGTAGGATATGTGGATTCTCGTATAAAGTTATTTTCGAGCAACCTATCCACCTCTTCTTTCAACGCTACAGATCTTTCGGGTCCTTGAATTCGTCTTTTTTGTTTTATTAAAGTTATACTTGGGTTAATATTCAACTTGTGCACTACTACATCAGGTGAAATTCCACATATATTAGAATGATTCCAAGCAAAAACATTTAAATTTGCTTTTAAAAACATAGTTAAATCTTTTTACAACTTTAGGCCTAGTTGAGAGCCAATTTTCAATACTTTGTCAGGATCTTTGTCATGCACTGAAATTAGTATTGTGGCTTCAGCTGGTGCTGCTCTACTCTCCCTTTACTGGCTTTCCTTGGGTCCATTTCCTCTTGAGCTTTGTTGTGCTTGCCAGCGCAGGGGTCCCGCACTAGCTGCTATAAGGGGGAATTGTGGATGCGGGGTGGAGTCCCCACATCCTTCTTTGTCTCCTTCTTCTTAGCTTCATACAGCTCTGCCATGTGACACTCCCTTGCCGCCTTCTGATCACCTTTAATCATGCTGACTCCATTCTCTGTCGGAAACTTCATGGTCATGCACCATGGAGCCATTACTATCCTGAATGCAGCTAGGGCTGGTCTCCCGAGAAAGGCGTTATAAGATAAAATTTCATCGACTATAATGAAAGTTTGTTTCATGGCAACCTTCTTCTCTTCTTCCCCGAGCTCTACAAGCAAATCGATGACACCAGTTGGCTGAGTGGGTTGCCCTGTGAACCCATGGATCTTATTTTGGCAAGCCCTCACATCATCCATAGAAAAATTCATCTTGTTGACGAAAAGAACATTAACAGATGCCCCGCTATCCGCCAAGACTCTCTTTACCAAAGCTGGACCCAAGCCGATGGTAATAACCATCGGATCGACTATCGGTGTCAGCAATCCATCCGAATCCCTGTCTATGAACACAACGTCGTCCCATGCGGTTTTTGGCATTTTTGCGGGACATGTATTGTTCATGATCACGAGTTCTTCTTCTTTCGGATGGTTCTTCATTTCATTAGTATACTTCACGATGTCTCCCCAGCTTCTTTCGGCTGGGTGGAGTTCTCCTGAAATCGTATCGACGATAGGTCTTAAAATAACAACAAATGGAGCATTCTGCACCGGATCAGGCTTCCCTGCAGATGTTCCTTTCACTTGAGTGGCTTGAGTATTCTGCGGATTCTTTGTATATTGCTGGAGTCTATTCTTCCTTTTTAACTCCTCAATCAGGCTCTTCAGATGCCTGCACTCGTTTGTATTATGGCCCGGTTGGTTATGAAACCGACAGAACGTTCCCGATTTTATTGAATCATCAATGACCTTTATTTGCTTTGGCGTTGGATATTCCTCAACATCTTTAGTTTCCATAAAAATATTTTCTACAGTGTCATTCAAAGGAGTCAACTCAGAATTCTTAAAGAAGCGGAATATCTTGCTAGCCCGATTATCCTTTCCCTCTTTTCCACTTTTCTGACCTTCGGAATTCTTTTGGCCCCCCTACGCATTAATATCTTTCCTTTCAGCCTGTGTGTTACTTTCGGGAATATATAGGGCAAAGGATGGATCTTCGTCGATGCTCATGTGTTCCTTATCTTTATCGAATAGCTTCTCGAGCATACTCGGCTTCTTCTTTTTGATCCCTCGCCCAAATTTAGACTTTTTGCATATGGCTCCCTTCAAAGCTGTTAGTACCAGGCAAGGCTCATGATTTCCAACCTCGACTGCAACAGCATTAAATTGGGTGAGAAAAGCCTTGATGGATTCTCCTGGCCTTTGCTCCAACTCGTTTAGTTCCATGACATCTCGGAATTTAATTGCATGGAGCCTGAAATTCTCTCTAAACAGCTTGGCCAAAGTTGCAAAATCATCCACGAATTTTGGAGGTAACTTCGTTAACCAAAGAGAAGCCACCCCTTCTAAATAAGTTGGGAAATATAGGCACTTAAGCTCATCTATAGCTCGTGCTCCATCCATATGTTGGTCATACTTGAATAAAAACACGTTGGGATCGCTAGTCCCATTATAGGCTTGTACCACTAGAGGTTTGAACTTGTTCGGATATGGAGCCATCTTGATCCCCCTGTGAGTGGGGTCTTAGTCGGAGCAAATCCCCAATCTTTCTCATCATCTTCTTTTTTTAAACTTTTCTCCATGATCTTGCGCACCATTTCTTATATGCGTTCCTCTTCATTATGCAGGTCCACGGGGCGGATGCCATCTTCCTTAATGGATGTCTGCCTAGACAAACGGTTACGGTTTAGATTTCGGGGTCCTAGGCCTCCCTCTTGGGGAGGCTCCCCATTGGCGGATCCATGCGCTTGTCGAGAGGTTGCTTTCTCAGAATGGCTGTGTGCAGGAGGTTTTGCATCTTCACGATGAGAGTTGTTAGGATTTGCGACCACCTGGACATAATCATTCCGATTAAGACTTAAAGAAGATGAACTCGCATTTTCTGTACGGGTAGTTTGAGCTGATTTAGCCCGGGTGGCGTTTAAGGTAACCTTTGTTGTGGCAGCCTGAACGACAAACATGGATTCGAGCTTCTTTTGCATAGCATTGGTTGAGATATCGATCTGACTCGTTAGTCCCGCAACAACCTCATTCAACTCCTTCCTTGTTACAGCCGCTCCAGCTTTAGAAGACTCACCAACGTCAAAATCGTTAGTGGGTGGTGTAGTATTGTCGGTGGGATTATCGAGCTCTTTGATGGTCTTACTAGTGACTTTCTTTGATCTAGCCATGGTTTGGACAAGGCCTTGAACCTAGAAGAAAGTTTGTTGATTAGATCAGACTTTAGATTTGGAAAATCTGTAGGAGGAATGAGCTCTAACCTTTATCTTCGCAAATTACTTAAAAGGAGAAAGTGCGAATGGGTCCCATGGTGGGAGACAAATGTTTAAACCGAAATTAGTTCAAACACCAAAGATGCCACGGAGGCACTTCACCAAATAGTTAGAAAGGAGAAAATGAGACCACGATCGTAAAAAGTAAGTAAAAGCACAAATATTTTTATAGTGGTTCAATCTAAAATAGATCTACGTCCACTTTGGTAAGGATTTTCATTACCACTTTGAGATTTACAAGGCTAGAATCATCATTAAGTACATTCATCTTTTCTTTTACACAAGGATTTCAACATGATCTTTGCAAATCAGTGAAGAAACAGTTGGATTTCTCTTAATGCAAGGAGAATGATGGAGGATCTTCAATCTCTAAGACACTTGATCAATGTTGATGGATTCCATGGTGGATTAGGCTTGACATCCTTGCTTGGAGATATTAGATGATGTTAGAATCACTTGAAACAGCGGAGAAGCAATTTGGCATCCCTTCGGGGTCAAGGAAACCGTCCTTAAAAGTAGGGAAGTCATGGCCAATTTATAGGAGAAGTTGGAATGAAGTGGTGAGATGAGATTAGTATGTGCAGGTTGTGTATCGCTCACTCAGGTAATTATGAGAATGCCACTGCCATTTGTAGCCAGCTGTCACCTGCTGTAGTCAGCCTGTCACCAACTGTCTCGACCGAAGCCGTGCGCGATCGACCCTAGGACGAGCGATCGACCCTATGCCTTTGTCCACCATACGACGTGCTACGAGCCTTGAGTCTTGCTGAACCATGTGCGATCGACCATGTCACGGAGCGATCGACCACGATGGCGTATGGTCTTCATCATGCTTGTTCCCTACTTCTGTACGAGCCATGTAGTGAATGAGCCACTTCATTGTCCGACCTATACATTGTGCGAGCTATTCTTCTGCTTGACTCATAGGGTGAGAGCGACCCTTATTGTTCGAACACTAAGTGTGACCGGTTAGGTTTGCGTGTAATCTTGAGAGTAATGAGCGAGCCACATAATGTGAGAGTGGAAACTAACCTGAACGACTTGTGATTCAAATATGCGAATGACCCATGTTTATCTTAGTTTTGATCTATAAATATGTGCACACATTTTTAGTGGATAAACATCACGTATCAAGCATTTTTGGTTATCATAAGGGAAATCTCGCCAAAGTTTGTGTTTGCATTGTGTGTGTGTGGAGCAAGATCTTATGGTAGCTTCATTTTCTAAAAGCATTGCAAGTTTTATGCATTGGTATTCATACGGGGAATAACCATTCCGTGTTATACGTCATGGCCCTATAATTTACCTTACTTTAAAATGAAAATAACTGTCTTAGTTCTCGCACCAATCCCATGACTAACTCAGAGTTTATTGTTTTCAACCTAAACTTTGGGTACCCATATCTTTCCATATGGGAAGCTCGTAGTTTTGGTTTTGCAGATTTAGCCATGGAGAAGGATTTTGGATTATGGCTGGAGCTATACTCTGGATCATTTCATAGTCTTCCGCTGAGAGTTTTTATTTTCCACTGTGTATTTACAGTATACTCTGATATATTCTTGTACTCTAATGTAAAATTGTTATAAGGACAATGAGAAGTTCTTTTTGTTTGTTCCATTGTGTAAGTACACTTAACAATCCATCCTTGAGAATAATTTAAGTCGATTCAATTACCGAGTTGAACCAGACTTGAAGGCGGGATGTTATAGTTTTTCAAGAATTTCCATGGTGAATTAGCATAAAATCAAACAACAAAGTTATGTGAAATTTTATTGGATTCTCATAACTTCAAAGAATTCCAAGTAACAATGCTCAAATATGGTAAAAATACTATAGCTATGTCAAAAATTCTGAAAGCTGTTCATAACCAATACTTCAAATATATTGTAGTTTTTCATCAATTTAAGTTCAGAATTTGGAAATACTCAAAACATAAAATATGTAAAAAAATTGAATATCTTTTATCGAACATCAATAATTTTGCAATTTTAAGTTAGGAAACTGAAGATATGATAGAAATACTAAAGCTTTGTCAAAACAAACAGTCACTAAAATATAAAATTAAGGTTAGAGATCATACTTTCCATTAACGTTGTGAATTAATGAATCTGAAAATCAAAATTCTTGGCTAAGGAACATATATCAATTTGCCTCGATTCAGATATGGAAAAACATTGATTCTTTTGGAAAGTTGTTCCTCAGCCACCCTTTGGTACTTAAGTCTTTATGGGGTTGAGCGGTCTAACAAAAGTTGTAAAACCACTCTTAACTTTGTATATGACTTTCGGTACCCAAACTTGTTTAAATAACAATCCATTTGAATTTATCATTGTGCCCTTAGAAACCCAAATTTATTTAAATTTAGTCACATTTGATTATTTAGATTTTGGGAACCTCATTTGTTTAAGTGGATTGTTTTTAAACCAACATTTTTTTGATTGTGATTAAATTTTCCATAGTGCAAGCAATTTGAAGAATTTTTGAATTTTTGAGAGTTTTCTTTCTCGTTTAAATTTCTGAATCCAAGTCCTTTCTTGTTTTCAAATTTGAAACTATTTTTCGATAACGATTTCAAATAATTTTGACTATTTGAAAATTTCTTAAATTTCAGCTCAAGGTCATTAACTTTCGTTTTCAACAAGTTATTCTCGTTTATTAGCTACGAACATCAATTCATAGCAATTTCTCTTTTCTCGGCATCTTTTCATCTTAAGACCATATTTTCATTTTCAAGCACTTTTATTTTGGTCTTAATCTTGGTCAATCTCAAATTCAAAACGTTTAGCCTTTCAAAATCAAGATTTCAAGCAACTTGAGTTTTTCAATTTCTTCTTTCCAATTATTGTTTTTGCTCATTAGCTCATTCTCGTTATTCTTCAAAATGGAAAGTTCATTTTTTGTACCTCGACATTAGTTATGTATTCAATGAATTCTTCATTCAAAATGTTGCATTTCTCACATAAACGATTTTGAATATCTCTAATGTTTTCAAGCTTGGTTTCTAACCTATTATTTTTGTGAACTAATTTTAACGTATTAGATTTTAGTTTCTTAACTTTTAGCTCAACAGTTTTCTTGAGATCATGACGCATTAAGATTAAATCTTTGTGAGTGTATCTTTATACTTCATTGGAGTCTTCTTCACTTCTTTAAGAATCTGACTACGCCATAAGATATAAATTAGCTTCCTCTTTATCACTAATAGAAACTTCTTCTCCTTCCTCATCCTCCCAAGATGCTGCAAAGGCTTTCTTCTTTGTTGGCCTGTTTTGTGACTAGGCCACACAAAGTCCAGACATCACAATTTTGAATACAAGAAGGATAAGAATCAGAGCTAGTCGAGGATAGGACTCCTGGTCGAAGAGGAAACTTGTACTTCAAACTTTGTTGAGCGGGGGAGTCGGGTCAAAATGATCGGGTTGGACTTGACCTTCATATATGAATGAAGCAAAAGCCTGGCACCACCAGATCGGGTCGAATGGACACATCCGACCTGCCTAAGCACACGAATAAGACACTTTGGAAAATCGTTGTGGCTGAGTATGTACCTACCCGACCCGCTTACATACACAAAGCACGATATGAAATTGTCCATTTTCTCCTACTACACCAGTTCAAATTCCATGTGGCCACGAGTTTCTACTGCTTCATCCCTATAGAATCGGTCCACTACATAGCAACAATTTTGGAGATGATGCCACATATACATCCAACCCGAAAGCTTCCCACGCCTATAAATATGCGCATACATGATATCTTTTAGATCTTTTGGCACACTCTACACCCAAACTCCATAATCTCTGCTTCACTCTTGTTCAACCAACATTGTACTCAGCATTATTATATATAATTTCACAAATATTGAGAGAGAATTGATTATATTCGAGTGATTGAGTGATTATAATCCTTGTACTTTTAATCCTCTATGGAATCAAAGAACTTTAAAGTGGACGTAGGCTCGTTAATGTGGAACCACTATAAATCTCGTGTGTTAATTGCTCTTTCTTTGTTTTTAGCTTATATTTCTTCATTATTCTCTACTAAATCTTTTCGATTGGGTGTCAGTGCCATTTTTTGGTCTAATATTTTGGTGCTTTCACCGAGAATCTGAATTCTCAGCTTTTCAGATTGTTGTTCTACTGTTTGGATCACCAAGTCCGAAGAAATAATCCAAATTTTCATCATTTTTTGAAGTTATCGTCGATTTCAACAAATTTGAAGTCTACGGCTTCAAGGAAAGATAAGAATCAAGAAGATTTTCAAAGGAATGAAGAGCAACAGAGTTATGCTCAAGCCCTTGCCGTGGCAAATGCCAACGGCTCGTACTAGACCGGGTCGGGTCCAACCCGACCCAATGAGGTCAATCTGATCCGACCCAGTGGGACAGCCTCGAACCCAATAGATGTTGATGCCTCAATTAAGCCAGTGCAGGAACTTCAAAAATAGCTGCTACAACCAGTAATCAACCCCTCCATTTGCATCTGTTTCGCAGATTGATTTTGCCAGGCTAGAGGAAACTAATATGGCCTAAAAAGCTCGAAGACGTGATAGTGCCGCAATACGAGAAAATGTGGATGCAATAATCGGGAAATGAGATGTGCTCCACAGACAGAGGATTCCTTCCCATACCCATTGCCAAGTAGCAGATGATTCATCTTCCTCATATGAGAACGAAAGGCACCCACGTCAAAAGAGACCTCTTGAAAGACCTGAAAACCTTGAGCAAGTCCGATTCGATTCAATAGGCCCCCAAGAATATGCAGCACATCGTCTGGGTCCTAATGTACCTAGCCTGGCAATAACCTTGCTACTACCCATGCGCGGATCTCACGTTCTCTCTAGAGATGAAGGGATTATTCATCCGACTCAAGCTCAACTTCTTCATCCCACTCACCCTGTGACTGACTGTATCCCCAGATGGTAAAGAAGTTTAAACCGAACAACAAACCAAGCTGCTTTAACTGAGACAGGAACTGGAAGGTCTCGGAGAGCTAAAAGTGTTGAACCTGAGCATGCTTTGACGAATGCCGAAATAGAAGCAATGGTACGTCAAATAATGGTCGACAGTAGAGGGTACACTAATGAAGATTGGGGTATTGATCGCGCATACACCCTTCGCTGATGACATATTTGACGTCTAGCAGCCAAGGCGATTCAACCTTCCTACCATGAACCGTTATGCAGGAAGAACTAATCCAAGACCACATCTAATGAGATATTCCTGGTATATGAATGTCACGGCGGCCCCATATGCCATCAAGTGCAAAGCTTTTTCGATATACCTAGAGGACATTGCTATGATGTGGTTCACCTGGCTTCCACCACGATCAATTTCCAACTGTAAAGAGATTAGCAAGAGGTTCCTAAATCAGTTTTCGCTGCACGCCCAGAAATCCAAGAACGTCGTCGAGCTCTCAGCAGTTAAGAAAGCTCTTCAGGAAACTTTGAAATCATATTTAGACCAATTCAAATTGGCAGTTACTGAAGTGAGTAATCCCCATGAACAGACTATATTAATGGCGCTTATAGATGGAGTGGATAAAGATTTTGAATTGAAAAGTACCTAGTCGGAAAGTCACATATAACTAGGGAATTTTTCTATGAGAAATCTAATATTTGTTTGCAATAAGAAAAGGTGTACTTGAATTGAAGGAAAAGACCCAATGAAGCCGTAAGGGAGGACATCCAGAGCAATGTTGCTATTAAAAAAATCTGGTGATAGCACAGGGTAAGTTGAAGTTAACGTTAGCAACCAGAATGGAGGAAATGGCCGTCAAGGTAGAAATGACAACAAGAGAAGCAGGAATCGAAGAAATGATCCCAAGAAAAGACTTCGGTTCCAACCCTTTGAGAACTACATGCCGTTGAATGACACTTTGGAGAATATTTACCTAGATACCTTCAGTGTCATCCAATACAAAAATCCTCTGTCGAGACACTCAACAGAAAAGAAATGCGAGACTGGAAAGTTCTGTTTATTTCATGAAACTTATGCATTCCATGAATGAATGCTACCACTTGAGGGATGTAGTGGAAAAGTTCCTTCAAGAAGGAAAGCTGGATGAGTATAAACTTTCCCCGAGGGACAGGGGCCAAGGAGATTCAGCTCAAAACCACGGCCAGTCAGCTCTGGGGAGCTACTGCTCAGCAGAAAGGAAAGGGAATAATTATCAACACTATGGTCGGAGGACTACGTCAAGCAGGATACAGTGTCAGGACCATGGAATAGTACGTCAATGCTGCAAAGCATCCGGATGTGGAAGAATGTAGTGCCCTCGATGATACCACTCCCGCAAAGCAATAGAGAACAATGGAAGATGACATTGTTTTCCCTTATAGAGAAAGTGTGGGAGTAGAAACCCCAAGTATAGACCCGTTGGTAATATCTGCTCCCATCTATCCAGTAACTGTACAGAAATTCCTTGTTGATTGCAGGAGTTCTGTCAACATCTTATTCAAGAAAGCGTTCAATCAGATTAAGTTGGAAGCTAAAGATCTAAAGTCATGCACTAGATGGATACATGGATTTAATGGTTCAACAACAACACCGATAGTATTGGTAAATCTATCTATGGAACTCTTGGAAGGAGACTGTAAGAGAGTACAAATCCTCCCATTTGTTGTCATGAATATTGATTCTCCATATATCGCCTTATTAGGTTGATCGGCCCCAGCAGAATTCAGAGCTTACATCGCACCTTGGTGTCGAATGCTAAAATTCTCAACGTTCTGTGGTGACCAAGTTACTATAAGAGCCTGCTATTTAGCTGGATGGAAGATGCTACGTAATAGAGATGGTGTAGAACCCAAGAATGCTTCCCCTCCTGCAAAGGAGGCTTCGACATAGCAAGTAAAGGAAACATCGCAAAAGGAGTCGCCCGATTATCTTCCCGAGGACTTAGACCCCAGAGAGGATGAAGATTGGGGATGCAGAAAAGCGACACTAAATAAAGCAATTATAAATATTCCAATTGATGACGATGACTCGACAAAGGTCTTGAAAATAGGATCTCATTTGGATCCCCTCTGGATGAGGGAGTTGACAAACTTTCTATGGACGAATCTGGATGTATTCGCCTGGACACATGCTGACATCTATGGGATTTCACCATCAATTAATCGTCATTCACTGAACATAAACCCGAAGTATGCTCCCGTCAAGCAAAAAAGATGTATGCTATGCCCAGGGAGGTCAGCTGCCTTGAAGGAAGAAGTTGAGAGGCAACGGTTTTATATGAGATGCTACATATCTCGATTGGATATCAAATCCCATTTTTATCAAAAAGTCTAATAAAAAATGATGTACATGCATCGATTTTTCAGATCTGAACAAGACCTGCCCAAAAGATAGTTTCTTGTTACCGAGAATTGATCAGCTAGTGAATTCAACAAATTGACATGAGCTTCTTTGTTTCATGGACGCGTACTCGGCTTACAACTGGGTTCCTATGCATGTGCCTAATCAATAACATACCAGTTTTATCACAGACCTTGGATTATACTGTTACGTGGTGATGCCATTTGGACCGAAGAACGCCGGGGCAACGTACGAGCACTTAGTTAATCGTATGTTCTATAACTAGATTGGGAAGTCTATGGAGGTTTATGTGGATGATATGCTCGTAGAGTCCAAGCAATCGTCCGATCACACGACAGATTTGGCGGAGATGGTCAGTATTCCTCGACGATACGAAATGAAGCTAACTCTTTGAAATGCTCCTTCGGTGTTGCGTCAGGGAAGTATCGTGGGTTTGTAGTCAGCTCATGTGGAACAAAAATCAACCCCAAACAGATTGCAGAGATCAGGAACATTAGTGAGCCGAGGAGGATCAAAGATGTGCAGAGCTTAGCATGGAAGATGGAAACACTAAGTAAATTTATTTCCAGGTCTATAGAAAAATACATCCCTTTCTTCGATTTGATAAAACGAGGGAAGCACAGTTTCGAATGTACCCTGGATTGCGTTGAAGCCTTTCAAACCCTGCTGAATCATATAGAGAGACCCCGATATTATCTAAGCCAGTGGATCATGAAGATCTATTTATAAACTTAGCGGTACCATCGCATGCCATCAGTTTAGAACTTATCCGTGAGGATGACAGAGTTCAGAGACTAGTGTACTATGTGGGCAAGAAGTTTGCAGTAGTGGAGCGCAACTATCCAAAGATCGAAAAGCTCTCTTATAGCTTGTTGATCGCCTCAAGAAAGCTTCACCATTACTTTTTAAGGCTCATCAAATTGTGGTATAGACTGATCAGCCGCTACGACAGGTCCTGCAACAACATGAGGCATTTGGAAGATTGCTCAAATGGAACATTGAGCTAAGCCAGTTTGATCTTAATTTCCTTCCAAGGAATTCTATAGGAGGGAAAGCATTAGATAACTTCATTACTGAATTAACCATTCCCGAAGAGGATGTGTTAGATGAAGAAGATGGCCCGTTGGAACAGAAGATGGAATCGAGCACCTAGAAGCTATACATAGACGGTGCTAAGAGTGATCGATGGCCCAACGCCTGAGTCGTATTGATAACTCCTGAAGGAAGGTCAATATACTATGCCTTATGACTGAATTTTCCCGCTACTAACAACGATTCCGAGGACGAGGCCCTGATTGCCAGGATGATACTCGGTAATGAGTTGGGAGTAGCAGCGTTGGACATCTTTTGTGACTCTCAGATTATTGTTTGCCTGGTTTGGAAGGAATTCCAAACAAAAGGACCACGACTTGCAGCTTACCTAGAAAGGGTCAAAGAGCTATTGGTTGGCCTACAACATTACACCATATCTCATATTTCGCGAACAGAAAATCAAAAGGCAGACAAGCTGGCCAAGTTAGCAAGCTGCGAGAATCAGAAGAGATGGAAATGGTCCCAATCAAGACACTAGAAACCCTGAGCATTAATCAGATGGAAATTGATTTAATGTTGGAGATGAAAACCGAAAGAGAGAGTCATGGATGATCCTCATAAATAACTTCCTGCAACATGGAATGCTTCCGGCAAGGGAAAGTGAAAGGCGTACCATCGTTCGTAAAGCTTTGAGATACGTCATGCAGGGTGAAATTCGGTATCGATGGAGATTTTCAATCCCCTTATTCCGGTGTATAGCACATGATGACGTCAAACGTGTATTGAGGGAAGTACATGAGGGCGATTGTGGAGATCACACCAGAGGACAAATATTGGCACAGAAGATATTACGGTATGGCTACTTCTAGCCTACCTTAAGTCAGGATGTAGCTGGTTACTCACGACGTTGCGAAAAATGCCAGAAATTTGCAGAAATTCTCAGATCACCTCCCAACCAACTCACCTCGATGGTGAGTCCATGGTCGTTTTCCATATGGGGAATTGACATTATTGGAAGCCTTCCAATCGCCAAAGGCGGGGCAAAGTATGCAATCATGGCTTTGGACTAATTTACAATGTGGGTAGAAGCTGAACCGTTGACCAAAATCACAACAAAGTGAGCGATTAATTTCATTTTTAGAAATATCATTTGTCGATTTGGGATCCCCAAAGTCATTATAACTGACAATGGAACTCAGTTTGATAGCATAAAGTATAACGATTTCTGCCAAAGATATCACATCGATAAAAGATATACCACTGTAACACATCCACAGTCAAAAAGACAAGTAGAAGCAATAAACAAAATTATCAAGTCCATTCTGAAAAGCGATTGGAATAGGCAAAAGCCATGTGGGTCGATGATTTTCCCTTAGCACTATAGGCCTACAGAACGACCTACAATTCAGCAACTGTCCACACTCCCTTCTCGTTATCATTTGGATCAGAATTCGTCATCCCACTTGAGTTAGAAGTCCCCTCTTACATAACAACGTACTACGATCCATTGACAAACAAGTCTCTTCTCCTTTGAGTCTTTGGACATGATTGAAAAGAAGAGAGATGAAGCTGACTTGGGTGGGTCAAGGCACAGACATCAGGTTGCCCGATACTACAACAAGGAGATCCGACCTGGTGGGACCCACGTCCGTTAATGTCACTCTATATAGAATGCATTAAGTTTCGTGAAGCATTATAGGTAAAAAGAACATAATATCACAAGACAGACATGTAAAATAGTAGCGGAATTAAAAACTTTATTTAAATCAAAACATCATGGTTCGAAATACTAAGTTTACATCATAAGTTTGAAGTAACCAATTACATAAATAATCGGTCTTGCCAAAAAAATCAAGCATAAAACCATATTTCCCATGCGAAGCCACAAGAGAGTTAACAAGAAGTTAAAGTTGTACATCAATTTCCAAATCCAAGCTAAGCTGCAAGAATCCAAACCAATTCTAAGCACTCCCACACTGAGAACCTGGGGGGAGGAGGAACGACAAAGAGATAAGAGGAAAAAAAAAAGGGTCAGACATAAAGTCTGGCGAGTCCAGTTACTTTTAAATATAATAAATAAAAGTATCATGGCAGGTATATAAAAACTGGAGGAACAAGATAACAATAACAATGACAAGTGTGAACTGAGCAAGATAAGTTGAACAGAATATATTGCGCTTCTTAAATGCGTTTCTCTGCACCGCACCAATACTAGTATATCAGGAATAGAATGATCCATACCGATACTGTTCCATTACATATTCTGAATTATTAGGTTTCTTGGGTTAACAACACTCAAGGTTTATACACGTATCGTAGCCATTCACTTTCCAATGGATTTACCTAATACAATATGTATGTAGCTACCTCTCAATATCGAGATACACCCTATGGTACCCCACTCGCACGGTCTCCACCGTAATGCCACAGAAGTGAACGTAGTCCCTCATCCTACATCGTAGTGACGTGTGGATCTCCACATAACAATGTTACGTTCCGCATATATCTATCGTTACTATGCTACGTAAGCGTATGGACTGCCACCATCGACCGAATCAGATTCCATTCCGGAGTAATGCCCTCAAGTCTACGATACGTCACCCAGAGTAGTCACACATGTATCAAGACTGTCCCGCGTATGTACTATAATTGTAGCTCGATGCCTCAATCGCACGTCCTCTAATGTGCACCGAGTTCCGTGGCAAGGCGATACAAGAAACACGGAACTCGGTCGGGAGCTTTTCCATACCTGTACAGGCCCGCCTTTAAGAGCCTCTAAATACAAATATTCCGAGGGTCTGTTTTCCATGGTGGCTATGGCCCCACCTCGGCCCCTCCCTCAACTAGTAAAGACTACAAGAGCTAAGCGACTGCCCCTAATAACAACCAATCTAAACATCCATGTGGCATCTCCCCTCAACCCCTTACCTCGATAGTGAAATGGTATCGTGGGTTTAGCTCTAGTCTTTTTGCATCCCACTGGCTGCCGATGACGGGTATCCGATGATTTAATAACCTTATTGGTCTTGACCCTCTGCTTCCCCGTTGAGGCGACCGCAGAACCACCCTAGTGTCACCTCGTCACAGCATTCTGACTGCATAGCTAATTTTGCAGTCAAGGCCCACCCACCTAGTAGTTACACTGATATACACGTAAATGTGTATATTTTATCCGCTTATTTATCTTATTTTCCCTTTAAAATAATTGATACTTTGTATTTATAGCTGTATTTTCAGATTGTTGACAAGAAGCATGGTTTAGAGCATTTGATGGATAAAGCATGAAGAATTTGCTTAAAAAGAGTGAAGTTTAAAATTGCTAAAGCTTGAAGAGTCTGAAGCTTGAAGAACGGTTGCAATTATATTTCAGTTATGAAGATTTGGCTCAATAAAGACTCAAACTGCATTCACATTAGCTCATTAGGAAGGCCTCTTACTCATGTTGCGTTCACACTAGCCTATTTGCTAAACCACTCACTCTAAAGCTGCGTTCACACTGGCTTATGTGTTATTTGGGTTATTTCTTTAGTCCCACATTATGTAATTAGCTAGCTAGCCTTTGTCATATCAGCTATAAATACCTTGTATCTCATTCATTGTAAAACACATTGGGTTTTATTCTGTAATTCTCTTCTTGGAATAAAATCATTCTTCTTCCTCTTTTCTATTTAGTTTTAGTTTTATTTATGTTCTTGTTTTTTAATTTCTGTTTCTCTTCTTCTTTAGCTATGTCTAGCTAATCCCCTTTGATTAGGGGGTGATGACGCTGATAGCATGATTCAATATGAATCACATAGCCAAAGGATGAGGAATTCATGTATATAGATCTAGAGCTGAACCAAGGGTTAGATCTGAACCTTAATATCCTGTGTCGTTTAAGAGCTATGCTCCTTCACAGGGTATATTCGTGTTCGGTCTAACGTTTATCAGATCTAGATCTAATTTTAGGGTTTTTAGAAATTAATTAGTAAATCTGTCCTGATAGTCTATGGTTGTAGAGCTAAGCTCCTGCATAGGCTATGCTTGTCGTTATTTACATAATTGTTTCTAAAAACCTATTATCGTTGATTCATGTTTGTGACAGAAACGTGTATTAGATCTGGTTAATCTTTTGGCTATTGATGATTATGAATCTGATCTATGTCATTATCCCCTAATTGCTTTCACTTATTGTTAAAACTCTCTTTTATTTAATTTCTGTTATTTTCTTTGTTTTCCACCAATCAAAAGTTAGGGATAACTTGATTGGATTTATTAATAAAATAATTTGGTCCCAGAGTTCGACACCCTCTACGACAATCCTTGTTGTTTAGGAAAGACGAACGAATTTTACAGTTGTTTACAATTGTCTAATTTGTTCGCAAACAAATTTTGGCGCCGTTGCCGGGGACCAAAATAATTTTTATTAATAATCCTTCGGGTTATATTTTATTTTTGTTATTTTTATTTTCTCTTTTGTTTTCTTCATAAAAAGAAAAAAAACACAAAAAAAAAATTTTTAAATATTTTTATTTTATTTTGTTTTCTTTTGTTTTCTAGCATCTATAGCAGAAAATTTCTTCTTGATCGATTTGGTATTAAATCATTGATATTGAAATCTCCAAGATAAGAAAAAAAAAAAACTTGCCAAATTTTATTGATTTATTTCCTTTTCTTTCTTTTATTTCTTTTCCTTTTTTTTTTCTTCCTCTACAATTCTATAAAAAAAAACAAGTATACAAGTTTCCTTTTTTCTGATTTCTTTTCTTCTTTCTCTGCCGTAACATCTCCAAACAATTCATGGCATAATCCCATAAAACCATCTACGTCCGGTTCACATCAGCCCTCCTACCGAAAACTCCATCAACCATCGTCCTCCCTACTGCAATCTAAACAGACCACAACAGCAAACCTGAGCCTCAATCATTCACTACTTTGATTTCCGCAATTTGTAAAACCTCATTTTTGCAGCAATAAATAAATTCAGCAGCAATTCGACTTCACCCTGAACTGTTAACACCTCATACAAACCAACATCAACATTTCATCTCCTCTATACCATCAACGATTAGCACCATCATCCTAACACCAGAGCCTAACTCTGCGAGCAAAACCATCTACTCCTCCTTCAACACCACGCAACCATTCCCCGTTTGGCAAACCTCTCCAAAATCACATCACTTCCATCACGTCTCAGAACTATCAACCACAAACAGCAACGACATCTGCACTTACCATTTCCGTCCATCCTTCAGACCACATACATCCTTCCGAGATCAAACAAATTCACCAAACTCAACTTTGTCACTTCATCAACCCTCCGCTCAGACCCATCATCCTCACGGCAAAAGCCTCAAACCAACCTTCAATTTCGCACTTCGTCAACTTTAAGCTTCCACCAAAAACTCCACGCAATCACAGACCGAAATCGCTCCTTTCCATCAGGTCAATAGCCACCATACTTCACGTCCGCAACACCACAAAACCACAATTCTCCTCTGCCTACCATTCACTAATTTCTGTACAAATCTTCAAAGCTCATAACCATCATGAGTTCTTGACCGAAACCCCATACTCCTTTCCATAACACAAACCATACCACACCTTACCACAATTTTTCTACACTGACAAACCGCAATTTCTTTTTCAAACTGCTAATCACCATTCCTTCTTCAATCTGCCCAGCGCAGATTCACTACAAACAAATTCTACAGTGCCACATTCTCACCAACATCCATCCCCAAGCTAACCACTCTTGAACTTGGAAATAAACCATACACTGCAATCCCCACTGTCAGGCACCTATCCTCAACAAACTCCACAAAACCTTCTTCACAGACAAGCCGTATACAATTTCCAAACCCCCAAATTCCAAGTCATCTTCTAATTGCCATACACGTTTTCAAAACAAAACCACAAACACCATAAACTCCTATCGCCACAAACCCGAAACTACAACTCCTTCAACACAGAACGTCATCTTCAATCCACTGTCACAATACGAACCCCAAATTCATCAAAACCGCACCCCTCACCACATCATAAACCTCACCATAATACCCTCAAACTCCATTTCACGACAGTCAAAAACTCCCTCACACAAACAAATTTTGGCGCACCACTCCTTTCGAACAGCATCGAGCACCCCATCATTCCATACCCAAGCACTCGGATCCATATCGCGAAACCCCCATCTCATCAGTACCAAGTTCGCAACCATCGCCACAACCATCACAACTACTCAACATCTTCCACCTCAACCACCCTCTGAAGTTCACGAAATCCGAACGCCAAACCCGAATCGACAGCAGCCCTCAAAATCTGAACCCTTCCATTCAATTCCAGCGCACCAAAAAAAACCAAACAAAATCCGAAGTCATCTGTTACCTCTACTCTCGTTTCAAAGGATTTATTTTTCTTTTATTTTGAATTAAAAAAAACAAAGAGGGGAGGAGAGTCGGCTTTTGATTTTAACAGAGAAAATTTGTCTAAGCCTTGTTGATAAATCTTATTCGGGTTTGAGGATCATTGCCTTCTACTGGGCTTGTGGTATTTGGGCTTTGTTAGGGGTCAGTTTTCTTTTTTTTTAGGTCTGTTTTCATTCGAAGCTTTAATTTGCAATTCGTTTTTAGTCCAATCAGGAAAAGAAGAGGGTGATTTGTTTTGCAAAGGAAGTCGGTGAAATTTTTAACAGAGTTTTGTTTATATAGAACTTTCAGGGACCGGTTTGTTTGGGCTTTTGTGTGGTTTCGGGTAATAGTTTGCTGAAGTGTTTGATTTTGGCTGTGCTTGGGTTCTGTTTTTAGGGATTTGTTTTGTTTTAGTTTATTTTTCCTTAGTTTAGTCTAGTTTTTATTTTTATTTTGTGTCTTTCTCTTGAAAAAAAAACCCATTCTCTTGTTTTAAATTGTGCTTTGTTTTAGTTTAATTTTTTTAAAAAAAAAAGAAGTTTGTGGAATATTTCGAAGACAGGTACAGTGGAAATTATAAAAAGGCCTAAAAAAAAATTTTTTCGGGCTCCTAGCCCGAACCCGTGCCGCAGCGCAGTCAAGCAAATAATAGGAGGCGACAACAGAAAGCGGCGGACAATTCAGGGTTCGAGCAGTTGCACACCAAGTGGGGTGTGAACGTGCTAGCGCGACTCAACTGCACTGGACGGACTGCCGATCAAGGTGAGTATTTTCTAACTCTACAGGGACTGCTGCTGCAAATAAAAAAATATATATAGAAACTGCTTGTAAAAATCTTCTGCAGGGGCAGCGGCTTGCTTGTAAAAATTTTATTTCTGCAATTTATCTTTCTTTAACTGTCTGTGATTGATTATTTTGATTATTGATGTGTGATTGGAAATTTTAAAATAAATGTGGACTAAATTATTTTTGAAATCAAATTGAGGATTCCCCAGAGCTCATATGACAAAATATTCGTTAAATTGACAATTAGGATTGATACTCTCTAAGGTGTCTAAGGAACGGTAGAGTCTAGAACTCAAACAGGTTCTTAAACCTTCAGTTGTGTTTCTACGGTGATTCGTGGCACACTGATAATCCCTGTCCGAACCTGGCCCAGACTTGTATTCATATAATCCTAATTTGTTAATTTTAACAATTTTTTTTAGAAGCTTCTTGAAAATGTCTCAATTCCCTTATTCCTACGGATTTTACGATAGTTGTGAAAATCAATATAATCCATATACTTTTACACCAAATTCATATGGATATTTTAATAACAACTATTGTACAAGTAATTTGGACTGTACACCACCAACTTTTCAAAATTTTCAGGATAATCCCGATTGTACATCATCAAATTTTCGAAATGATGATCAACCCTCTATTCTTGAAACACATGTTGAATTTTTACTTGAAATGAGCATACAACAAAATGAAGAAATAAATGAATTGTGTAATTTATACATGTGCAACAATTCAAGTGAAAGCTTTCAAAATAATCAAAATTCGATTTCACCTCCAAATTCAAATGATTCTGATTATAACCCTTGTCAATTCAATTTTGAACTCCAAAATGAATTTCAAATTCGAAATGGAAATGTAAATCACTTTTCAAATGATTTTGGCAATGGGAATAATTTCAATTGTGGTGCTAGTAAAAACTTTTGTTCTCAACAATTTCAACTTGAAAATTCCCGTGTAAATAACTACAAATTTGATTTTGTTGAGCAAACGAACGTGCTTGACGATTACTTGAAGTTTCGTGAGAAACAAAATCGAATCCAAACTTGTGATGATTCAAATAAAAATCCACCTTTGCCCACAATCAACGATTTTCAAATAACAACTTTTGAAATCGATGAAAATCTCAATGAAGTTGTTGAAAGCTCTGCGATTGATTTGAATTTAAATTCTCTTAAAAACAAAGACGTTAATCTTCAATTTGATCTTCCTCTATCAGATTCTGAAAATTTAGCAATTTTAGATTGTCAACTTGACAAAAATGATGAAGTTGTTAACAACTGTTCAAGTGAGGACGACTTTGATGAGCTAAAAATTCTTGAATTAATTGACGATAATGTTGTTGGGTATGAAACTGAAAATGAAAACTTTGAAACTCTTGAGGTTGATAATAACGAAACTGCTGAATGTGATCTTGAACACAATGACGATTTTTTCAAAACTGTTGAAACTCCTTGCGATTTAATTGTTTCAACTGAACCTCACTATGATCACTCGTTTTTCAATGATAAATTTCTACAGTATATGAACTCTTTCTGGAATAACACTGTTTTTGAGAAAATAAGATTTCGAAATTTACTGAAAATTCATTTGTTCGGTTTTGACTTTAGGTTTACGAATGAACCTTTAGTTAATAAAATTTCAAATATTAAAGAAAAATCGAACAATATTTCTCAAAACAAGTGTGGGGGTGAGAGTGATGCACACGTCTCTCAATTTATACATCATCTGAACAAGTCAAACTTTATGTTTGAAACTTTTGAACCCCAGCCCGATGACCTCTCTTTTGTTGCTATAAAAATTCAATTCGATTTCAGGATCAATTGTAAGCTCAAAATTTTAAATTTTGCAACTCAAACTTTTGAAAAAACAAAATTTGTTTCTCCAAATCTGAAACGAGATATAAAATTCTTTATGATTTGGTTTTCTGTGCTTCAGCTGTGTCTCATAATCTTGATGAGGCTGGCCCATTGGTCCATTATGGACCGGTTCATCTATTCGATGACTGCGTATTTTCTGCACACACATCCGGTAAGCCGTGCTGACCCTCTTATTTTATTTCCCTTTCACTAAGATATGTCTGATTAACGACTGTGAGGACACAGTCACACTCGAGTGTGGGGGGGATTTACATTACATCAGCAATCAAATTTTATGAAGTAGGTCATTCATTGAACAAAGATTAACTTAAATTCATAAATAACACCTTGGTTCTTGTTTGATAAGTTGAATTTTTGGGTGATGGGAATGAACATTATTTATTCATTGAGTCGTAATGTGTCTTTTTAAGATGCTAGCTTGAGACTGTGCAGACGTTAGTCGTGTTCTGGAGTAAGCGTGTCAACCCTTGTTATACATGTTAGAATGTGCAAGTAAAACTAATCAAAAAAAAAAATCATGAAATAAAAGGATTTTGCACCTACATTTGTTGGGTTTTCTGAGTTCGTTTTCATGCATAATATTTTCTTTTCCACTCAAATTTTCAAAATCGTAAGTTCTAAAATCCACTTGGCCCAATTAAGGAGAAATGACTCATTGTAGCGTTCTTCTTCGATACCCCGCATTATTCAAACCCAAGTTTTAGTCGATTTACATCCATGTTTCGACTAGTTTATCTTATATTGGTATACTCAAGAACCTTTGTTTAAAGGTCAAAAACATCACTTTTTATACCAATATTACACCACCCACTCCGTACTTGTTTTAAGGTAGGATAACCATATACCACATCTTATTTCATATGGGTTATCTATCTTACGAAAAATTGCTTATCATTCCTTTCAGCTTTTTGTATAACATCAATCCAGACTTGTGTGTTGAATTAAGGTTATAGAAGTAGAGTAACTAGGGCACAAAACTTTCCTTTCATGAAGTGTTGGTAGTAGAGGAGGAATCAAATGAAATCATGTACGTCATCATTCCATCTCAATTCATCATTCATCATGCAAAAGAAAAAAAAAGAGAAAAAAGAAGAAGAAAAAGAATAGAAAAAAAAGGAAAAGAAAATAAATGAAATAAAGGGAGAGTCTCTCTGAATAAAATAGTCTTCATCATTCTTGACCATGAAGCATCCATTTCCATTCCATCCACATCCATCATACCGTACTTAGAAGCAAGGATTGTAGTTGAGGAGATGAAAGGGAACAAAATGTCCATATGTGCCTTAGTATTACTTTATCTTTTGTAGCTTGAAGTTCAACTAATACACTTGCCCTCTTATCTAGAATATTTTTAGAACTTACAAAATTTTCCTTTATCTATGCATAACTCATATCCAATACATTACAGTTACATTAGTGCAAAATCATTCAAAAAAAAAATCATTCAAAAAAAAAAAAGGTGAATAAAGAAATGATTGGGTGCACATTGTCGATGTGTAGAACTTTGGTTGACACCACGCTCTTAACCTTCAAGACAATTACAGTGTTATCAAGGAATTACGATTCAGTTTGAAAATTTTTATTCATTTTTGCACCAATTATGGGATGGACAATTTGGGACTAAACCGTTATTATTGAAGTTAGGTGAAATCCTTGGAATGTGAAAGACCTTAAATATATTGTTTGATTAATCTGCGTACATAAGACGCTTTGGATTTTGTGGTTAGTATCCGCTGAAAACCCTCACGAGACAACACTCGTCCTACTGGGGACACCCAGGGGTTTAAAGGCTTGTTGCATACGCTAAATGCAATCGTGTTTCCTACGAAAGTGTGACATATCTTAGTTTAGTTTATTCGAGGACGAATAAAAATATAAGTGTGGGGGTATTTGATATACACGTAAATGTGTATATTTTATCCGCTTATTTATCTTATTTTCCCTTTAAAATAATTGATACTTTGTATTTATAGCTGTATTTTCAGATTGTTGACAAGAAGCATGGTTTAGAGCATTTGATGGATAAAGCATGAAGAATTTGCTTAAAAAGAGTGAAGTTTAAAATTGCTAAAGCTTGAAGAGTCTGAAGCTTGAAGAACGGTTGCAATTATATTTCAGTTATGAAGATTTGGCTCAATAAAGACTCAAACTGCATTCACATTAGCTCATTAGGAAGGCCTCTTACTCATGTTGCGTTCACACTAGCCTATTTGCTAAACCACTCACTCTAAAGCTGCGTTCACACTGGCTTATGTGTTATTTGGGTTATTTCTTTAGTCCCACATTATGTAATTAGCTAGCTAGCCTTTGTCATATCAGCTATAAATACCTTGTATCTCATTCATTGTAAAACACATTGGGTTTTATTCTGTAATTCTCTTCTTGGAATAAAATCATTCTTCTTCCTCTTTTCTATTTAGTTTTAGTTTTATTTATGTTCTTGTTTTTTAATTTCTGTTTCTCTTCTTCTTTAGCTATGTCTAGCTAATCCCCTTTGATTAGGGGGTGATGACGCTGATAGCATGATTCAATATGAATCACATAGCCAAAGGATGAGGAATTCATGTATATAGATCTAGAGCTGAACCAAGGGTTAGATCTGAACCTTAATATCCTGTGTCGTTTAAGAGCTATGCTCCTTCACAGGGTATATTCGTGTTCGGTCTAACGTTTATCAGATCTAGATCTAATTTTAGGGTTTTTAGAAATTAATTAGTAAATCTGTCCTGATAGTCTATGGTTGTAGAGCTAAGCTCCTGCATAGGCTATGCTTGTCGTTATTTACATAATTGTTTCTAAAAACCTATTATCGTTGATTCATGTTTGTGACAGAAACGTGTATTAGATCTGGTTAATCTTTTGGCTATTGATGATTATGAATCTGATCTATGTCATTATCCCCTAATTGCTTTCACTTATTGTTAAAACTCTCTTTTATTTAATTTCTGTTATTTTCTTTGTTTTCCACCAATCAAAAGTTAGGGATAACTTGATTGGATTTATTAATAAAATAATTTGGTCCCAGAGTTCGACACCCTCTACGACAATCCTTGTTGTTTAGGAAAGACGAACGAATTTTACAGTTGTTTACAATTGTCTAATTTGTTCGCAAACATACACGCAGACCCAACCTCTGCGAGCACAGCCTAAACATCTGCCACCGCACAGAGGACTACTAGGATCACCTTGCGTACCTCAGGAAGCCACGTGCTTCCCCCTTCCAGTCCTTCGGAGCCATCAGAACAATCAAAAGAATGTGCGCTCTCCCTTGTGCCTTATAACCCCACGATGATCTACCCCGTTGGGTTATTCACCCTCAAACGTGCGGACTGGTCCAAGCGCCTCACTTTAATATGTTATTAGGCCCTATGTCTAATTATTCTATTACGCGCTTGCTTTTCCTCGTCAGGTTTCCTTTTAACTTGGTTATCTCCATTCATATTGAATTCTTGATCAAGTTACCAAGTTCCTTTTGCTTATTAATTTTGGTTATATAACTTAACCCCTTTAAGTTCATTAATAAGCCCACAACATGTTATTCTCTAGATTGTGGCCCAAGGTCTGTAATCCACAATCCCTTTATATTCTTATCATCCAATTCCATAGTTACAATAACATGTTCTTACTTGATGTGTAATTAAGTAGGTCTCATTTTACATGTTTCATTTTTAACATGTCATTTACCTTTTATGATTAAATATAGCTTATATCATTTCATAAGCTTTCCTAATCCATTCTCATTTAATCATAAATTCAATTTACACCATCACTACAACTTATCGTTGTTTACTTATTAACTTAATTCTCTTAACTAAGGTCCACTAATAAGTTTTTCTTCCCATAAATATAACTTATGTTGTCCTCATTTGTAGATTGCAGATTCTTGTCCTTGTAAATAACTTAATTTACAATTAAGTACATCTTATCCCCTTACATAAGTTATTCTATTCTCCTTTTCATTTATTATAACCCACTTGTCCCTAGGACAAGCCTAAACATCTTATCTTTTCTGTTCATAGATGTTAATGCCCCAGACCTCTCACATTAAGGCAACCACTTGTGGATGCTGGTTATGCCGGGCGGCTCCAGGCAGACTTAAATCACAAGTTTAGACTTAACCTCGTGTCGTGGTGCTGTTATGCATTAGACCCCTCACATTAGATTAACCACTTGTGGTCGCTGGATCTGCCGGGCGGCTTCGGGCAGACTTATACCACAAGTGCAATCTAACCTCGTGTCTAAGCATTACTACGATTCCATTATTTTAGGCATATTCAAATAAATTTCCCTATTCCAAATATAGACTTTCATGCCCTTTTCCAATTCATATTTACAATTATCCTATTTCAGTTATAGGTTTCCATGCCCTAAATCAATATTCACATGTGTTCCAGTTTATGCCCCAAATTGACATTTACATATGTCACACTCTATGCCCAATTTCATAATTACATATGTTCCAATTTATACCCCAAATTAATATTTTCACATTCCAGTACAAATTTTACCCAAATTCATGTTCACCTATTTTCCAATATATGCCTAACTTCATATTAATATTGTCCAATATGAAATATGCCCCCAAATCCATATTTGTATATTTTCCAATTTTATGCCCAAATTTATATTCATAATTTCCAATACCAATTATGCCCCAATTTATGTCTTTCCCAATCGTTCCCAATTTCACACGTTCGCATCTTTCAGCGTTAGGACTAGGCTCGAAGGTAGCCTGGCTATATAAAAATAAAAGGGAAAAGAGGGAGGGGAGAGAATCAAGAACATGCATAATAGCGAATTAATAATATACTGATAGAAATAGGCATAAAAAACTGAATAGGCATATTATGATAAGATTTGACATGGTGACGATGTGAACATATGAAGGAAGATCTGATAATTATGCCATAACAGAACTTATTTAGGAATAGATCCGTTATCCAATGTTTACATACATTTCATGATTATCAGTTAAATATTTAGATCTAAAAATAACATGAACTCACAGTGAATAGATATAAGGAAATGGATCCAAATTACTAAGAAGAGCACGTTAGATTTGTTGTCGCAGCCATCGTTGAATTTTTATAATCTTCGCTGAATTGGATTTGGAGAAGAAAAGGCCATTCAATTTGCATTGCAGCAGAGCTCCGCCGTCGCCACCATTTTAGATGAATAAAAGCCTAGGTTTAGGGTCCTTTATATAGGTGTAAAACCAACGAATCTTGCTCAAAAAGGTGTCCAGATACAAAATGATGTATTTCGCCCAGATCTACCCGGGGGGTTCGACTCCCCCTTGAGGAGGTCGACCCACCCCTTAAGGGGTCAACCCAGGGGTCGACACCCCATTTAGGGGGTAGACCCCTTGGGCGAGAAATATGCCGCCTTCACTGATTTTGAATTTTGAACCAAAATTCGAATTTCTGGACCTATTTTTGAATTCTAAACCTAATATATATATAAATTCTTCCTGCGTGTATGCAAACTTCAAACCTTAATAACTTCTTCATACAATATCCGATTTACGCAAACCAGGTGTCGATTTTGACCAGAATTTCGAGAACGCAATGGCGCAGTCTATTTTCCTTAATTTTGAATGTTAAATTAATTATTCTTTAATTTATCCTCTTTAATGTTGTTAAATTTCCGGGTTGTTACATTCTCCTCTACTTATAGGATTTCGTCCCCGAAATCTCTAAGTTAAGAAGAACGTATATCCTAACATCCAACAATCATACTTTCATCTAGTAATCAAAGGCATCCATTGTCCTTAAGGAATTTCTAATTCTTTTATGAAAACATGCAATAATTGTGTATATGTCCGTAAACTAATGCGAAAGGTCAGGCGGTCCACTGATTCAGTTGACCTCCTTAATGCAATGTATGTCTGTGCCATGCAACCAAAATGTATACAAATCATCCTAATATATGTAATACATGCGTGCACAATCATCCATCCAAATGCAACATCAATGTAACGATACACCCATTTTCTTCCATAAAAATTTGAAATGCACACACATCCATATGCAATATGTAAGTGATTGAGCTGATCTAGTGCCTATTGTGTGTATATGCATCCATGAGCAATCACCAGCAAACACTTGCATCCATCAAACATAACATGTCTCAAACACATGTTTACATTCATTAGTTTTCTACTTAATGACTCAATCAATAGGAGACATTCAACCGATAGATACATGTATTAATTCAAAGCTTGGAAAAAAGAAGTTAAGAACATATTCTCGAAAAGGAAAGGATATGAAGCATGAATCTTGTCTCTAGCTTCCCAAGTAGCATCCTCGCGGTCCTCTCCCTATTACACTTTTACTAGCTTCATTTCTTTGTTGCAAAATTTCTTAACCTTCGATCCAAGTATGCAAGTCGGAACTCGTCCATATAATGTCTCGAAGGGTGCCATGCCAACTATGCTCCTAATCTCTTACTCTTTATTGGAATAAAATTGGCGCTCTTAGTAAACCTGTCCACTGTAGCCCAAATGCTGGTATTGTCCTTCCTTGATCATCTATTAAATCCATGTAGATGCTCTCCCACTTCCACTGTGGGGTTTCCAAAGAATGAAGCAATCCGTCGGGCTTCCTGTACTCAGCTTTGACCCGCCGGCAAACTAAACATTGTGAGATGAACTACGCTACATCCTTCTTTATCCTAGTCCAAAAGAAAACCCTCTTCATAACTCTATATATTTTATCGCCGCTTGGATGAATAGTTATTTTAGAATGATGGGCTTCCTCAAGGAATGTCTTCAATAGGTTTCCCATTCCGATACGATTCACCTATCAATCCTCTTCTCAGGTAGCTCCCCTACTTACTTACAAAGTCCCTCTTTTCTTTTAGGAATCACATGTCGCATAGGCAATGCAAATGGCTTTGCATTGTCCACCAAGTATATGCGGATACCAATCTCGTGCCTTGGGGGTAAATCCCGAACCTCATCAAAACATCAGGATACTCACAACTATTGGTACAGATCGCAAATCTTCGATAGATATATCAAGAGGTTCTAGGAGACTAAGCATGACAGACCCTTTTGGGGTCATAAGAAGTCTCTAGAGTCTTTCCATGGCAAGTCAGAAGTCTAACGACCCTCCTCTCACAATCTAGAATGGCTCCATATATGGTTAACCAAACCGTCCCTCGAATCAAACCGTATCTTATGAAATCAAGAACATATGCATCGTAATCAAACTCGACGCCTACCACAGAGATTCTCAAACCCCGACAAATCATCGATAAATGAGCCGTACCTCGAATGGGGTTTGAGACAATAACGGGATCCAAAACCATACTAATATCTAGGTGTAGAGACTCAACTAAAGGATCAGATGTAAAAGAATGCGAAGCTCCAGAAAAAGAATCCCAACATAAAGAATAGAAATAAATCAAACCTCCGATGGATACTTTCCTACCTCTATTCTGTCCACCAGCTATGAGAACATTAGCTTGCCCTCTAGAAGTTCCTGCCCACTGGCCTTGTCCTTGTCTCTTTGGGTACTTCCTTAATAAGGTGTCCCGCCTTACCAAAGTGGTAACAAACGTCTTTCATCTTTCTGCAATCCTTTTTCAGATGACCCACCATTCCGTAATTATGGTATTTCCTCTTCTCTTCTTTCATCTATATTCCCTTCTTAAGCCACCATTTTCTTTTTATCTTTGGGCGGTGCTTCTTAACCGCAACTCCCTTATTCTCCTTTTTACTATCCTTGTGCAACCTGCTAACAAGTCGCTTGAAAGCTGCCTCCATCACACGGAAATCCTTACGAGGCTTGAGAGAAAATAAGCCGTAGGTGAAAACATTACGGCTACAGATGGAGGTTGGGCACTTCTTTTCCCTTTGACATGTACCGTAGTTTTAACATGCCTACGGAACCATGCCAAAATAGGGATACCCTTTCAGGAATAAACAGTTCCCCGAAAATAAAAGAAGGAATCAAGCGGAGAATCGGGAAGATATTTATGGCTTTGGGAAATATGTTTTCCGAAGACAAACTTTTTATTTTAAAATACTTTGTTTTTGAGACCTTTTTGAAAACCATTTTCAAAATATTTTATCCGATCTTATAACCATATGCTCTGATACCAAATGTGACACCTCACGTCTGTTAATGTCACTCTATATAGAATGCATTAAATTTCATGAAGCATTATAGGTAAATAAGAACATAATATCACAAGACAGACATGTAAAATAGCAGCGGAATTAAAAACTTTATTTAAATCAAAACATCATGGTCCCAAATACTGAGTTTACATCATAAGCTTGAAGTAACCAATTACATAAATAATTCGTCTTGCCAAAAATATTAGAGTACAAAGGCATAAAACCATATTTCCCATGCGAAGCCATAAGAGAGTTGACAAGAAGTCAAAGTTGTACATCAATATCCAAATCCAAGCTAAGCTGAAAGAATCCAAACCAACTCTAAGCACTGCTACCCTGAGAACCTGGGGAGGGGGGACGGAAGAGAGAGAAGAGGAAACAAAAAGGTTTAGACATAAAGTCTGGCGAGTCCAATTACTTTTAAATATAAATAAATAAAAGTATCATGGCAGGTATATAAAAACTGGAAGAACAAGATAACAATAATAAGGACAAGTGTGAACTGAGCAAGATAAGTTGAACAGAATATATTGCACTTCTCAAATACGTTTCTCTGCACCGCACCAATACTAGTATATTATGAATAGAATGATCACTACCGATACTGTTCCATTACATACTCTGAATTATTAGGTTTTTTGGGTTAACAGCACTCAAGGCTTATACACGCATCATACCCATTCACTTTCCAATGGATTTACCTAATACAATATGTATGTTGATACCTCTCAATATCGAGATACACCCTATGGTAACCCACTCGCACGGTCTCCACCGTAATGACAAAGAAGTGAATGCAGTCCCTCATCCTACGTCGGAGTGACGTACGGATCTCTACATAACAATGTTACGTTCCGCATATATCTATCATTACTATGCTATGTAAGCGTATGGACTTCCACCATTGATCGAATCAGATTCCATTCCGGAGTGATGCCCTCAAGTCTACGGTACATCACCCAGAGTAGTCACGCATGTATCTAGACTGTCCCACGTATGTACTGTAATTGTAGCTCGATGCCTCAATCACATGTCCTCTAATGTGCACCGAGTTCCGTGGCAGGGCGATACAAGAAACACAGAACTCGGTCGGGAGCTTTTCCATACCTGTACAGGCCTACCTTTAAGAGCCTCTAAATACAAGTATTCCAAGGGTCTGTTGGTTTTAGCTCTAGTCTTTTCGCATCCCACTGGCTGCCGATGACGGGTATCTGACGATCAACTATCCTTATTGGTCTTGACCTTCTGCCTCCCCGTTGACGCTACCGTCAAACCACCCTGGTGTCACCTCGTCACAACATTCTGACTGCATAGCTACTTTTGCAGTCAAGGCTCACCCACCTAGTAGTTATGCGCAGACCCAACCTTTGCGAGCACAGCCAAAACATCTGCCACCGCACAGAGGACTACTAGGAGCACCTTGCGTACCTCAGGAAGCCGCGTGCTTCCCCCTTCCTGTCCTTTGGAGCCGTCAGAACAATCAGATGAATGTGCGCTCCCCCTTGTGCCTTATAACACCATGATGATCTACCCCATTGGGTTATTCACCCTCAAACGTGCGGACTGGTCCAAGTGCCTCACTTTAACACTACAAAAGAATTCCGAATTCCATACGCCAATTTGGCGTAGGTATGGCGTAGGGAATCGAATTTCCCTACGCCATCCCTACGCCAAAATGGAAGTCGGAAAACAGCTCGTCGCAAACATTTCCCTACGCCATCCCTACGCCAATTTGCCTACGCCATACCTACGCCAAATTCCTTACACCAAACCTACGCCAAGTTCCCTACGCCATACCTACGCCAAGTTCCATACGCCATACCTACGCCAAATTCCATATGCTATCCCTACGCCAAATCCCTATGTCGTCCCTACGTCATCCCTACGCGAAGTTTCATATGCCTCCTTACCTCTTCCCTACGCCTTCCCTACGCATTCGTACACCAAAAATCAATATGGTAGTTTTATATTTATCTTCATCTACCACAAATCATAACAAAACCGAACATATACAATATATATCAATAAAAACATTGATGTAAAATGAATTTCATGGTCGAATTACCATAAACTTGCTACAAATCATGTTCAACAAACAATAAAATAAAATTGCTACATAACTCAAACATGATCGTTTCATCTAATTCAAACATCGTGTAATGTACCTTACACAAATAGAACATCAAATTCACTATCAAAACAAGATTAATTCATAAAGTACGTCATATTTGTTGTTCTTGCTCTCGCCGTAACCCTTGTAAAAACTCTTGTACAGAACTCATTTGTTCTTCTAGTTTGCTAACAGTGACACTCAATTTTTGATTTTTATCTCTTAACTCTTCTACTTCCTTCTCAAGCTTTTCTGTATGATCTGTACCTCCAAATCTAACGGTGTATGTGTTGTCTTTGTATATCTACATATAAAAATTATAACCCAATCAGTACAATAAATACATTTCATATTACAATCAAGTAAAATGCTCATAAATTTTTTAACCCAATTAGTACAATAAATTCATAAACAGAGAATTCATGTGAAACAGCAACTGAAGTTGTTGTGTGCAACATCAACTGAGGTTGCTGTGCACGGCAATTGAGGTTGTTGTTGCACAGCAATTTGAGTTGCTGGTGCACAGCAACTTCAGTTGCTGGTGCACAACAACTTCAGTTGCTAGTGCACAGCAACCATAGTTGCTGTGCACAACAACCATAGTTGCTGTGCACAGCAACTTTCAGTTGTTGTGCATGCTGTGCACAGCAACCATAGTTGTTGTGCATGATGTGCATAAAAACCATAGTTGTTGTTGCACAACAACTAGAGTTGTTGTGCAAAGCAACTTCGGTTGCTGGTGCACAGCAACTTTCAGTTTTTGTGCACAGCAACTATGGTTGTTGTGCACACAGCAACCAAAGTTGTTGTGCAACAGCAACTTTAGTTGTTGTGCAACAGCAACTTCAGTTGCTGTTACACAACAACTATAGTTGTTGTTGCATAGCAACTTCAGTTGCTGGTGCACAACAACCGAATTTGCTGTGCACAGCAACCATGGTTGCTGTGCACAGCAACTGAAGTTGCTGTGCAACTTCAAAGTTGCTGTGCAACAACTCGAGTTGCTGTGCAACAACTCGAGTTGCTGTGAAACAGCAACGTTTCACAGCAACTAGAATTGCTATTGCACAGCAACTTGAAGTTGCTAGCACATCAACTTCAAGTTGTTGTGCGACAGCAACTTCAAGTTGCTGTTGCATGGCAACTCGGCTCAGCCGAAACTGAGCCTTAAGGCTCAGCGACGCTGAGCCTTAAGCTCAGTTTCGGCGAGTCTTAAGCTCAGTTTCGGCAAATTTTGCCATAAAAATACATATGGTACAGGGAATGTAGAGAGATTTATTTATTTATTTTTCTTAAAGTTTTAACATTGTAAAAAAAAAATTAATATGAAATATTTTAATAAATTATCATGCTAGAGTTCAATTATTGCTCAAACGGGATGTCTCGTTCTACAAAATATGGCTAGTGAATTAACAAGACCGTACAACTAATTTAAGAAACCTTAAATGGAGAATGGATGAAATAATTTATACAAAAAGTATTGATTTGTCCGAAAGAGAATGTAAGAGAAATAAATATTTTGGCAATTTTGGAAACAATCGCCCTGCAAATGACAATTGCTAGACTTCATGATAATGGGTGTCTACTCCATAAGAGAGCGCCCATCTATTTTGACATGGAGTTCACTAACATACATTGAGAATAACTATGTGGTATTGATTCAACACAATTTATATTACGTAGAAGCATTATCAACTAAAAGTCTACATTATAGAGCATGAGCATAACTAGAAAATAAATAAATTAAGTTTTCAGTCAATACCCCAGGAATATTGCCGGTACCAGGTCTTCGTTTGCTTCTTGAAGAAGCACACTTGTCAAAATAACTGGCCAAGTGGAGTATTTTTTACCATACTAGCTGAAAGGTTGGAAACCGTCAGTGCATAAACCGAGCCTAATATTTCGTGATTCATTGGCAAAATCAGGATATTTGTCATCGAAATGTTTCCATGCTTTTCCATCTGCAGGATGACTTAAAACTTCTTCCTCTCGAACCCGCTCACTATGCCATCTCATATGCTCCGCAGTGGCATAAGACGAATACAATCTTTGCAATATAGGAATAATCGGAAGATAATGTAAACGAGTAAAAGGCACACCTTTACTGTTGCTTTTTTTCTTTTCGTATCTTCCTAAGCCACAAAATTTACATTGTGAACGGTCTATGTCTTCTTTCCAATATAACATACAGCCACTACGACATGTATTTATCTTTTCATACGGCAATCCGAATGCAGACACTTGTTTTTTTAGTTGATACCAATTTTCAGCCAATCTAGTTTGCAAACCGGATGGGACCGCATCTCGAATTAAACTAAAAACGTCATTCATTAATTTTTGGGTACCGTTGTTTGTGGATTTTATTGCAACTAGCCTAGCAGTCGCTGCCAACTCTGTCATAGGACATCCATCAAAAAGTGGTTTTTTTGATGCTTCTAACAAATCAAAAAAAGATTTAGCTTTTGGATTTGGCTCTTCCTCTACATCCAATGAATTAGAAAACATGCTCGGACCAGCGGCATCAATAACCATTTCAGTCATTCTATTTTCTGTAGCACTAGATTCATCAAAATCAACACCAAAATTTATGTTATCATCCTCAACATCAACCGACGTATTAATAACGTTCACCGCATCTTCACCGTGATGTATCCACACATAGTAATCATCCATAAAACCGTTTTTAGTCAAATGTCTTTGAACATTTTCATGACGGTGATGTTTTGTAGCTTTGCATTTCTTATAAGGACAACGGATTTCCGTCATATTTGTTCCATTGGAAGATGCCAGTAGCATGAAGTCATTTAAACCTCTTAAAAATTGAAATGGAATTGTTCGTCTATGTCCAACATTTTTGTACATCAAAGCACGACGAACTTTCAATTGTTCCATCTTATACTGCATAATTAAGACATGTTATATTATAAGATGAGTACTTATATTATTATTATATAGAACTACAGTAATTTCATTATTTTAATACTTACCTAATTATTGTATTATTTTATTTAGATGGATATAATTTCAAATTCGTACACATACAAATACAATATTAGATGTATGCTATTTTAACTTAAAAATTCTTATTCTTTTAAATGTTTAAATTCTTCCATTTATGCAAGTTAGATGTATGCTTACGTTATTATACTTGCAAACTATTACATGTTTTCATTTTTTTTATTTCTTTTTACTTTGACGGCCAGTCTACCTACTTCCCATTACAAATATAATAACATAAGCATATTTTATAAATCATTTCAAATTAAACGGTTCAACAAAATTACGGCAGCACTTCCCTTTGGTCCCTGTATCGTACACAAATGCGTGTACACAGGGAACAAAAAGGAAGTGCCATCGAAATTTTGTTAACCGTTTAAACTGAAATGATTTATAAAATATGCTTACGTTATTATATTTGTAACTTGTCCAATACTAGGACAAATCCAACGAATATTGTATCAGATGAATATAGATTTCCGTTTTGTGTAAAAACGAATATCCATATAATGATCATATACAACACTTGTCGGACGGGGCCAATTTATCTAAGGGGTTCACATAAGTACTCAAAAAAACATTCAACATAAGTTTAAAACAAGAAAAAAACACTTGGTATAAAAAAAAGTGCTTTTTGCGCTTTGGGATTTTTGCGCTTTAGGATTTCACTAACCAGGTAGAGGGGAATCAATTTCCAAAGGAGGGGAAAAATAATCAACTTGAATTGCTTTGTTTAGGTTCAAGGTTTCTTTCATCATATTTGATAGTTTTTTTAATTGCATACTCGTCTTGTAAAATCGTTAGTATGTTAATTTATTGGGGTTTCACTAACTGAGTTAAAAGAATTGGTCAAAAGGGGAATAATTTTGTCTTGGCTGAAGGTGAATAAAATCCAATTACTAAGTGGAAGTTACTTAATTGGCCTCTTTATAATTAACTCTTTCCCCTTCTTTCTACCGACTCTCTTTTATCAAAGCTTTATTCCATTGTCATTTCCAAACATTTATTCCTAATATCCTAATTAAAAATTACTATTATCATGGAGAAGACTTGTTTTAGTTTCTATCTACTTCTCCATACAAATCTTCATTATTTGATTGTTCGTTCAAATCTACTGCAACACTAAATGACACCAATAATGATATTTTTCCTGCTATCATGGTTCTAATAATTTATTGGCATGTTTTAAGCATCATATATTTTGATTGAATTTCATTAAAAGTTGCACAAAACATATAGATATAATAGTCACATAAGATGAATTGGTTGGTATGGGTCCTTTATGTAATAAAAACGAAGAGGGCGTTCACAAAAAGATGGGTTGTAAATTTTTGTAACAAATTAAGAATTGAATGTACATTTTCTTCACATATACAGCTGTTTGTTGAATATTTTTAAGGAGGAAAAATGAGAGAATATGAAGAAGAAAAAATTATAAATAGACTTTATTTTCTGTTGTAATTATACAGTATACATTTGAAACTATTTTATTTACATCTCAACCAACATAACACCGTGGATGATACATACTAGAACAAAGTTCAATAAGAACATATAATGTGGGATCCATTGATGTTTTAGATAGACATTTAATATTTGGCCTCAAATCAGTGTATAATTGAGGAAAATCCAAAGTTGAGATGAACACTTAGCCTCAAATCAGTAAACAGTGAATATAGTGAATGTCTTTGAACTATTAAAACATATAAACAAATTTCGAGCTGATAAACACTGGAAGAAATAAATACTTCTTACCAAATTGCGGCGATTGAAAGAAGCGACGATTAGGGTTGCGGAAAGAAGCGGCGATTAGGGTTGCGGCGCGGAAGGGAGGCAAGGGCTGCGGCGCAGAAACAAGGGCTGCGCGCAGAAACAAGTGCTGCGGCGGCTGGGGCATCGGCGGTTGAGATCTTGGCGGCGCGGTGGGGAGCCTGGCGGCACGGAGGGGAGCCTGGCGGCGCGGTTGGGAGCCTGGCGGCGCGCGATTGAAAGAAGCGAGGGTTTTTTTTATTTAGGGAAAAGGGAATTAGAACAGGAGTTTATTTTGTAAGTGGGAACCGTATTCTTAGGTAATAAATTAATTGGAGGGCCCATGAAATGAGTATGGAAGCCCTACGTTGTCCCTACACCATTTATATATTTTTACGCCACACCTACGCCGCGTAGGCATGGCGTAGGGAATTCCAGGTTGGAAAACTGACCTCTTTTTTGTAGTGTAATATGTTGTTAGACCTTAATCATTTTATTATGCGCTTGCTTTTCCTCGTCAGGTTTCCTTTCAACTTGGTTATCCTCATTCATATTGAATTCTTAATCAATTTACCAAGTTCCTCTTGCTTATGAATTTTGGTTATATAACTTAACCCCTTTAAGTTCATTAATAAGCCCAGAACATGTTATTCTCTAGATTGTAGCCCAAAAAATGTAACCCACAATCCCTTTATATTCTTATCATCCAATTCCATAGTTACAATAACATGTTCTTACTTGATGTGTAATTAAGTAGGTCTCATTTTACATGTTTCATTTTTAACATGTCATTTACCTTTTTTGATTAAATATAGCTTATATCATTTCATAAGCTTTCCTCATCCGTTCTCATTTAATCATAAATTCAATTTACACCGTCACTACAACTTATCGTTGTTTACTTATTAACTTAGTTCTCTTAACTAAGGTCCACTAATAAGTTTTTCTTCCTATAAATATAACTTATGTTGTCCTCATTTGTAGATTGCAGATTCTTGTCCTTGTAAATAACTTAATTTACAATTAAGTACATTTTATCCCCTTACATATGCTATTCTATTCCCCTTTTCATTTATTATAACCCACTTGTCTCTAGGACAAGCCTAAACTTCTTATCTTTTTTGTTCATAGATGTTAATGCCCTAGATCTCTCACATTAAGTCAACCACTTGTGGATGCTGGATATGTCGGGCGGCTCCGGGCAGACTTAAACCACAAGTTTAGACTTAACCTCGTGTCGTGGTGCTATTATGCATTAGACCCCTCACATTAGATTAACCACTTGTGGTCGCTGGATGTGCTGGGCGGCTCCGTGCAGACTTATACCACAAGTGCAATCTAACCTCGTGTCTAAGCGTTACTACGGTTCCATTATTTTAGGCATATTCAAATAAATTTCCCTATTCCAAATATAGACTTTCATGCCCATTTCCAATTCATATTTACAATTATCCTATTTCAATTATAGGTTTCCATACCCTAAATCAATATTCACATGTGTTCCAGTTTTTGCCCCAAATTGGCATTTACACATGTCACACTCTATGCCCAATTTCATAATTACATATGTTCCAATTTATACCCCAAATCAATATTTACACATTCCAATAATACCCCAAATCAATATTTACACATTCCAATACAAATTTTACCCAAATGTTCACCTATTTTCCAATATACGCCTAACTTCATATTCATATTATCCAATATGAAATATGCCCCCAAATCCATATTCGTATATTTTCCAATTTTATGCCCAAATTTATATTCATAATTTCCAATACCAATTATGCCCCAATTTATGTCTTTCCCAATCGTTCCCAATTTCACACGTTTGCATCTTTCAGCGTTAGGCCTAGGCTCGAAGGTAGCCTGGCTGTATAAAATTAAAAGGAAAAAGAGGGAGGGAAGAGAATCAAGAACATGCATAATAGCGAATCAACAATTATCTGATAGAAATAGGCATAAAAAACTGAATAGGCATATTATGACAAGATTTGACATGGTGACGATGTGAACATATGAAGGCAGATCTGATAATTATGTCATAACAGAACTTATTTAGGCATAGATCCATTATCCAATCTTTGCATACATTTCATGATTATCAATTAAATATTTAGATCTAAAAATAACATGAACTCACAGTGAATAGATCTAAGGAAATGGATCCAAATTACTGCGAGGAACACGTTAGATTTGTTGTCGCAGCCATTGTTGAATTTGTATAATCTTTGCTTAATTGGATTTGGAGATGAAAAGGCCCTTCAATTTACATTGCAGTAGAGCTCCGCCATCGCCACCATTTTGGATGAATAAAAGCCTTGGTTTAGGGTCCTTTATATATGTGTAGAACAAACGAATCTTTCTCAGAAAGGTATCCAGATACAAAACGGTATATTTCACCCAGATCTACCCGGGGGGGGGGGGTCGACCCCCCTTGAGGTATCGATTTTTACCAGAATCTTTCTCAGAAAGGTGTCGATTTTGACCAGAATTTTGAGATGGACGCAATGGCGCAGTCCGTTTCCCTTAATTCTGAATATTAAATTAATTATTCTTTAATTTATCTTCTTTAATGTTGTTAAATTTTCGGGGTGTTACAGACCTAGAACCTTTGAACTTGGCGACCTGGTACTGAATTGCGTCTTCCCGACCCCCATCTTTATGGGCCCGAAGTGGGAAGGACCATACGTCATCCAACATAGGCTTGATAAAGGTGCCTTCAAGCTAACGATCGTTGATGGTGATCATATCCCTAGAGCATGGAATGCCCAACATCTGCGGCACTACCTGACTTAAGCTTGTAGTCACTCTTTTGTTTTTCAAACTATGTAAAAATGCCAACTTGCCTGAAATAGTTTGGTTGATATAAACAAAAGATTATAAAGTGGACGTAGGATATGATTTGGCTAAACCACTATAAAAATATCGTGTCATTTTCCCTTCCTACATTTATTTTTCTCTATGCCCTGTGATATGTTTGACATTCATTCCATGCTCTATGACTGCTCTGATATTTAATTTGACGCTGTGATGTAATTGGCTGGTGCCAAACCTATGGGAGTGGGATGATTCACCCCTTAATGATGTTCGCTCACTTGTGCTTGGATAGGAAGATTCAAATCCATGGCCGATCGAATTTAGATTGGCTAACGTCGAGCTTTGACATCGACACTCGACACGGTGGTCTTCACTTTGTGAACCAAAGTGAGAATGTGACACACAAACATCACACAAACTCTATCCCACGAGTCGATGCGCGAGAGGGACTTGATTATTGCAAATGGCCACCTCTACCCTTGAATCGAAGATTAAGAGGCACACCCTTGGCAAGTGTGACCTGGCCACTTCCCCGACAAACTCCGTATGCCAGAGTGTGGAATGGAGTGCGGATCAAAACCAAGTTCGAGAAAGACACTCAAGTCGGCAGAATCTCACTCTAAGAATTAGAGCGTAGAAGGAATGCTGAGATGAATGAAAAGACTGCTCTCCAGACTAACTAGAACTCTCCAAATCGAGAGTGAGTACAAAAGCAGACGTGATTGGTGCACCACGATTAGAGACCGCCTCAACCTAAACTCTAACGTGGGCATATGACAGGAGAGTATAAAAGCACTAAGACCAAGTACTTAAAGAAATTGGCTCCTAGCCCGCAGAAGGATTGGTGGGACGACAGAAAGATGAGCCCGAACTCTAACCTAAGCATACGACAGGAGAGTATAAAAGAACTGAGTTCGAGTGCTGAAAGAAATTGGCTCCTACCCCACAGATGGATTGGGGGAAAGACTGAAAGCTGAACCCGAAGTCCCAATAAAAGGATTGGGGGAAATAGAATATCGCTACTAATAAATCCCAAACCGGCCCTTTCCATATTGTCCATTCAAGAATAATTGGGAGCATAAACATACATATGACACCCCTATGATAGCTGCAATATGGTATTCTGTTTATTACTTAGTTTAGTAATGATTTTTGATTGCATGAATTTTGATTTGTAGGGATACTGGTTGGAAATCGTTGCCTGAGTTGTGATGTGATTTATTGTTTATTACTTAGCATAGTGATGTTTTAACTACAAGTATATCCGATTGAAATATATAACAAACTTGCAAATGTATGACATTGCAGGAAAACTACTTTATTTACTAAATGCATATTTATACAAGGAAACTAGACAAAAACGCGAGGGTCGCATTCGCAACAACCGTAGTAAGCCAGTGGAAAAATAAGAAGTCAAACCAGCACGTCACTTCGGCTTAGGAGAAGGCTTGGATTTCTTGGCATCCTTAAGCCCGTGCTTCTCCTCTTTATCAGCATCAGTCGAGATGCATTTCTTCTTCTTCTATTTTTCAGACAAAGTATCTTCTATGACAACAGAGGATTAGGAAGTCGTTTCCGTAGTGATCATCAAGGAAGTTTGATCGTTACTTTGGTTCCAGGAGGGGGTACCATCTAGATAGGATCGACCAAGATCGGATCTTCTATGTTTTCAGCTTTGGCCTTTAACATTTCCTTGTTCCTTTCTTTCATTTAAGCAAGAGTCATGTCCTCGATCTCGTTAGAAGATCCAATGACAACCACGTCTTCCTTTCCACCACCTTCCTTGCCATCGAGGTCTTTCAGAGCATCAATCATTTCCCCTTCTTTGGAGGCTTCAGCACTGGAAAGCACAATATCCTTTTCAATTGATTCATCTTGATTTTCTACATCCTCGTCAGCAGGCTTCGTACCTAAAAAAGTAAGAGTGACAGTTATTAACTCTGAAGAAAATACAGGCCTTTCAACTGGAAACATCATGATATGATGACACGCTAGAATAGCCTTGACAAACTACGGGGAAAAGGTGGAGATACCTTCAGTTGATTTGTCCGTAGGAGTAGTTGTTTCAATGATAGGAGAAGAAGCCTTGGGAATCTCTAGGCGGTCTGGGTTATACCCCTTTGTCTTTGCAGCTCCGAGCACAACAGAAGAAGAACTGGAGCCACCTTCAACAACGTCTTTTCCTTTAGCTTTACGTTTAGCAGCCTCCATAGCCTCATGTATCAGCCTCCTCCCTTTGGCTAAGTGCTCCATATCCTTGCCTCTCAAATATTATTTCATTGGCTCCTCCTCATCAATGGTTACGCCTTTCAACCACCGCTTCTCATCCTTGATGATTTGGTCCCATACATCGACTAGAGTGGTCAGATAATCTCATATCCATTATATGTCCCAGTTCCGAAGCACCTGAGCAACGAAGGATATCATGAGTTACCTGAATCATCTAACTCCTTTTAGGCCTTAGTGAGATGTGCCTTAGATGCGGTTGCAGATTCAAGAGGAAGATTGGCATTCCCTTCAGCTAGTACTGCCTTATCCTTGGACTCTACTAGCCTGGCCTTCAGACCGGCAATTTCTTTTTACAACTTAGTCTTCTCATGTCTGAGGCGAGTGCAAGACAACTTTAATCCATTGTTCTCAAAGTTATCATCCTCTACTTGTTTCTTAAGAGATACACGCTTTTGGCTATGGGAATTCAGCTCACTATTATAATGCTTATCTATTTCGTCATGCTACTTCTTATAATTCTCAGCGCCACGCTGTACAAGTGCAAGTTTCGCTTGTGTATACTCAAGTTCTTTCTCCGCAGCCTCTTTAGAAGAAAAGTCATATTCAGCCATCTGCTTTAAATGATCCATGTCTATCAACAGGTCCTTGATGAATTTCAAAAGTTTCCGGGGAAATTTGCATGTTTCATGATACTGATAATCAACAAAGTCTATTTGAGCTTTGACACTCGCTGCCCAATCTTAAGGATATGACTCGAGATTTGGAACAAAATGCATACTCCTAAAGTGATAGTCTGGGAATTGTTCCTTTAAAACCTTAATCCTTGCTGAGTGTCGAGATCAGGCACCGCCGGGCTTGTTATACTAATGCCAATGGTCATGCGTTTAACAGGAACGACAACCACTCTACTCTTGTCTTTCTCCTCATCCAGATTCTTGGTCTTATCCTTGGGATCAGATTGCTTCTTCGTTGGCCTCTCCTGAGAGTGTGAATATTTTTAAAGAACTAGAGCTTTAGGAGGGTATTATCTCCCCCTCATTGACTAGTATAGCTGTTGTACTTCTCCAAATATGAAGGCTGGAGAGAAAGAGCGAGAAGATCGATGGTGCTGAGACTGATGATACCTCCTGTCATCTCTCCCGCAGCTTTCCCGTTGACCATGTTCAGCATGGGAGTCGTATCTGGGTATGCTTTCCCATAGGTTTCTGAGATTGTAGCCATGACGAGGCATATTTAATACAAGTTAACATGAACAAGTACGAGACTTCATAATTAGCATAATGAACAGGTGTTATGATGTGCAGTGCTATTACAGTATGTGTCCTAAGTGATCCCCCCGACGGACCAGAGCCTATAGTTAGGCTTGTGGGTGTAGTCTCCTCGACTTTTACAGATGTAGTTTTCCCTTCAGAGTGAGGAAAGAAAGAACCATACTAATGTATCGAGAAGTGTATATATCATCAGGTAAAGGGAGATCATTCAATCCTTTAAATACACATTCTTCTTGATGAGAGTCGTGAGAAGATGTTTTGGCAGGAGATGTGGTCTTAGGAGAGGGTTGACTTTCAGGAACAGAGGCGTCCTTTGGAGAAGCATCCAGAGGCTCCTCCCCGATTGATCCTTCCAAAAGTTCTTCTTCGGTTTGAACGTCTATCGGAGAAGGGCTCTTCAGAAGAGTGATTTGATCTCGCTTGGGGTTGTCTCTTTCTTTCCCGGATGCGGTTCTTGACCAGAACTTGTGAGATCTTTGCCTTTCGAACTTTCTCCTGCCTCGGTTGTAGTTATAACTTGCCCCTCGACTGGAGGCACATCGCCAATTTCGGCAGGAAAGTGAGGAACTTGGTCTGGTGGCATGTATATCTAAGCGCGACCTTCATAACCTATGCTCCGCCTTATATCAAGAAGATGGTGTCGGTGAAGAAGCTTGTCAACCAGACATTTTTTGACATTCAAGAAATCTGGATTGCCATTCAATAGTAGATTTAATAGATCCAAGTATATTTGACCTTGCTCTTTTCTTGGATTTGTAACTGGAAATAAGAAAGAAAAGCCAGTGTATTCCTAATATAGTTGATATGGGAGTGTCTGAGTTTGGAGCTTACTTGATTGGATCCATCTCCTAGCACATCCAAGTTGGTGTCTAATGTAAAACCATTCGAGCCTTATGTCGCCCACATTGATGTATCCTTCATTAAGAATCATTCTCTTAGGCATTGACTCGAAGTAAACGAAAGAAGGAGATTTCTTTGAAAGATGCTTGAAATGGTTGAAGAAGTTTACATCCTCAAAAGTGGGCTTCATGAATTGCATGGGGGCAATCCACATCCGTCTTAGAAAGTCGATGACGGATGGTGGAAATGTTGGAATAGCTCCCATATGCACGTCAACCGATTGATGACCATTGTTACACTATCTTTTGGCAAAAATCGTCTCTCAACACGAATTTATACCATCTGGAACAACTCAGGACTTGAGTGTGCACTGGCAATCACTTGGATGAAGTGACAAAGCGTTGCTAGCTTGGAATTTGGAATGAATCTCACGCTCTTGGACCGGCCCGCTCCCTAGGGATCGTAGCCATCCTAAGGCTCGCCCCCAAGGGTTCGTCGTCGTCCTAGGGGTTGCCCTCCTAGGGCTCGTGACCATCCTAGGGGTCGTCCTCCTAGGGATCATCCTCATCCTAGTGCTCCTTCCCCAGGGATCGTAGAGCAAATACAGACCGCAAACCGCCTGCAGCCTCGCACGGTTTTGACCTATTATCATGGCTATTTTCACTCCTATCAATCTGGATCTGATCACACATGGAATAAGATGACTTGGAGAGGATTTCTGGATGTTTTCCACCTCATTTCTAGATTTTTGGGATGCGTGCCACGTGCCTCATGAACCGATATCAGGAAACACCTATAAATACACCATCCGAGGGCATTTTGAGAGATCTTTTGGCCATTCTTCTCTACGGCTTCCAATATTACTGAGGGCAAGGACTTTGCACCTTCCTACACCCAAATACTTCTCCTTTCTACACAATTAACACGTGAATTGCATGTAAAAACTCTTTTAATTCCTTTAAACACACGGATTGTGTGTCTACATGTAATTGATTCTTGTAATATGTCAGTATAACAATAAGATTATAAAGTGGTCGTAGGCTACATCTACAGCAGAACCACTATAAAAACCTTGTGTGTTCCCTCTGAATTTACTATTTTCTGCATTCTGTGATCTGTTATCTTCATTTGGGTGTAAGTACCATTTTTTGGTCTAACATTTTGGCACACCAGGTAGGGGGTACATGATATAACTTCTTCTTCTAGCTTGAAAGGAAGCAATTGCTTGACTTTTGTGTCAATGGCCAAACGAAAATTTTCCTGGGTTGAGGTCGACGACACGAGAAACAAGGCAAGCTAGGAGGCTTCCTCTCTTGAAAACCCATCAACATACCTGACTAAAGAAGAGATGGATGACGTTCTCACTGAATTGAGAGCTCAAATGGCAAGGCAAGATGATCTCCTTTGAAAACAACAGGAAATGATGGACGGATTCTTCACTCGGATGGACGACAGACCGAGCGGTAGCGAACAACGCATTGGAAATGAAGCCACAGAAGCGGCTCATGCATCACATGGACTCGAGGGTAACCCCCTCGCTCTTGAAAATGGGCAGGCTCGACCGAATTCAGCTCCGGTTCGAATGCATATCCGAATCCAAGCTTCCACTCACCAGTAGGACATGGCTCGTGATGGAGAGCCGGGGTCGGCTCGTGATAAGGGGTCAAGACCGGGTCGGCTCGCCCCGTCGAACCGCGAGCCGCGAACCCTAAGCAGCGGTTCTCCAGCATCTTCCTTATTCTCTTGCTCACAATGATGGGGCACCAGCTCTGACTTAGGCAATTTACGACATATTTTTGAGGAAATCGACTAGCAGATCTGATATGATGCCTCTCGAGAGGCCGTATTTCTCAAAACGACATGGATGACGTCAACCACAACCCATTCACTCAGGAAATCAGGAACTCTTGTAATCCCCTAGATTTCAAACTTCGACAACTGGACCTATACAATGGCAGGACAGATCCTGCCGTGCATCTGATGCGCTACAAACGACATATGGAAGTTCATTCGGCGTCAGAAAACGGCATGGCAAAGTGCTTTCCTCTCTTTCTGACTGACATAGCTGCTGTGTGAATTTGTCAGCTAGCTCCGGAATCGATCAACATTTGGCACATGTTGGTCAATCGTTTCATTGAACAATTCTGGGTCCACATTGCTAGACCCAAGAACGTAATGTCACTTACTACAATCAAGCAGAGATCCGGAGAAACTTTGTGTTCATTCCTGAAAAGATTCAACGCTGCAGTAGCATCTATGGATAGACCTGAACCATCTATGGTATTGACGGCGGCAGTATCTGGTGTTCTAGATACATCGGAGTTCAAAACCTCTTTGTACCAGGACCCGCCACGAGATCTCGGCGAATTCTACTTTGAAGCGGATATATTTCTATGTGAGGAAGACGCAAAATCCGAGAAGGCTATTCTCGACGTCAACATGCTTAAAGACGGAGCACCGTCTGATTCAGGAAAAGACAATGACAAGGGCAAAGGAACAAACGCTGCAAAGGATGACCGCAATGCTCAGCCCCGGAGAGGGCCCAAATAGGAAAAGTACACTGAACTCAATTCATCGCTGACTGACATCTACATGGATACAGGAGGTGCCACGTCATATCCATGGCCTCCCAAGAGGGAGCCAACGCTAGCATGGCACAACTCTGTATGGCATTGCATATTTCATGACATAAACGATCACAACACTGATGACTGCAGGCATTTGCGAGATTTGGTTGAGGATTGGGTCAGACGAGGAGAGCTGCCTGAGTACGTCACACGCCCACATCTGCCCCGGCGCTTCCACCACTGATTCCTCGGAGAGGGAATGATCATGGATCGAGCAATCGCGAGATTATCATTAACTGATTCCACTCAGCAGATCTCTTCAGTTTGTCGGACTCCGGTCCGCAATTCATGTTTTTAGGCTTTTAGGCGACTTATCGCCCCTCTTTGTCTTCTCTGCATGTAATAAAAGCACTCACATCAGCCCACACGCACGGAACCAACTTGTGGTCTCCAGTAGTGTCCGACAAACGATCGCTGCATTTTCATGAATTAGTAATAAGCATTGAGCTCCGGCTCCAAACTGGACCCGTCCAGTATAAATAAACTTTCATTACTTTTCCTCGGTCGTCTTACTCCGATAAGGCCGTCCTGGAACCTTCATTGCTTTTACTCGATCGTCTTACTCCGGTAAGGCCGTCCTGGAACCTTCATTTCTTTTCCTTGGTCGTCTTACCCCGGTAAGGCCGTCTCAGAACCTCATTAGCATTTCCTTTGTCGTCTTACCCTAGTAAGGCCGTCTTGGAACCTAGTAGCACTTCCTTGGTCGTCTTACTCCGGTAAGGCCGCCTCGGAGTATTCTTGCATTGTTTGTCTTAGCTCTTTGCAGGTACGGATTATGGATTTCTTGAATTATCCAGAACACATCTTCCTTAAATCAAAAAGATATGTTCTGGGGGGCAACTTGTTACACTATCTTTTCGCAAAGATCATCTCAACACGAATTTCTACCATCTGGATCAATTCAGGACTTGACTGTGGACTGAATATCACTTGGATGAAGTGATGAAACATCGCTAGCTTGGAATTTAGATCGAATCTCACCCTCCTGGACCGGCTCTCCATCCTAGGGCTCGCCCCCTAGGGATCGTGGCCATCCTAGGGCTCTCCCCCTAGGGTTTGTGGCCATCCTAGGGCTCTCCACTTTAGGGTTCGTGATCATCCTAGGGGTCAGCCTCCTCGGGCTCGTGACCATACTAAAGGTTGCCCTCCTGGGGCTCGCCCTCATCCTAGGGTTCACCCCCTAGGGATCATGGAGCACATAAGGACCACGAACCGCCTGCAACCTCGCACTGTTTTGACTTATTACAATGGCTATTTTCACTCCTATCAATCCGGATCTGATCATACATGGCATAGGACGACTTGGAGAGGATTTCTAGACGTTTTCCACCTCATTTTGAAATTTTTGGGATGCATGCCACGTGTCTCACGAACCGGTAGTAGGAAACGCCTATAAATACACCATCTGAGGGCATTTTGAGAGATCTTTTGGACATTCTTCTCTACGGCTTCCACCATTACTGAGGGCAAGGACTTTGCACCTTCCTACATCCAAATTCTCCTCCTTTATACATAATTAACACATGAATTGCATGCATAAACTCTTGTAATTCCATTAAACAAATGGATTGTGTGTCTACATGTAACCGATTCTTGTAATCTGTCAGTATAACAATAAGATTATAAAGTGGACGTAGGCTACATCTACAGCCAAACCACTATAAAAACCTCATGTGTTCCCTCTGAATTTACTATTTTCTACATTCTGTGATCTGTGATCTTCATTTGGGTGTTAGTACCATTTTTTGGTCTAACAACCATATACCATTCCGGTGGATTGTGGGGTCTATCCGTGATGTCAGTTGCAACTCTGACCTCCTCCCAATATATTCCATGCTTTAAACATATCCACCTAAGTCTAGCTTCATCCATTATAGAAACACAAGAATCATCGGGTGCATTTAGAATGACTACGCCCTAAAATTAATCAGGAACTCGATTGTCACCTATTCCTCCTTCCTCTTCTTCATCCAATGAGATTTCTCCTTCAGGTGATGCTACCTCGTTGTGAATATCAACTTCAAATTCTGAATCCATGATATCCCAATCTGAATCTGATGAAGAACAATGGGATTGGGGTTGCTCGATGACTCTAGAGCTTTACTTTTTTTCTGACTCAGAGAATCTTGTCGGATACCTTCCAGAGATTGGTTGTACTATCCAAGAAACATCAAGGACTAGAGTATAGTTGCATGTGCCCCCATGTATGTGTTTGTGTGTGTGTGCTAGTGTGTGCAAGTATGTATAGTAAAGATATGAAAAGGCATAAGAAAAGCAAGAAAAGTGTGCAGTTGATTTATATGCATTGGATTGTCGAATGGTCTTACGTCCGTCAAGTCCAAAATCTTTCAAACACGTATACTGTGTGATTGCGAAGTTCGGTCCTGAAGGCTTTATCTTAATTGTTCGCGGGTTCGTGAATTATGTTTATCCTTAGTCAAGTAACACATACGCATGTACAACAGATCGGAGCTGCCAAAGCCATTGTGTTCATTAAGTTTGGTAGTATGCAGAAACATATAAAAGTTATATGGGGATCAAATCAAAGTTTCTGGATAGTGTTTATCCCTAATTGGTGTATCAAATCTTCATAAAACGTACAAGACAATCGTTGCAGATTTTAGACTTACATGAGCGATCTAAGATATTCGGGTCCTTCAGATAAAATAGAAGGTAGTCTTACATAACCAAAGCTGAGCATATCAATGAAGAACACATAACATCGAAATTGATGGGTCCCTCACCAGTCATACAGCTAGGCTCGACTATGCCAAAGGGCAAGGCTGCCCCAACAAGCTTAGGAGATTCATACTTAAAATATGGATCGCCCGCTCTGATATCCAAGGGTCGTTTGCACGTAACCTAGAGTATAGCGAACGAGCGCACCTTAGAGAACCAGCCGTCTATGTCCAAAGAAGTCGCTTGCTCATATTAGGAAATGTAAAGATGCTAAGAGTATTCGCACATATGATAACTTTACAAGTTTTGATCGGTCGCCCATCTAGCATCAGATACAGATGATCCAACCAGGCAATTGCAAAAGGCTTAACAAGATCCGGTCGATCATTCTTATACTAACCGAGAAGCTTTGACAAGTCGCGCCTGTGCACACATCACCTGTGCATCTGTTCAATATGCCAAGGCTGAGGCAATCACTTGCTCCTATGCATGTACTCGCTCCTACGAAGTCGCTCGTCTAAGATAGTTGGAAACAAATGTCATCAGTTGGCTACAACTAAGCAGTGACATATTGGTAATTAATAAGTTAGGCGATCTATAGCCTACAAAGAGGAACTCCAATTCATTCCTTCAAGGGAGGGTGACCTATAAATAGGCCATGGCTGCCACTGGAAAGGGGGAGGCTAGGAGCCACCACGAAGTGCTGCTAAATTACGTCCTCATCCATTCCAAAAGCATTGGAACCATGATCATCATCTCCGTCCAAAGGTCTTTCATCTACTTGGCCATGGCGCCCGTTAAAATCCTATAAGCGAAAAAGATTGAAGACATCCTCCGCATATGTTGCTTACCCATCCTTCTCCTTCATAGATTCCGCCATTCTTTCATTGAATCTCACAAACCTAAGAAAGATTTGTATGTAAAAGTGAGAATATATTGAGAGAACAATGAGATGTATAAAAAACGAGAGTTGACGTATCTTGTAAATGTCGTCATGATAATGCAAATCACCTTCACAGTAGATGTAGGCCTAGCTCAAGGGTGAACCACTCTAAAATCTCGTCTTCATTTTGTTCCCTTCGCATTTTTACTCTCAATTGCTGTTGAGTGCGGCTCCATTTATATTCTAACCTTGTTGGTAAAATACGATTTCCGTACCATTGGTGTTTAAACCAGCCAGTTATAATTTTTAGGTGGAAAAATCAATGGCCCTCTCCTGGGATTCAAGGGCCTTGATAAGCTCAAACTTATCTTTCTCCAAAGCATGGATTCGGTCGATGTTCTCTCTGTTCAACCTCTGAAGATTACCAGCAAGAGTGTGCCAAGCACCCAATCGCTTTACAATGTAATCCCTGACTTCTACAATAAGGCCTCCAATCAAAATTGGATGCGACTCCAACTGGTTAAATTCATCCAGCACGCAGTCTTTCATAGCATCCATCTTGCCAGCTACAATCCATTTGTCATACGGGTCTATGTCCAAGTCAGTGTATATACCTTCTAAACACCAACCCTCGAATCGTTCAGCAAGTGTTGGATGACACGGATTAGGAACATAAAGAGGCCTATGAACAATTGTTTGAAGATCGACAGAGTTTGAGGTGATGGACGGATAAGCCAATGGTGGTTGGGTAGAATCAGCTTGAATATCCGGGACGAGAGGTCCATCCTGTGAACGACATCTCCGAGGATCACTTTTTCCCAAGTTTCTTCGACTCTTCGGCCTGTTTCTCCTGCTAACCTTCTTCACTATTTTCTTCCATGGTCTATTTTGCATAAAGAATTTCATCCTTGAGCCTGAAGAAAAGATCAAAAGATATTTCAGTATACGTCGGACGTCAAAAGGCTATTTCAATTTGAAGTTTGGATGATTGTCAAAGCAGCCCAACTAAGTTTAAGCGCAAGCTGAAGTTCTGCTTGGTCTAAGCCAACAATGTCTGAGGCATTCCAGCAAAAGGCTTATAGGCAAAATCAAAGTCAAAGTTCGTTTAAAAAAAAGGGAGGAAGTTTCATATCATTCAGGTTCACATTGAAGCAACATCTTCATCAAACAGACCTAATGGCCAAAATTCCAATCCATATTCAAACCGATCGAACCTCACTTAGGAACTCCTGAGCTTGAAACTATCTATGAAATCGGCAACTACTCGAGCAAAACAAGACAAGGTAAAAAGAGAAAACTCTCCTAAGACAATCATGGTGTTTTGGATCAAAAGAAAAGTTGCCTTAATCAACCGGAAGTTACTGGAAGCATTAAACATAATAGTGAGCTAAGAGAACTGAGAATTTTATTAAGGAAAACCAGGATAAAAATGAAAGAGTGTGGATTACCATGTAAAGTTTTCCAAAATAGTACTGCCATCAAAAGATTTCTTCGGGAAAGAAATGGAATGGGGAAGGCATATAAAGAAAGCTAGCCCAAGTTGTCCTTGCCATGTTATCATCGTCAAAATCAAGACGAACCAGCTAAACAAGTATAATAACCCCCGAAAACTAACTCGCCCGAACCATCATGTTGTGCCTGGCAGTGCGAACGACTTGATCTTGGTCAATCTAGAACAATCGAGAGCCAAGTGACCCCCTGGAAAACGAAGATTTAATTCACCAAACTGCTACAGTCTTTATTTTCTTTCTTCTTTCGAAGTCCGTAATCTTCTGTGAAACTAGCAAATCACGAACTTCGAGGGGCAAATGTTTATCCCTAATTGGTATATCAAATATTCATAAAACATATAGGACAATCGCTGCAGAGTTCAGACTTACATGAGCGATCTAAGATATTCAAGTCGTTCAGATAAAGTAGACGGTAGTCTCACATAACCAAAGCTGAGCATATCAATGAAGAACACATAACATCGAAATTGATGGGTCCCGCACCAGTCATATAGCTAGGCTCGACTATGCCAAAGGGCAAGGCAGCACCAGCAAGCTTAGGAGATTCATACTTAAAATATGGATCGCTCACTCCAATATCCAATGGTCGTTTGCGTGTAACCTAGAGTATAGCGAACGAGCGCAGCTTAGAGAACCGGCCGTCTATGTCCAAATAAGTTGGTCGCTCATATCAAGAAACGCAAAGATGCTAAGATTGTTCGCACATATGATAGCTTTACAAGTTTCGATCGATCGCCCATCTATCATCAGATACAGATGCTCCAACCAGGCTGTTGCAAAAGGCTTAACGAAATCCGGTCGATCATTCTTGTACTAACCGGGAAGCTTTGACAAGTCGCGCCTGTGCACTCCTCGCCTGTCCGTCTATTCAATATGCCAAGGCTGAGGCAATCACATGTTCCTATTCATCTACTCACTCCTACGAAGTCGCTCGTCCAAGACAGCTGGAAACAACTGTCATCAGTTGGCTACAGCTAAGCAGTGGCATATTGGTGATTAATAAGTTAGGTGATCTGTAGCCTACAAAGAGGAACTCAAATTCATTTCTTCGAGGGAGGCAGGCCTATACATAGGCCATGGATGCCACTGGAAAGGGTGGGACTTCGAGCCACCACGAAATGCTGCTAAATTCCGTCCTCAGTCATTCCAAAAGCATTGGAACCATGATCATCATCTCCGTCCGAAGGTATTTCATCTACTTGGCCATGGCGCCCGTTAAAATCCTATAAGCGAAAAAGATTGAAGTCATCCTTCTCCTCCGTTGCTTACCCATCCTTTTCCTTCATAGATTCCGCCATTCTTTCATCGAATCTCGCGAATATAAGCAAGATTTGCATGTAAAAGTGAGAATATATTGAGAGAACAATGAGATGTATAAAAAACGAGAGTTGATGTATCTTGTAAATGTCATCATGATAATTCAAATCACCTTCACAGTGGATGTAGGCCTTGCTCAAGACTGAACCACTTTAAAGTCTCGTCTTCATTTTGTTCCCTTCGCATTTTTACTCTCAATTGCTGTTGAGTGCGGCTCCATTTATATTCTAACATAGTTGGTAAAATACGATTTTCGTACCATTGGTGTTTAAACCAAGTTTTGGTGTAAACAGAAAGGGTGCCGCAGCTCGAGGTGGGCATCGTTTCGAATCGGCCCTGGGTCGAAGAAACTCAACCCAAATCGATACCCCTCATAAGACTCTGCCCTTTTTGGCTTTCAATCTCTAACTTGAGTCACTCGTTCGACTTGCTGGCACCAGTGCCATCCAGTCCTTTACTACCTCTGCTCCTCTCCTATCCTTTTTGGCTACCATCGCCTTGTCTTCCCCTATTCTTTTAAGTAAAAAACAAAATCTATGTATCAAGTGCCTCAACACCTGACTCGATGCCCATGACCGCCGTTTGAAGGCGAATATGACGTAGCCAGCGACGGTGACAACCCCAAGAATTATGACATCAACGCCACAACAGTAGGCGAGGAAGATTGGCACGCGATTCGAATTTAATTTGATCATGAATCAGGGTTAGAGATGCGAGATAAGCAATTTAATCGCCCACCTGTAAACCGTATCTCAAGATCAAGATGAATTCATAAAGACTTAAAAGCTAGGGTTTCAGTGAAATTAGGATAATTCGGTAGCAGTAAACGTAAAATGAAAGAAGGTAAAATAGTGGATTATATAATAGGTGAAAGGGGACATTTGTATTCTTTCCGATGTGATGGGATGATCTGGCCCCTCGGAGATAGGGATGCAGCATCGAAAAACATCGGTTCGAATGCCCGGCGGGTCGAACAAACTGACCCGACCCCGTGGTTAAGCAGAAATAGCCGATCAAAACTAATACGAACTACTTACCCTAGAGGATAAAAAGCCATGTATGGAAATTAAATGTGTTTATATGATTCCTAATTTTGCATCATGTAGATTAGACAAAATTTTATGATCAATAACATTTGTTTGAAACCATTCACATGCATGGGCAAGAACTTGCAAAGCAGAATGATGCAAGCACATACCGATTTGACAAAAGTCTAGAGAATTACCAGTAAATCTGAGTGTACTCAAATTAAAGCTTCAAGATGGCCAGATGTAGCAAATAAAGACCTGGGTATGATCTTCTGTTTATATACGAAATGCAGGAACCAAGAGTCACAACTCTAAGGATGGACACGACTGTTGATTATCACCGATTCAAAAACAGACATATTAGCAATTTCAAAGCACGCCTCATCTTCGACAAGACATACTTCGTGGGGGGAAAATGTTGGCCTACTTTGTGACTAGGCCACACAAAGTCCAAACACCATAATTCTGAATACAAGAAGGACAAGAATTGGAGCTAGTCGAAAACAAAACTCCGGGTCGAAGAGGAAACTTGTACTTTAAACTTTGTTGAGCGGGGGAGTCGGGTCGAAATGATTGGGTCGGACTCGGACCATATATATGAAAGAAATAAGCCTAGCACCACCGGATCGGGTCGAACGGACACATCCGACCCGCCTGAGCACACGAATAAGACAATTTGGCAAAATAACTGCGGCTCGAATATGTGCCTACCCGACCCGCTTACATACAAAAAGCACGATACGAAATTGTCCATTATCTCCTACTATACCAGGTCAAATTCCATGTGGCCACAAGTTGCTACTCCCTCATCCCCTATAGAATCGGTCCACTACATATCAACAATTTTAGAGATGAGGCCACGTATACATCCGACGCGGAGGCTTCCCATGCCTATAAATACGTGCATGCAAGACATCTTTTGAATCTTTTGGCACACTCTACACTTGAACACCATAATCTCCATTACCACTCTTGTTCAACCAACATTGTACTCGAGATTATTGAGTATAATTCCATAAATATTGAGAGAGAATTGATCGTATTCGAGTGATTAAGTAATTATAATCCATCTACTTGTAATTTTCTATCGAATCAAAGAACTATAAAGTGGACATATACCTGTTAACACCGAACCACAAAAAATCTCGTATTTTGATTGCTTTTTCTCTGTTTTTAGCTTATATTTCTTCATTATTCTCTACATAATCTTTTCGATTGGGTGTTAGTGCCATTTTTTGGTCAAACATTCTTCTTCTTCTTCTGTCCTTTTTCACTCTGAAGTTGTGGGAAATCTGGTTTAATATTGTAACACCCCGTAATTTTATAACATTAAAATTCACAAATTAAAGTATACTTAATTTTTAGAAAAGAATTAAGTGAAATGGGTTGCGCAGAGAAATATATATATTGATATATATATATATATATATATAAATTAAAAATTAAATAAATAAATATGCGAAAAAGTTCAAAACAGCGAATTGGGAGGGGGAATAACCGAACCGACCCATTTTTGAGGTCGACCCAAGCCCCGCTGGGTCGACTAGGGGTTAATCCAGGGTGTTTGGCTGTCAACCCGTGGGCCGATTAGCTCAAATGCAGATTTTGCATTTGATTGGTTCTCATGGTTCAGGGTTAATCTAATGGTCCTAAATAACTTCCTACACCTATAAATACATCCTAATGCTAACCCTAAACCTAATTAAAATAGAATAGTTACCGTCATACCATCGCCATGGAAATCAATGGAGCCGCCGCCAACTAAGAAAGAAGAAAAGCAAATTCAATTCTAATTCTCTCAACCCTAAAGCAAAGCAAAACTCTCTCTTTTCTTCTCTAAATTGTGAGTATGATGATCTTAACAAGATTATTATCATTTTAATTAGGTTGAGTTATGAATGGATTATGAGTAGATGATGTGAATTATCATATATGTTGTTGTAAACCCCTTTTGCTATCATGTATATTGTAAATCCAATGTTATGTGATGATGATATCTTATATGTTGTAAATCATGCTATGATGATGTTATGTATGTTGAAAGTTTCTATGCTAAGTTATGATGAATCATACATGTTAAAAAGGCCATGATGTTACCATCTACGCTAGTTAGTTCATATTAATTAAATCATCATGTTTGGGTTATGTTGATCTATATGACAAGTCACATATGCAAGTTAGATTGATTAGAAAAGTTATGAACACATACCAAGACATCTATTATGACATCTAGAATTATGCTATGACATATGTGATATCCTATGCTAGTTCACACCATCATTATGTTGCCTAAAAACCCCATATGCAAGTTTATGTATAGATTTGGGCTATGATCATATCATATAAATTGAGACATTTAACAAGTTGACACCTTTTTGATCCTTAACATGTGTAGTTTATGCAAGTTTCACCCCTATTATGATTAGATTTATTTTAATTGTCTATATGTTGTGATAATTTATCTTTGTGCTAGGTGTTAGACTATACAAGTCAAACCTATATTGTGCGTTGAATAAGCGAACGTATAAACGTGGGGTAGGGGTAATATTAAGGATTTAATATTAAAAAGTTGGGGTGCAATTGATATGATTTTGCATGCCATAAGTGGATGGCCATAATTGAGTCAATTATGGACATCATTAAAAGTTGACTTAATTAATAATTTGAATAGGGAATTATTAAAACTAGGGTAAAAGATTTTAAGTGTTAATCAATGCTTAGGACACGAGGTTGGACTCGTTTGTGACGTAAACCTGCCCGGACCCGCCCGGCAAATCCAGTGGTCACAAATGTCAGCCCAATGTGAGAGGTCCTAGGCCTAAACTAAAGCATAACGGTTGTAAAGACACGAGGTTAGACTCTTTTATGGTGTAAGACTGCCCGGACCCGCCTGACAAATCTAGCTGCCATAAATGCCAGTCTAATGTGAGAGGTCTTTATGAGGTTATGGCCTGAATGAATTAAGAAATAATTAACCAGATAAACATGTAAGGTGGGACATGGGGGTTAAGTAGGTGCCTTGGGTGGCATGAGGAATCTAGGGGGTGCCCTTAGTGGCATGTGAAATACGATTAGTAAGACTTAACCAAACACACATGTAAATGAACATGACTAAGAGGGTTAAGTGGGATACACTAGTGACAAGCTTAGGTGGGTAGCTTGTGGGGGGCCATTTCGACCAGTATCCCAAACGTATCTTTGTGGGCTCGACCCAAGTCGAGGACGGGACACGCATGCTGGGTTCGACTGTAAGAGGCCAAAACGGGGAGCGGTGGCAACGCAAGTCCAACAGGTTTCGTATGCGTGTGTGGACCCGGGCTGGTAGGTAAGACGTTGTTGCATCGTGTAGGTATAAGCCGTGCATTCTCAAGTTTTATCGGGTTGCCACTTTAGGGGAGTGATACACCCCACTGTGGGGCCAGCACGGGTATCTACGAGTAGGGAGCCGATCGAAAGTGGGTAATGGGGTACACCTAGTGCAGATAGGGGCAGACGGCACCTATGTAGTCAGCTAGGGGTACGTAAGGCTATTTATAAAGTTTTTGTGTGAAGCAAGTGGGATCAAACAATAGGGTGACTGGTGTGGTGCAGTGTAGTAATGTGCGGTGCAGTGTAGTAATCATTCGTTAGTAATTAGGTGTGCCTTTACCGTTATCTTTAACGTTATCTTAAACGCTATCTTTATCTTCCTAAGAGTTCATAGACATTTACTTGTCTTCCAGCTTATGCCTTAGTCTAGTTATTTTGATAATAGTATTGTTAGAATTATCATACTCGCCAGACTTTATGTCTGACCCCCTCTATTTCTATCCTTTTTTCCCCCTCCAGGTCCTCAGGTTGGGCCCAGCTCTAGTGGAGTTTGATTGAATTTCTTCATCTCTCTTTGGAAAGCTTGGACCGTTGAAGTAAAGTCCAACTTGTTATATTTTTAATGGCTATTTATGTAATGGGATTATGTATTTTGTTTTTATGAAGATGGATATTGTACTTGGTTATGATCTATGGTTTTATGATGTAACAAACATGTTTAATTTCCGCTGCAATAAAATGAAGTTTTAGATTTCCAAGTACTATTTATTATATGTCTTGTTGTAATTTTTCTGTTCTATATTCACTTATAACCTCCATGGATTCCCTTTGTGAGTGACATTAATGGACGTGGGGTGTTACACGTGGTATCAGAGCTTAAGGTTACCAGAACAGATAAAAATACTTTAGAAAAATAGTTATTTTTGGAAGAAGTGTTTTCAAAAACATGTTTTAATGAGAAATTTAAAGAGAAGAGTTTTTAAGAAAAACATAATCCCCAATAGCCACATATTTTTATCTTTCGAATTCTCCATTTTGAATCTTTCCTTTTTCGTTTCAGCATGGCTGAAGATCTTAATCTACCCGACGGTGTAACGATACTAGGATGGTATAGGAGGCTATTGGAGGCTAGGGCCGCTGCAGGTCCAGCCAATGTTCCTCCACCACCAGTTGCACCCGTTCCTCGTACTCCTCCTCGCGTAGATACTTTTGCAAAGACGTGCAAGGAATTCAAGGCTATGGGTGGAAAACCATTTCAAGGGTCAGAAACGTTTGTGGAAGCTAGAGATTGGCTTAAGGAGGTGGAAGAATTGCTAGAAATCTTTGAAGTAGAAGAAGGGAGGAGAGTTCGTTTAGCATCTTGGTTGATGAAGGGAGAGGCCTCGTTTTGGTGGGAGGTCACTAATGTGGAGCGTCCTGTTGACCCTTGGGCGGATTTCAGACGTAGGTTCGAGGCGAAGTTTCTCTCAAGGGCGGAAGAAAATCTATATATGGAAAGGTTCTTGACATTGAAGCAAGGAAGCTCATCAGTTAAAGAATATGTCAATAAATTTAATCAGTTAGCAAGGTTTGGCTTAGGCTTAGTAAACACGCCGGAGAAGAAGGCTCTAAGGTTCGTGAATGGCTTGAATGAACCATTGCAAGGGTTGGCTATGACCCACATCCCGATGGGGGCCACCTTTGAGAAGTTAGTAGAAATGGCGCTCATGCATGAGGAGAAAAGCGCTAAAGCTGATAAGGCACCCGAGAAGAAGGGAGATCAGAAGAAACCACAACAGCAAAACAAGAAGGGTGGAAAAGACAATAATGGCAAGGGAAAGAAGAAGTGCTTTAACTGTGGAACCCCAGGCCATCTCAGCAAGGATTGCCGAAAGAAAAAGAAGACAGGCTGTTTTCATTGTGGCGATGCGGGAAATTTAGTGAAGGACTACCCAAAGAAGGGGCAGAGGGCAGGAGCTACCTCGGGAGGACAGGTGCAGGCTCTTATGGCACCAGGGCAGGCTAGGGGACAAGTTCAGGCTCTCGCGGTCCCACCGCTGCAAGAACGAGGTAGAACCATTTCTGTTGAAAGCTTAGTTTTTCTGTTTGATCATCCTATCCGTACCTTATTCGATTCGGGCGCATCACATTCGTTTATCTCTACATCATTAGTTGAATCACTGCACTTAAACACCAGTTTAGTAGAGGATCCCTTAGTTGTTCCGAATCCAATAGGGGGCTCAGCTTATTTGTCCATGATGTGTTTGGATTTGAAAATTTCCATACTTAGCGTTGAATTTAGATGTGATGCTTATGTGTTGGGCTTCACGGGCTATGGGCTAATTTTAGGAATGGATTGGTTATCCAGAAATGGGGCCGTTCTTGATTATGAAAGGAGAGTAGTTAGGCTCGTGACTCGCCTTGGAAACACTCTCGAAATCTTCTGTAATCCCATAAATTCGGTTATGCTAAGTTATCTAGAATCGCTTGACGCGTCTGAGGAAAATCTACGATCTGTTAGAGTGGTCCGAGAATATTCGGATGTGTTTGAGGAGGTGAAGGGCTTGCCTCCGAAGCGGTAGATAGATTTTCGAATATATCTTGTGGATAATGCGAAACCAGTATCTTTGCCAGTACGCCACATGGCTCCACGTGAAAGGAGGGAACTCGATAAGCAAGTGAAGGAGTTGCTTGAGAAGGGGTTCATAAGACGAAGTATATCAGAGTGTGGTGCTCCAGTAGTATTTGCCACGAAGGCGGATGGGTCCCTTAGACTGTGTGTGGACTATAGAGAACTTAATAAACTTACTAAGAAGAACAGACACCCACTGCCGAGGATTGACGATCTCTTCGATCAGTTAGTTGGCGCCTCAGTGTTTTCGCAGTTGGACTTAGCCACTGGGTTCCATCAGTTGAGAGTGGCTGAGGATAGCATAGACAAGACTGCCTTTAGGACTCCGGACGGTTTCTATGAATGGCTAGTGATGCCCTTCGGTTTGACAAACGCCCCAGCATATTTTGTTGATTTGATGAGTAGGGTGTTTAGGGAGTACCTTAACAAATTCGTGGTAGTCTTTGTAGATGACATCTTGAACCTTTCTAAGGATGAAGAAGAGCATGCCCTACATCTTAGGGAAGTGTTGGAGACCCTACGAGCGCATAGCCTTAAGGCTAAATTTTCTAAGTGTCATTTCTGGAGGAAGGAAGTACGGTTCTTGGGGCACGTGGTTTCCAAAGAAGGGATAGCCGTGGATCCCGCGAAGGTGGTGGCCATCCAAGATTGGAAGGTCCCTAAAAATGCTACCAAATGAGAAGTTTCTTGGGGTTGGCTGGCTACTATAGGAAGTTTATCAAAGACTTCGCAAAGATATCAGCTCCATTGACACGCTTGACGAAGAAGAACCTAGTTTTCACATGGGACGTAGATTGTGATGATGCATTCCAACGTTTGAAGAGAGCTTTGACTTCAGCCCCAGTCTTAGTATTGCCGGACGGGAGTAAGCCGTTTACCGTTTATACTGATGCTTGTGGGACAGGACTAGGCGCAGTCTTAATGCAAGAGGGCAGGGTAATAGCCTATGGTGGAAGGCAGTTGAGAGCGCATGAGAAAAATTATCCTACACATGACCTAGAATTGGCCGCTATTGTTTTCGCGCTTAAGTCTTGGCGTCATTATCTTCTTGGCGAGAAATTCGAATTATTCACTGACCACAAGTCTTTAAAATACCTATTCTCTCAAAAGGACTTGAACTTAAGGCAGCAAAGGTGGATGGAGTTCTTAGCGTCCTACGACTTCGAAATAGCCTATACCCCTGGCAAGGGTAACGTGGTGGCAGACGCCTTAAGTAGAAAAAGATTATCCTTAAGTCCTTTTTTTGTTGAGTGGCGAAGTTTAGAAATCATTTCGATGTTTGACTTTAGACCTTCCGTTGACTTCGTACCCGGTTTGCTAGCATCCTTGGAGGTTAGACCTACGCTTTTGGGACGGATTGGCGAGGCACAGCGAGACGACCCGCAGTTGGTTGAGTTAGTAGAAAAACTCAAAGGAGGGGAGTCATCAAGCCATCTCCGTAGGTATACCCTAGACGATAAGGGTTTGTTACGTAGGGACGGTAGACTTTGTGTACCAAAAGACGATGACCTAAGGAAGACTATTCTTGACGAAGCACATCATTCGAAGATGACCATTCATCCCGGCGGGGACAAGATGTACAAAGACATGAAGAGAGTTTACTTTTGGGCCGGCATGAAGAAAGATGTGGCCGAGTATGTCGCTAGATGCTTGGTGTGCCAACAAGTAAAAGCGGAGCAAAAGAAACCCGATGGGTTGCTTCACCCATTGGAGGTTCCACTATGGAAGTGGGAAAGTGTCTCGATGGATTTTGTGGATGGGTTATCGCGATCAAGGAAGGGTAATACAGGAATTTGGGTTATAGTAGATAGACTTACTAAAAGCGCCCATTTCATTCCCGTAAAGAGTAAGAGGACTGCTCCATGGTTAGCCTTCGTATACGTTCGAGAAATAGTTCGTTTGCACGGTGTTCCTTCTAGCATAGTGAGCGACCGCGATCCTATTTTCACTAGCGAATTTTGGAGAAGCTTACAAGAGGCGGTAGGGACTCAGTTATGTTTGGGCACCGCATATCATTATCAGACGGACGGCCAGACCGAGAGGGTGAATCGCATTCTAAAGGATCTGTTGAGGCTATGTATCCTAGACTTTGGGGGTACGTGGGAAGAGCATCTTCCATTGGTGGAGTTCGCATATAATAACAGATTTCAGTCCAGCATTGGTATGGCACCATTCGAAGCTCTTTATGGACGACCTTGTCGTTCACCTACATGTTGGTGGGAATCTACGGATAAGATCTTACTTGGGCCCGATATGATTAGGGAGACTTCGGAGAAGATCGACTTGATTCGAAGGAGGATGAAAGCAGCACAGGATAGGCAGAAATCTTATGCGGATAAGAGGAGGACAGATCTCGAGTTTGAAGTTGGGTACATGGTCTTTGTCAAAGTGTCTCCATTACGGAACGTTGTTCGCTTTGGGTCTGTTGGGAAATTAGCACCAAGGTTTGTAGGGCCGTTTCCTATTAAGGAGAAAATTGGACATATGGCGTATAGAGTTGAGTTGCCCGAGAGACTTAGTGGTGTACACGACGTATTCCATGTGTCACATTTGAGGAAGTGCTTGCACGAGACCGTGGAAGTGGTAGAGCCAAGCTTTCTTAGAGAGGTGGAGATAGAGCGTGATGCGACAATTCGACGAGCTCCTACGCGCATTCTTGGGTCGGAGATCAAGAGGTTGAGGAATCGAGAGGTCAGACTAGTCAAAGTGCAATGGGGAGATGATGAGAGCAACGCTACTTGGGAGACAGAAGAGAAGATGCGTTCACGATACCCTTTTCTTTTTGAGGGTATGTCTTTTAATTTCTCCTTTATCGCTTAGCTTGTACTTATCTTATCTTTAGTATATCCTCTCGCTAGTATCTTTGACCTTTAGTTAGGATAATCCTATGGTTGAAACATGTGTTTGAGACATGTTATGTATGGTGGATGCAAAGTGGATGCAAGTGTTTGCTAGTGGTTGCTCGTGGATGCATATGCACACACTATTAGGCACCAGATTGGCTCAGTCACTTCATATTGCATATTGCATATATATGGATGTATTTAGTAAAATGGATGTATAATGGTTGTATTATCATATAGTTGCTGCATTCGGGTGGATAGTTGTGCACACATATAGAATTAATATGTATCATTAGGAATCTTTTGCATACATATTGGACGCATAGCACTATCATGAATTGCACTAAGGAGGTCGACTGAATCAGTAGACCGCCTAATTTTGCATTAGATATGGACATATACACACACTGTGCATATAAACATTAAAGCATTAGAAGTCTTTTAAGGACAATGGATGCTGGTGTTTGATGGTTGAGTAGATGGACGATTAGATGGTAGGATATACATTCTTCTTGACTTGGAGATTTCGGGGACGAAATCCTTTAAGGAGGGGAGAATGTAACACCCCGTAATTTTATAACATTAAAATTCACAAATTAAAGTATACTTAATTTTTAGAAAAGAATTAAGTGAAATGGGTTGCGCAGAGAAATATATATATATTGATATATATATATATAAATTAAAAATTAAATAAATAAATATGCGAAAAAGTTCAAAACAACGAATTGGGAGGGGGAATAACCGAACCGGCCCATTTTTGAGGTCGACCCAAGCCCCGCTGGGTCGACTAGGGGTTAATCCAGGGTGTTTGGCTGTCAACCCGTGGGCCGATTAGCTCAAATGCAGATTTTGCATTTGATTGGTTCTCATGGTTCAGGGTTAATCTAATGGTCCTAAATAACTTCCTACACCTATAAATATATCCTAATGCTAACCCTAAGCCTAATTAAAATAGAATAGTTACCGTCATACCATCGCCATGGAAATCAATGGAGCCGCCGCCAACTAAGAAAGAAGAAAAGCAAATTCAATTCTAATTCTCTCAACCATAAAGCAAAGCAAAACTCTCTCTTTTCTTCTCTAAATTGTGAGTATGATGATCTTAACAAGATTATTATCATTTTAATTAGGTTGAGTTATGAATGGATTATGAGTAGATGATGTGAATTATGATATATGTTGTTGTAAACCCCTTTTGCTATCATGTATATTGTAAATCCAATGTTATGTGATGATGATATCTTATATGTTGTAAATCATGCTATGATGATGTTATGTATGTTGAAAGTTTCTATGCTAAGTTGTGATGAATCATACATGTTAAAAAGGCCATGATGTTACCATCTATGCTAGTTAGTTCATATTAATTAAATCATCATGTTTGGGTTATGTTGATCTATATGACAAGTTACATATGCAAGTTAGATTGATTAGAAAAGTTATGAACATATACCAAGACATCTATTATGACATCTAGAATTATGCTATGACATATGTGATATCCTATGCTAGTTCACACCATCATTATGTTGCCTAAAAACCCCATATGCAAGTTTATGTATAGATTTGGGCTATGATCATATCATATAAATTGAGACATTTAACAGGTTGACACCTTTTTGATCCTTAACATGTGTAGTTTATGCAAGTTTCACCCCTATTATGATTAGATTTATTTTAATTGTCTATATGTTGTGATAATTTATCTTTGTGCTAGGTGTTAGACTATACAAGTCTAGCATATATTATGCGTTGAATAAGCGAACGTATAAACGTAGGGTAGGGGTAATATTAAGGATTTAATATTAAAAAGTTGGGGTGCAATTGATATGATTTTGCATGCCATAAGTGGATGGCCATAATTGAGTCAATTATGGACATCATTAAAAGTTGACTTAATTAATAATTTGAATAGGGAATTATTAAAACTGGGGTAAAAGATTTTAAGTGTTAATCAATGCTTAGGACACGAGGTTGGACTCGTTTGTGACGTAAACCTGCCCGGACCCGCCCGGCAAATCCAGTGGTCACAAATGTCAGCCCAATGTGAGAGGTCCTAGGCCTAAACTAAAGCATAACGGTTGTAAAGACACGAGGTTAGACTCTTTTATGGTGTAAGACTGCCCGGACCCGCCCGGCAAATCCAGCTGTCATAAATGCCAGTCTAATGTGAGAGGTCTTTATGAGGTTATGGCCTGAATGAATTAAGAAATACTTAACCAGATAAACATGTAAGGTGGGACATGGGGGTTAAGTAGGTGCCTTGGGTGGCATGAGGAATCTAGGGGGTGCCCTTAGTGGCATGTGAAATACGATTAGTAAGACTTAACCAAACACACATGTAAATGAACATGACTAAGAGGGTTAAGTGGGATATACTAGTGACAAGCTTAGGTGGTTAGCTTGTGGGGGCCCATTTCGATCAGTATCCCAAACGTATCTTTGTGGGCTCGACCCAAGTCGAGGACGGGACACGCATGCTAGGTTCGACTGTAAGAGGCCAAAACGGGGAGCGGTGGCAACGCAAGTCCAACGGGTTTCGTATGCGTGTGTGGACCCGGGCTGGTAGGTAAGACGTTGTTGCATCGTGTAGGTATAAGCCGTGCATTCTCAAGTTGTATCGGGTTGCCACTTTAGGGGAGTGATACACCCCACTGTGGGGCCAGCACGGGTATCTACGAGTAGGGAGCCGATCGAAAGTGGGTAGTGGGGTACACCTAGTGGAGATAGGGGTAGACGACACCTATGTAGTCAGCTAGGGGTACGTAAGGCTATTTATAAAGTTTCTGTGTGAAGCAAGTGATATCAAACAATAGGGTGACTGGTGTGGTGCAGTGTAGTAATGTGCGGTGCAGTGTAGTAATCATTCGTTAGTAATTAGGTGTGCCTTTACCGTTATCTTTAACGTTATCTTAAACTCTATCTTTATCTTCCTAAGAGTTCATAGACATTTACTTGTCTTCCAGCTTATGCCTTAGTCTAGTTATTTTGATAATAGTATTGTTAGAATTATCATACTCGCCAGACTTTATGTCTAACCCCCTCTATTTCTATCCTTTTTTCCCCCTCCAGGTCCTCAGGTTGGGCCCAGCTCTAGTGGAGTTTGATTGAATTGCTTCATCTCTCTTTCGAAAGCTTGGACCGTTGAAGTAAAGTCCAACTTGTTATCTTTTTAATGGCTATTTATGTAATGGGATTATGTATTTTTTTTATGAAGATGGATATTGTACTTGGTTATGATCTATGGTTTTATGATGTAACAAATATGTTTAATTTCCGCTGCAATAAAATGAAGTTTTAGATTTCCAAGTACTATTTATTATCTGTCTTGTTGTAATTTTTCTGTTCTATATTCACTTATAATCTCCATGGAAGTTAATGCATTCCCTTTGTGAGTGACAATAATGGACGTGGGGTGTTACAAATATGTCCTGGTTTCTTGCAATTGTAGCAAATTATTTCTTTGTCTGAGTTGTATGAATTTTTAGACTTATTGTATTTTGATTTCTTCTTGCAAAGCTTGTATTATCTGTTCGACCACTTCTAAAGAAACATGGAAAGCTCTTCAATAGGATTTTTATATTCATCATCACCTTTAATAATGTTTAGAGCAATCGACCATTTCTTCGATTCAGATTAGGTGCACTCTTCTCTAACTTTTAGCTCTATCTCATTAGACGTTAAATTTCTAATCAACTCTTCCATGCTTAGTTTATTTAGGTCTTTTGAATCTTGAATAACTGCCACTTTAGCTTTAATGTTCGTCGATAACACTTAGTATTTTCCGAACTAATTCCGCTTCAGTATAAATTTCCAACAGCTCTTGCATTACAAATCAATGATGAGAATCGAACATACTTATTTTTCATATTTACATCTTTTCACATAAATTCCATATTCATTAACGAGTAGAGCACGACGAGATTTCTTAAGTTGTGATGTCCCTTCATGTGTAACCTCCAAAATATGTCAAATTTCCCGCGAAGTTAAACGATGAGATATTCGGTTAAACTTCGTTTTATCAAGAGCACAGATAAGAGCATTCATGGCTTTAGCATTTAATGATAACAGTTTTTGTTAGATGCATTCCATCTTTCTTTGAGTTTAAGAAATTCAACATCATTAATAGTCATAGTAGAGGCTTATAACCTGTTTCAACAATATCCCACACATCATAATCAACTGAACATAAATAAATGTTCATCTTCTCTTTCTAATATGCATAATTAGTTCCATTAGACACATGTGGCCTAGTTGCTGATTGACCCTCAGAAAAAGCATTACTATACAAAATTTATGACTCTAGAGTTATTTTAAATAAAAAGAAATACCTACTCTGATACCACTTGCAGGATCTGTATTTACCCTAGATGGGTGAGGTAAATGGGGTTTATTAAAAATTTTCATAGAGTAATAAATAATAATAAACAACACAGACAGAAACTGAGTAAATGAAGAAATTAAATGACACATAGATATACCAAGCCTCAGCAAAACCCTGTCTACTGCTGCTCTCAAGGTTTCTATTAGGAATTAGACAATCTTGTTGCTTACAATCCCTGCAAACTCTCAACTCTCACTCCTAATTGTCCTAACCTACGCTCAAAACTCCACGACAACTAAATCCCCTCAGTTGCGAATTTTCAAATAAAAAACTAGAGTTCGACGAAATAAAACGATACAATAAAAAGAAAAAATAATTAAAACAACGGTTTTAAAACCTAAAACCTAATTTAAAACTAATTTGACAAGACACTTAAAAAAGATATGGCCGATCTTTTTTATTTTGATGATCTCGGTCACTTGTTTGGTGGTCCGCCTCTTTATCCTTCAACGACCACTGTCTTGATTCTCTGATTCATAAAGTTGGGGTTTTCTCTTTGATCACCATAGTATTGAGCACTTCGATCAATTGAATGCCTAATATCCTGTGGTTCCTCCAACAATCGCGAACTTGGGTTCCATTGTGGTTGAGCTGTCGTGATGAATTTGCTCTCTGATATTCAATACACGATTTCCCCCTTTTTACTTTTTATTATTACTCACTTTTGATTAGATTTCTCCACAATCTACCAGTGACGATATTGGGTTGTATAGGATCTCGAATCTTATATTGTCTTTGATTTCAGGACATTTTGAATTATTCAATGTGCTGAAAATAAATGGTTACGTATATATTCTTATTTATGAAAATCTCTTCTGATTTTGAGCTAGTCTTCTTTCCAAAAATAAAATATAATATATCTTCGATTCTTGGAAACTTTGAACCATTTAATTTTCTGAAGATTTATACATGCGAATTTTTGAGATTTTTGAAAATTTTTATTTTTATTCTTGTCTGCTTCCCCGGTAATATTTGTTCGAATAAAAACTTTTCTGATTTTTTCCATTGATCGTTACAAATATAAACAGATGCTATCACTTGTTTAAATTGAACAGATGCTAAACTTGTATTAATTCTACTTTATCGGCCATTAATGATCGCACTTGTACTTTACTGCATTGTTAGACTAACTTGTAAAGTTGAGACTACACTCCAATCTTATCACTACTTGTTGCCATGTCCTCTTCGTTGTTAGTTGTTGTGTAGTATGTGTTTATACATGCATATTTTGCTATGTGCACATTCATCTCTAGACTGACCAATTATGGCACTGCTTCATTATTGACTTGAACTTGCATGCAAGTTTGTTTTGAACTTGTGTGCATTTATTTATGCCCCCATGTTACCATACTATTTCTTGGCTTCCACTGTTGTACTTACCACATCTTTACTTGTTTGCTGGACCCGTAACTATTGGTAAAAGCTTGAAAGCTCTTCATTGAACCGTTGCACTCGTTTCTTGCCATGTCTTATTTGGTACTACTATGCATTCAACATGTTAAGTACTTGTTTGGTCTTGTACACTTAATTGTGTCCAGTTGTCGTGCCATGTTGATGAATCGCCTGTTTTTCATTTTTGTTCTGTTTAACATGGCCATGCTATGTCATGTGTCCTGTCACCATGACTTGTTATGTGTTGATGCCTGCCATGACTTGTAATTCTTGTCATTCTTCTATGCCAAGTTCTGGTGCTTGTAACTTGCAATGAGCTTATGCTTTTGGCCTATTTTTGCAATCTTTGGTGCTAGCCTGAAATGTTGCACCTCTGTTTGAGTATGTCCTTGTTACCACTTGAAATTTGTGTGCATGTGCATGTATATATTTCTATTTTGTTACAGCAAACCAGTTACTAGTTGTGTTGAGGCTGGTTTGCAAGCATCGCTACAAGTCATATATATATATATATATATATATATATATATATATATATATATATATATATATATATATATATATATATATATATATATATATATACTGACTGTCTAAATATGACAATCAAAACCAAAAACTAAGGCAAATAAAAAAAATTAAATTAAATTTATATTTTCATCATTTAAGTCTATTTCTGTTCTAGTTCATTGTGCGAAATTTTGTGATAGGTATACAGGTGACTGGACTGGATGCTGGAGCATATGAAGACTCAATGTGTGTCAGTGTGTATGTATATTTATATGAAAATATATATGTAACAGAGTGTTTTGAATGATCGCTCTGTAATGAGGAATGTATGTATATGTGATTGTCTGTATTATATAACAGTTCGTTGTACAATAATGGAGTCAGAAAGTTGTACAATTTCAAATATTGAAACACAATATTTAATTAAATAAAATAGTTGTTTGAGTGTCAAATTCCATGCAATGACATTTTATCCAATATAAATATTTATTTCTATATGAGAGGTAATGTTTAATAGCACTTTTACAAACACATTTATATAATAGCATATATGTTTGTTATCATCATACAAAATTCGTATTGTTGTATTCAACATTTCTTGCTCCGGTCCAGGTGCTTCCTCAGGGTAGTACTAATATGTGATTAGTTGGGGAAGGTTGTGGCATGTTTTCCTGGGTTATATTTTGTCTTATGTTTGGTCTGCTATAGGTTTAGACTGGTAGTATGTTTCGATTTTATATTTGTAGCTTGTACAGTTGTCTTCAGTACGAGTGAGTTTTCAGGGTGAGTGTTGTGTCACTCATTTTGAAGTTGTACAAGTATGTATGTAATATATATATATATATATATATATATATATATATATATATATATATATATATATATATTACCAATTTTCTAAAAAAATAAGCATCAAAGAATTTGTGATAGGGGACAGTGGTTAAGCGTAGAATCAGATGAAAAACTATGCTAGGTATTAAGTTGCATGTAAAAATTTACAATGCGAAGTTGAACATATCATGGAGTGAAGAAAACGATTTGTTACAGTTCTAATTTCATTTGTAAATTGCAGAATCTATGTTAAAATAGAGGAAAAGTAGGTTTTATTTTCAGGAATGCGTTTTTTTGAAAACTACGGATGAATATAGGAGTACATTTATGGATCGAAGCAGTTGTTCCATATTCCAATTGGTGAAATTAAGGGTAATCGAGCATGTTTAAGGCATGCAACGTAGAAGTAGGAATAAAACGATGCTTTACATATAATCGAGTTATTTTGAATGATATATAAGGGTTTCTGTAACAACCCACTATTTTGTACCATTCAAATCGACAATAAACCACACATGTCAGACTTAAATGGTTCAAAAACAATAGATTACTAATAAAATTGGAGTAAATACAAATATACCACAGACACAGAAAAAGCAGAATAACCCGCAGCGGAAATAAAATAAAACGTAGTAGTTCATGAAGCTACTACAAACACATAGTCTCCAAATAAAATAAATAGTACTAAGTCACTAGGACAAGTACAACTGAAATTTTAAATACATAAGATGTCTGCTAAGCAATAAACAAAAACAACATCAACTGACTAAAATAGATAAAACTGAAGAACAAACAAATAGATAACTAAAGCTCCAAATGATCTCTAGCTCCAAGATAACTCCAATGGCTGTGGTACTCAAGCTGACCCGAGCATCATGCAAAACAAAACCACTCGGATCAGGACTAATATTCTCATGTAAGTAAAATAACTCAAGTGAAATGTCACAGAAATGCACAAGTAACTTAAAGAATGTTTGTGATTCATTCTCTAAGGATCCATTAAACTAGATATTGCATGATATAATGCGCTATTATAATAGTGTCTATTCAATAAAGTAAAATATCAAAATAGCGTAAGCGGGATTACCATTATTATCCTTACACCGTTTATAATATTGTCGTCTATACAGATACCGTAAAGTCCACAGTAACGTAATGGCTATCAGAGGGCACTCCATAGGTACGATACAAATCAAAATCGTAATAGGCTCAATCAGGATAATATGATAAGATACACGAGGGATACCCACGGTAGGATTCTACCGAACTGCGGACCCTGGCTGGTGGTAACGCATAGCCGCGACTACCGCCCACCTCAAACAATACTTCAAATTCAAGGGTGTGCACCAATCAAATCACAAGGTAATAGATATAGTTCCGAAGAAGCTTGTCCAATAAGAGTAGCTAACTCAATTAGCCCGGGTATGACACATGTTTTAGTCATTTTAATTATGACCCGAAGATCAAGGCTATCTATCATCGTTCTCTTTCTTCAAACCCAGTCATCCCCTCCAAATCAACCACTTCATTCTGGAAACTCCACCGCGTATACACTTATTAAAATGGTTTTCGGTGTTGGCAGAGAGTATAACAATATTCGATCTCGGTCTCTTTAACAACCAATCATTTACATTTTTCACACCATGGTTATTATTTCATAAATCACTTTATAAAATCATTTATAGGAAATCTTAGATTTAAAATAATTTTTAGAAACATATGTATACTAAGTTAAACCTATTTAATAAAATATTAACTAAAATCTTATTACTTTATTTAATTAAAAAAATACCTTGAGAAATAATTTACTTTAAAAGGAAACTCTATATTTGAATAAAACTGGTTTGATAACTTCTTAAAATATATATACATTTCTTTTTCTTTTATTAACCCAAAGCATAATGGAATCTTAAATCCAAAATAATTTATAAGTTAAAATATTTTATAAATTTTAGAAAAAATTCAAAAATAGACTAACAATGTCCATATAATAATTTTCTACCTATGTCAAGTAGTACAGATGTATATCATTTCAATCCGTCAAGTTTCAAATCTTGGGTGTGTATCATTTCAACCCGCATTCCAAATCGATTCAGTTTTGTTCCTAAATCAATACAGTGATTTGTGCATCTATCATTTCAACGCACAATGATTTTCTAAGCTACAAGGAACTTGTAATGTGAATTTCAGCAATTAAATAAGCACAAAACAATATCAATCATCAAGTTAACAAAATATCATTTCAAGTCATGTGTGTGTGTCTGTGTGTCATATTTGCATATAGAGTGCTAACATTTCAATAACATTTCACATACAGTTATTTCACTTCCAATAAAAATATTAGTCAGGTGTGAGTGGAACTCACCTTCCGTGGCACAAAATAGAAATGAAAATGGATAGAAGCGGAAACCAACGACCTCGAACTTCAACGAACTGGATAAACAGATTACGGTCAACGGTCAATATACGTAAAAATACAACCAAGTTTGATTGTAAAATAAAAGTAAATTTTTTTTAAGCTAAGTTACTTGCCACAATAACAAACATGGACAAAGCAACATGGCTACATTCTATACCAATCCTAGTCATTTGCTGGAAGCTCCTTTGGTAATCATATATGTAGAACGCATGGCACCAACATTTGCTCCCTTCCTTTTAGATTAAACACAGTGTATATGTACAGCAAGTATCACTTTCATTCCTAAAACTTAATAATATATCCTTATATGCATGTTCCAGCATATAGCATATGTACTAATCAGGCCCGACCCTAGGGGTAGGCCGGCAAGGCCGCTGCCTAGGGCAGCACCGCCGGAGGCAGTGGAGGAGACAGCAAAATAGGCTGGGTCCTTTTAAAAATATTGAGCTATAACTATTTCTGGGGCATCAAAGGCATAAAACTATTGATGGTGCAGTGATGAGATGTCGGCTTAACAGCGGAACAACCATTTTGACAACTTAACAAAAATCATTTTTTTTCGAAACATTCAAAACAAATACTGTTTTAGCAACGTGGTTTAGGACATGATTCATTTTGACAGATCAAGGCTACTCGCATGAACATTAAAAACATACATTTTGACGGATTAATGGTTTAGGACACTCAAAACAAATACCTTTCTCCATTTTGAAACAACAGTTAATGTTATAATATATATATATATATATATATATATATATATATATATATATATATATATATATATATATATATATATATATATATATATATATATATATACACATACATAAAGTGAAGCACAGCTTAAATTTCCCATTTCAAAACGATTTCTACTTGAATGTAATCTCAGCAGGTATTTGTAGAAACAAGTATTCATGGGATTTAAATACATATTCTCAACATATATATCTTTATCAACTAAGGTTCCAACAAGTAAAAATCAGCAAAACTATTATGGAAGAAAAAGAACATGGGTTTCTCTTTCCCAGTCTCGGCTAAGAGAGTTCAGCTACAAGGGTTCGGATCAGTGGCTCTGCTCTGGGTTCAGTCAGGGTGCTGAACGGAGTTCGGTTGGTCCGACAGCGGCTTGGACTGGGAGGCTTAGGCGGCTTTCAAAACATTTTTTTTAAACAGTTCATGCTTTACAGTCGAAAACAAAGAAAAGAATAGAGGAAAGAAACAGATGTTTACCTCACTTAGATATGCGGCGTGAACTGAATTTGCAAGGAGAATTGTTTGAGGAAGAGAACGGGCTTTGTATTTTATGAAGACGGTTTTCTGGATCGAAGAATATAAATGGGAAAATGCTGATAAAAGGGAGACATGGTGAGAGGTGGGCGGATTAATGGGTAACAAAGGAAGAATAATTTAGACATACGGCATTACACAACAATCCCGTCCAAAATTCGAAAATTAAATAATCTGAGAAAGATTTGGATAAAGTCTACTGATCCAAACACAAAAGCCAATAAGGTCAAATCCAAATAAAAACACTACAGATTCAAATAGTGAACCACTTTAACGTAATAACGCTACCGTGAGGACATCTGTATTTTCGAACGAAATTTTGTCGTTTGTTATTTTAAATTGGGTTCATACTAAAATAAATTTCCATTGTTAAATTCGATTTTTTTATTTCAAAACAATATCAATTCTAATTGAAACCTAAACCGTTGAAAATTTCAGGATGTTACACTCTCCCCCACACAAATCTTTTCGTCACGAAAAGGAACAGGATAAAGGAACGGAAAACGATAGGAAGATGAGATTAATTCAAATCAAAAGATACCTAGAATTAATAAATCTGGATTCGAAGCACGTATGCTCTCCTCCGTCTCCCAAGTGCAATCTCTATCATCAGCACTCCACTGCACTTTGACCAAACTGACCGATTTCCTTCTCAACTGCTTCGTGTCCTTGTCCATATATAAAGTGGTTTTCTTTCGACAGTCAGATTGGACTCAATATCCAAATTCTCTAAGGTAGTAGGATGAACAATCAAGGAAGGATCATGCAAAAATATGTGAAGATGGGATACGTGAAATACATTGTGCACCCCCGCAAGTTTCTCAGGCAGCTCAACACGATAAGCCAATTGACCCACTCTCTTTAATATATGGAAAGGACCAATAAATCTAGGAGCATGCATTTATTTCCGACCAAAACGAACTACATTTTTTAGTGGAGAAATCCTAAGGAAAACCTGATCGCCAAATGCAAACTTCTCTTTCGCCTATCAGCATACTTTTTCTGGCGATCTTGGACAATTCTCATCTTGTTTCTAATATCCTCAACTTTCGCTGATGCTTCCAAAATGATATTCGGTCCAAGAACTAAACAATCACCCGACTCAATCCAACACGAAGGAGATCTGCACGGTCGCCCGTACAAAGCACAAAAAGGAGATGTCTTGATACTAGCCTAAATTCAAACATTTGGATTAAAAAGGTAGAATTTTAAAGATAAACACTTATAAAACAACAACAAAAATAAAACGATTACCTAATAACTGTTATTATAGGTGAATTCAACGAGTTGAAGACAATCTTCCCAAGATCCTCCATATCCAAGAATACATGCGCGAAGGAGATCTTCTAAAATCTGGTTCACCCTCTCCGTTTAGCAGTCGGTTTGAGGATGATATGTAGTGCTAAGATTCAACTGAGTTCCTAAAGCTTCCTGAAATGTTTTCCAAAAGTTGCTGGTAAATATGGGGTCTTGGTCATAAAAAAATGCTAGTGGGAACGCCATGAAGTCTAACAATCTCCCTCATATAAATCTAAGCTAAACTCGAAGCAGTACGATTTGCTTTGACTGGAATAAAATGAGCAGTCTTAGTCAATCGATCCACAATTACCCATATACTCTCATTTCCCTTTCTCGTCCTCGGCAAACCATCAATGAAATCCACAGAAACTTGATCCCACTTCCAATTAGGAATCTTAAGAGGTTGCAATAAACCAGCTATCTTCTGATGATCAGCCTTCACTTGCTTGGCATGTGGCACATCTGCTAACATATAAGGAAATAATTCATTTCATACCACTCCACCAATACAACCTCTTCATATTCTGATACATCTTTGAAGCACGTGGATGAATAGATAATCTAGACTGATGATTTTCCCAAGTACTTCCTACCTCAAACCATCAACATTTGGAATACGTATTTAATTCCTGATCCGTAGAATTCCTTTCTCGTCAACTTGAGCATCCATAATATTATGATAACTGCTTTGTCTTTTGTAAACATTATCCTTCGTAATCTTAAGCATTGGGTCTTCATCTTGTTTGGACACTATACGATCCGACAGAGAAGAAGTAACCACAATCTGATACAACACTGCTTTCTTTCGACTCAAAGCATCAGCGACGACTTTGGCCTTACCAGGTGTATAATTAATATCTAAATCATAGGCTGCAAGAAACTCGAGCCACTTAACCTGTCTTTGATTCAAATATTTCTGGGAAAATATATACTTAAGAGATTGATGGTCCGTAAATAATTCAAACTTTGTCCCAAGAAGATGATGCCTCCATAACTTCAAAGCAAACACCACGGCAAGCAATTCTAAATCATGAGCTACATAATTTAGCTCATAATTCTTCAGCTGACGACTGACATAAGCAATGACCTTTCCATTCTGCATAATCACGGCTCCTAAACCTTCACGACTCACATCAATATAAACCGTCAGCCCTTCAATTCCATTGGGTACAGTAAGAACAGGTGCAGAGGTTAGCTTTTCCTTTAACTCCTTAAATGCCGCTTTGCACTTATCATCCCAAATAAACTTAGTATCCTTCCGGGTTAAAGTAGTGAGAGGTGCAGAGATCCGAGCAAAATTCTCTATAAACCTCCGATAATAGCCCGCAAGACCGAGAAAACTATGAATATCGGTCGGGGTCTTAGGCTTCACCCAGTCATTGATTGCAGCAATCTTAACTGGATCAATAGAAACCCCATTCTCTGAAACAATATGGCCAAGGAATCGAACTTCATCCATCCAAAAATGACACTTGGAAAACTTGGCTTTTAACACATGATCTCTAAGGGTTCTAAGAACATAACTCAAATGCTCAACATGCTCCTTCTTCGACTTAGAAAAGACTAGAATATCATCAACAAAGACCAAAACAAACTTATTGAGAACATCACGGAAAACACTGTTCATAAGATCAACAAAGAAGGCACGGGCATTAGTTAAGCCAAAAGGCATAACTAACCCCTCATAGAAACCATTCTCTGTTCTGAAAGCAGTCTTGGGAATACTATCCTCAGTTACTCTAAGCTGATGGAAGCCTGTAACAAGACCGAGTTGGGAAAACACTTTAGCACCATGGAACTGATCGAACATATCATTGATCCGAGGCATAGGATATCTATTCTTCAAAGTTAGCTTATTCAGCTTTCAATAATCCACACACATCCTTAGCGAACCATCAGATTTGGTTACAAATACTACCGCAGCACCCCATTCAGAAAAGCTTGGTCAGATTAAACCCTTGGAGGAAAGATCCTCAATTTGCTTCTTTAATTCAGCTTTCTCCTTAGGTGCCATTCTACGAGGAGGAAGAATTATAGGTCTGGCTCCAGGAACAAGATCGATGCGGAATTCGATTTCTCTCTTAGGAGGAAGGGGAGAAACTTCACTAAAAACATCTGAAAAGTTCTAAACTATAGGAGTGGAACTGAGATCCTTGGGTGAAAAGTCGAATGAAAAGATGAAACTTCCTGCATAATCTATAGGCATCTTGCATTCAATTACTAAAGAATTTCCCTTATCATCAACCAACCAAAAAGGCCGGGATTTACAAGTGATAACAACATCGTATTTCTTGAGCCAATTGCCCCCAAGTAAAATATCGAATACATCAAAACCGAGAACATAGAAATTTCCAATAAAACAATGTCTATGATAAAGAAGTGTCACTCCTTTACAGATAGATCAAGATTGGCTGGGCCACCAATAGGATTAGATACACACAAGGACTCCGATGAATATTCAGTTTTCAAGAGGTGTTCAAATTTATCACATAAGTCAACAGATATAAAGCTATGCGATGCACCGGTTACTGGATGAGAAAATAAAGTAAAGGCACTTAGAAGCGTACCCTGAGTATCATCGGCAGAAGGAGTAGTACAAGAAATCAAAGCAAATACTCTAGAAGTATTTCCCTTCTGTTGTGATGGAAAATCCTTCTTATGATGGCTAGGCTGAAGATAGAGATAACAGAGGTTGTTGCTTCATGCCAACTGTGCTGGAGGAGGTACAGCTGAACTATCCATAATTGGGCAATGGCTGGCATAATTTCTCTTTTGATGACACCTAAAACAAGTGATGTGGGATAAATCTGTTGGCTTCTTCTGGGCTGAAAATCCAATTCCCTAAGTCTTTTGCCCATTTTTCTGTTGTTGGTGGAAGTCAGAATTTTTTTCTTCAATCCATCCGAGGATCCTTGAGCTACAGCCGTCTGAGCAGTTTGCTTTCCTTTGAGATTAGGGGAGTTCTCGAATCGGGTAGCATAATCCATTAAGCTGTTAAAAGGTCTTTCAATATGATTCATCAGACTTTCATAGAACTCAGGGCGTGCTCCAAGGATGAACATCTCATTCTTCTTGAAAGGAGTGTCTATCAAGCATGGTCCAAACCTCGAGAGTTCATTAAATTTCCTCTCGTACTCAGCAAAAGTCATGTCACCTTGCCGAAGATCCATGAACTCGCGGTAAAGCTTAGATTTGCCCGCTTGGGGTATCCACTAATCAATAAAAGCCTCCCTAACAAAGAATTTAGGATTAGAGATAGTTTCAAAAGAAAGGATGACAAAACTATTAAAATTAGCTAATGATTTATACCTAAACTGAGCCCAAGAAATACCGGTCTCCTCCGTCTGAGCAGTAATCGAATCCCACCAATGTCGAGCACCCCCTTCCAATTGCCATGAAGCTAACTGACGCTTCTGAGCATCTGTGATATCCAAACAAGAAAATATCCTCTCTAGGTCACTTAGCCACTGCTGGGCTCCTACAACATTCCCTGAACCGAAAAACTTGGTGCCTCCAAGATGGATGTACTCCTTACTGGGCTTAGTGAATTTGACAGGCTGAACTGGAACTGGTGCGGTTGGCTGAACTAGAGCATCTCCACGACCTCTACCTCAAGTACTCCTATGGTTACTCATCTGGAAAGATTCAAAGATGGATTTAATACCACTAAAGATAAGATTCAGTTTATCTCAATTTGAAATCCTAATCTATAAAATCCTTGCAACAGGGTTGAAACAAAAGGAGGATAGTTTAAGAAAACTTCATTTCAACAAATCTTTATATCATAAAATACTTTAAAATCATTTCAAATCACTTTGAAATAAGTTATATGTTTAAAAATATGTTCTCTCGAGAATGACTCTGAGACTGATTTGTACTCATTCTAGGATATTGCTATCCTATCTCTAATGAGTTTTTACTCCATAGGCTAAGGTTTTGCCTTAACCTGGCTCTGATACCAAGTGTAACAACCCACAATTTTGTACAATTCAAATCGACAATAATCCACACATGTCTGACTTAAATGGTTCAAAAACAATAGACTACTAATAAAATTGGAATAAATACAAATCATATCATAGAATCACAGACACAGAAAAAGCGGAATAACTCGCAGCGGAAATAAAATAAAACGTAGTAGTTCATGAAGCTACTACAAACACATAGTCTCCAAATAAAATAAATAGTGCTAAGTCACTAGGACAAGTACAATTGAAATTTTAAATACATAAGATGTCTGCTAAGCGATAAACAAAAACAACATCAACTGACTAACACAGATAAAACTGAAGAACAAATAAATAGATAACTAAAGCTCCAAATGATCTCTAGCTCCAAGATAACTCCAATGGATGTGGTACTCAAGCTGACCCGAGCATCATGCAAAATAAAACCACTCAGATCAGGACTAATATTCTCATGTAAGTAAAATAACTCAAGTGAAATGTCACAGAAATGCACAAGTAACTTAAAGAATGTTTGGGATTCATTCTTTAAGGATCCTTTAAACTAGATATCATATAATATAATGCGCTATTATAATAGTGTCTATTCAATAAAGTAAAATATCAAAATAGCGTAAGCGGTATTACCATTATTACCCTTACACCGTTTATAATATCATAAAGTCCACAATAACGTAGTGGATATCAGAGGGCACTCCATAGGTACGATACAAATCAAAATCGTAATAGGCTCGATCAGGACAATAAGAAAAGGCACATGAGGGATACCCACGGTAGGATTCTACCGAATTGTGGATCCAGGCTGGTGGTAACGCATAGCCGCGAATACCACCCACCTCAAACAATACTCCAAATTCAAGGGTGCGCACCAATCAAATCGCAAGGTAATAGATATGGTTTCGAAGAAGCATGTCCAATAAGAGTAGCTAACTCAATTGCCCTAGGTATGGCACCTGTTTTAGTCATTTTAATTATGACCTGAAGGTCAAGGCTATCCATCAATCCAGTAATCACCTCCAAATCAACCTACTTCATTCTAGAAACTCCACCGCGTACACAGTTGTTAAAGTGGTTTTCGGTATTGGTAGAGAGTATAACAATATCCGATCTCGGTCTCTTTAACAACCACTCATTTACGTTTTTCACACCATGGTTATTATTTCATAAATCACTTTATAAAATCGTTGTAGGAAATCTTAGGTTTAAAATAATTTTTAGAAACATATGTATACTAAGTTAAACCTATTTAATAAAATATTAACTAAAATTTTATTACTTTATTTAATTAAAAAATACCTTAAAAAATAATTTACTTTAAAAGGAAACTCTAGATTTGAATAAAACTGGTTTGATTACTTCTTAAAAAAAAAATATACATATTTTTTTTCTTTTATTAACCCAAAACATAATGGAATCTTAAATCCAAAATAATTTATAAGTTAAAATATTTTTATAAACTTTAGAAAATTTTCAAAAATAGACCAACAGTATCCATATCATAATTTTCTACCTATGTCAAGTAGTACAGATGTATAACATTTCAATCCGTCAAGTTTCAAATCCCGGGTGTGTATCATTTCAACCCACATTCCAAATCGATTCAGTTTTGTTCCTAATTCAATACTGTGTTTTGGGTATCTATCATTTCAACCCACTATGATTCAAGGACGAAAAATATTAATTAAATAATTAATAGATATAAACCATGGGTATAAGGCATGCAACGTAGAAGTAGGAATAAAACGATGCTTTACATATAATCGAGTTATTTTGAATGATATATAAGGGTTTCCCACCTCAGCAATGTTTCGTACTGGTTTTATATTTTAAGTAACAGATTTGATCCTAATTTCAAAATAATTTTAATCAGTCTCTATAGTTTAAGCCAAATCCCAAGTTTCAATCTGTAACCAATTCAAGTTTCAAATTTCTAGTTTAGAATCAAATTCAATTAGAAGGGTATCAATCTTAATTTTTTATTTTACACACATTTGCATTAAACTAGCTCAAATCTGTAATTAAAATTTTTCATATTTATCAATTGAAATAATTCAATTTCGATAAATTCCAATTAAATCTTAATTTCAGCTTTTAAAATTTAAATCCAATAAATTCAAGTCAAAATTCATTAACCAATTTCACTTAACAAATTCAAACTTATAAAATTTGAAAATATTTCATTTTACTAAAAGAGTTCAATATTTTTTCCCTCTAGCCAAGTGGTCGTTTTAATTTTTATTTCAATTTCAGTTACATGAGTATATATCACTTCACTCTATATCAAATATCATAGATATAGATCAATTCAACCCATCTCAAATATCATAGATATATATCATTTCAACTTGTTTCTTAGTTCTGATATTAAATGTTTGATTGATGTATATAACAGTTTGTACACTTCAGTGATAGATAGGGTGATAATGGGGATACACCATATTAAACAATCATAAAAAAATATAACACCAATCAAGCATCATATCAACCAAACAAAGCATACACGTAAAAAATCACCTAAATTAACTAATATATCACAACAGTCACTAGTTGTCGAATGTCGAGTTTTTACAAGAAATTTAATTCTATAATGTGTTAAATGTCAATGTAATTCAATCATTTAAATTCAATTTTAACGTATATTTAAATTTCTAAATTGCTAAGCCAAATAATATATCACATCGCTACTAATTATCACATATCAGATGTTAACCTAGCACTTATATTTAATTTCAGTGTCATTTGAATTTCCATATAATAGTTAAATAAATTATATCATATCATAAATTTAATTCAACTTGCAATAGAAATTTAACACTTCGTTAGTGGGTTTCAAATCTCACCTTAGATTTTAGGCCCAACAAAAATCCAGGCGAACACAATTTTCTCACATGTTTCTAATCTCAATCAAACTTGTTCCATGTTGTTTGAAATTTAAACATGAGTCCAAAGGAAGTAATTATAACGACCCGTATTCGACGTACCAGAGGATCGCAAAATATTTATATGTTTTACGTATGAGGTCGTACGATTCTATAACTTAGGGAAATGACTAATATGGCGATTTTCTACCTTCACTATTTTTGTTAAATTTTAATGTGACCTTTACCCTTGGAAAATCTTGTTTTGCTAATAAATTTTGATTGCTAAAGAATGTAGACCTAAAACCACTTCCATTGGATTCAGATGATGATTTCACATTTCAAAGATTGGTCACATTAAGCAATGGACTTACCGATTGGGGGAAATGGATTAAATAAGATTGGGGAGGCTAATGGGATGTTTGGGTCACAAGTAGGTGGGGCCCACAATCCATTTTGGGTTTGATAATTTCTTACGGCTGAAGGGGTAGGAAAATCATCTCCTATTTACTTTCCTAACTCCGAAGTGGATCCCAACCTATATTAATGGCATCTAACTCTCAAATCCATCATTAAAACTTTCTTTAATCATCCAACAACTAGGCTAAAAGCATATCAAGTCAAATCAACTTCACAACAAGACAAAAGATGCTGCAACATATTGGAATCCAAGCCAACATCATCTATTTTTGGATTTGGAGTGACCATGGTGAGTAACAGCATTCTTACTCACTTATTAGTGCATATTAGCATGTAAACACCTCGTAAAAAATGAAAAATGCTTAAAATTCATTACTAATCCTATGATGACGCATATCTAAGTTTGTTGATTTGGACATGATTATGGGAATCTCGGAATATAGGAGATTATGAAAATATACACTTCTTTTGGTGTTTAATCTTTTTTAATTGATCTAAATTCTATATGATGTGTTTGGTTTGTTAAGACTTTTCCTAGGAATGCTAGGATAGGTGCAAACGCTAATGAGTGGTGAAATAGGATGCTAGAATTCATTTTAGAAAGCACTAGTTTCTGGTTCGACCACGCCGGTTTAACCACCTCATACTAGAACAAATATGTCGGATCGGTATGAAACTTTGTGGGGACGACAAGGAAGGTCCTAGAAGGCTCTAGGCCAACTTTTTAGTCGCTTGCACTTTCTAAGGCTAAGTTATGGAACTTGCAAATCCGTTTCGACTAAAGTAGATGACTCCGGTTCGGTTGAGGAAAGTATCCCAATTTGGATAGCAACAAAGTGGAAGCATGAAAACGGACCATAGAAGAGGGCTTCCGACCCGGTAGTCGAGCCAGGCTTCGACTCGAATAAGTTCTCAAGATTTGGATCGACATAGTAGGTCCATACCTGGATCGACGTAGTCAGTCCGGACCCAGATCAAAAAATTCGGATTGACTTTGTCGATCTAGACTAATGACCAAGTCTAGGTCAACGTAGTCGAACTGGATATGGTAACCAATCTGAATCGACTAAGTCGATCTAGATACGAGTCAATTTGGAGGAGGAGTGGGGGGGTTTCTAGGAGAAGATGTATGCATAGTACTCCTTCATTACGATGATCAAACTCCTTTGAAGACAAACTCCAACACAACTAACTTAGTCCAAGGTGAGAAGAAAATCTTAGGGAGAGCTACTACGTAGGTTCCACGTGAGGAGCCATAGGGATGACTTATAAGGCAGATTTTGTACGGACATGCGTTTAAAGGGGTTATCTACATTCACAACTTTGGTACACATTAGAGGGAGGGACACAAGAGTGTATCAGCATCAACTGCAGTATGGACTTGGTATGGTTACTGGATACAGTCCATTGCAGTGGGACATAGCAATATGATTGTAGAGTCCGTTACAGTAGGAGCTACCTGTGTCACGAGAGATTTAGTGACCAATGTAGTGAGTTTCATATACCCAATGCACTAAATGCATGAATGTGAAGATGGATGTTAGGATTTGATGGTTTTATCACTAAGACATGCACTTCCATTTACACTCAATATTGTGATTACCATAGAGTAGAGTACATGATTATATGTGCTAACTGTTTGGATGTAAGGCGAGGTCTGGTATGATTCCTTATACCTATTGTATTACCCGATATAGTGATTGAGATTACTATCGCTCATTCCAGACTTTGTTTGACATGGGTTTTATGCATTGCTTCTCATTACTTTGGATGCTCTTAAACGAGCAGACTAAAGATAGGTTGGTGCATTCGAATAGCTGACTGGAGACCAATAGGAGGCTTCTACATATTATATATATAACTATGATCCCTGCTTATTACTATTGTCCACTACTTTGGGAACAAAAATGTTTTGTTTAGAGACAATACTTTTGTGACGGCCGCCCCGTACCATCAGACATTTCCCTCAAAATGCGCTGTGTCAATGCCCGATTAGCACGAGACGATCGTCAAAAATAAAGATTTCGAAACAATGGATCACCAAAAACCTGTAGTATATCTCACAGCGCATGGAATAAAATATAATAATAACATAACTTCATATAAGAAGGCGAGATAGTACATAAGCTGAAAACGAAACCATATCCATTAGAGTAGCGGAACCTAAAACACAGCTTCTTATCCAATTATTACAACCTTAAAATACTGTCTCTCAAAGGAAATAAAAGAGGTACACTACTAATGCCCAATGCAGTGACCAACAACAACATAGGGAGAATATATATAGTACATGGAAGCCTTCGGCTCGTCTCTAGACATCTACTAGTGCATAACCGCCTAACATGTCTCTAGTTTGCTCGTTTAGGAGCACCAAGAGTAATAAGAAGAGACATAAAACTCTAGGTCAGACGAAAGTCTGGCGTGAGCGATAGCAATTCTGCATAATTGAATAAAGCTATAACAGTCATAAATAATCATACCTAACCTAGACCTGTAACCAAAGAGTTAGCACAACAAGATGTACAGTACTCTAAGGTAACGCTAACATAGAGTATAAAATGGAAGTGTGTGTGTCATGGTGATGACAAACATCAAACATAGCAATCTTCCTCACATCACTCACTCAGTGCGTAAAGCATACAATATCCACCGCATTGATCACCAAATCTATTGGGGCAATGACAGAGTCCAACTCCGTACAACTATCGCTACGGCCAGTCGATACCCGTTAACGTTGGGTACAACATGTCTCCCATTCTCTCGAAGCCATATTTCTCGATCAAGTCCATACTTATTCATTTCCACACCGTTGATACCCATCTCTATCTTGGAGATGATCTCCAATAGGTTAGGATCGTCCCTCCGGCTAGAACCGATCCGCTCAATCAAAGTGGATCTGATCGTCAAACTTGCTAACATCTCTGGGTCTAATTCACACTTTGGTCTGAAATCATATCTTGCGATATACTCTAGTTGCTCATTATTCTAGAAACATAGCCCCTAAATTGGCATGTATCCTACTTAATGCATTAACTATCACATTGCTCTTCCTGGGTGTATATGCGATATTGAAATCATATGAAGCCAAAAACTCTAACCATCTCTGCTGACGAAGATTTATATCCTTTTGGGAGAAAGGATATTTTAATGATTTATGATTAGCAAACAACTCAAATCTTTCTTACAAGAGATAGTGTCACCACATCTTTAATGCGAACACGATCGTTGCCAATTCCAAATCATGGGTAGGATATCTTTTCTCATGTGGTTTCAGTTACCGACTAACATAAGCTATAACACTCCCTCCTTGCATCAGTACCGCACCTAGTCCGGTACCACAGGCATTCGTGTATACCGTCATCTCTTCATTTCCTTTATGAATAACTAACACTGGTGCACACGTTAACTTCTCCTTTAGACCCTTAAATGAATTCTCACACCTTTCGTCCCAAATAAAAGGTTGATTCTTCTTGGTCAACTGAGTTTACAGTGCTGCTATCTTAGAGAAGTCCTGAATAAACTTACGATAATATCCAGCTAACCCTAAGAAACTTCTCATGTCCGTTGCATTCTTGGGCATAGACCAATCTTGCACCGTAGCCACCTTCGCAGGATCCACGGCAATACCATTTTCTGAAACAGCATGGCAAAAGAATCTCACTTTCCTCCTCCAAAAGTGACACTTAGAAAATTTCACTTTCAATTGGTGTTTCCTCAACACCTCCATCATTATCCTCAAATATTCCTTGTGTTCTTCCTCTGTCCTCGAGTAAACCAAGTTATCGTCCACGAACGCATGAACAAATTTATTTAGTTGATCCCTGAAAACCTTATTCATCAGATCCACAAAATAGGCGGGTGCATTGGTCAACCCGAATGGCATGACCGACCACTCATAGAATCCAGACAGCATCCAAAACGCCGTTTTAGGTATACTCTCAGCTGCTACTCGGAGCCGATGAAATCCTGTTGCAAGATCTAACTGGGAAAACACTCTTGCTCCTTTTAATTGATCAAACAAATCATCTATCCGTGGAAGAGGACACTTATTCTTCCTAGTCATCTTGTTCAACTCGCGGTAGTCCACACATAAGCGAAGGGAACCATCGGCCTTGGTAGAAAATGCAATTGGTGCTCCCCACTCGGAAACACTTCTTCTGATAAATCCCTTCTTCAAAAGATCGCCTACTTGCACTCTGAGCTCTTGCTGCTCCCTTGGCGCCATACGATGAAGTGGCATCACTATAGTTCTGGCACTTTCACCAAATCAATCTGAAACTCGATCTCTCGGTGTGATGGGAGTCCAGTCACTTCTTCAAAGATGTCCGGATACTCGCCAGCAATAGGCACATCTGACAACTCATTATGCAGAATGTCGAAGGAATTTAGAAAACTAGCCATCACCCTATCACTAGGTAGGCAAGCCAATACCACCCTCCGTCCATCATCCGCTCAAATGGTCACCAAAGACCACTCACAGTCTACCACCACCCCATAGCTTTGGAGCGAATCAGCTCCCAAGATAAATCCAAACCCAGTGAAGCCCAAAATAAAGCAATCACAAGAAAACATACATCCATGACTCGATAAACCAAATTACGGAAAATCACACGAAGGCTAGTCGAACGACCAATCGGGTTCGTCACAACTAAAGGTTTATCGACATTCTCGAGTTCCAATACCAACCTATCTACTAGGTCACTAGATACGAAGGAATGGGAATCCTCGGTATCAAACAATACTCAAACAGGAACATCATAAATAGAAAGCATACCTTGAATAACGACACCTTCTCCTTTCTCTGCCGCGGTGGGGGCATTCGACGAAGAAGGAACAACGTTGATAGAATATGCTTTCACAATCTGCTTCTCCTTAGGAGGTTGTGGACATTTTTCCTTATGATGTCCCACTTAGCCACAATTTAAGTACTTCTCTTCCGTTGGCTTTGCTCGACAATCTCTGGCATAGTGGCCCTTCTTTCCACAGATAAAGCACTCAATGTGTTTCTTATTCTTCTTTTTCTGACCATCCTTGGTTTGGTTCTGTTTTCTCCTATTCTAGGAATTCTTATTGCCTTTACCACTCGCCTGCGGTTTTGGCTCCCCTGCAGATGTAATATCAACTTCGGTCTATGCTTAGGGTAAAGGCTCTCTGATCTTAAGGCCTTTCCCATAACGGATTTGAATGTCTCATCATTCGTTTATAAGTCTTTCCTCGAAGTACTCATCTAAGCCAGTTATGAACTTCTCTTTCTTCTTCTCTGCAGTATCGATAAGAGATAATCCATATTTCGATAAAGTATCGAATTTAGCAATATATTCCGAGACTGCCCTACCATTCTGCTTAAGCTCCAAAAATTTCCTAAACAATTCTGATTTCTAAGCAGTTGGAATAAACTTGTCACTGAAGCAAGTCTTAAACTGATTCCAAGTAATTTGATCCTCTGGAGTAGCCGCTTTAATGGAATTCCACCAATTCATAGCCCGTCCTTGAAGTTGACGCAACGCTAACTTTCTCTTTATTGCGTCATCGATCCCCAAATCCTCGAAGATACCCTTAAAACCATCAAGACAATCCTGAACCTCTATAGCCGATTCCGTTCCATGGAACGGCTTTCCACCAAGACTAGAACATTTTTCCACCAAGACTAGTATGATCCTTGCTGAGCTTGGCGAAATCGGCTCTAGGTGCCTGCACAACTGAACCACCCCCATTAGCAGCATTAAGAACTGCCCATGAGCACCCCTAAGCATCTCTCGCATGAAGGCAGTAAACATCGTCTTTATATCAAGGACATTCCCATTGTTGGTCCCTGAACCTGCTCCCTCTTCAACTCTCGGTGCGGAGTTCCTCATCATACTCCTCGTATTACGGCTCAACGTTTAATCTGTAAAGAGAAAACAATTAACCATCTCCTTAGAGGTGCCAGTGTAGTGCGACTTCATCCTTAGATACACTAATAATATATATATAGTTTTTGAAAACCAAAATATCACAAATATGCGCTCTCATATACGTATACTATCTCTCCCTAATGTCTTCCCTAGGTTAAACTACACAACCTAGGCTTTGATACCAAGTGTGATAGTCGCCCTGTACCATCACACATTTCCCCTGAAATACGCGGTGTCAATGCCCGACTAGCACGGGACGATCGTCAAAAGGAAAGGGTTTGAAAAAATGAATCACCAAGAACCTGTAGTATATCTCACAGCGCATGGAATAAAATATAATAATAACATAACTTGATATAAACAGGCAAGACAGTAAATAAGCTGAAAATTAAACCATATCCATCAGAGTAGCGGAATAATAAACACAGCTTCTTATCCAATTATTACAACTTTAAAATATTGTCTCTTAAAGGAAATAAAAGAGGTACAATACTAATGCCCAAAATAGTGACCAACAACAACACAAGGAGAATATATATAGTACGTTGAAGCCTCCTTCTCGTCTCCGGACAGCTACTCATGAATAACCACCTAACCTATCTCTAGTCTGCTCGTTTAGGAGAACCTAGGGTAACAAGAAGAGACATAAAACTCTGGGTCAGACAAAAGTCTGGTGTAAGCGATAACAATTCTGAATAACTGAATAAAGCTATAACATGTATAAATAATAATACCTGACCTGGACCTACAACCAAAGAGTTAGCATAACAAGATGTACAATACTCTAAGATAACACTAACATAGAGTATAAAATGAAAGTCTGTGTGTCATGGTGATGACAAACATCAAACATAGCAATCATCCTCACATCACTAACTCAGTGCGTAAAGCATAAGATATCCACCGCTTTGGTCATCAATTCTATTGGAGCCATGATTGAGTCCAACTCCGTACAACTGTCGCTACGACCACTTTTTCCTTTGTGGCCATGACGGAGTCCCACTTCATACAACTATTACTCTGACCCCACTACACTGGTCCATAGTCAATAACCCTAACGGGTCAACCAGTCCACACAACACTGGCTCTGGTTCGTCTACATACCCCCTTTCTCAAAGGTGAACCAAAATTATAGATATCAATAACCCATTTGGACACGTCCCGTGGTAAAGCCCAATTCTAGAAGTCAACTCGTTGGTTCCCATCCGGATCCTGAGAAATAATTTCTCATTTGGACATCCTTTGCATCTCGGGTTCTCGTCGAATTGAGGTTGATCTTCAGGAGAGTTCACGATCGTCGTTGCGTAGAATAAATTCAAATTCGGTTCGTGGTCATTATCCCGGTTTGGGTCGGGTCTTGCTCTTCCACCGGGTCGGGTCGGGTCGGGCTACTTCAGGGTCGGTTCGCGAGCTCCTCTCCAAGTTGGATCGGGGGTCCTCCATCGGTTCGTGGGTCGAGCCTTCCATCAGTTCAAGTCGGTTCGTGGGTCTTCGGATGCAAGCGGATTAGGGTCGAGTCTCTTGGCTCGAGTAGGTGGCTCGTGGGTCTCTTCAGGTGAGCGGGTCAGTCATGGGGAGCGCGAGCCGGTTCGGTTCGTGGAGCCCGATCTAGTTTCCTGCACTTCCTTCCAGCAAGCTGTTTATGCCACCTGACGGCGTTTTCGACTATTCTGACTTCCGTATGTAATCACAAAGCATACCAAACAGCAGTAGTAACATGTAGAATCAACCAAAAACACTGAAACAACTTTAAATGTTAATTGAGATCAAACATACCCAAAACCATGATTTTCCCCTTGATCCCCTAAAATCTGGAATTAGCAGAATTAATCCAAATTAAAACAAATTTATATCAGCGACATAAAATATGGTATTAGAATTTTTACATATTTGTTCAGAATTTTAAGATGTACAATTTCGCTAATTATCACTAATCACCCCTAATTAGCAATAATTAGTATATAAACATGAAAATCACTCACCTTAGCCAATAAGTAGTGATGGATCTAAAACTTTTACTGATTTGGGTCGGATTCCTATGTAGTGCAGCAGCTCTACATCGAATTTGATGCTAATCCGCCTTGATTTGATGTAGGTTTGATTAATTTGTGGTTAGAAAGTGATTAGAGATATATTTAGAAGACGGAGGCCATTACTAGGGTTCAAGGAATGTTTGTGGTGGCTAGAAAAATGAAAGGGAATCTTTTTCCAAACCCTTTCAGGCCTCCCATAACCCTAATCCCGAAATGGGTTATGGGTCCGCGTGTTATTTACCCTATTAAGCCAAATTAGGTTGTTTTTTCAATCTTCAAATCTTATTTCAGCTATATCTCCCAAACGGTAAGTCCGTTTGATTAATGTGACCACTCTACGGAATGGAAAGCATCATCTGAATCCAATGGAAGTGGTTTCAGGTCAAAACTCCTTACCAATCAAAAGTTATAGGCGAAACAAGATCCGCCAAGGGAAAATGGTCATTTAAAATTCGACAAAAATCGTGAATGTGGGAAATGACCCCAACAGTTGTTTCCTAAAGTAACACGACTATATGACATCATGTGAAAATAAAATAAATATTCTACGATCCTCCGATACGTAGAATGTGGGTCGTTACACTCTTCCCACCTTAAGAAATTTCGCCCTCGAAATTCCTTAACCAAGAAAAATACGATGGTGCCCCGCATGCCTATTAACCATTTACTAACAATCAAACATACATAATAACACAATAAGCCTACCCTAGCATGTGGTTTACTAACAAGGGAATAACTATGTCGCAATTAAAATCTTACCAGGTAAAGAGCTCTGGATACGCCTTCCTTATGCTATCCTCGGTTTCCAAGTACCTTCATTCTCATTATTGCCCCATTGGACCTTAACCAATTTTACCGTCTTCCTCCGAAGTTGTTTGGTATCGTGTCCGACAGCACGGACTGGTCTACGGTTTCCAACTGCCTCGGGTTCTACCTCGATATCATCCAACTAATCTGGTGAAATAGTCGAATCAGAATCGTGCAGAACTTCCTTAACTGAGAAACATGAAATACGCTGTGCACTCCTGCCATCTTGTCAGGTAATCCAACCTTATACGCTAAATTCCAAACTTGCTCGAGAAATGGAAATGGACCAACAAACATTGGTGCTAACTTACCCCTCCTATCAAACCGAATCACACTCTTCAACGGAGAAATCTTGACGAATACCTAGTCACCAACGGAGAATTTTAAATCTCTTCACCTTTTATCAGCATAACTCTTATGCCTATCTTGGGCAGCCTTCATTCGTTGTTGAATAACCTTGATCTTATCTGAAGTTTCTCTTATTACCTCTGGCCCAAGAACAAATTTCTCAATGGTTTCTAACCAACATGATGGTGAGTTGCACGGTCTTCCGTACAAAGCATTAAATGGAGCCATACCAATACTGGACTGATAACTATTATTATATGCGAACTCAATCAGATGCAAATGGTCATCCCATGACCCTCCAAAATCCAATATACAAGCTCTCAAGAGATCCTCTAATACACGATTCACCCTCTCTGTTTGACCATCGGTTTGGGGATGGTACACAGTACTGAGATGTAATTCTGACCCTAAAGCCTCTTGTAATCTCTTCGAAAACCCACTGGTAAATAATGGATCTCGGTCACTCACAATACCCTTAGGTACTCCATGAAATCTTGCTACCCACTTCATATACAGTCCTGCTAACTTAGCTGCAGTTCTATTCGACTTGACTGATATAAACCTTGCACTTTTGGTTAATCGATCCACAATCACCCAAATACTATCATGACCCAATCTATTCCTTGGTAAACCATCAATGAAATCCATTGAGACTTGTTTCCATTTCCACTTAGGAATTTACAGTGGTTGCAACAAACCACTAGGCCACTTTTGCTCGGATTTAACCAACTGGCAATTTCTGCACTTGGATATAAACTTCCCAACTTCTCTCTTCATCCTTTCCCAGTAGTAGGTCTGCTTCATGTCCCAATACATTTTGTTACCACTGGGATGTATAACCAATTTCGAGTGATGACACTCTCTAAGCACTTCATCTCTCAATCCATTAACGTTGGGTACAACTAATCTCCCATTCTTTCGAAGCCATCTTTCTCGATCAAGTCCATACTTGTTCATTTCCACACCGTCGATACCCATCTCTACCTTGAAGATGATCTCCAATAGGTTAGGATCGTCCCTCTGGCTGGAACCAATCTGCTCAATCAAAGTGGGTCTGATCGTCAAACTTGCTAACATCTCTGGCTCTAGTTCACACTTAGGTCTAAAATCATATCTTGTGATATACTCCAGTTGCTTCCATTCTAGAAACATAGCCCCCAAATTGGCATGTATCCTACTTAATGCATCAGCTACCACATTGCTCTTCCCGGGTGTGTATGTGATATTGAAATCATATGAGGCCAAAAACTCTAACCATCTCTGCTGACGAAGATTTAAATCCTTTTGGGAGAAAGGATATTTTAATGATTTGTGATCAGTAAACAACATGAATCTTTCTCCCAAGAGATAATGTCTCCAAATCTTTAATGCGAACACGATCGTTGCCAATTCCAAATCATGGGTAGGATATCTTTTCTCATGTGGTTTCAGTTGCTGACTAGCATAAGCTATAACCCTACCTCCTTGCATCAGTACCGCACCTAGTCCAGTACCACAGACATTCGTGTATACCTTTATCTCTTCATTTCCTTTATGAATAACTAACACTGTTGCACATGTTAACTTCTCCTTTAGACCCTTAAATGCATTCTCACACCTTTTGTCCCAAACAAAGATTGATTCTTCTTAGTCAACTGAGTTAACGATGCTGCTATCTTAGACAAGTCTTGAGTAAACTTATGATAATATTCAGCTAACCACAAGAAACTTCTCATGTCCATTGTATTCTTGGGCATAGACCAATCTTGCACCGTAGACACTTTCGCAGGATCCACGGCAATACCATTTTCTGAAACAGCATGGCCCACGAACCTCACTTCCCTCCTCCAAAAGTGACACTTAGATAATTTCGCTTTCAATTGGTGTTTCCTCAACATCTCCATCACTCTCCTCAAATTTTCCTTGTGTTTTTCCTCTGTCCTTGAGTAAGCCAAGTTATCGTCCATGAATATAAGAAAAAATTTATTTAGTTGATCCTAGAAAACCCTATTAATAAGATCCACAAAATAGGCCGGTGCATTGGTCAACCTGAATGGCATGACCAACCACTCATAGAATCCAGACAGCGTCCAAAATGCCATTTTAGGTATACTCTCAGCTGCTACTCGGAGCTGATGAAATCCTGTTGTGAAATCTAACTAGTAGAACACTCTTGCTCCATTTAGTTGATCAAACAAATCATCTATCCATGGAAGAGGACACTTATTTTTCCTAGTCATCTTATTCAACTCGCGGTAGTCCACCATAAGCGAAGGGAACCATCGGCCTTGGTAGCAAATGCAATTGGTGCTCTCCACTCGGAAACACTTTTTTTGATAAATCCCTTCTTCAAAAGAACGCCTACTTGCACTTTGAGCTCTCGCTGCTCCCTTGGCACCATACGACGAAGTGGCATCACTATAGTTCTGGCATTTTTCACTAAATCAATCTGAAACTCGATCTCTCGGTGTGGTGAGAGTCCGGTCACTTCTCCGAAGATGTCTGGATACTCACCAGCAATAAGCACATCTGACAACTCATTTTGCGGGATGTCGAAGGAATTTAGAAAACTAGCCATCACCCTATTGTTGACGGGCAAAATTGTCGCACGCCAACACCCAATGTACGAGTGTGAACAATTATCAGAATAAGCAATAAATAATGTAAATGCGAGGAGACACAGCTTTTATAGTGATTCGGCACTAACGCCTACGTCCACTTTATAACTCTCATTCATCATATCTTTGATCGATTATAAAAGATGCTACAATATTTGTGTACAAAGCTATATGTATGATGAACTTTGAGTGAATTGTCCTTCTTCTTCGTTGAAATGAGTTAACTTGGTCAACTTAAGCAAGGTAGGCTTTAATGTCCAAGAGGTCTAGAGGCTGTGCAGCAAGGCTTGCTAGTCTTCAAGTGTTGAAGGAAAACACGCATGTCATGTTTTAAATATTTATCTCATCTCCCATGGCCATGGTGGAGGTGTTGGAAGCCATTATCAAGTGTTTGGAGCTCTCAAGGTCCAAAAATTCCAAGGGAGAAGGATCCAAATGAAGGCGAAGGCTTAGGGTATTTATAGGAAGGAGGTTAGGTGGGAGTAGGTGAGCAGCAGGACCCACAAGAGTCATTTTCGTACCTCAATAAGGCCATATGCAGGAATTTCGTACCTCCCCCGGGGGTGCGATTTCGCACCTCGTGGGTGCGAAATTTTGCACCTCGAGGGTACGAAATTTCGCACCTCGCTGGTGCGAAATTTTGCACCTCGAGGGTACGAAATTTCGCACCTCGAGGGTGCGGAATTTCGCACCTTGAGGGTGCGGAATTTCACACATAGAGGGTGCGAAATTTCGCACCTCGAGGGTACGAAATTTCGCACCTCGAGTGTGCGGAATTTCGCACCTCTCGGGGGTACGAAAATCCTGTTGGAGAGGCGCAAGGTCCGTCCGAGTCATTTGGGGGCTCGAAATCTTGTTCGGTGCATCCGAGGGTGTCGAGGCCTTGGTTCGGGAATGTTTTTAAAGGAGCGGCGAGGTTCGCTGAAGTTGCTGGCCGAATCTTGACTTTGAGCTTATCTGGTAATTCTGGGCAACACACTTATTGGCGGAAATCGGATGAATTGGGTGATGCCCACAGTTTCGACCTAACCGGTTAGGTCGATCGCCGCCGGGACTATGGGGCCCCGGACCCCCACCGGCGCTGCACCCGGACCCGCTGGATGGCTCGCCTTCGGCTTGGAGCACAGCTTGCTTTCGGCTCGGATGATGACTTGACAAAGAGTCCATTGGGCCCGACAGGGGCCATCTGATATAGGCTTCGGGTTTCCGTGTGTGGGTGACGCGACTTCGACCAAACTGCTTTGTGCTTTTTGACGATTGAGTGCGTTGCTCACTAAATATCTGACGTGTGACTGCTTTGACAAAAAGGCATGTCAACACCTATCACTACGTAGGCAAGCCAATGCCACCCTCCGTCCATCATCCGCTCTAATGGTCACCAAAGACCCCTTACAGTCTACCACCACCCCATACCTTTGGAGCCAATTGACTCCCAAGATAATGCCAAACCCAGTAAAGCCCAAAACAAAGCAATCACATGCAAACATACATCCATGACTCGATAAGACCAAATTACGGTAAATCATACAAAGGCTAGTTGAACCACCGATCGGGTTCGTCACAACTAAAGGTCTATCGACAATCTCGAGTTCCAATACCAACCTATCTACCATGTCACTAGATATGAAGGAATGGGAATCCTCGGTATCAAACAATACTCGAACATGAACATCATAAATAGAAAGCATATCTTGAATAACGACACCGTTTCCTTTCTCCACCGTAGTTGGGCCATTCGACGAAGAAGGAACATCATTGATAGCATATGCTTTCACGATCTGCTTCTCCTTAAGAGGTTGTGGATATTTTTCCTTGTGATGTCCCACTTGGCCACAATTGAAGTACTTCCTTTCCGCTGGCTGTGCTCGATAATCTCTGGCATAGTGGCCCTTTTATCCACAGCTAAAGCACTCAATGTCTTTCTTATTCTTCTTTTTTTGACCATCCCTGGTTTGGTTCTGTTTTCTCCTATTCTGGGAATTCTTATTGCCTTCACCACTCGCCTGCGGTTTTGGCTCCCCTACAGATGTAATATCAACTTCGGTCTTTGTCTTAGGGTAAAGGCTCTCTGATCTCAATACCTTTCCCACAATGCATTCGAATGTCTCAGCAATATGGTTTATAAGTCTTTCCCCGAAGTACTAATCTAAGCTAGTTATGAACTTCTCATTCTTCTTCTCGGTAGTATCGATAAGAGATAATCCATATTTCGATAAAGTATCAAATTCAGCAATATATTCCGAGACTGCCCTACCATTCTGCTTAAGCTCAAAAAATTTCCTAAACAATTCTGATTTCTGCGTAGATGGAATAAACTTTTCACTAAAGCAAGCCTTAAACTGATTCCAAGTAATTTGATCCTCGGGAGTAGCCGCTTTAATGGAATTCCACCAATTCATAGCCCATCCTTGAAGCTGACGCGACGCTAACTTTCTCTTCATTGCATCGTCGATCCCAAAATCCTCGAAGATGCCCTTAAAACTATCAAGCCAATCCTGAACCTCTGTAGCCGATTTCGTTCATGGAACGACTTTCCACCAAGACTAGTATAATCCTTGCGGAGCTTGGCGAAATCGGCTCAAGGCGCCTGCACCACCACCGTTAACAGCATTAGGAACTGCCCCTGAGTACCCCTAAGCATCTCTCACATGAAGGCAGTAAACATTGTCTTTATATCAGAGACATTCCCATTGTTGGGCCTTGAACCCGCTCCCTCTTCAACTCCCGGTGCAGAGTTCCTCATCGAACTCCTCGTATTTCAGCTCATCGTTCAATCTGTAAAGAGAAAACAATTAACCATCTCCTTAGTGGTGCCAGTGCAGTGCGACTTCATCCTTAGATATACTAATAGTATATATATAGTTTTCGAAAACCAAAATATCACAAATACGCGATCTCATATACATACACTATCTCTCCCTAATATCTTCCCCTAGGTTAAACTACACAACCTAGGCTTTGATACCAAGTGTGATAGTCGCCCTGTACCATCACACATTTCCCCCCGAATGCGCGGTGCCAATGCCTGACTAGCACGGGACGATCATTAAAAGGAATGGGTTTGAAAAAAATGTATCACCAAGAACCTGTAGTATATCTCGCAGCGCATGGAATAAAATATAACAATAACATAACTTGATACAAACAGGCGAGACAATACATAAGATAAAAACTAAACCATATCCATCAGAGTAGCGGAATCTAAAACATAGCTTCTTATCCAATTATTACAACTTTAAAATACCGTCTCTCAAAGGAAATAAAAGTGGTACGATACTATTGCCCAAAGTAGTGACCAACAACAACACAGGGATAATATATATATAGTACGTGGAAGCCTCCTGCTCGTCTCCGGACAGCTACTCGCGCATAACACCTAACCTATCTCTAGTCTTCTCGTTTAGGAGCACCTAGAGTAATAAAAAGAGACATAAAACACTTGGTCAAACGAAAGTCTGGTGTGAGTGATAGCAATTCTGAATAACTGAATAAAGCTATAACAGGTATAAATAATCATACCTGGCCTGGACCTGCAACCAAAGAGTTAGCATAACAAGATGTACAGTACTCTAAGGTAACGCTAACAAAGAGTATAAAGTGGAAGTGTGTGTTTCATGGTGATGACAAACATCAAACATCAAAACATAGCAATCATCCTCACATCACTAACTCAGTGTGTAAAGCATACGATATCCACCGCTTTGATCACCAAATCTATTGGGGCCATGACAGAGTCCAACTCTGTACAACTATCGCTACGACCACCTTGCCCTTTAGGGCCATGACGGAGTCCCACTACATACAACTAGTACTCTAACCCCACTACATTGGTCCATAGTCAATAACCCTAACGGGTCAACCAGTCCACACAACCCTGGCTCTGGTTCGTCTACATAACCCCTTTCTCAATGGTGAACCAAAGTTATAGATATTAATAACCCCTTTGCACACGTCCCGCAACAAAGTCCAATTCTAAAAGTCAACTCGTTGGTTCCTATCTGGATCCCGAGCAATAACATCTCATTTGGACTTCCTTTGCATCTCGGGTTCTGGTCGGATTGAGGTTGATCTTCAAGAGAGTTCACGATCATCGTCGCGTTGAAGAAATTCAAATCTAGTTCATGGTCATTATCCCGGTTCGGGTCGGGTCTTGCTCTTCCACCGGGTCGGGTCGGGCTACTTTATCAGGGTCGGTTCGCGAGCTCCTCTCCAGGTCGGGTCGGGGGTCCTCTATCGGTTCGTGGGTCGAGCCCTCCATCGGTTCGGGTTGGTTTGTGGGTCTTCGGATGCAAGAGGATCGGGGTCGAGCCACTTGGCTCGAGCAGGCGGCTCATGGGGCCCTTCAGGCGAGCGGGCCAGTCATGGGGAGCGCGAGCCGGTTTGGTTCGGGGAGCCCGATCTGGTTTCCTCCACTTTCTTCCAGCAAGTTGTTTACGCCACCCGACAGCGTTTTCGACCATCTTAACTTTCCTATGCGACCACAAAGCATACCAAACAGTAGTAGTATCATGTAGAATCAACCAAAACACCAAAACAACAACTTTAAATGTTAATTTATATCAAACATACCCAAAACCATGATTTTCCCCTTAATCCCCTAAATTCCGTAATTAGCAAACTTAATCCAAATTAAACCAAATTCATACCAGTGACATAAAATGTGGTATTAGAATTTTAACATATATTTCCATAAAAATTAGGTGTACAATTTCGCTAATTAGCACTAATCACCTCTAAATAGCCATAATTGGTGTATAAACATGCAAATCACTCACCTTAGCTAATAATTAGTGATAGATCTGAAACTTTTACAGATTTGGCTCGGATTCCTATGTATTGCTGCAGCTCAACTTCGAATTTAATGCTAATCCGCCTTGATTTGATGTAGGTTTGATTAATTTGTGGCTAGAAAGTGATTAGAGAGAGATTTAGAAGATGGAGGTCATTACTAGGGTTCAATGAATGTTTGTGGAGGCTATAAAAATGGAAGGGAATCTTTTTCCAAACCCTTTCAGGCCTCCCATAACCCTAATCCCGAAATGGGTTATGGGCCCACCTGCTAATTACCTTATTAAGCCTAATTAGGCTGTTTTTTCCATCTTCAAATCTTTTTCCAGCCTTATCTCCCAAACGGTAAGTCCGTTTGATTAATGCAACCAGTCTACGGGATGGGAAACCATCATCCGAATCCAATGAAAGTGGTTTCATGTCAAAACACCTTACCAGTCAAAAGTTATAGGCGAAATAAGATTTGCTAGGGGCAAAACAGTCATTTAAATTTCAGCAAAAATCGTGAATGTGGGAAATGACCCCAGCAGTCGTTTTCCAAAGTTACACGACCATATGACTTCGTATGAAAATAAAATAAATATTCTACGATCCTTCGTTACGTAGAATGCGGGTCATTACAACTTTAGAGATGTATCTATGTATGAATCTTTTGATATTATACTATGATGTGAATCTTTTACTCTGATGTTCATGATTCTTTTTTCAGCTTATATACTATCTCACCTGTTTTATATCATGTTTTATGTTATTACCATGTTTTATTCTATGCATTGTGAGATATACGACATGTTATGCGAGTTTTCTAATTGAACTTTGATGATTGCCTTGCATTAGTCGGGCATCATCACAACACAACTCGTTGGTTTCCAGATAATATGGGGAGGCCATCACTCTTGGTATCAGAGCTTAGGTTGTATAATTTAACTTGAGTGGGAGGTACCAGGGGAAGAGTATAGGTATACAAGAGTGCCTATTTATGGTAGTTTGGTTTCCAAAACTATACCTATATATGTATTATTAGTAAATACTTAAGGATGAATTCACATTGCGCACGCACCGTTAAGTCAGATTCCCTGGAAAGACGACTAATCGTCTACTTTACAGATTGAACGATGAACCATAAAATGAGGAACACTATTAGGAACTCCACTTTTGGAGTTAAGGAAGGAGCAGGCTTAGGAGTCAATATGTCAATACTCCTGATATGCAGACAATGTTTACTACTTTCATGAGAGAGATATTTAGGAACACCTAAGGAGCTACTGCGAATGTCGCAGCCAGGGCTGACTTTGCTAAGCTAAATAAATTTTTTACCATCCTGGATGGTAAACCATTCCAAAGAATGGAATCGGGTACGGAGGTCCAGGATTGGGTTGGTACCTTTGAGCGTATCTTTGAGGACCTTAGACTTGATGATGCTTTGAAGAGGAAGTTAGCTTCGCGTCAGCTTCAAGGTAGGTCTATGAATTGGTGGAATGCCATTAAAGTTATTACTTCTAAGGATCTTTTACTTGGGTCAACTCAAGGATCGTTTATACGAGAAGTTCATTCCAGCGTCTTAGAAGTTGGAATTATTTTGGAAGTTCGCTTAGCTAAAGCATGGTGGTAGGATCATTTCTAAATATATCATTGAGTTCGATACATTTTTGAAATAAGGGATGTCTTTTATCGACACTGCCGAAAAGAAGAATGAGAATTTCATCAACTGCCTTGATGATTATTTGGGGGAGAGGCTTATTAATCATATTTGTGAGACTTCTGAGTCCATCATAGGGAAATATTTGAGGTTAGAAAGTCTTTACCCTAAATCAAAGACAAAAGTTGTTGTTGTCTCCAAAGAGAAGCCAATACCATAGGTCGGTGAAGGCCAAAAGAAGTTCCCTAATAAGAGGAAGCCCTTCCAAGCCAAGAATGGACTGAAAAAGAAAGCTAAGGGTGAATTTGAATTTTATATCTAAGCTATCTTATTAAGGATTGCAGGTCTAAACCCGGGGGGAGGGGAAGGGGAGGGTGAAGGAAGTGCTTCTACTGTGGCTAGGAAGGACATTTCCAGGGAGACTGACCAGAAGCCCCAAAGCAGAAGCAGTTGGTGAAAGCATACACTATTAATGTTGTTCCTTTTGCGTCTAATGGCCTAGTAGCGGCAGAAAAGGGAATGGGTGTTGTCATCCAAGGTATGCTTTTAGTTTATGAAATTCATGTTAGAGTATTGTTTGATACTGGGACTTCCCATTCATCTATGTCTAGTGACCTGGTTGATAGGTTAAAATCAAAAGCTAAAATTGTTGATCAACCTTTAGTTGTTACAAATTCGATTGGTGGATCTACCAGCTTTTGCATGGTTTGTCGTGGGTTGATCTTATCGAGTCATAGATGCATGTTTATGTGTGATTGCTTAGTTCTTGGCTTTACTGGGTTTGGTATTATCCTCGGAGTCGATTGGCTCCAGAGGTATGGGGTAGTGGTAGACTTTGAGAGGTTTTCGGCAAACATTATGGGTGGAGGATGGTGTTGGGTCATCTACCTGATGATGATGTGATGACTAGTTTTCGGTATTCCCTCGACATCCTACACGATGAGTAATTGAGTGTGCATATTGCTGTCGAGTATCTAAACGTCTTTGAAGAAGTGATCGAACTTCCACCACACAGAGAGATCCAGTTTCATATTGATCTAGTGAAAGATGCCAGATATAGAGTGATGCCTCTTCGACGAATGGCACCAAGGGAGTCTTGAGATCTCGAGGTGAAAGTAAGTGACCTCTTGAGGAAGGGGTTTATTCAGAGAAGTATTTCCCAATGGGGAGCACCTGTTGTATTCTCCACGAAGACGAATGGTTCCCTTCGATTGTGTGTAGACTACGATGAGATGAACAAGGTAACGAGGAAGAATAATTACCTCTTCCACGAACAGATTATTTGTTTTATCGGTTGAATGGTTCCAGATATTCTCTTAGTTAGACCTTGCGATAGGAGTTCATCAACTTCAGGTAGCAAATGAGAATGTGCCTAAAACAACATTTTGGATGCCTTTTGGTTTGTATGAGTGTTTGATTATGTCATTTGGACTTACCAACACACCAACGTATTTTGTGGATCTCATGAATTATGTTTTCAGAGATCAATTAAATAATCTTGTGCTTGTGTTCATTGATGATATTCTGGTCTACTCACGGAAAGAAGAACATAAGGAATATTTGAGGATTGTAATGGGGGTGTTGAGGAAACATCTATTAAAGGCTAAGTTTTATAAATGTCACTTCTGGAGAAGGGAGGAAAGGTCCTTGGGACATGTTTTTTCAGAGAATGGTATCATCGTGGACCCCGCGAAGGTGACGACAATGAAGGATTGGTCTACACCCAAGAGTGCAACTGATGTGTGAATTGGTCCCTCGACTTAGAGTTACCTAAGAACGCGCGTCTCCGATTTTTCGATCTTGTCATTCACCCTCAAATACCTCCTCTAAGAATAGTTTGGGACCTCCCCTTTCCTTTGACCAACATGTCCTCGAACCCATAAAACTGTTGGTTTCGATTTGCGTCAGTCTCTCCGACTGGGACCTATTTTCAGAATCTAATAGGCAGCATTTTCCTAGGTTTAACTAGGTATTGTCGTAAGTTTTTCTAGGACTTCTCCAAGATGGCAGCACTTTTAACTTAATTGACTAAGAAGAGTTAGGCTTTTGTCTAGGCTACAAGATGTAAGCATGTATTTAAGTGTCTAAATGTAACACCCTGTAAAATTGATGAATATTACTAATAAATAAATAAAAATAAGCAATTAAATGATATGGATGGAAAATGAGATTTTTGCAACATTAGGAATTTGTCTACAAAATTCTTTTATTTGGATTCGTGGCGAAATTCTACATTGTTTTCATATATAATTTGCTGAAAACGGTTAATGTATGAAGAAGTTATGAACAAATGAATTTGGACCATAAAAGAAGAAAAATATTTATAATATAATGGATAATATATATATATGTGTGTGTGTGTGTGTGTGTGTCCAAGATAAATTCAAAATAAAGAGGGGGAATTCAAATTTTTAATTGAAGATAAGATCAGGGGGACAAAGTATATCGTATATATGGAATAAGATTAAGAGATTTAGAAATATATTAATTAAAATAAACAACTTAGCAATGCAGCCTTATTGGGTGTTCCAGCCCCGAAGGGGTCGACCACCCCGCTTAAGGGATGTCAACCACCGGTCGACCACTAGGGGTAGACTTCTCGGTGGTAAAAGTATGGAAAAACTAACTTGCATACCTTGATTTAGACTAGTTTGGCAATTACCATCTCGTTAGAACGCTTCCTCGTTTATAGAATATTTTCGTTAATCAGGCGATATTATTATTACACTTATATAAGCGTAATTAACGTTGTATTTAGCGTAATAAATGCGTTTAGGTTGGAATTTGAATTTGAAACGTCTAATTTGTAAATGTGTATTGATTCCTTGTGTGTGAGTATATAGAATTGCTTAATATATATATATATATATATTGACACATAGACACGAGATTTGTCTCAATTTGTGGTAGAAGTCTGCCTGGAACCGATCGACAAATCCAACAACCACAAGTGGGTCCAACTAATGTGAGATGTCTAGGTGCCATGGGCTATTCAAAAAAACTTAGTACACTAGACACGAGGTTAAACCAACTTGTAGTAGAAGCCTGCTCGGAACCGACCGACATATCCAACATCTACAGGTATACGGTTTAATGTAGGAGTCTAGTGTGTATATATATAACTATATATATATAAGTCTATTGTGTGAAAATTGGCAGGCTTACTATGCCTTGAGAAGGTCTTAAGTGGCTGACTCACTTTTTAGTTTGGGTCTTAAGTGGTTAGGACGAGGGTCCCTCCGATGGTTTATTCCTTGGAGAGGAACAAAAGTCATGGGAACCACCCTTATTAGATTTGGAGTATGTCTTTGGGTCCTCTTTCTCTAAATGTGGTTAGGCATAAAAGGATAATGGTGTAGGGTAGTTCGTGGGGATGTCCACTTCCTCTAGAAGCTTATAAGGGATCAACTAGGGACAGATTGGTAATTGAAACGATATGTGGCCATTGCATGCTCACCAACTGTCTAAGGGAAGTCTTAAGCGACATAGGTGTCCTACTAGGTAATATCAGTTAAGTAGTAACATTCGCAATACTACTTCTCATATTACAAGTGAAAGCATAGACTTAAGAACGTTAACGTATTAGGATGGAGTCTTAAAAGGCTAGGGGCCCACCTCAAGGTTATAAGAGATCATAAGAATCCATCTTTAATAGGGCCATAAGTGACCGAGAATGCCACCTAGTTGGGTCATTACCCTAAAAACACTAATGGGAGATTGAATTGGATATCTACCCCATTGGTTAGAAACTTGGTGTTTGTTGCGTGTTGTGTAGACGTACCTTGACATATGTAACCCACTAAAAATATAGGGTTTGGGCATTAAGTAACACCATATTTCAATCACACGGAACTTTATGTCCTAACCCCTCTCCTCAACATATCCAACAGGTCAGTAGATAAGGTAGAAGTCATGGACGAAGTGATTACTGAAGTTGATGAAGAAGACGACGTTGTTATGCTATTACTAGTAGTTATTGCTTTATTTCTTTTGGAAACCTGTGAGAATGAACTATTTGATGTACCTGCTGAGCTGATGTAAATGTGACCATTGTATTTCTGTGGTTTTGAAATGAATGGTACATCTTATTTTTAGTATTACACCTTATCAATCCGCTGTGTGAGATTTTCAGTCAAAGTGTCTGTGTATATATATTCTATGCAAATGTAATCCTTACAGGAACCAACGACCCGTTTAGAATGGATCCATGTTTCGATAGGCCTTTTCTGGGTTGAAATTTAGGCCCATTCCAGGCGGGTTGTTATATTTGGTATCAGAGCATAGGCTACTTGATTATGAGGGAACTATACGTATGAGAGGCGTACTTGTATATTGATGAAGATTTTTCAACTATTATATATATATATATATGTGTGTGTGTGTGTGTGTGTGTGTGTGTGTGTATATACACACACACACACACCCCAATAAGCATATGCATTTATACTAGGCATTTTTATCGTTTTATTTCCTTTTAACTTAAAATACCATCTCAGGAATATCTAGTAAGGGGTTCTTCCTTTTCTTTTCAGATAGTAGGATGGTTGAAAATATGTAACAGCCCGCATTTTTACGTATCGGAAGATCGTAAAATATTTTTATTTTATTCCCTGAGGGTTGGATCACTCTCATCTTTTAATATGTTGCTTATGGGGATGTGAGACATGTCCATAATTTTTACCAATTTTGTTTGTGACCATTTTGCCCTGTCAGTCTTGTACAGGGCATAACTTTTGACTCAGGTCGAATCAGATGGTGGGACCTGTGCCATTGGAAAGGAAACGATGATTATCTTTCCATAGAGTGGTTACAATAAAGATTTGGCTCAACGGTTTAGGAGAAATCACTGTTTTAAGGTTTTTCAGTTGGTTGCCCAGGTTTTGGGTGCCTAATGGGCTGATTTGGGGGAAGCCCATTAGGGGGTTGGTGGAAACTATAAATAGGGGATAAGAGATATGGGAAATGGTTTTTGTTTTCCATTCTCTCATTAGGAGGCCTTGAGCTCCTCCTTCCTCTAACACCTTTCCACCATTAAAAATCCAAATCCAAGGAGAGAAATCGTAGATCTACACCATTGGAGGCTAGATCTATGTCAATTGAAGCAAGGATTCATCAGATCAAGGTATTTGGTGTGAGGTGCTTACTGTCTGAATTCCTATTTCGTTGATTTTTGCTTGTTTGAGAGAATCAGGGAGTGATTTGCGTCTCTCACATGGATTCAATTAAGCATATGAATGTTTTCATGTTTTTCATCAAGTGAAAGTATGTTTCCATAGTTCTATGCATTGGTAAGTCTATTTTCATGTAAATCACCTTATAATCTGATTTAGCAAGTTTAGATAGGCAATTTCTATGATATTTCATGTGAATGTGCAAGTTAAATTCATTATTTTGTTCATATGTACACTTGTGGTTATTTTGGTAAATTTTATATGATTATTGATGGAATCGCCATATTGGTGTTATTGTAGACTTCATATCACTTTTGTGGTCACATTGGATAATAAGATGAGTTAGTTTCGTCAAACGAATCGTTTTGGAGAAGTTTTGGTCAAAACTAGAGTTGCATTGGAGGATGCAGGTTTTGAGTCGAACATGGTGGGTCGGTCGAACCATGGGGAGGTTATCTTGGAGAAAAAGAAATGGTTTGGGTCAGTCAAGCTTTGTCAGGGTCGGTCAAGCATTGTCAGGGCCGGTGGAGCAGGGTACGGGCCGAGCAGTTTGGTCCTTTTTGGGTCGAGAACCCTTCGGGTCATGAACAAATTGGGTTGGTCTGACATGGTGTGGTCTGGTCGAGCAGAACGGGGTCGAGAACAAGGGGGTCGGTCTCTGTTATGATGTTGATTGGGTCGGTCGTGTACCAAGATGAAGGGTCGGTCATACACACAGGTGAGGGGCCGGTCGAACATGGCCAAGGGTCGGTCACAGGGTCGTTTTCTGAAAATTTATATTTTTGAGTACGACCCAGATTTAAAGAAAAGAGGGTGAAAAAAATATTTTTCGGGGGCAACCCCCCGAACCCTAGCCGCAACACAGTGGTGTAATTTGGCTTGGTGAGGGTATGACTTCGAAGTAAATTCAATTAGGAAGGTACGAAGTATTGAATGGGTTCGTTGATCGGTGTAGAACAACGATTGATGTGACAACTCAATGGTCGTGGGTTGGTGAATAATGGTTGCTTGAGAAGGTTTCTTGAGCTATGAAAAGTCGTCGGGTTGGAGGACTAGACATGTGAAGGCCGAGAGATTATCATTGTCGTAAATTCTAACAGGCTCAAAGCAGGGGTACGATAGGAGTACCCAAAAGACCGGTTGTAGGTCGAGTACCTTGAGTACCGTTGAAAGGCCTAGTGGTCAAGGTTGGACATACATACGTATCGTTGAAAGGCGTATGGAGTTTATGCTAGAACTGGGGTTACCACTAGCCCTTGACATGAGGCAAGGTCGGCCGTCATATGATTAACGATGGTTTCAAAGCAGGATTGGCGGTGATAACCAGAGTCAGTCATGGATGATTGGTTGTTATGTTTGTACCGTCTCATGTAGGTTGTCCAACGTCGAAGGAGATATCATTGAGTGCTTATCTGATATTGGTTTAGGCCTCTGGGGATTGTGCTTGAGGGATGTTGAATTCAATTAGGATGGTTAACATGAGATATATATAATCCGTATGTTATGGGTGCTTGCCAGGATTAAATGGATGTTCTGGTTTCCATGAATGAATGGTTGGATTGTTTATCATAAAGGCTATCACTGTCTGATGTGGGGAAGATAAGGTTGTGTTTTTCTATGTGTTGTAGGTACATAGTATGTTATCTATCCATTCTCATACACTTTATTGACGAAGTTTGTTAGCTGTTTTATCGCTCACTAGGACTGTTGTCTGACTCAAGGTTTTATTTTTCCTCTTATTACTTGGGCTGTTCATCCGGTTGTGGATGGGAAGATTAAGTAGTAGGTGACAGATGATTAGTGAGGACGATCCTGCTGTGCGAAGACGAGCTAGAGGCTTACGTACCAGTTTATTACTATCTAGTATTTCTATTTCCGCTGTTTGAGTGCTCTATGAGGGTTGTGGTGAGGCCTTATGTACAAACTATGGTATCTATTGGATAACCTTTTAGGATGTTACGAAAGTTCAAAAAGTTTGCTATATGATGCTTCATTACTATAACCTGTTGTGTATGTTATATTATATCTTATCCTTGCGCTGTGAGTTTTACGATAGGTTCCGCTTGTGTTTACTACTCTAATGATCGTCCATAGCTGTCGTGCACATCTATTAGCGCATTATTCCTCTTGTATAGTGCATGGGTTATGGGCGGTCGTCACATTTGGTATCAGAGCTTTGGTTAATGATTTTATCAAATTTCGAAGGCGTAATTACGTATTAGAGATGTACTTGTAGATTTCAATTGGTTTCTTACTATATATATATTAGCATATATAGTAGTAGCGGTAGTTTTCCTTTAATAGTTTTATTGGAAATGTCTAATTATTCTAAATTGCATATTTAGAATGACTAGACGAGAATCAAGACACACTGCTAGGAGAGCTAATACCGAAGGGGGAAATGGCGGTGAACCAAATTACCCGGCCATGTTTGAAACCATGGCAGAAGCAATCATGCGAAGGGTACTCGCTCCAGTAGCAGCAATGGTAGATGTAGGTGTGCGAGTTTCTAGAGTAGTAGATTTTGAAAATCTATGCAAGGACTTTATGACTCTAGGAGGAAAACCATTAAAAGGATCTGAGCCAACTGAAAAGGTTCAGAAGTGGATGGATTCTTGTGTTCGAATCTTTGGAGACTTGGGATTGGAAGGTGCAACAAGGAGAAAGCTTGCATTAAGGCAACTACAAGGCAGAGAAATGAAATGGTGGATTTCTGTTACACTTGAGAGTCCAGAGGAAGAAATTTCATGGGAGAAATTCCAAGCTAAGTTTGAAGAAAAATTCGTTTCCATGGCACAGAAACCCGTTCTCTTCAAGAATTTTGTATAATTGAAGCAGAATGGCAGATCAGTGCTAGATTACATTTCTGATTTTGAGGCCTTGTCCAAATATGCTCGTTCATACATTGACACACCTTATCAGAAGAATGAGAAGTTCGTTATGGGTCTGGATACCTATATTGGAAGGCCGTTGGTGGATCATCTTGACGATTCATTCGAGAAGATTGTGGAGAAATCTAATCGCCATGAGAGCTTGTTCCCTAAGGAAGAAAATGTTGTCGCTGCAACCAAAGAGTTTCAGAAACCACAGCAAGGAGGTAATAATAAGAAGAGGAAGCAACAATAGCAGAAGGAAAGGATGGCGAGAAGAAGCCTAATAGTGAGGTTTTTTGCTTTAACTACCAATAGAAGGGTCATTACTCGAGTGAGTGCAAGAATCCTAAAGCTAAAAGGAAGTGCTTCAAGTGTGGGAAGGCTGGGCATGAGAAGAAAGACTATCTAGAATCAGCTAAGGGCAAGCAGGTTGTGAAGGCATATGCTTTGGAAGCTGTATCAACTTCTTTAGGAGATCCTACTGCAGAGGATAAGGGAAAGGGTGTCGTGGTTTAAGGTACTCTTTCTGTTAAGGGTGGTTCAGTTCATGCACTTTTTGATACTGGAGCATCGAATTCATTCATTTGTAATGAGCTTGTTTGTCGCTTGGGTTCGGAACCCAAGATTTGTGATAGACCCTTCGTAGTGACTAATCCTGTTGTTTCGTCCAATCTTTGCATGATATGCCGTGGTCTAGTGTTGTCGAGTCATGGTTTCTCTTTTATGTGTGATTGCTTTGTTCTTAACTTCGCTGGGTTTGGGATCATCTTGGGCATGGATTAGCTCAAGAGGTATGGGCAAAGGTGAATTGCAAGAAGCTGGAGATGAGAGTCGGGGATGTGGAAGGGCGAAAGGTGTTGATACGGTGTAAGCATGAAGAGGGTGTGTAACAACCAGCGTTCCGACGGACCAATTTTTTTTCAAAAACCCAAACCATCGAAACCCGTGTTGTTTTTCTCTGGTATCCTGCAGAAAAGACAGAGACATAAAACATGTCAGAGTTCGAAAAACATCTCACAGTGGAAGGAACAAAATATAATATAATTAAAACATAGCTTTACCTTAATAACAATACTGCTAAACCAGTATCCAAAGCTATATAGTCTCTTACATGAACCTAACCTGCAAATGTTATGAGGAGGGGGTCAGAACATAAGTTCTGTGTGAATGAATTTAAAATACACCTCTTGAATAATCCAACATATATCGTTCAATTACATTTTCTCGTTTATTAGGTTATCTGTGTTATTAGCACTCAAGGCTTTCACACACACGTCGCACCCATCTACCCCCTAGTAGATTAACCTAATATAATGTATATGTAGCTACCCCCAAACTGAGGTACACCCCGTGGTACCCCACTCGCACGGTCTCCTCCGTATTGCAACAGTAATATGCGCAGTCCCTCATCCTATGCCATATTAACGTACAACGCTACATCCGCAGAGAACCACTATCGTTGTGCTACGTAAGCGTACTGACTGCTATCCTCGAACTATTCGATCGAATTTGGTTCCACCATCGAATAATGCCCTCTAGTCTACGATACCCCACCCAGAGCAGATATGGTTGTACCTAGACTTTCCCACGTATGTATCATCAATCATACTCGATGTTTCTACTGCACATAACCTCTACTTGTGCACCCGAGTTCCGTGGCAGGGCTACACCAGAAACACGGTACTCGGTCGGGAGCTTTTCTATATCTGTATGGGCCCGCCTCTAAGAGTGTCCAATGTACAGATATCCCTCGGGTCTGGTTTTTCTATGGTGGCTATGGCCCCACCTCAGCCCCTCCCTCAACTAGTAAAGACCACATGAGCTAAGCGACCACCCCTAACAAACAAACAATCTAAACATCCATGTGGGGTCTCCCCGCACCCGTCCCTTGATAGCAAAGGTTAACGATCTCTAGGGATTAGCTCTTGTCTTTTTGCATTCCTTAGGCTGCTGTTGACAGGCGTCCGATGATCTTGCAATCGTTTGGTCTTGACCCTCCACCTCCGCGTAAGGCAACCGCCGAACCACCCTTAATGACACCGCGCACAGCATTCTGACTGCACCCTACTTGTGCAGTCAAGGCCCACCCACCTTGTAGTTCAGCGCATACCCAACCTCTGTAATCCTAGCCCGAAGCTAAACCACCACAGAGGACTACCGGGAGCACTTTTAACGTCTCAGGAAGCCGCATGCCTCCCCTTCCAGTCCGTTGGAGCCGCCAGAATAATGAACGTGCTCTCCCCTCGTACCTTATGACACCGTGATGATCTACCTCATTGGGCTATTCATCCTATAACGTACGGACTACTTCAAGCACCTTAGTTTTATCTGTCATTAGACCCTACGTCTAGTCATTAATTACACGCTTATGCCACCTCGTTGGTTTTCTCATTTAAGTTGGTTATTAACATTTACTCCCTTTTCAAGTTTACCAAGTTATCCTTGCTTATTAATTCCATTTATAACTTAATCCATTTAAGTTCATTAATAAGCCAACGACATGTTATTCTCATAATATAATAATTATCCCTCTTATGGTTATATTGACATGTTTTACTTAATTTATAATTAAGTACATCTTAATTCACATATACATTGGTTAAGAGAATAACTCCCTAAGTATCAACCCCGAAGACCGAAATCCACATCAGATTAACACTCAGAGAATTACTCAACTCAACCAATCTTCTGTTATGTCATTCATATAACTTATGTTATCTTCATTTGTAGATTTATTCTTGCCTTTACAGATTACTTAATCTTCAATTAAGTACAACTTTCCTTGTTACATAAGTTATTTCATCTTCCCTTATCATTCCTTATAACTTACCTTATTCCATAAGTTATTCTTTTTCTCCATCGTTCCTTATAACTTACCTTATTCCATAAGTTATTCTATTTTCCCCATCGTTCATTATAACTTACCTTATTCCATAAGTTATAATTCCCACTTGCCCCTAGGAAAAGCCTACCTATTATCGTTTCCTTTTCTTAAGTTCATTCATAATAGGTTATTATTATCATTCCCCATTTTGGCATTAATTAAGATTAACTTAACCCTCCCCACTGCTTTAACACGTTTACTTAACCCCTACTTAGTTCAAATGGTTCGTAACACCACTACAAATTTAATTGGGTTAAGTATTCTAATTTATCAAATTATCCATGCTACCTATGTTACCCAAAATGTAACACCCTGCAGTTTTAATATAATTAGAAATGTTTATATGCATGGAAATATAAATAATGGTGATGTGCAATTTAAATTAGTGGAAGAGACGAAAAAATTAATATGTTAAAGATATATGTAACAAAAGAGGTAATAAAATAAAGATACTTAACTTAAATATTAGAAATTAAGTAAAACGGACATCACCATTGCGTTCGTCTCGGAATTTTGCTTGGGATAGAGTCCAAGTTTGCGTAAAAGGATAATTTATGAAGAAGTTATGAGCTTTAGCAGTTTGTATACATATAAGGCTCATATACATATACAAAATATATCCAGAATTCAAAAATATTCAAAAACAGTCAAAAGCGGGTGAGCGGGAAAAATCCGCTCGAAGGGTGTCGACCCCCCTAAAGGGTGTCGACATAGGTGTCGACCCCCATATAGGGGGAAGACACAGGTGTCGACCCCCTGTATCGGGGTAGACCCCTTCCCAGATACGAGCGAAATACATTGTTTTGTGTGTAGGCACATTTTCTGACTAGGTTCGTTGGCTTAGAAGCTATAAAATGAACTCTAACCCTATTGTTTTCTTTACCTAAACTAATGGCGATGCCATGACGCTACTCCAACATAAAATAATTTAGATGCTTCTTCTTCCCCAAGCAATTCTTAGATCAAATCTCTTCTCTTCCTCTCCAAATCTGTTCTTAAAATAAAAAGATAGATCTAGGATTCCTCTACTCCAAAATAAGAGAAAAGAATTCGGATGCCTGGATCTATGCTGCGCAAAAAGCGAGAAAACCATGGATCAGATCTAGAATTGGGAAAGCATACAAGTGAGTGGATTTAAAATCCATTTTTTGTTTAATAATGGATCTATCGTTCTCCATTCCCCATTTACGCACATAATAAACCTATTGAAAGATCTAATCTGATAAAGTTCACCTATGCCTAATATTGCTGTCATATGCTAATTATGATCACTCATTTTATGCCTACGTTGGGTTTCCTCCTTTTATTCTTCCCTTTTTATTTTTATATAGCTAGGCTATCTTCGGGCCTATGCCTATTGTGGATTTATGTGATTGAATGATATTGAGAATAAAAGGGAAAAAGGTTGATTGGGTATCATATGTGATTGGGAGGTTTAGGGGCATAAATTATAATGGGGTTTTGGGAATAACTTTGATTGGAATCATAAATATAACTATGGGTATATGAATCAAATTGTAATTATGAATGTAAATTGGGATTATAAGTTGAATTGGGAATATGGGCATAACTATACTTGGAATTATGAATAAAACTATGGTGAGGTTTGTGTATATGAATGAAATTGAGAATATAAGACTGTAATTTAGAGCAAAAACTGATGGTTGGAATTTGGGGCATTATTGCAATAAAATATGAACAATTTGAAAAGTTTGGGAAAATATGTAATAAAATGAAAGTTGGCATAAATTATGGAAATTGATTTGGGCGTAACTTATATACGTAGAATTATAGGTATAAATTGGATTAGAATTATAAGAATAAATTTGAATTGGAATTTATGGGTACTGGAAATCATAATAATCCAAGACTTGAAATTGGGCATGAATTAAGAAAAAGATATTGAACGACTAAGACACGAGGTTAGATTTGGTTTGCGGTAGAAGTCTTCCCGGAACCGCCCGACATATACAGCAACCGCAAACAGTAATCTAATGTGAGAGGTCTTAGGTGGAAATTGGACCCGTAATGGTGTCAAGACATGAGTTTAGATTCGGATGCGATAGAAGTCTGCCCGGCATATCCAGCAACCACAAACGGTAATCTAATGTGAGAGGTCTTGCATGTTTACCGACATCATAAATAACAATGAACACTTAACCAAGACGACACATGTAAGGTTGATATGGATATACTAAAGGGGTTAAGTGGGTAACATAGGTAGCATGGATAATTTGATAAATTAGAATACTTAAGCCAATAAAATCTGTAGTGGTGTTACGAACCAGTTGAATTGAGTAGGGGTTAAGTAAACGTGTTAAAGAAGTGGGGAGGTTTAAGTTAATCTTAATTAATGCCAAAATGAGGAATGATAATAATAACTTATTATGAATGAACTTAAGAAAAGGAAACATTAATAGGTAGGCTTCTCCTATGGACAAGTGGGAATTATAACTTATGGAATAAGGTAAGTTATAATGAACGATGGAGAAAATAGAATAACTTATGGAATAAGGTAAGTTATAATGAACGATGGAGAAAACAGAATAACTTATGGAATAAGGTAAGTTATAAGGAACGATAAGGGAAGATGAAATAACTTATGTAACAGGGAAAGTTGTACTTAATTGAAGATTAAGTAATCTGTAAAGGCAAGAATAAATCTACAAATGAAGATAACATAATTTGTATGAATGACATAACAGAAGATTGGTTGAGTTGAGTAATTCTCTGAGTGTCAATCTGATGTTGATTTCGGTCTTTGGGGTTGATACTTAAAGAGTTATTCTCTTAACCAATGTATATGTGAATTAAGATGTACTTAATTATAAATTAAGTAAAACATGTTATTATAACCATAAGAGGGATAATTACTAGATTATGAGAATAACATGTCGTAGGCTTATTAATGAACTTAAATGGATTAAGTTATAAATGGAATTAATAAGCAAGGATAACTTGGTAAACTTGAAAAGGAAGTAAATGTGAATAACCAAGTTAAATGAGAAAACTAACGAGGTGGCGCAAGCGCGTAATTAATGATTAGACGTAGGGTCTAATAACAGATAAACTATGGCGCTTGAAGCAGTCCATACATTATAGGATGAATAGCCCAACGAGGTAGATCATCAAGGTGTCATAAGGCACGAGGGGAGCGCACGTTCATTATTATGGCGGCTCCAACGGACTGGAAGGGGAGGTTGTCGGCTTCCTGAGATGTTAAAGGTGCTTCCGGTAGTCCTCTGTGGTGGTTTAGCTTCGGGCTAGGAATACAGAGGTTGGGCCTGCGTGGAACTACCAGGTGGGTGGGCCTTGACTGCACAAGTAGGGTGCAGTCAGAATGCTGTGCGCGGTGGCATTAAGGGTGGTTCGGCGGTTGCCTTAGGCGGAGGTGGAGGGTCAAGACCAAACGATAGCAAGATCGACCAACAGCCTAAGCAATGCGAAAAGACAAGAGCTAATCCCTAGAGATTGTTAACCTTTGCTATCAAGGGACGGGTGCGGGGAGACCCCCCATGGATGTTTAGATTTTTTGCTTGTTAGGGGTGGTCGCTTAGCTCGTGTGGTCTTTACTAGTTGAGGGAGGGGCTGAGGTGGGGCCATAGCCACCATAGAAAAACCAGACCCGAGGGATATCTGTACATTGGACACTCTTAGAGGCGGGCCCGTACAGATATAAAAAAGCTCCCGACCGAGTTCCGTGTTTCTGGTGTAGCCCTGCCATGGAACTCGAGTGCACAATTAGAGGTTCTGTGCAGTAGAAACATCGAGTACGATTGATGATACGTACATGGGAAAGTCTAGGTACAACCATATATGCTCTAAGTGGTGTATCGTAGACTAGAGGGCATTATTCGATGATGGAACCAAATTCGATCGAATAGTCCGAGGATAGCAGTCAGTATGCTTACATAGCACAGCGATAGTGGTTCTATGTGGATGTAGCGTTGTACGTTACTATGGCATAGGATGAGGGACTGCGCGTATTACTGTGGCGATACGGAGGAGACCGTGCGAGTGGGGTACCATAGGGTGTACCTCATTTTGGGGTTAGCTACATATACATTATATTAGGTTAATCTACTACGAGGTAGATGGGTGCGACGTGTGTGTGAAAGCCTTGAGTTATAATAACACAGATAACCTAATAAATGAGAAAACGTAATTGAACGGTATATGTAGGATTGTTCAAGAGGTGTAGTTTAAATTCATTCACACAGAACTTATGTTCTGACCCCCTCCTCATAACATTCGCATGTTAGGTTCATGTCAGAGACTGTATAGCTTTGGATACTGGTTTTGCAGTATTGTTATTAAGGTAAAGCTGTGTTTTAATTATATTATATTTTGTTCCTTTCGCTGTGAGATATCTTCCGAACTCTGACATGTTTTATGTCTCTGTCTTTTCTGCAGGATACCAGAGCAAAACAACACGGGTTTCGATGGATCGGGTTTTTGAAGAAAAAATGGTCCGTCGGAACGCGGGTTGTTACATTAACCAACATGCGCCTATCACCACTAGATGTATCCCCTATCCTCCCCGTTCGATTATGTACCTATAGCTGCTATCATAGGTAACCAATATGTACCTATCACCACTAGATGTACCCTCCCTATTTGATTATGTGCCTCTAGTTGCTATCATCGATAACCAATATGTACCTATCACCACTAGATGTTTCCTCCTTATTTGATTATGTACCTCTAGCTGCTATCATAGGTAACCAATATGCACTTATCACCACTAGATGTACCCTCCCCATTCGATCATCTCCCTAACCCGTAGATACATGTGCTGGTCCCACAGTAGGGTGTACCACTCCCTAAGGTGGCAACCCCGATACTACTGAAGTGCACAGCTTATACCCGCACGATGCAACAACGTCTTACCTACCAGCCCGGACCCACGCACGCGTATGACTCCATTGGACTTGCACTGCCATCGCTAACTCTTTATTGGCCTCTTACATTCAACCTAGTAAGCGTCCCCCTATCCTCGACCAAGTTCGAGCTCATATAGATACTAAAAATGGGTTACTGGTTGAAAAAGGTCCCCATACTTGACACAAGCTTCCCTCCTACGCTTGATCCCCACTAGGATTTCCCACTTAACCCCTTTTATTACTCCCATGTCTTACCACATGTCTTATCATGGTTAAGTGCTTTTAATTATGTTTCACATGCTACCCATGTCACCCACTTAACCCTTTTACTGTTCCCATGTCTTATCACATGTCTTATCTTGGTTAATTGTTCATTATTTATGTTATACATGCTACCTATGTCACCCACTTAACCCTTTTACTTGTTTATTATCATTCATATTGAGTTCTTAATCAAATTACTAAGTTCCTCTCGCTTATTAATTTTGGTTATATAACTTAACCTTTTAAGTTCATTAATAAGCCCACAACATGTTATTCCCTAGATTGTGGCCCATGGTCTATAACCCACAATCACTTTATATTTTTATCATCCAATTTCATAGTTGAAATAACATGTTCTTACTTAATGTGTAATTAAGTACCCCTCATTTTACATGTTTTCTTTTAACATGTCAGTCATTATTTATGATTAAATATAACTTATCCTATAAGCTTTCCTCGTTCTTTCTATTTAATCATAATCCCATTTTACATTGTCAATACAACTTATCGTTATTTACTTGTTAACTTAGTTCTATTAACTAAGGCTCATCAACAAGTTCCCAGCCCATTAATTATAACCTATGTTATAATTTCCTCTTGTCCCTAGGACAAGTCTAAACATTCTATTCTTATCAACGGGTTTCAAACTTCTAGATTACTTAATTTATAATTAAGTACCTCTTATCTTATTACACAAGTTGTCTCATTTCCTTACAAGTTATGCTTACTCTAAACAGTGTCTTTACTTACATAACTTTCTTATTTCTACTGGTTATGTATACCACTAGGCGTCCTTAATTACATAACCTTATCGGGTTAAGTTTATGGGCCTATATACAAATATTACCCACCTTCTCTAATTTACTTAACCCACCCACTACCCATCCAATTTTTACTTAACCCTAACACAAGTTCATAATCATACAATCCTAATGGATTAAATTAGATTAAGTAGTCCAATTTATTACCATGTCCATTTATGGTTTATAATGGGCTAGACCTCCCACATTTGGCCTACAACTTGTGGATGCTTAATATGTTGTTCAGGTCCGGGCAGTCTTATTCTACAATTTGGGCCTAACCTCGTGTCTTAGCCCGACTCGTATTTGCGCACTTAGACCTCTCACATTAGGTTCAACATTAGTGGTTGTTGGATATGCCGATCGGGTTCGGACAGACTTCCACCACTAATGCAACTTAACCTCATGTCTAAGTACAATTATAATTCATAATTGTAATTACTAAACATTCCATTATTAATTACTTAATCAATTAGTTAATTGATTAAACCTTTCCCCATTTGAATTATGTCTAATTCACTATTCAAACTATAGACTTTTATGCCTTTTTTTCAATTCATCTTTTAATTATGCACCATATGCCCCATATCATAAATTAAGGCATATATATATGAATATATATATATATATATTGCACAAACCCAAATCCACATATTTTCCAATTTATACCTAAAATTCTTATTCACATACGTTCTAATTTATGTCCCAAATTAATATTTAGACATGTCCCATTCTATACCCAATTCCATATTTACATATATTCCAATACAAGTTGTACCCAAACCCATATTTGCATATTTCTAATGTATGCCTAAAATTCATATTCATACATGCACCAATTTATGTGCAAATTAATATTTACACGTTCCAATACAAATTATCCCAAATTTATGTTTTCCAATTTTTGCCTAAAATTCGCATTCATATTATCCAATATGAAACATGCCCCCAAATCCATATTCGTATATTTTCCCCATTTTATGCCCAATTTATATTCATATTTTCCAATATCAATTATGCCCCAAATTATGTCTTTTCCTATTTTTCTCAATTTCACATGTTCGCATTTTTCAGCGTTAGGCCTAGGCTCGAAGGTAGCCTGACTATATGAAAATAACAAGAAAAAGAAGAGAGAGAAAAGAATCAGAGCAGGCATAATGACAAATCAATAACATAATAGTAGAAATAGGCATAAAATTGAATGGACATATTATGACAAGTTTAGATTTGCTGACGATATAAACATATAAGAATAGATCAGAGGAATATGTCATGATAGAACTGATTAGGCACTGATTCAAGATCCAATTTTTACATACGTGTCACGATTACTAATTAGATATTTAGATCTAAAAATAACATGAACTCACAGTGAATTTGCTGCGAAGAACATGTTGAATAAGTTGTTGTTAGCTATCTATATTCGCTTGTGATTCCACAAGAAGACTTGTCATCTGTGCTGATCGCTAATGAGTATGAGGGTGTCTTTGACGGGGTTAAAGGGTTACTGCCGCATCGTGAGATCGAGTTTAGGATCAATTTGGTCGAGGGTGCTAGACCAATCATTATGCCTCTTAGGCGGATGACGCCTAAGGAACAATGAGAGTTTGAGGTACAAGTTTGTGACTTTTTGGGAAAAGGTTTCATTCGGAGGAGTGTATTCGAATAGGGTGCACTGGTCGTGTTTGCAACCAAGGCAGATGGCTCGTTAAGATTATATGTGGACTATCGTGAGATGAATAAGGTGGCTAAGAAGAACAAGTATCCGTTGCTAAGGATTAATGTATTGTTCGATCATTTTCACGAAGCCAAAGTATTTTCTCAGATGGATTTGGCAATGGGATTTCACCAATTGAGGGTGGCGAAGGTTAGTGTGCCAAAGACTGCTTTTAGGACACCATCCGGTTTCTTCGAATGGTTGGTAATGCCATTTGGGTTGACTAACGCGCCAGCGTATTTTGTGGATCTTATGAATAGGGTCTTCAGAGATCAGCTGAACAAGTTCGTACTTGTGTTCGTGGATAACAGTTTGGTCTACTCACGGAGTGAGGAAGAGCACAACAGACACTTGAGGATCGTGTTGAAAATCTTAAAAAAAACATCAGCTGAGAGCCAAGTTTTCAAAGTTTCACTTCTGGAAGAGTGATGTGAGATTCTTAGGCCATGTAGTTTCCGGTAATGGGATAGCGGTTGACCCTACTAAAGTGGCAGCAATCCAGGACTGGGATAGACCTAAGAATGCGACAAATGTGAGAAGTTTCCTTGGGTTGGCTGGTTATTACCAATGGTTTACCAAGGATTTCTCCAAGGTAGCTGCACTATTGATAGGATTGACAATGAAGAATCAAGTGTTCACATGGGATGCAAAGTGTGAGCAAGATTTTGGAATCTTGAAAGAGAGACTAACAAGGGCTCCTGTGTTGACCATTCCAAGTGGGAATGAAGAAAGGGTTGTATACACCGATGCCTGCGGTACTGGACTTGGAACAGTGCTAATGCAGAAGAATAAGGTTGTGGCCTATGCGAGTCGACAGCCGAAGCCGCATGAAAAGAATTACCCAACTCATGACTTGGAGTTGGCGCGATTGTGTTTGCTCTGAAGATGTGGAGACATTACCTGTTGGGAGTTCGATTCGAGTTGTTCACAGAACATAAGTTGTTGAAGTATCTTTTCTCACAAAAGGATTTGAATCTTTGGCAGCAACAGTGGCTAGAGTTTCTGGCATCGTATGATTTCGATATTGCCTACTCATGGCAAAGGTAACAGAGTTGCAGATGCGTTGAGTCGAAGACACGCAAGTTTGGGAGCGATGTTTTCGGAATTGAAGATCCTCGAGTATTTGGCAAGGTTCGATTCCAGTCCAAGGTGTGAGTTGGAACCTGAAGTGTTGGCAAGCTTATCGATAAGATCTACTCTTATTGAGAGGATTGGCGAAAGACAAAAGTGAGATGCAAAGCTTGTTGAGTTTATCCAGAATCTGGAACCGGAGGATAACGAGTTCAAAGTCGATCGATAAGGTTGGCTTCGAAAGCAAGGGCAATTAGTTATTCCTGATATCGACGGATTGAGAGATGATGTTCTGAGGGAATGTCATCACTCGAAGTTGATGATTTATCCCAGTGGTAATAAGATGTATCGGGACATGAAGCGAGTCTACTACTGGGAGGGGATGAAAAGAGATATTGTGAAGTTTATTTCCAAGCGCATGAACTGTTAGTTGGTGAAAGCTGAATAAAAGAAGCCAAGTGGTTTGCTTCAGCCATTGGAAGTTCCAACGTGTAATTAGGAGCAAGTATCGATTGATTTTATCGATAAACTACCTAGAACCAGGGCAGGAAATGAAGAGATTTGGGTCATCGTGGATCGCTTGACCAAAAGTTTATCCTGTCAAGTCAACTAGGACGACATTGAAATTGGCTGAACTTTATGTGAAATGGATAGTTCGATTCTATGGTATCCTAAAAAGCATAGTGAGTGACCGAGATCCATTGTTTACAAGTGAATTTTGGAAGTTTCTACAAGAAGCTTTGTGAACCGAGTTGTGTTTAAGTACGGCTTACCATCCCCAAACTGGTGGTCAAGCCGAAAGGATCAATCGAGTTTTGGAAGATCTTCCGAGGGCTTGTGTGTTAGACTTCTATGGATTATGGGAAGACCAAATACATCTAGTTGAGTTTGCGTATAATAATAGCTACCATTCTAGCATTGGGATGGTACCATACGAGGCATTGTATGGGAGGCCGTGTAATTCTCCAGCATGTTGGTTAGAAACTCGAGATAAGTTGATACTTGGGCCTGAGATGATAAGTGAAACCTCGGATTGTATCGAGATCGTTTGGCAACAAATGAAAGCAGCCGAAGATCATCAGAAGAGTTATGCTGGTAAATGTCGAAAAGATTTGGAATTCGATGTTGGCGATATGGTTTTCGTGAAGATTTCGCCATTAAAGCATGTGGTTCAGTCCAGAAGTAAAGGAAAGTTAGCTCCAAAGTTCATTGGACCGTTCCCGATAGTCGAGCATATTGGAAAGCTCACATATCGATTGGATTTACCCGAGAAGATGTCGAGTGTGCATAATGTTTTCCATGTGTCGTTTCTACTGAAGTTCGTGCACGATTCCAATGTGGTGGTATCTCCAGAGCAGTAAGAAGAATTAGAAGTAGAAACCGCAGTTACGAGACCTCGTTAGCCGCTTCATGTTGTGGGGAATGACACGAAACAACTTAGGAGAAGACGGTTAAGCTAGTCAAGGTACAATGGAGTGAAGATAGCAACGTTATACGTGGGAGACAGAAGAGAATATGAGGGCGACTCATCCAAAACTCTTCCTCGGTAGGATCCTATGATGTATCATTATTATGTCGTTGTATATTGTTGTTGTTTGATGAAACTCTGTGTGCTAGGATGAGGCTATGGATGCATGGCTTGATGGTTGCTAGTTTGGGAGATAGAATTGACTTTTCATGGATGATAGGCATGCAAAATTATTGTGATTGTTGTGTTTTCTTGGAATTTCGAGGGAGAAATTATTAAGGGAGGGAGAATGTAACACCCCGCAGTTTTACGTATCAGAAGACCGTAAAATATTTTTATTTTATTCCCGAAGGGTTGGATCACTCTCATATTTTAATATGTTGCCTATGGGGATGTGAGACATGTTCATAATTTTTACCAATTTTGTTTCTAAACATTTTCCCATTTTCAGTCTTGTACATGGCATAACTTTTGACTCAGGTCGAATCAGATGGTGAGACCTGTGCCATTGGAAAGGAAATGATGATTGCCTTTCCATAGAGTGGTTACATTAAAAATTTGGCTCAGCGGTTTGGGAGAAATCATTGTTTTAAGGTTTTTCAGTTGGTTGTCCAGGTTTTGGGAGCCTAATAGGCTGATTTGGGAGAAGCCCATTAGGGGGTTGGTGGAAACTATAAATAGGGGGTCAGGATATGGGAAATGGTTTTAGTTTTCCATTCTCTCATTTGGAGGCCTTGAGCTCCTTCTTTCTCTAACACCTTTCCACCATTAAAAATTCCAAATCTAAGGAGAGAAATCATAGATCTACACCATTGGAGGCTAGATCTACGTCAATTGAGCAAGGATTCATCAGATCAAGGTGTTTGGTGCGAGGTGCTTGCTGTCTGGATTCCTATTTCGTTGATTTTTTCTTGTTTGAGAGAATTGGTGATTGATTTGCATCTCTCACATGGATTAAATAAAGCATATGAGTGTTTGTTCATGTTTTTCATCAAGTGCAAGTACGTTTCCATAGATCTATGCATTGAAATGTCCATTTTCATGTAAATCACCTTATGATCTGATTTAGCAAGTTTAGATAGGGAATTTCTATGATATTTCATGTGAATGTGCAAGTTAAATCCATGATTTTGTTCATATGTACACTTGTGGTGATTTTGGTAAATTTTACATGATTATTGATGGAATCGCCATATTGATGTTATTGTTGACTTTGTATCACTTTTGTGGTCATATTGGACAATTGGATGAGTTGGTTTCGTCGAACGAATCATTTTGGCGAAGTTTTTGTCGAAATTGGAGTTGCATTGGAGGATGCAGGTTTTGGGTCGAACATGGTGGGTTGAACATTGTAACACCACGTATTTTCTGTGAACATATAAATAACAAATCAGAGGATAATTAATTTTTAAAATAACAATCAAGGGAAACGGGTTGCGCCATTGCGTTCGTCTCGGAATTCTGCATGAAAACGAGTCCGAGTTTGCGAGAATCGGAGTCCGTATAAAGGAGATATGACCGTCCGAAGGTTCAGGAAATTTCAGAATTGAAAACAGCTCGAAATTCGAATTCAAACCCAGAAGCGGGCTGGGTAGGAAATTTCCCGCCCAGGGCCCAAGTCGACTGGGGAGTCGACTGGGCAGTCGACCCCATAGGACCCAGGTCGACTGAGGAGTCGACTGGGCAGTCGACCCCTCAGACCAGGTCGACTGGGCAGTCGACCTGGGGGTCGACCTCCCTGGTCGAACCTGGTACGTGTGTATGCGATTTTGAGGGCTGTGACATGTTTGGACAGACCTGATGAGTTCTAGGGTTAATTTGAGGGCCTAAATGAGTTCCTACACCTATAAATACAGCCTAAGACCTAGTCTTCTCTACACACAATTCTATTCTGCCTCTACTCTACCTCTGTTCTAATAAAAATAAAAATGGCGTCGCTACTCTGCTGGAATCAAAACTAGAAGCTAACCAACATCAACCTAGGCAACTCAATTCAAATTAGAGATTAAGGCTTCTGCAACGATTCTACAACAATTAAAGTTCTTTCTTTAATCCAACCAAGGCAAGTGCAGTTATTTTCCGATATAAACATTAATTCTGATTGTGACATGAATTGTAACTCTGAATCTGAGGTTATATCTGTTCTATTCTATCTAGTTCTTATTTTGTATCTATTTCCTCTTTCTGTTTTATAGCCAGGCTACCACGAGCTTGAGCCAATCTCATAAGAGATTAACATACGCTAAAATGTTTGGGACAGTCAAATGAATGATGCATAAATTGGGCATGACCAATAGGTGACTGATTTGAGGAAAGAACATGGACTGTAGCTAGAACATAAATCTGAGACATATGACTGGACATGTTATATTTATAACATAAAGGGTATTGAACATATGATTTGAGATAAAGAGAATATGGCTTAGGTATAAAGATTTACATGAAAGTAGGGTATCTATTAATGTAAATAAACACCTAAGCAAGGGATTTTTGGGATATATGACATGCATAGTAATCGATGGCTATATTTGGTATAATTTATATATATGGATCTTCTGTACTATGCAAGTTTAATAAAAATTGAAACATATGATATATGGTATATGATCATATTGTGAATCATGACTATTATTTATGCATGTGAACTTAGGTAAGATTTATAATTAGGCAAGATATGTTTGGGAAACTTTAAGGAATGATTAAATCTGTTATATTTGCCTAATTTGCTAGTTCTGCTATATTTGCCTAATCTACTAGTTCTGTTATATTGCCTAATCTACTAGTTCTGCTCTACTGCCTAGTCTGCTAGATCTGTTCACCTGCCAAATCTGTCGTGTGCTAAGTCTGTTAAAAATGCCAAATTTGCTAAACTAAATCTGTTGAGATGCCTAATCTGTTGTCTGCTAAATCTGCTAGTTTGCTTAATCTGCTAAATTCGTTAGGTCGCCTAATCTGAGAAATCTGTTATCTACTATACCTGTTAAGTTGATATAATTATTCCGTTATTGACATAATCTGAATTGGCTATAGTTATGAATAATTTACATGTATATTAGGCGTGGGTATAAATGGTAAATCATTAATTAATTGGCCGCAAAGATAAACATGGCTAACTCGAGGTTAGAATGAGTTTGCAGCGTAATTCTGCCCGGAACCGCCCGACATATTCCAGTGGCTGCAAACAATAGGTTCTAATGTGAGAAGTTAGTCATAACGTGCTTGAAACCCGAGGTTAGACTCAGTTTGCGACAGAAACCTGCCCGGAACCAACCGGCCTAACCAGTAGCCGCAAACTGTCAGTCTAATGTGAGAGGTCTGGGCATTAATATTTAATTAATGAAAATCTGAGATAAATATGATGTCTAAAGCGGGTTGGGTGGGTAAGGTTAAACCAATTGGACCAATGAATCTGATAAACCCGTTTCGTGAATATGTAGGCTCAATACAAAGTTAGACAATCTGTAACCTGTTAATCTATAACCAGTTAATCTGTAAGTCTGTTAAATCTGTGTATCTGATCCGTTAGTCTGAAAACTTGTCTGTGAACTAGTTGATCTGAATTCTGTATGTCTGAACTTGTGAACAAGTTAATCTAAAAATCTGTTAGTCTGAGGACACAAGGTTAGGAGGGGAATTACTTGTGTCATCTGTTGTTTGGGACCCATATTAGTCAGTAACCCTTTCTGGAATCAAAACTTTGACCCAACAGTAGGTAGGGTCCGGGCACGCTTACTGAACTAATTATAAGCGGTTCATTCTGATAATGGCGAGGGGTGTTGATGGTGCGTTCCAACCGGGTCATGTGCGTGCATGGATCCCGGTCTGCCTCTGAGGATGTAAGACGCCGTGACATCTATAAATAGGTCTGTGTCATTCAAAGGTTGCCCCTTTAGGGAATGATACACCCTTTTGTGGGGCTGGCACATGGTATTTCTGTATTAGGGAGCCGATCGCTTGGGTAGGGTTTTAGGGTACACTTAGTTCTGTCTGTTTCTGCTGGTACCGTCTGTTTCTGTTGGGTGGTAACACCTGTCTGTTTTTGTGTGGTGCCGTCTGTTCGGGTGGTAAAGGCCCATTACTAGTGTACACCTAATTCTACATTCTGTTTCCGTAGGGATTAATCTGTTCTGCTTCTGTCTGTTTCTGTTCGGGTGGTAAAGGCCCATTACTAGCACTCTCTTCTGTGGAAATTATTCTGTACCCGTTTCTGTTTCCGTTTAGACATTAGGGTGACACCTAATCCTGTTATACTAGTATTAGTGCAGAGAAGTGTAAAACAATAGCTTATGTCATTCCGTTCTTCTATTATATCTGCTACATCTGTTACAGTTATCTCTCATCCAGTTTTATTTCATGTCATGTTATTATTATCTGTTCATAACTGAAATTCACTGGACTTGCTAGATTTTTGTCTGACCCTTGTTGTTTCGCCTCCTTTCTTCCGTTCCCCCCTCCAGGTTTTGTAGAAGGGAATACTCTAGCTTGATCCAGATTTCTTCCGCTTGAAGTGCTTAAAGTATGGCTTGTCTTCTTCTGTGGGGATTATGATTTTAAATTATGCATTCTGAAGGCTTTTGTACAAGACTAATATTTTGTACTTGAATTCTGATATTGTGATTTTAAAGGATGTAACCAAGTTTATTTTGGTTCTGTTGAAACAAAGTTATAAATTATTCAAGTACTGTTTTATCTGTCTTGTAAGTTTCTGTTCTGTTTACTAAAATGCTCCACCAAAGTTAAGGCATTCCCTTTGTGAGTGACCTTAACGGAGGTGAGGTGTTACACTTGGTATCAGAGCTAAAGGTTACCAGATTAGATAAAAAAAATTGAAAACTATTTTCAAAAAGGTTTTGAAAGGAAGTATTTTCAAAAATAGAGCTTATTTTGAAAAACATGATCCCCAAGAGCCATATATCTTTCTTTCAGTCCTTTTTTTATTGAATCTTTCCTTTTTCGTTTTAGCATGTATGAAGCATCTGAGATACCAGAGGGTGTTCTTGTACCCGGTTGGTTTCGTCAATATCTTGAGGCTAGGACCGCTGCCGCAGGTCCAGCAAATGATCCCTCTCCTCCACCCCCTCCTCGTGCAATTACTTTCTCAAAGATCTGTAGAGATTTTAGGGCCATGGGTGGAAAGGATTTCAAGGGAACTGAATCATTCGTAGAAGCGAGGAACTGGCTCAAAGAAACTGAGGATCTATTCGTTATCTTCGAGGTGGACGATAGGCAGAAGGTACAATTGGCGGTATGGCTGCTCAAAGACGAAGCTTCCTATTGGTGGGAAGTCACTAACGCCGAGAGGCCAGTTGAAACATGGATGGATTTCAGAACAAGGTTTGAGACAAAATTCCTCTCGCAAGCTGAACGAACTTTACAATTGGAAAAGTTCTTATCTCTTAAACAAGGAAGTATGACGGTCAAGGAATACGTCAACCAGTTCAACCAACTGGCTAGGTTCGGATTGGATTTAGTCAACAATCAGCATAAAAAGGCTCTCCGCTTTGTTAAAGGATTGAACGAGCCACTGCACAGCCTAGCCATGACCCATGTACCCATGGGAGCGACTTACGAGAGATTGGTGGACATGGCACTACTGCACGAAGAAGACAAAGGCCCGAAAGAGACAAAGAAGGAAGAACCACAGAATAAGAAAGCATGGACCAAAAAGGAAACATAAAGGAAGGATGAGAAGTCTGAAGATAAGAAGGGGAAAAAGTGCTTTACTTGTGGAAGCTCGACTCATCTGAACAAGGATTGCAGAAAAAGGAAGGGCACTTGCTTCAACTGTGGTGAGATGGGACACTTCACTGGGGACGGCCCGAAGAGACGAGGGCAAGGAGGGCAGGCGAACACTCTTGAGGCTAGTGGCTAGGATAGAAATAGGGAAATTCCTATAGTAGGTTTAATTTCTTTATCTGATTATGGAGTTAAGACTCTTTCTGATTCTGGTATTTTGATTTTGTAATCGATACTCTGCACTTTAATACTAGTATTATTTCTGATTCCACTATAGACTCAGACCCATAAGGGTTATGACTCATCTGTTGTGATAGATTGGGGTTTGAGAGATATCTGTGTTAGGCGTCAAGTAGGACGCATACATTCTGGGTTTTATCATGCTTAGCTTCCAAAGAATCATTAGGGAACCTGATCTGTACCAGTAGTCTGTAAATATCTGAATATTTCCGATAAGGATAAGATTTCCAGTTATGACATTTCTAAAGAGGGTAATCCTCTGTGTGTCAATTTGATGTTGGTTTCGGTCTTCGGGGCCGATACTTAGGACCCATGTCTAATGGGAATCAAGTTTTTGTTTTATCCGTACTCGCTTCCATCATTCGACTGTATCCTATCGATCGAATCTTCGAACTTTAGGTAGAAACTAGTGGGTGTAAACATGTGTTTGAGACATGTTATGTTTGATGGTTGCAAGTGGATGCAAGTGGTTGCTAGTGGTTGCTCATGGATGCATATACACACACTAGGCACTAGATCGGCTCGAAAACACTCTCATACTGCATATGGATGTGTGAGCATTTTCAATTTTTGTGGATGCAAAATGATTGACTCAGCACATGGATGTTGCATATGATTGAATGGTTGTGCACTCATATAGAAATGATATGTATCAAGTAGGAAAATTGCATACATGTTGGACTCATGGCACTGGCATAATTCACATTAAGGAGGTCAACTGAATCAGTGGACCGCCTGATCTTTGCATTAGATAAGGAACATATACACACACCTTTGCATATGTTCATACAACATTAGAAGTTTCTAAGGACAATAGACGCCAGTGATTGATGATTGAGTAGATGGATGTTGGATGGTAGGACACATTCTTCTTAACTTGAAGATTTCGGGGACGAAATCCTTTAAGGAGGGGAGAATGTAACACCCCGTATTTTCTGTGAATGTATAAGTAACAAATCAGAGGATAATTAATTTTTAAAATAAGAATCAAGGGAAACGGGTTGCGCCATTACGTTCGTCTCGGAATTCTACATGAAAACGAGTCTAAGTTTGCGACAATCGAAGTCCGTATGAAGTAGATACGACCCTCCGAAGTTTCAGGAAATTTCAGAATTGAAAACAGCTCGAAATTGGAATTCAAAATTCGAATTCAAACCCAGAAGTGGGCTAGGCGGGAAATTTCCCGCCCAGGGCCCAAGTCGACTGGGGAGTCGACTGGGCAGTCGACCCCCCAGACCAGGTCGACTGGGAAGTCGACCTGGGGGTCGACCTCCCTGGTCGAACCTGGTACGTGTGTGCGATTTTGAGGGCTATGACGTGTTTGGACGGACCTGATGAGTTCTAGGGTTAATCTGAGGGCCTAAATGAGTTCCTACACCGATAAATACAGCCTAAGACCTAGCATTCTCTACACACAATTCTATTCTGCCTCTACTCTACCTCTGTTCTAATAAAAATAAAAATGGCGTTGCTACTCTGCTGGAATCAAAACTAGAAGCTAACCAACATCAACCTAGGCAACTCAATTCAAATTAGAGATTAAGGCTTCTGCAACGATTCTACAACAATTAAAGTTTTTTCTTTAATCCAACCATGGCAAGTACAGTTATTTTCCGATATAAACGTTAATTCTGATTGTGACATGAATTGTGACTCTGAATCTGAGGTTATATCTGTTCTGTTCTGTTTAGATCTTATTTTGTATCTCTTTCCTCTTTCTGTTTTATAGCCAGGCTACCACGAGCCTGAGCCAATCTCATAAGAGATTAACATATGCTAAAATGTTTGGGACAGTCAAATGAATGATGCATAAATTGGGCATGGCCAATAGGTGACTGATTTGAGGAAAGAACATGGAATGTAGCTAGAACATAAATCTGAGACATATGACTGGACATGTTATATTTATAACATAAAGGGTATTGAACGTATGATTTGAGATAAAGAGAATATGGCTTAGGTATAAAGATTTACATGAAAGTAGGGTATCTATTAATGTAAATAAACACCTAAGCAAGGGATTTTTGGGATATATGACATGCATAGTAATCGATGACTATATTTGGTATAATTTGTATATATGGATCTTCTGTACTATGCAAGTTTAATAAAAATTGAAACATATGATATATGGTATATGATCATATTGTGAATCATGACTATTATTTATGCATGTGAACTTAGGCAAGATTTATAATTAGGAAAGATATGTTTGGGAAACTTTAAGGAATGATTAAATCTGTTATATTTGCCTAATTTGCTAGTTCTGCTATATTTGCCTAATCTACTAGTTCTGTTATATTGCCTAATCTGCTAGTTCTGCTCTACTGCCTAGTCTGCTAGATCTGTTCACCTGCCAAATCTGTCATCTGCTAAGTCTGTAAAAAATGCCAAATTTGCTAAACTAAATCTATTGAGATGCCTAATCTGTTGTCTGCTAAATCTGCTAGTTTGCTTAATCTGATAAATTCGTTAGGTCGCCTAATCTGAGAAATCTGTTATCTACTATATCTATTGAGTTGATATAATTAGTCTGTTATTGACATAATCTGAATTGGCTATAGTTATGAATAATTTACATGTATATTAGGCGTGGGTATAAATGGTAAATCACTAATTAATTGGCCGCAAAGATAAACATGGCTAACTCGAGGTTAGAATGAGTTTGCGGCGTAATTCTGCCCGGAACCGCCCGACATATTCCAGTGGCCGCAAACAATAGGTTCTAATGTGAGAAGTTAGTCATAACGTGCTTGAAACCCGAGGTTAGACTCAGTTTGCGACAGAAACCTGCCCGGAACCAACCGGCCTAACCAGTAGCCGCAAACTGTCAGTCTAATGTGAGAGGTCTGGGCATTAATATTAAAATAATGAAAATCTGAGATAAATATGATGTCTAAAGCGTGTTGGGTGGGTAAGGTTAAACCAATTGGACCAATGAATCTGATAAACCCGTTTCGTGAATCTGTAGGCCCAATACAAAGTTAGACAATCTGTAACCTGTTAATCTATAACCAGTTAATCTGTAAGTCTGTTAAATCTGTGTATCTGATCCGTTAGTCTGAAAACTTGTCTGTGAACTAGTTGATCTGAATTCTGTATGTCTGAACTTGTGAACAAGTTAATCTAAAAATCTGCTAGTCTGGGGACACAAGGTTAGGAGGGGAATTACTTGTGTCATCTGTTTTTTTGGACCCATATTAGTCAGTAACCCTTTTTGGTATCAAAACTTTGACCCAACAGTAGGTACGGTCCGGGCACGCTTACTGAACTAATTATAAGCGGTTCATTCTGATAATGGCGAGGGGTGTTGATGGTGCGTTCCAACCGGGTCATGTGCGTGCATGGATCCCGGTCTGCCTCTGAGGATGTAAGACGTCGTGACATCTATAAATAGGTCTGTGTCATTCAAAGGTTGCCACTTTAGGGAATGATACACCCTTTTGTGGGGCTGGCACATGGTATTTATGTATTAGGGAGCCGATCGCTTGGGTAGGGTTTTAGGGTACACTTAGTACTGTCTGTTTCTGCTGGTACCGTCTGTTTCTGTTGGGTGGTAACACCTGTCTGTTTCTGTGTGGTACCGTCTGTTCGGGTGGTAAAGGCCCGTTACTAGTGTACACCTAATTCTACATTCTGTTTCCGTAGGGATTAATCTGTTATGCTTCTGTCTGTTTCTGTTCGGGTGGTAAAGGCCCATTACTTGCACTCTCTTCTATGGAAATTATTCTGTACCCGTTTCTGTTTCAGTTTAGACATTAGGGTGACACCTAATCCTGTTATACTAGTATTAGTGCAGAGAAGTGTAAAGAAATAGCTTATGTCATTCTGTTCTTCTGTTATATCTGCTACATCTGTTACAGTTATCTCTCATCCAGTTTTATTTTCATGTCATGTTATTATTATCTGTTCATAACTAAAAATCACTGGACTTGCCAGATTTTTGTCTGACCCTTGTTGTTTTGCCTCCTTTCTTCCGTTTCCCCCCAGGTATTGTAGAAGGGAATACTCTTGATCCAGATTTCTTCCGCTTGAAGTGCTTAAAGTATGGCTTGTCTTCTTCTGTGGGGATTATGATATTAAACTATGCATTCTGAAGGCTTTTGTACAAGACTGATGTTTTGTACTTGAATTCAGATATTGTGATTTGAAAGGATGTAACCAAGTTTATTTCGGTTCTGTTGAAACAAAGTTATAAATTTTTCAAGTACTGTTTTATCTGTCTTGTAAGTTTCTGTTCTGTTTACTAAAATGCTCCACCAAAGTTAAGGCATTCCCTTTGTGAGTGACCTTAACGGAGGTGGGGTGTTACAAACATGGTGGGTCGGTCGAACCATGGGGAGGTTTTCTTAGAGGAAAAAAATGGGTTGGGTCGGTCAAGCATTGTCAGGGTCGGTCGAGCAGGGTACAGGTCGAGAAGTTTAGTCCACTTTGGGTCGAGCACCCTTTGGGCCGAGCACAGGTTGGGTCGGTCTAACATGGTGTGGTATGGTCGAGCAGAACAGAGTCGAGCACAAATGGGTCGGTCTATGTTGTGATGTTGATTGGGTCGGTTGTGTACATAGATGAAGGGTTGGTCGTACACCGAGGAGAGGGGTCGCTCGAACATGGCCAGGGGTCGGTCACAGGGTCATTTTTTGAAAATTTATATATTCGAGTATGACCCAGATTTGAAGAAAAAAGGGTGAAAAATATATTTTTCGGGGGCAACCCCCCGAACCCTAGCCGCAACGCAGTGGTGTAATTTGGCTTGGTGAGGGTACGACTTCGAAGTAAATTCAAGTAGGAAGGTTTGAAGTATTGAATGGGCTCGTTGATAGGTGTAGAATAAAGAATGATGTGACAACTCAAAGGTCGTGGGTTGGTGAATACTGGTTGCTTGAGAAGGTTGCTTGAGCTATGAAAAGTCGCCGGGTTGGAGGACTAGGGATGTGAAGGCCGAGAGATTATCGTTGTCGTAAGTTATAACAGGCTCAAAGCAGGGGTACGATGGGGGCACCCAAAAGACCGGTTGTAGGTCGAGTACCTTGGGTATCGTTGAAAGGCCTAGTGGTCAAGGTTGGACATACTTACGTATCGTTGAAAGGCGTATGGAGTTTGTTCTAGAACTGGGGTTACCATTAGCCCTTGACATGAGGCAAGGTTAGCCATCATACGATTAACGATGGTTTCAAAGTAGGATTGGCGGTGATAGCCAAAGTTTGTCATGGGTGATTGGTTGTTCTATTTGTACCGTCTCATGTAGGTTGTCCAACGTCGAAGGGGATTTTTTTTTTGAGTGCTTGTCTGATATTGGTTTAGGCCTCTGGGGCTTGTGCTTGAGGGATGTTGAATTCGATTAGGATGGTTTACATGAGATATATGTAGTCTGAATGTTATGAGTGCTTGCCATGATTAAATGGATGTTCTTGTTTCCATGAAAAATGGTGGGATTGTTTATCGTAAATGCTATCACTGTCCGATGTAGGGAAGATTGGGTTGAGTTTTTCTACGGTGTTGTGGGTACATTAGTATGTTATCTATCCATTCTTATACACTTTATTGATGAAGTTTGTTAGCTGTTTTATCGCTCACTAAGACTGTTGTCTGACTCAAGGTTTTATGTTTCCTCTTATTACCTTGGGCTGTTCATCCGGTTGTGGATGGGCAGACTAAGTAGCAGGTGACAGATGATTAGTGAGGACGATGCTGATGTGCGAAGACGAGCTGGAGGCTTACGTACAAGTTTATTACTATCTAGTGTTTCTGTTTCCTCTATTTGATTGCTCTATGAGGGTTGTAGTGAGGCCTTATATACAAACTTTGGTATTTATTGGATAACCTTTCAGGATGTTGTGAAAGTTTGCTATATGATGCTTCATTACTATTACCTGTTGTATATGTTCTGTTATATCTTGTCCTTGTGCTCTGAGTTCTACAATAGGTTCTGTTTTTGTTTATCTACTTTGATGATTGTCCATAGCTGCTGTGCATACCTTTTAGCGCGCTATTTCTCTTGTATAGTGCAGGAGTTATGGGCAGTCATCACAAAATCCAACTGAGCAAGGTAACCAGGCAAGGCCCAGATACTTTCCAGAATGGTGTCAACAGTATCTCCATACTGTTGAACAGGTCCCTATGGCTAATCCTGCCCCAACGGCCCCTGCAGCTCCTACCATTGAGGTTATCTTTAATTTTTCTCGTTTTTGTTAGACCTTTACGAATCTTGGAGGAAAATCGTTTTCTAGAAAGGAAGGATTTGCTAGTGCCCAATCTTGGGTCTTGGATTGTGAAAGAATCTTTGAGGCTACTACCTGGTCCGATGAAGTTAAAAAGAGGATAATGTCCTGACATTTGAAGGATGAAGCCCTTGAATGGTGGAACTTAATATGTATGGAAACTGATGGCCGAATATTTACTTGGGCTGAATTCGAAGCCCGGTTTGAAGCGAGGTTTTTGCCAAGGGTAGAATTGACTATCCAGCTAGAGAAATTCACCCACCTCAAGCAGGGAAGCTTGAGTCTGCAAGAGTATATGTCTAAATTTACCGAGTTATGTAAGTTTGGAAGAGGATTGATAGACACCCCCATGAACAAAGCCCTTAAGTTTGTTAAAGGACTGAACTCCCCGTTAAAGGAACTCTATTAGCCCAAGTAACATTTGGGGCAACGTTCGAAACCTTAGTAGAGACAGCTACCCTTTGTACGACTGAAATCTCCAACAAAAATAAGAAGGAATGGTGGAAAAATAAGAAGAAGAATAAATTCAAAATGGACGCAAAGACTTGTACTAGATGCAACCGCAAGGGCCATGATGCCAAGGGATGTAGGACCTCAATGGCGAAAAAGGAGTTCATGGGAAAATGTTACAACTCTCATGAAAGACACATGTCCAAAGACTTCCCAAAGCCCAAAGTTGTCAAGAGTGGCCATAATTGTGCAATAGAAGCAGTACCAATTCAAAACCGACCCCCAAGAGGCCAAGGGCAGCCCGCACTTGAAGGTATAACCTATGTTTTAGGAAATTCAGCATACACATTGTTCGGTTTCGAAGCGACCCATTCTTTTATCTCTAAATGATTAGTAAACTTGTTGAATCTTCCCTTGTCTATCTCGGATAGTTCGATAAAGGTGACTAACCCTATCGGAGGATCTAAGTACCTTGAGCTGTTGTGTAGAGACCTAGAATTGGAGGTCGACGATGTCGAGTTCCTTTGCAAAGCGTACGCATTGGAATTTATGGGGTATGACCTTATCTTAGGTATGAATTGGCTATCGTTTTATGGGGATGTCCTAGATTGCGATAAGATAATCGTTCATCTTAGGAGCCAAGGAGGATGTAGCCTTAATATTCCTTGTAATGTTAGAAATAAGGATAAAGCGTTATTATATTCCTTGTCTCCTAGTTCTGAAGGACCATCTTCGATCCCTATAGTTTGTGAATTCTTGGATGTTTTTGAGGAATTCACGGGACTTCCGCCCCATAGAGAAATCTCCTTTTGTATTGACCTAGAGAAGGATGCTAGACCTGTAGCACTACCCTTGAGGCACATGGCGCCTAAGGAAAGAAGGGAGTTAGATAAGCAGATTTCAGAGTTGTTACAAAAAGGTTTTATTCACCGAAGTACCTCAGAATGAGGTGCACCTGTTGCCACCAAAGTCGATGGATCTTTGAGACTTTGTGTGGACTATAGGGAGCTTAATAAATTGACCAAGAAAAATTGGTACCCTTTACCAAGAATCGATGGCCTTTTTGACCACTTGGAAGGAGCCCGAGCATTTTCCCAATTAGACCTAGCTACTGGATTTTACCAATAAAGAATTGCGGAGGACAGCAAGCACAAAACTACGTTTAGGACACCAGACGGATTATTCCACTGGGAAGTTATTCCCTTCGGACTAATGAATGCACTCGCTTTCTTTGTTGATCTCATGAGTAGAGTGTTTAGGGGCATTCTGGATAAAATTGTGGTGATCTTCGTAGATGATATCCTTATATTTTCAAAAGAACGTAAAAAGCATGAAGAACACTTAAGATATATGTTAGGGGTATTAAGAAAGAACCAATTAAAAGAAAATTTCTCGAAGTTCCATTTCTGGGGGAAGAAGTAAGATTTTTAGGACATATTGTCTCAAGTGAAGGCTTGGCCGTAGACGCCGGAAAGCGAGGCAATCAAGGATGGAGGATGCCTCCGAATGCCACAAAAGTAAGAAGCTTCCTCGAATTGGTCCGATATTATAGGAAATTCATTAAAGTCCTTGCCAAGATTGCTACTCCATTAACCCAATTAACAAAAAAGAATTTGATGTTCGCTTAGAGTAATAAATGTGACATAGCCTTTAAGAAATTAAAGGAAGTATTAACTAGCGCACATGTCCTAATTATACGCGATAGTTCAAAATTATTTACCGTTTACACCGATGCATGTGGGACTGGTTTAGGAGCACTTCTTATGCAAGAAGGAAGAGTAGTTGCCTATGCTAGTAGAGCACTCGAGGATCCAGAAAAAGGATACCCAGTACATGACATTGAGTTAGCCGTAGTAGTATTCGCCCTTAAGATGTGGAGGCATTATCTTTTAGAGAAAAAATTTGAACTCTTTACAGACCATAAGTCCCTAAAGTATTTATTTTCTCAACATGACTTAAACTTGAGACAATAAAGATGGATGGAATATATGCCTCATTTGACTTTACGATTTAGTATACCCCGGGCACGGGGAATGTTGTGGCGGATGTTTTAAGTAGGAAACATGCGACTTTGAATGCGATACAGAATGGAAACAATTAGAGTTCCTCGCTAATTTTAATTTGCAACCCTCACCAACCACATCTAATGGTTTTTTGGGCTATGATAATTAGACCTACCCTAAGGGAGAGGATCAAAAGGCATAAGACGTTGATGAGGAATCAAGACACATAAAAGAGAAAGTGAGAAGGAAAGAAATCTTTCCCCATTCGGTTAAATATTCAATCGGCAATGATGGGAGTTTACTTTGGGATAGACGACTTTACATTCCCAAAGATAAGGGATTGAGAAAAGAAATTCTAGAGGAATGCCATAGGTCAAAATTTACCATACACCTCAGTGGGGGTAAAATGTACAAGGATATGAAGAGGAATCTCCATTAGGAAGGAACGAAGAGAGACATAGCCGAATTCATGGCCAAATTCTTGATGTGCCAAAAAGTAAAGGCAGAATAAGGGAAGCATGGAGGATTGTTGTTACCTTTAGAGATCCCCACGTTGAAGTGGGAACATATTTCCATGGACTTTGTAAATGGACTTCCTAGAAGTCAAAAGGGGAATGAGGCCATTTGGGTTATGGTGGATCATTTAACTAAAATCGCCCTTTTCATACTAGTCAAGAAGACAAGAACTGCAGCCTCGTTAGACCAATTATATGTCAAAGAGATTGTCAGACTACATGGTATCCCCTCGAGTACCATGAGTGATAAGGAACCCTTTTTCACAAGCGAATTTTGGAGAAGCCTACAAGCAATATTGGGAACGACCCGTAACTTGAGCACAACTTATCATCTGCAGACGGATGGACAGACAAAAAGAGTAAATAGAATATTAGAAGGCTTGCTCAGAGCGTGCATCATCGACTTTGGAGGAGTTTCGGAGCAGCACATACCATTTGTGGAATTCGCATAAAATAATATTTTTCAATGACGATTGGTATGTCCCCTTCTGAAGCGCTTTGTGGGAGGCCATGCAAATCGCCAACTTGTTAGTGGGAAACCACTGACAAGATTATACTCGGACCAAACTTCGTCCGTGATTCCACGGAAAAGATATCTTTAATTAGGTAGAGGATGAAGGCAACCGAAGACCGTCAGAAATCGTATGCCGATAAGCAAAGGAGGGAACTTAAGTTTAATTGGAGACCAAGTATTCGTAAAAGAACCCCCCTTAAGAGGACTGTTCAATTTGGGAAGACTGGGAAGTTGGCTCCTAAATTTATTGGGCCTTTTAGTATCATCGAGAAGGTAGGGCCTTTGGCCTATCGAGTGGATCTCCTAGAGCGTCTATCGGGAATCCATAATGTTTTTCATGTACCTCATCTGAGGAAATGCCTTCATTATTTTGCTATCAGACTCGAGCTTGATGAAATTGGGGAGAGAGAAAAACTCGAGTTGGAGTCCAAGGTGCCTCGTGCCACTACAAGGATTGTGGAGAACGGAATCAAGAGACTCCGCAATAAAACTGTTTGCCTCGTCCGAGCACAATGGGGAAATGACCCTGTGTAAAGCACATGGGAGATCGAGGATAAGATGAGACATACTCACCCAGAGCTTTATTCGGGTAAATTTTCCCCAAAATATCATTTATGGATGCATCGTGATTGCTAGATTGGATGTTAGGAAATGGATGCAACACCATTGCACCGAGCACTCATACAGAAATATATGCATATTTAGGTTGTTGTTTGCATACATACCTCATCACTTATTACACCTACATGCTAGGGTAGAGCTCACTTCAGTGGGTCTGTAGTTCATAACCACTGCGAGTCATGAATGCTTATAGATGAATTATGAATAACATGGGTATACAACATGGATTTTTCGCATGAGTTGTTTTTTCGCCCTTAAAACAGATTTCAGGACGAAATCCATTTTACGGGGGAAGAATGTAACACCCCATAAAATTCATAAGTATTAATAATAAATAAATGATAATTAAAAATAAGCAATTAAATGACATGGATGGAAAATGAATTTTTTTGCAGCTTTAGGAATTTGGCTAAGAAATTCTTTTATTTGGATTTGTGGCGAAATTCTACACCGTTTTCATATATAATATGCTGAAAACAGTTAATGCATGAAGAAGTTATGAACACATGGATTTGGACCACAAACGAAGAAAAATATATATAATATAATGGATAATATATATAAGTGTCCATGATAAACTCAAAATAAAGAGGGAGAATTCGAATTTTGAACTAAAGATAAGATCTGGAGGACAAAGTATACTGTATATATGGAATAAGATTAAGAGATTTAGAAACGTATTAATTAAAATAAACAACTATGCAACGTAGCTTTATTCGGCGTTCCAGCCCTAAAGGGGTCGACCACCCCCCTTAAGGGGTGTCACCCATCGATCTATTGCTTGGCAAGTGGATAGCCTAACAAATCTAGCTGATCAGGGTTTTTCTAAGAGGATATATATAAATAAAGCCTTGGATTAATCCTAACTAATTCGGTGGTCTATGCTCACATGGGAAACTATATATAACCCTTCATATCACACTATGAAAACCCTAACCATTCCCAACCCCTGCCTCAATTCTGCCTCTATGCCACTGCTAAGTTCCAAAGAAAAGAAAGGTTAGGGATTTCTTCTAATTCTCCTATCTAAAATTCTTACCTCCTTTCTATTCTATTTTATATAGATTTTAGAATAAACTTTGGAATTTGGTATAAATATGCATATATAAGACTCTAATACATGTTTCTCATATATATATATATATATATATATATATATATATATATATATATATATATATATATATATATATTAGGAGGATTGTTGTAGCACGTTTGAACGCAAAGAATTAGTGAATATCTTGATCTACTACAGATTTCTCTCTATTCAGCCTGGATCTATGAGTGAAATATAGTTAACTTAAGGCATATTTGTAACACCCCACACCCGCTAAGGTCACTCACTAAGGGAATGCCTTAATTTCGGTGGAGTATTTTAAGTGAATATAGAACAGAAAATTTACAACAAGACAGATATAAATAATACTGGTTAACTAAAACATCATTTCATTGCAGCAGAAGGTAAACATGTTTGGTTACAAAACCATAAAACAAGAGTCAAGTACTAAATATCCATCCTGATAAAAACATAAGTACATAATCCCACTACATAACTAATAGCCATAATAGAAAAGATAAGCTGAGCTTTACATCAACGGTCCAAGCTCCAAAAGATAGATAAAGCAATATGATCAAAGCCCACTAGTGCTAGGCCCACTCTGAGAACCTGAGGGTTGGGAAAAAGATAAAAACAACGGGGTCAGACATAAGTTTGAGCGAGTCCTACAACGTTAACAATATAATTATTAAAGTAATTAGGGTATGATATAAACTTGGTACGGTAACGACTGGGGATAAATGACTACACTAAGCAGCCAACTAGACAAAGGAAGAACTAAGATATCGGTAAAGACGCATCTACCCACCCAAGGGTACTTACTACACTGCACCACACCAGTCATTCCTACTTAAAGGTTGATCCCACCCATGGACTTAGAAAATATAACTAGTAGTTTCGTGTACCCCTAGCTGACCACATAGGTGTCGTCTGCCCCTATCTCCACTAGGTGTACCCACTACTCCCCAAGCGATCGGCTCCCTAACGTAGATACTTGTGATGACCCCACAGTTGGGTGTATCACTCCCCAAAGTGGCAACCCGATACAACCAACGGTGCACGGCTTATACCTACACGATGCAACAACGTCTTACCTACCAGCCCGGGTCCACACACGCATATGAAACCCATTGGACTTGCGTTGCCACCGCTAACCCGTTTTGGCCTCTTATAGTCAACCTAGTACGCGTGTCCCGTCCTCGACATGGGTCGAGCCCACAAAGATACATATGGGTTACTGGTTGAAATGGGCCCCCACAAGCTACCCATCTAAGCTTGCTCCCTCTAGTGTATCCCACTTAACCCTTTAATACATTTAATTCCAAACGGAGAGAAAATACTGTGTGGACCTAACAAATACTATGCGATCTACTAGTATATTCTACTCTGCATGATCTCGTCTGGCCAACTCTCTCAGGTATAAATGAACATTTCAAATCATAACCTATCAACATCCATCCAACACTGACAAAATCTTTAGGTTTAAAATTACAGTTACTTCTGGCAGCCAACCCTCCGGATCCCAACAAAAATCCAGCACATACTTATATCAGATAACATAAAAAATATACTTTCATCATTTTTTATTTCAATGCTGGTAACCATGCGCGATAGTTTTCATGATACCGCCAATATCATAACTCAAAATTTAAGGTTTTTCATGGTTCACTCGTTCAGTCAGTCAGTTAAAATCGTACTGAAAAGTTACATTTTAAACAAAAGATATACGCAAAAACATTAACATAAGTTGCTAATTATAGATGAACAGAAATCATGTATTGTTGTAATGCACAACATAAATATAGTTATTTATATAAAGTTAACAATTGATAACGAATAGTACTTTAAAGGCTTCAGACATAACTAATCTTGAGTAAAGTATACACTAATGTTGCTTATTGTTTAAATTTTGCAATTGAGATGCATTCATTTCACTCGCGATGTATAGTGTATACACTGTATATATAGCCGCCCTATTCTCCATTCTTTTAAAACGAAACATTCATTTCTCTACATAAATCCCCTTTTCATATGGATTCCATAGACGTCCTCCTAACCATCATCTCTACGGCATTTGCTCTAACATGGTGGTACCATATATCCAGAAGGTCCACCGTGCTTGATGGGCTTCCACCCGGTCCGCCAGGCTGGCCCATTGTCGGCAACCTCTTTCAAATCATCCTCCAACGCCGCAGTTTCATGTACATTGTCCGCGACCTCCGCAAAACCTACGGACCCATCTTCACCCTCCGTATGGGCCAAAGAACCCTCGTCGTCATCACCAGCCCCGAACTTATCCACGAAGCCCTCGTCCAAAAGGGCCCTCTGTTCGCCAGCCGCCCTCCCGATTCTCCTACCCGCCTCATCTTCAGTGTAGGCAAATGTGCCATCAACTCTGCAGTCTATGGCCCTACCTGGCGTTCCCTCAGACGTAACTTCATTTCCGAGATTGCCTCCCCCACCCGCGTCAAATCTTTTCAGTAAGTCAAGTTACACAAACTATAAATTGTAACACCTACCATTCTCTTCAAAACTAATGTCACTCACATTGTAGGTGGATACGTGAATGGGCAATATCGAACCACATAGCACGGCTCAGAAGGGAGCACAAGTGGACGGGTTCGGTCGAGTTGATGTCAAACTGCAGACTAACGATATCCAGCATACTGATATGCATATGCTTTGGCGCAAAAATGCCGGAAGAAGAAATCAAAAATATAGAAATGATCCTAAAAGACGTCATGATGGCGACTACGCCAAAGCTTCCCGACTTCCTTCCCGTGCTGACTCCCCTGTTCCGGAGACATATAGCCCAAGCTAAGAAGCTGAGGCAGAGACAGTTAGACAGTCTACTCCCTCTGGTTCGTGCACGCAGAGCGTTCATCGACGGAGTGCCACCGGACATGGGATCGGAGTACCAGATGGTGAGTCCAGCAGGTTCCGCGTACATCGATTCACTCTTTGTGCTGCAGCCGACGGACAGGGGAGCCCTGACCGAGGAAGAGATAGTGACGCTGGTGTCGGAGGTGATCAGTGCGGGCACGGATACGAGTGCTACGACGCTGGAGTGGGCGATGGCGCACCTCGTGCTGGAGCCGGAGTGTCAGAGGAGGTTGCACGAGGAAGTGGCGAGGGAACCGGATGTGGAAAGGATGGAATACTTGGAAGCCGTGGTGAAGGAGACGCTGAGGCGGCACCCGCCGAGCCATTTCGTGCTGTCGCACTGCGGGTTGCGGGAGACGGAGCTGGGAGGGTACAGGATACCGGAAGGGGCGAGCTTGGAAGTTTATACAGCGGAGGTGGTAATGGATCCGGGTTTGTGGAGGAACCCGGAAGTGTGGGACCCGGAGAGGTTTTTGGAAGGACGAGAAGGGTGGGAGGTGGACCTGACGGGTGGAAAGGGGGTGAGGATGGTTCCGTTTGGGGCGGGGAGGAGGATATGTCCTGCGGCTTCGGTTGGGATTTTGCATGTGAAGACGATGATGGCGGCTATGGTGAGGGAGTTTGAGTGGAAGGCGGTTGAAGGGGAGGCGCCGCCTTCTCTGGAGGAAGCTTTTGCATTTACTGTTGTGATGAAGGAGCCGTTGAGGGCGGTGATCGTGGAAAGGGGCTGATGGTATTTGAATTTTGGTGCGAAAGAAATTTGTTTATTTTGGCAGTATGTTTTTCTTATTAGATTTCCCTTCGTGTTTGCCGTATTGTGTAATTAAAGAATGTTATTTCTTTTCAGTTTTAAAGTTAGGCCAACCGGGTTGAATTCTTCAATACCCAAATTGGGTGTTCCATGTGCCGAGCAATCTTAGCCACTGATTTGCATAAAATCTAATGGTTTTGAGTGGATTATAGGACCCGTTCATTAGATTATTAATAATATGTGTGGTTGATGTGTGGTTGTGATTTGTCGGGCACACGGGGACACCCGAGTTGTGTACAGAAGAATTGACCCGGGTCAACCCGTGTAGTAGTTTGTTCACCTCACTCTTAAGTGAGGTGAACAAAACACTGCACCTAATTGGTGGAAATTAGGGGGATTCATATGGGCCTTCTGGATTATCATCAATAGAATCCGGTGTTTTGTACACATCTTTGAAAAAGATGTGTACAAACTCTGACTCTTGCATTATTAGTAACTGCATTCAGGTATGTAGCAACTGGGTGCGGATCCTCTGGACCAAATTCTCCCTGATCCGGTGGTCCGCACCAATGAAATCACCCCATTTGGGGTAATTTTCACATTGCCCTCTGAAATTCGGGTGTATTTCAGGGGGACAATGTGTAAATCACCCCAAAATGGGGTGATTTCATTGGTTGGGCACACCGGACCAGGGAGAATCTGGTCCAGGTGATCCCAACCCGTAGCAACTGCATTCAGGTAACGTGACAAGATATGTCAGGTAGCTTAGTCTGTACTTTGGCTAACTGGAGTAGGTAATGTATTTGCTATCTAAACCTGATGGATGCGTTGTCCAATTTTGAATGGTCCTAGTGAACAATGCATTATTAGCTCGTCTGTACACTCAGAAAAAGAGAGGTAAAAAACATACAATTACAGGTGGATTGGCGGTAAAAGTTTGTTAGTATGTGAACCGCTGCAACGAGGTCTATGTGGATCGGATCTTTCTGAAATCAATAGTTCAAATCCTGCAGTATACTTACTGCAGAGTGAACAAACTCGAGCTTGAAGAATTGACGGCAAGCTAACGTCAACTTTTTATTTTACGAACAAAAAGAAATAACATTCAATTAAAAATAATAATTGGAAATACTATTCAAAATAGACACTAATCTATTAAATAATTGTAAAATAGAAGAATTTGAACATTTCACGCTAGTTTACTCTTTTTTTTCTTAACTTTCATATTTTATTTTGATGTTAGTTTGTCATTTAACACTTACTTATTAGCTCTCTACCATCATTTTATGTAATGACGCAAAAATCCGGTCCAATTTGAGCTGACCAAAAACACAAGTCCAACCCCAAATTAAACCGAAAATCGGGAAATTAATAGAAAGAAAACAGAGGGTGAGGAAAGATAAGATAGAAACTTAGAATATAAAAAGAAGAAGAAGAAGAAGAAGAACATAATATCAGAGTAACACGAATCTCACAGCGGAATGAATAAATATATTTCATAACATAACCTTGAAATACAAATCTGTACTTGAATATACATCATTATCAAAGTACAACACTTACAACACAGCGGAAATAACTATAGTTATATAATCCTGAAGTCTCCTGTTCCAAGCTCTTCCAGTATATCTGTAAATCCCGACTACTTGACTGCCCGTACAAATTTAGGCACCCAAGAGTTTAGGGAAAACAACAAAATAAACTCTGGGTCAGTCATGGGACTGGTGTGAGTAAAACAGTTTAAAACAGTTTTGAACAAGTAAACGATATCTCATAAGACCACGCCGTATAACGGAACGGGTTTTTCCCTTATGAGAATCCAAAATATCTTTATATCAAAAACCTTTTGATATTATAATAATGTCTATTGACACAATATAATAATCATCTAGCAGAAACGCTTTCATCTCACGTTCTATATATTATATATTATATATATATATATATATATATATATATATACACACACACAATCAAAACCGCAAGCACGTATTAGGTAATGGATTTCCAACTATGACAAGGTATGGAACCACCTTTCGCTAGTGTACCTCTAGAGAGGGATACACTGGGTTCAACAAGAACATCTTGCAACCCGGCCATACATGACCGACCACTCATTTCGCTTGAGTGTATCGAATGTATATCACCAACGGTTGGGATCAGCAACCGTTTCCCGAATGGGACAACATCAACAATAGATTTTTAGAAGTAAATGAAACTCTAGATCAGGTGATTATACACCCTACTTCGGTGCGACCGACTTAGCCATGCTGCCTGTCCGATTTATGTCATTTACCGGTTGATGAGGCTTGAAGCTACGCTTTATCATCACATCAGATTCACTTCGAATGTCACATCGTCAAATCCATCAAATCACTTATTGACGACTACAACAATACATTATGTGTTAGCTAAAAGAAGTTTCCTTCTCCGCTTCCACTCTTAGTACGGTTGGAGAAATCAATATACGTGATCGTCTGGAAATACTCTGTCAGACATTCATCCATACAAGTCATCCAGAAACAGGATGAACCGAATGTACTATTCGGTATATCCATCTTAGACATTGTTATCTAAGATTTATACAACAGCCCTTGCACTTTACTCCGTCTTCACTTATCTTTGGCATATATGATTTGCAACGCTTATGCCAATACAGAGTGGTTCTTTGGATAATAATCCAACCGGTCTCTCCATATTAACAACGTTAAAATGGTCAAAACTTCGATAGTCTGTGAGTTAACTATCAAAGAAATACAGGTGTGCAAACAACGATATTATTTCTAGATGGAAATTCTATCAATCAATCATCAATCATATATATATATATATATATATATATATATATATATATATCCTTATTTCAGTATTTGATTACGTTTCTGATTCTATTTGGAAAACATTTCCAAATCTTCTTTACTTGGATTTAAACAGATGTTTAAATCAACATCGCGACGACAACTCACCACTATACTTATTTACTAAATTCACTTAACCACTTTCGCTCTCGAACCTTAACCATTTCTAAATTAAAAACGAAGTCAATCAAGTTGGGGTATAACTACCTCTCAGACCTTAACTGAACAACATTTCAAATCTCGAAATAGGGTAAGTTCATCCTTTAACTCTTTAACACTTCCTTACGTAACTTCCGGATATATTTTACGAGTCCAACTCCTTTACAGAATCATTTGATTATAATAGTAGTGTTATAATTTCCTGCTTCTGAAATATAACAACTTTAATCTAACTCTTATTCTTTTAACTCTATTGGATTAACTCTAATTGATTAACCCTATTTGACTTAACTCCTTTTACTCTATTCGAATAACTATATTCGATTAACTCCTTCAATTCTATTTGAATAAACTATATTCGATTTAACTCCTTTCGAATAACCAATATCCGATAACTCCTCTTAACTCGATTCGAATAACTAATATTCGATAACTCCTTTCAATTATATAATAATCGATAACTCCTTTCGATTAACTAATAATCGATAAATCCTTTCGATTAAACTAATTGATAACTCTTCTTATTTAACTCTATACGAATAAACTATATTCAATTATCTCCTTTAACTCTATTCGAATAAACTATATTCGATTAACTCCTTTAACTCTAACTAATTAATTCTAACTCCTTTTACTCTAACTAATTAATTCTAACTCCTTTTAAAATATCGTATTTATTTAAATAAATAAATATTTCCTTTATTCTATTTATTTTCTCAAATAAATATTCCTTTATTCTAATTCTATTTATTCCCTAAATAAATCAATAATCCCTTTTAATCTATTTGTAAATGTTCTACAAATATTTCCTTTATAATTCTATTTTATTTGTAAATGGTTTACAAATATTTCTCTTCTATTTGTTTGACAAATATTTTCCTTTATATTTGTTGTACAAATATATTTCCTCTATATCTGTTTAACACATTCTTTCCCTTATATTTGATTTACAAATATAATTCCCTTATATTTGATTTACAAATATAATTCCCTTATATTTGATTTACAAATAAAATTCCTTTTTCAAAATCCTTTTTCTTTTATAATATAAAATCCATTGATTTTATATAAATAGATTATTTTCAAAATATACTTTGAAAATTCCTTTTCCACATCCACTATTTCTTATGGTATTTAACATACCATATAACAACGATAAATATCGTCCAAACACATATAATCAACGTTAGATTATATCTCACATTATATATCACAATATATAAATCACAGTAAAATAAATGTTGAGGAATCCAGTTGGATTCCTCCAACCTGTTTCCCTGCATCACAGATGTTAAACAATATAGATAACATCACTTTCAGTTCCATATGATATATTCTGTTAAACAGAATCAATATAGAAATTCAACTAACTGACTAGCAGTTCAATCAACAATCAACACACAATCAATCAGACAATTTCTAACAGTTTTAGAAACACAACATGAAACTATAAACTGTTCAGAGTTAGTGAGATTTACTCACATTGGCAGTTCATCGTTAAAGAACAATAAACTATTGTTTGATTTGAATCAAACAATTTAATTCGCCGTAAATTCGGACGAGCTCCATTCCACTCCCAGTCAGTTCCATTGGGTAGTGTCCGTCCATACAATCCTATCGGATTATGTTTTGCTGAATTCTGACAATGGACGGATAAGTTATTGAGTTTACAAGTTATTCGGATTTTAAATATGAATTAACCTTAGACAAATAAAAACCGGGCCTCACCCTTATATCCACCGGCCCAACAAATCAAAGCAAGCCTGCTAGTCCTTCTTCCCCGTATACTTTAATTCCGTTCCTCCAGTAATTGCTCACGGAAAAAGAATGGCCATTGCCATTACTTTGTCTGCCTCTAACGAACTCATCTGTTCACGAATACACAAATGAAGATCACCACTGGCTTCCTTATTGAAAACACTATCACCCCATATTCCCAAAATCGAACTCACACCCACCCAGCTGTCTCGATGTCGAGCTGCTGCCAGTAGCCCACGGTGACATCACCGATAAAAATCATCACCCAAATCCACCAAAATTCAAACGAGCATTTCCATATTCATCTCCTTCACAACCTCAACAACTCCACATACTTTTCCACCAACTTGCATCCATCCCGATGACCTCGATTGACGATGAACTGGCGCTACCCATAGAGAATCACCAAACTCTTTTAGTGTGGAAATCCTCAAATATTTGCTATCTGACTCCAAACCCAACGCTGAAACCAAATCCGAACTTCCCTTCGTCGATGGATCGCCATAGGTCGATATAACCCATGCCCTAGCTTTTCGCTGCAACTGTCGGTTCCAGGAAAAGTGGCCGAACTTGAAACAAAGGGTATAGAGATGAAGAGAATCCTCTGTTGTAACCGAATACATTTGTTTTGGTTTTTATAAGAATTCTTTTGATTTTTAAATGATCTTCGAAGATCGAACCTTTCTACTGAAAAAGGAAAACAACGACGCGATTTTTGTTTGTTGACTTCTGTTGAAATAGAATTAAGTTAGGATGTAAAGGTATGGTATTTATAGGGTGAAAATGGCATATTCTCGGTATATTCCTTCTTTGTTAATTCGTTATTTCCTTCTAATAATTCGTGTGGTCACACACGATACTCAAAAATCACGAAACTGGACATGTAGCTAGAGTTCGACATTACGGTCCCAACGAAACTGGTTTCGTCGAATTCCGACTCCGCATGCTCACACAGCGTATTTTTAACTGTCGAAATACTGACTGTTTTTCACTCTAAAAATCCGTATGGCCACACAGTGACTCTAAAAATCACTGAAACTGACATCTAGCAACTATTTGATATTGCGGATCCAACAAAATTAGTTTCGTCGAATTCCGACTTCGTTTGCAAAAGTGGCTATTTTTAAAGCTCTGGATGACCCATTTGAATATATAAATATATTTAAATATAATTAAATTAAATATTTAAATATAATTAAATTAAATATTTAAATATAAATATTATCGTCTATATTCACAGTGGAATACCATACAGCTTCATAATATTCCTATTTGATTTACTTTACTCGAACAACTAATCTGGGTCAACCCGATATTCGATTTATATTGAAATTCCTTTTTAAAATATAAATAATTCCATTATAAATTATAAAGGAATTCCACAATGACTTTTCTAAAATTTGATTTGGACGTACATCAAAATCTACACGACGAAATCCCGATTTTCCTCTTCCACTAGAAAGATATACTCCACCAGCTCCACACGTTTCTTGTTTCACAGAAATCCGGCTTAAAACGAATCCTGTACATTCAGTTGAAGTTCGAATCGTCAATTTACGAACTGCAGCGCCATTTCGAGCTCGATTTTAATTATAATATAATTATATGTTCAACTGTCGTTTATATAATATATTCGTTATTCAAATTCAATTCCAAGCTGAATTAAATGTCACAGATGATCCAGTTCACACCATATCGTCATTTCAGCCAATTCTGATTATTTCAGAATTAAATATATTATTTAATTATTATTTTAATTAAATATTCCCAGCTATTTAATTAAACCACCATTTAATTCACTATATCACTATTTATATAATTAAATAAATTAATTATAATACCTCTGCAACTGCGGGTCATTACAATCTTCCCCACTTAAAATAATTTCGTCCTCGAAATTGCTAAGGTAGAGAACGACCCTATCGACTGGTTAGAACATATTTGTTCACTTACTAATTTTAGTTTCAACTGAACCAATTTAATTTCAATTAAATATTTAATTAATTCTTATCAACGAAAAATTTCGAAAATCCTGAAAATTTTCTAACACCTTAACTTTTTGAAAAAAATTCGCCACCACCTCCTTTGTACTGGTCAATACGTCAAACTCCAACTCGCCTCTCCGGGCCATCTCCAACCCAAAAGAAAATCAAACAGCCAAGCGGCTTGCCAATTCGGCTCATAAATCTTATATCCAATAGAAATATAAACTTGTACCTTTTGTCGGCATATCAACTCTATCACTTCCATATGCTATCAACTCAGCATATACCAATGTTATCCCAATCAAATTCTATTCAAGTTCTATATTATAAATCCCATTTGAAATTCAACACAACTTGTCTTTCCCAAAACAAATTCAAAACAGTATCTCTGGTAGTAATTCGTTACTTACAACTCGAAAATGAATACTGATGATGCAGCTGTCATCGTCGGAATCTATTTTCCAGCGATCGAAGTGAGTTCAATACTATAAAACCATTTCTAAACATTTCCACTTTGAAATTCATTTCAAAATATAATCCACACGGCTTGTAAAACAATTTAAAATCTCCCAGGATCTTAAATTTTCCTTATTTTTAATCCTAATCCATTTACAAACTCTGTTCCAAATTTCCAGGGTTTCAATTTCTATTTCTGGTTTAAATTTCAGATTTAACTTATCTGATTTCACGTATTTCACTTATATGAATTCTGATTGGTTATTTACATAACCATTTCACTTTATAATCTTACTCGATTATAATATCAACCAATATATCCAATATATCAAAATATACTTTGGGTAAAATTATTTCGTTTACCCTCCTTTCAAAACATACCATGACGGTTCATCGTATTCAAGTGTTTACCAACTCCTACCGATACAGTAGATCAAACTGATCGACCAGAACTCATAAAGTACTCAACCAATAAATCTCCACAATATAAAACAAATTTTTATATCAATAACAAATACGTTCACTCGTATATATACACTCAAACTCAATCTAGGGTATTACTAACCCCATCTCTACTGAGTTACACCACAGAGCCAAGGTAATTCACTCAACCTTATGCTCTGATACCAACTGTAATGACCCAAAAATCCGGTCCAATTTGAGCTGACCAAAACACAAGTCCAACCCCAAATTAAACCGAAAATCAGGAAATTAATAGAAAGAAAACAGAGGGTGAGGAAAGATAAGATAGAAACTTAGAATAGAAGAAGAAGAAGAACACAATATCAGAGTAACACGAATCTCACAGCGGAACGAATAAATATATTTCATAACATAACTTTGAAATACAAATCTATACTTGAATATACATCATTATCAAAGTACAACACTTACAACACAGCGGAAATAACTATAGTTATATAATCCTGAAGCCTCCTGCTCCGAGCTCTTCCAGTATATCTGTAAATCCCGACTACTTGACTGCCCGTACAAATTTAGGCACCCAAGAGTTTAGGGAAAACAACAAAATAAACTCTGGGTCAGTCATGGGACTGGTGTGAGTAAAACAGTTTAAAACAGTTTTGAACAAGTAAACGATATCTCATAAGACCACGCCGTATAACAGAACGGGTTTTTCCCTTATGAGAATCCAAAATATCTTTATATCAAAAACCTTTTTATATTATAATAATGTCTATTGACACAATATAATAATCATCTAGCAGAAACGCTTTCATCTCACGTTCTACATATATATACAATCAAAACCGCAAGCACGTATTGGGTAATGGATTTCCAACTATGACAAGGTATGGAACCACCTTTCGCTAGTGTACCTCTAGAGAGGGATACACTGGGTTCAACAAGAACATCTTGCAACCCGACCATACATGACCAACCACTCATTTCGCTTGAGTGTATCGAATGTATATCACCAACGGTTGGGATCAGCAACCATTTCCTGAATGGGACAGCATCAACAATAGATTTTTAGAAGTAAATGAAACTCTAGATCAGGTGATTATACACCCTACTTCGGTGCGACCGACTTAGCCATGCTGCCTGTCCGATTTCTGTCATTTACCGGTTGATGAGGCTTGAAGCTACGCTTTATCATCACATTAGATTCACTTCGAATGTCACATCGTCAAATCCATCAAATCACCGATTGACGTCTACAACAATACATTATGTGTTAGCTAAAAGCAGTTTCCTTCTCCGCTTCCACTCTTGGTACGGTTGGAGAAATCAATATACGTGATCGTCTGGAAATACTCTGTCATACATTCATCCATACAAGTCATCCAGGAACAGGATGAACCGAAGGTACTATTCGGTATATCTATCTTAGACATTGTTATCTAAGATTTATACAACAGCCCTTGCACTTTACTCCGTCTTCACTTATCTTTGGCATATATGATTTGCAACGCTTATGCCAATACAGAGTGGTTCTTTGGATAATAATCCAACCGGTCTCTCCATATTAACAACGTTAAAATGGTCAAAACTTCGATAGTCTGTGAGTTAACTATCAAAGAAAAATAGGTGTGCAAACAACGATATTATTTCTAGATGGAAATTCTATAAATCAATCATCAATCATATATATATATATATATATATATTCATATTTACTTATTTCAGTATTTGATTACGTTTCTGATTCTATTTGGAAAACATTTCCAAATCTTCTTTACTTGGATTTAAACAGATGTTTAAATCAACATCGCGACGACAACTCACCACTATACTTATTTACTAAATTCACTTAACCACTTTCGCTCTCGAACCTTAACCATTTCTAAATTAAAAACGAAGTCAATCAAGTTGGGGTATAACTACCTCTCAGACCTTAACTGAACAACATTTCAAATCTCGAAATAGGGTAAGTTCATCCTTTAACTCTTTAACACTTCCTTACGTAACTTCCGGATATATTTTACGAGAACTCCTTTACAGAATCATTTGATTATAACAGTTGTGTTATAAGTTCCTACTTCTGAAATATAACAACTTTAATCTAACTCTTATTCTTTTAACTCTATTGGATTAACTCTAATTGATTAACCCTATTTGACTTAACTCCTTTTACTCTATTCGAATAACTATATTCGATTAACTCCTTCAATTCTATTCGAATAAACTATATTCGATTTAACTCCTTTCGAATAACCAATATTCGATAACTCCTCTTAACTCGATTCGAATAACTAATATTCGATAACTCCTTTCAATTAACTAATAATCGATAACTCCTTTCGATTAACTAATAATCGATAACTCCTTTCGATTAAACTAATTGATAACTCTTCTTATTTAACTCTATTCGAATAAACTATATTCGATTATCTCTTTTAACTCTATTCGAATAAACTATATTCGATTAACTCCTTTAACTCTAACTGATTAATTCTAACTCCTTTTACTCTAACTGATTAATTCTAACTCCTTTTAAAATATCGTATTTATTTAAATAAATAAATATTTCCTTTATTCTATTTATTTTCTCAAATAAATATTCCTTTATTCTAATTCTATTTATTCCCTAAATAAATCAATAATCCCTTTTAATCTATTTGTAAATAATCTACAAATATTTCCTTTATAATTCTATTTTATTTGTAAATGGTTTACAAATATTTCCCTTCTATTTGTTTGACAAATATTTTCCTTTATATTTGTTGTACAAATATATTTCCTCTATATCTGTTTAACACATTCTTTCCCTTATATTTGATTTACAAATATAATTCCCATATATTTGATTTACAAATATAATTCCCTTATATTTGATTTACAAATGTAATTCATTTTTCAAAATCCTTTTTCTTTTATAATATAAAATCCATTGATTTTATATAAATAAATTATTTTCAAAATATAATTTGAAAATTCCTTTTCCACATCCAATATTTCTTATGGTAATTAACATACCATATAACAACGATAAATATCGTCCAAACACATATAATCAACATCAGATTATATCTCACATTATATATCACAATATATAAATCACAGTAAAATAAATGTTGAGGAATCCAGTTGGATTCCTCCAACCTGTTTCCCTGCATCACAGATGTTAAACAATATAGATAACATCACTTTCAGTTCCATATGATATATTCTGTTAAACAGAATCAATATAGAAATTCAACTAACTAACTAGCAGTTCAATCAAAAGTCAACACACAATCAATCAGACAATTTCTAACAGTTTTAGAAATACAACATGAAATTATAAACTGTTCAGAGTTAGTGAGATTTACTCACATTGGCAGTTCATCGTTAAAGAACGATAAACTGTTGTTTGATTTGAATCAAACAATTTAATTCGCCGTAAATTCAGACGAGCTCCATTCCACTCCCAGTCAGTTACATTGTGTAATGTCCGTCCATACAATCCTATCGGATCTTGTTTTGCTGAATTCTGACAATGGACGGATAAGTTATTGAGTTTACAAGTTATTCGGATTTTAAATATGAATTAACCTTAGACAAAAAAAAACCGGGCCTCACCCTTATATCCACCGGCCGAACAAATCAAAGCAAGCCTGCTAGTCCTTCTTCCCCGTATACTTTAATTCCGTTCCTCCAGTAATTGCTCATGGAAAAAGAATGGCCATTGCCATTACTTTGTCTGCCTCCAACGAACTCATCTATTCACGAATACACAAATGAAGATCACCACTGGCTTTCTTATTGAAAACACTATCACCCCATATTCCCAAGATCGAACTCGCACCCTCCCAGCTGTCTCGATGTCGAGCTGCTCTCAGTAGCCCACGGTGACATCACCGATAAAAATCATCACCCAAATCCACCAAAATTCAAACGAGCATTTCCATATTCATCTCCTTCACAACCTCAACAACTCCACATACTTTTCCACCAACTCGCATCCATCCCGATGACCTCGACTGACGATGAACTGGCGCTACCCACAGAGAACCACCGAACTCTTTTAGTGCGGAAATCCTCAAATATTTGCTATCCGACTCCAAACCCAACGCTGAAACCAAATCCGAACTTCCCTTCGTCGAAGGATCGCCATAGCTCGATAAAACCCATGCCCTAGCTTTTCGCTACAACTGTCGGTTCCAGGAAAAGTGGCTGAACTCGAAACAAAGGGTATAGAGATGAAGAACATCCTCTGTTGTAACCGAATACATTTGTTTTGGTTTTTATAAGAATTCTTTTGAGTTTTAAATGATCTTTGAAGATCGAACCTTTCTACTGAAAAAGGAAAACAACGGCGCGATTTTTGTTTGTTGACTTCTGTTGAAATAGAATTAGGTTAGGATGTAAAGGTATGGTATTTATAGGGTGAAAATGGCATATTCTCGGTATATTCCTTCTTTGTTAATTCATTATTTCCTTCTAAAAATTAGTGTGGTCACACACGATACTCAAAAATCACGAAACTGGACATGTCGCTAGAGTTCGACATTACGGTCCCAACGAAACTGGTTTCGTCGAATTCCGACTCCGTATGCTCACACAGCGTATTTTTAACTGTCGAAATACTGACTGTTTTTCACTCTAAAAATTCGTACGGCCACACAGTGACTCTAAAAATCACGGAAACTGACATCTAGCAACTATTTGATATTGCGAATCCAACAAAATTAGTTTCATCGAATTCCGACTTCGTTTGCAAAAGTGGCTATTTTTAAAGCTCTGGATGACCCATTTAAATATATAAATATATTTAAATTTAATTAAATTAAATATTTAAATATAAATATTATCGTCTATATTCACAGTGGAATACCATACAGCTTCATAATATTCCTATTTGATTTACTTTACTCGAACAACTAATCTGGGTCAACCCGATATTCGATTTATATTGAAATTCCTTTTTAAAATATAAATAATTCCTTTATAAACTATAAAGGAATTCCACAACGACTTTTCTAAAATTTGATTTGGACGTACATCAAAATCTACACGACGAAATCCCGATTTTCCTCTTCCACTAGAAAGATATACTCCACCAGCTCCACACGTTTCTTGTTTCACAGAAATCCGGCTTAAAACGAATCCTGTACATTCAGTTGAAGTTCGAATCGTCAATTTACGAACTGCAGCGCCATTTCGAGCTCGATTTTTATTATAATATAATTATACGTTCAACTGTCGTTTATATAATATATTCGTTATTCAAATTCAATTCCAAGCTAAATTAAATGTCACAGATGATCCAGTTCACACCATATCGTCATTTCAGCCAATTCTGATTATTTCAGAATTAAATATATTATTTAATTATTATTTTAATTAAATATTCCCAGCTATTTAATTAAACCACCATTTAATTCACTATATCACTATTTATATAATTAAATAAATTAATTATAATACCTCTGCAAATGCGGGTCATTACATTTTACATCTTTGGTTATTTTACATTTTGATATGAACATTTTAAATTTACACAATTATTTACAAAAAATTTAACTATTAGCTCATATCATTTTATATTTAAATCCACATATTTAAATTAATTAAAAATGTCAAATTTTTTATAATTTAAATAAATTTAATCAACTAACATTTCTTTCAAGTACTAAAGAATGAAAAACTTATGTTTTGTGACTCAAGATAACTGCACTTCAAATTTTCAATTATCATTTAAGTCTTTCTCAATTCATTTCAAATATTATACATTTAATACCATATTTTATAAATCATTTACGTAATATCAAAACTACTTAAATAGTTTTAGAAAACTATTACACATTGATTCGCCTAATAAATCACATCAATATTATATATATTCAGATTAATAAAAATGATAATTTTTAATATTTCAAATATATAAACACATCAATCAAATAACATAAACTATGCACATAACAATCATCACAAGTTCAAAGTTTAAGTCATTTACATCAACATATTTACTATGCATCACATTGTGATATTATTATCAAATGTGTCACATTTTAAGATTTATTTAGATTTTTACAAAATACTCCACACTATCATTTAACATTGTACACTTAAGTCGATAAGTTTAAATTGATTATGTGCTTTTTTTTGGGTAAGACCGATCGGATTTTTAAACATGTTTGTAACACTTTTTAATAACAAATAATAAATACAAATAAGTACAGGAGATAGACAGTTTGTCTAACTACTACATTCGGTTTTTATAATGGTCTGACCACTATAACTATTTTAGCTTAAAGAACAGGGGCTAGACCAAGCAGGGGCAAAACAAAACATTATATACAGACTGACTTGCTTCACACAAGAAGCATAACATAAACAAAATGACTTAAGGCACAACCATATGACCTGATGTTACAACCAAACAACTATCACATAACCAAAATAAACTCACATATACAAGTAGCATAAGCTATCACAAATTGCAAAGAGCTAGAAATTAGCAAAAATGAGCATTGCCAATGAAAATTATATAATGGTACAGACAACAGAATCAAAGCTGGTTTTATGAGAATAAGAAGGAGTTGCCAAAACACAAAAACGACATTCATGTCGTTGATCATCCGTCCGTTGCTTGGCTATCGCTGAGGGATGAAAACAGAGACATTAGGCAAACAACCCAAATAAAATAGAACAGTAAAGAAGGATGAAAACACAAGAAACTCTGAACCAAATTTGCATATATCAGAGCCTGAACAACAACCCAGGCCTTCACAGAACTAATCATTAGCAAGACCACCGCTCATGAAGCACCAAAAGTTAAAGCCAAACCTCTACATGCAAAGACATCCAAAACAAATCCCAGTCGAAAATGAAGTGAAAACCACAAACGAAAACAATCAAATCTCCATTCCTTTCCGAATTGAACTATTATATAACTTGAGCCTTACAACCAGAGATAAACTCGTTAATGGCGATAGGGCTTTTCCCCATTTCTTCACTTTCTACGTATTCACCATCCCTTCCGCTCTTCTTCCTTAAACATTGTTAATCGATCCACTTTGATTCTTCTCCTTTTCCAATCTACCTTGCTTTCGTCTGCTTGAGTTTATTCCCAGTCCTTCTGTTTCAGATATGTAAACCCCACCTTCCTCCAATCTCCCGTGATTTTCTGATCTTTCTCCCTTTCACCCCACCTTGTGCCCAAATATTCTCCACCCTTCACTACTTTGCTTAGCATGGTGTCACTACTAGTTTATTTTACTCCTCATCGAATTCTTTCGCTGGTTGGTTTTCCCAACTTCCCTGCTTCCTTTATCCTATAATTTGCTGCGAGAGGTACCCTCGTGATTCTGAACTTACTCATTGCTTGATTAAATTTTGTCCTACATAATCTGACTTATGATAGTTGGATTTGGAGCTGGTGTTTGTTGGGGCAAGCTGTGTTTATTTCGACGTTAGGGTAGTAAGATTCCCTGGTAGTTGTATGACTTGCTAGGTAGAGGTAGTTTTTGTCTCCTATGCGGAGTTCCCAGTGTTCACTACGCCACAGATTGCATACTGCAACACCAGAGAAGTGATGCAAGAAGTGCCAAAAAATGTTTCTATAGGCAAAAAATGGTATGTGGCAACACTTTCTTGGTGTTGCATTTTGCCGTGTTGCCATAGAGTCAAAGGCAACACATTTGCGACCCAATGGTGACATTTTCGTGGTGAAGCCGCATATACTAATTTTACTTAAAAGTTGGCCCACATTATCTATAATAACACTTTTACCATCCAATGACAACACTTTTACCATCCAATGGCAACACTTTTACAGGATTAAATATTTATTTAATAGAATACTAATGCAGAGAATTTGAATTCTAACAATGTTTTATTAAATAAAATAATTCATTTCTACAACTGAAATTGTACAAATTTCTAACTCCAACCATTGACAACTCAATTATTTACTGCAACACTGATTATTCACGTATATAGATATCCCTCACTACATCACTTAGTTCACTCATTACATATGCAGTTTCAATTTATACAGACACTAACATTGATAAATATATGCAGCGATGAAGGCGAACCGAGTGTCGAACCGAAGGTGAGCCGAGAAGCGGGTCCGGGCACAACACCGCTGAGAGTCCGGGTCCCTAAATACTAGGGACGAACATGGTGAGGTTTTGACTTAAAACCGCACCTAGAACCACTAGCGTGTGGTTTCCAAAAATAGGAACTGAGACCGAACCAAAAACCGTAATGCGGTTCGGTTTTAAAAGTGCGGCTTCGATTTTTTAAAAGTGCAGTTTCGGTTTCAAAACCGATTAACAAAAAAAGATCGCTTCCTAACCGAACTCACAGGCACAAAGCATTCACATACAATACAAACAAAAAAACACTAGGTTAAATATCACTTCACTGTATAACTATAAGTCTATAACCTGCTGGTCCTGCTCATTCAAAACAACACTACGACATATACATACATGACACACATGCTTGACTATAATGGTGATGTATAAAACAATGGAGATTGATGCTAGAAACTATCAAGTGGATTGGGTTGCTCGCTTAGATGGTGATGCACAAGAAATGTTTAGAGCTGAGGCATATGATTTTTTATTTGTCCACTGTGTGATATTAAATGCAGAAAATTCATCTTCAAATCGTTTCAGTATGGCTATCAACAAGCTTATTACCATTAGGAATACTATAACATGCATTGTGTGTTGTTACGACCTCTTCTGCACTCTTTTTTTATTAAGGAAAAGTTATGGAAAAATTTCATGTTCACTTAGGACTACTGCACGCACTTCTCTTCCAAAAGTAGCGGTTTACAAAAACTTCATAGGAGGAAATGGATTACTAAGAGGGGGTTATGAAAAAAAAATGTTCTTTTATAAGTAAATAAATAAGGGCGTAAAATGGATTGTAGCGTTTGATCTTCACATGCAAATGAAAACTCTTTGATCGTGATGACCAATTCTAATACCATCTTCCTATAAATGACATCAAGGCAAAGGATGTAATCCAAATCATAATTCTGGTGGGCCGAAAGCAGTACATAGAACTTGCTCTAGATACTTCCCACCATTAGCTTACTTCCTCTTTTTATCCTCTACAGTTAATGAAGTAAGAGCTTTATTTGGGGGTAGGTCTTGTTAGCATCTCAAGGTATCCAATATTGGTTTTGTTTTCTTTTCCATATCCTTTCTATGATCAGACATTTCCATCAACATGTCATGATTAATCTTGGGAGTGTAACCAACTTGAGTCAATGTATCGGTGCGGTTTTAGTTTGAAAAAAGATTAAAACCGAACCTGGACCATAATAACGGTGCGGTGTCATCGGTTTCGCGGTTTTATTTCGGTGTGGTTTTTTAAGGTGCGGTTTTTATCAGTTTTTTGCAGTTTCAGTTCGATTTTGGTTTATAATTGGTTGTCCTTCTCATCCCTATAAAATACTGCACACCAAGACCATCATCTGATTCATCCGATTTCGAAATAAGTGGGAACTGCCTGATTCATCCGATTTCGGAAGACCAAGCCTTCTTTGAAACGCTGCACACCTGGTCCATCATCACCTAAAGACTTAAACAACAACAACAAACATCAGACTTCAAAACTTCCACCTTTGTAACACACTTACATCCTCTCCGACCACAAATACCTTGTGTCCCCTTTCCTGCACTTATCCTCCTTCAGCATCACCTCAAAACATACCCTGCATACTGCACTTATCAAAACTGCACATCATTGCATACCCTAAATATTGCACCACTTCTTCTATAGTTTATAAGTTTCATTCCAAGTCCAAACAATAGGATATAATCACACCTAGTAATACATAAATATCAAGTTAATGTAAAACAAAACCAATAAACAATTAGATTTAGTGCAGTAGAGAAAACAAGAGGATGCAAACATACAAGTTTGTATGATGTTTCATTCCAGTTCTAGTCCCAAACAATAAGACCCTTAGTTCTCGCTTTAGTTGCAGTTAGATTCAAGTAAAGGCCTTTAAGTGTTACACATACATACATACAATGTATGCATTGACGTATTCTGATCAACAAAATAAGCTTACTTGATCGCCTTCAAATAATGCAGGCCAGTTCTTCATGGTTACAGTTTGTATGTTTTTTCATACGGCAAGTTGAAGGTTACAATGGAGAGAGACCAAAGTGCAACATACACAAGTGCATAACAACTCAATAAACTTATAAGCAAGTCAGCAGCAATTCAAACAACTCAATAAACTCCTAGGGTTCATCTTTCAATCTGCAAATATATTGATTTGCCCGAAATTTATTTTCCATTAATCAACATATAATTTCAAAATTTTAACTCTAGAAAATATAATCTTATTCGAGTCACTTATCATGAAATTGAATTCCAGGAAGTTTGAATATTTCAAACTCGACAAAATAGGAGCTACAAATCATAACCAAATCTAATGTTGAAATTAGAGATTATTTATGGATTCGAAACCCTATAAATTCACACGAATTCATCACAGGAAAAGGAGACACTGAAATGAACAACAAAACAATAATCAAAAGTAAAAATAGGCAAAATCACGTATTAATTTCAGAGATCGATTTCATCTCAACAAGACCGAGATCGAAGATTATCGGAGCACCAGTAGCATTCGAGAAATCAATGATGAGAGGAGAAGTTGTAATTCGAAGCAATCATAGGATCATCTCGAATTAAAGATGCTGGAGTCGCGATTTATTGAAAAGTGAAAAACCCTAGTTTTTGATCGACCATTAAAGTGGAAGCCGACTGTATTTTTCTCAAGTGAAAATAGCGTGAATTATGTTCTAGTGGAAAATGAAAATTTGATGAAAAGAAGCTAAGGCGATGAAGGAAAATCAGAATGACGCGGATCGGTAATGTGGACCGTTGGATCGTGTTGATGAGGATTGATAATTTTATTCACGCGACTACCGCAACACATAGTTGATATCTATGCTAACATATTGATGCGTGTGTTGCAAAAGACAAAAATCAGCATGGTTGTGGAAACATTTTAGCTGGTAACACATTGGATTTTTGTTGCAGTAGGGCATCTATTGCGTAGTGGTTCCTGGTCGGTCGTGACTTACTTTAAGTTTCGCGACTGTGCTCCCCCTAAATCTGGTACGACGTTCTAATTTCTTATGTACCAAGTAGCTATGGGGAAGCTAAACAATGTTTCTAGTTTGGCGAACTTTATTTGAGATTGCTTGATTGTCTGGTTTTGTTTAGTTGTATATGTTGGTGCTACTGTGGTGTTTCATGCCTCCTTGTGCTTTGGTGTTCGTTTTGTGGGTTTCAAATTGTAGTTTGTGAGAATGGTTTCGACTGTAAGGAGGTCTGTGTAGTGGCAAGAATGATTCTTTTTTGGGAGATTTGAGTATGTCGTGTTTTCGGTTTGGGCTGCTGTCTTTCTGGTGGTGGTGACTTTGGTTGGGTGAAATGATCATGTCAGATTGTGCAGTTAAGCCGAGCTTGTCAACACTCCATCCTTGCTGGTTTCTTTTGTGATGCATTGGTGCTCTAGTACCATGTCCTTTTCTGTTTGACATAGTACGAGAGTGGTGCTCGAGAAATATCGGTTTCCTTTGTCCTTGCTTTGATGCTGCGTACAGTGCACTATGAGGTCTTACTACTACAGTGGTCTTGTGTTGCTTGTATTTGTTGTTAACTTATACTTCTTGTATATTTTTTTTGACAGTTATGTTGTAACTTTTCTCCCCGTGTAGAGTATGTAATAGCAGTCTAGTCCTCTAAGCTATCTCTTGTACTTTGAGCTTGTATAGTCGTAGTGTATGGACCACTATAGCTTCCGTTTGTAGTGAATGGTCCACCTTAAAAACTGAATCGTAGTTAAATAGTTTGTCCAACTCCTGTAATACTGTTCTTATTATTTGTTATAATAAAGGTGTTTGCGATCACTTCAAAAACCAGTTGGCCTTGCCAAAAAAGAAAATAGTCCAATTAGACCACGTCCATTGAAAAATCGATCACCGTCCATCATAGAGTCTACTACAAAGCAGTGAGAGATTGGACTTGTGCATGAGATTTACTCGAGAGCTCGAAGGAATAAATCATTTGACCATTGTGAGGTAGATGAATCAAAATATATGCGGAGGTGGCGGATGCACAAAACTCAAAAACTCATAAAATGGAGGAGGTGCTCAGATTTGAAACGAAAAAACATGGAGCGGAGTGAAAGCGGTGATGGTAGAGCTCGATCGTAACAGTAATAGGGAAAGCTAGGAGGAATCGGTGAGAAGAACAAAAAAATGGATGGGAAACGAAGAAATTAGGTTATTGTGGAGTGGCGGTAGAAGAAAAGCAATGAGACATAGTCCTCATTAATTATGTGATTTTGAATTTGCCATATAAATTCAATCAGTAAATTATTGTTAATTCATCTAATTAATGCTAAATATGATTTTTTTTTTAAATATATACTACATTCATATCAACAAAGAAGACAAAATTAGTTTTTCTTTGAAATTTAAAGTTAAATAAGCGACAAAGTTTAAATAATATATGTAAACAACACTAGTTGTTGACCTACCTTTTGGCAAGGCCGTCAAGACCATTGACATCCCAAATTGAAGTACTTGGAGCTTGTTCACTATATATCTTTGTAGCGAAAGATCAAGCAAAGGTAGCATGGCATTCCTCTCGGTTCGACGTGATCTCAGATCGACCAATTTAGGCTTAGGGAACATGGAAATCAGGTTTAACCATCTCGGCTCGACCATCTCGGTTCGACCCTTCTGAAGAAACATTCCACCTCCGAAGAGACAACTTCCAGTACCTCCCCAAGATTCAGATCAGCTACCATGTGTCCTATATCGAACCGAACATGGTTGAACTAAAAAAGATATTGCCATGAAGAAGCGGTCCAACCGCGTTGACACTACCCAAATGTCTACAGATGTATATCCATTCAGTTGCTTCCGTTTTAATCGAATGCGTTTATTTAACTCCGGAAATATGTTGCAGAAGATATAAGCTCATGCAGACTCCTGTCTTTTGATTGTTTCTAAAGGATATCCTCTCTTCGGGAGATGTGTCTCTCTGTGTTGTAAATGTTACTCGAGGGAATAAATTATTGTTATTTTTTCTTTAACTGAAATGAAAGGTGCGTTTGATTGTTCTTTTTCCTTGAAGTACGCTATTCCGAAGTGCATATCCTTTGGTTTCATTGAAAAAGAATTTTCCTTTCAGAAAGAAATTTTTAATTTTAAATATGGAAGTGAATTCTGATAGGCCAACTTAGTCTGGACCAGAAGCTCTTTGTTTTTGTCAACCCTTCACTGTAGTTTCCAGTCTTAGTTCTTCGGATTATTTTGGTGCTAACAGTTTCTTTTAAACCAATTAGTTGATAGTAATGACTTCATATGTTATCATATTCATAATAACATAAGTATAATACTTATAAAAATCTTATCCATTTAAAGAGCTTAGCGGTTCTATAATGACAAAGGTGCAAAATGTGTAGCAGAATAAAGCGAGGAAATAACAGAAATATAGCAGAGTTACAAAAAGACTCATTAGATGTAAACTAAATATTTCAAATTAATTAATTATTATTTTCACATTATTTATGCAGAAGAAGCTAATATTCACTACACCATATATGCTGATTAAGCTGTGTTTTTAGACGTATCTAAGGCTCTTAAACACGGCCAATAGCCGTATCAAAAAACAGCGTGTTAAATTTTTAGATACGCCTACAAACCGTATCTTATAAGTAATAACATACGGCTTATAGCCGTATCTAAGTAGTATTCAGACACGGCCTTTGACCGTAACGAATTATATCTGTGTGTGCACATATTTATATATATGTATATATATACACACACACACAGAAACTGTAGCACATATTTTTCATATAACACAGCATATATACCACAATTTATACACAAGAATAACACAATTTATATTTTATATATATACTCAAAGCATTTACAAGATTTTTCATAACACGAACACAATGTATAACATACTAACATATACAAAGGAAACTGTCAAAGATTTTCATAACAGTACGAACTAACAAAAAAGGTAAAAACATATTATCAGCCTGATATATATAACTCCAGTCGAGGCCGGGAAGATTGAGCGTACTTGCTGATCAATATGCCGATGAAATCCATGTGTTTGCTGTAAATCAAAGCAGTACTACTATGAGAATAAGCTAGCTCATGATGCTGATCATAAAGTTTTATATATAACAACATAAATATTTATATATGTTACTATGTACACAAATTAAAACAAAAACTTAAAAGGCCAACCTGATGATTGGCAGTAAAACTGAATCGTGATAGTCAACGCCTGAGTTCCAACAACACAAAAGCGCCCAAAATCTACAGGAAAAAAGAATTAATTTTATGCCTGATTGCACACTAAATATCTTGTCTTTGTGTTCGTACTGATAACAATGAAGGGCATATCGTGTCTTTGTATTTGTGTGTGCATATTTGTCAATTATATGTATAACATGTTTATGTAATGCTACATGACATGATTTCATTCTCCAAAACAATTCCTTTGCTTTGAACCAGTTTATTTTTCATTCTCCAAAATCTCCGCAAACATGATTTTCACGTAATGACTCACTAATTCGCTCTAAAAGTATTAAACCACAAACTCATTATAATTCTCCTTGTCACTTGGCTGCAATATTGTAGATACAACATTGCTATAGCCTTGCCCTTTCTATTCTATCACCCTAATCTAGCTAATGTAGTGTATCCGAGATGAGGGGATGAAAAAAAGTGAGATATTACCTGAAGTTTATATCAAAAATGCTCTGATTTTTCCTGCTAAGTACCATGACAGAAATCCCAATCAAGGTGACCCTGCACAATTAAGGTTTTACTGCATAGTTATAACCTATTATACGGTTCAAAACACTAACAACTTCTCGTATTACATGAAGGGTTGTACACCTTGAAATCCATCTATCAATTATTACACATAGAATAGAAACAATGCAACTTGGCTGCCTGCATGGTTTTCTTACATTTCAAGATAGGAGATCCTGTTTCAGTCTTCTATGTTTTTAACAAAGCACATAAAACTGCCAACCCAACTACATCCCCAAATCTACTCTGTGAAGAACCAAGTAAATGTGGTTATCTAAATTTCATTTGCCTACAAGTACAAATGTTTATTCTTATCCCCAAATCTACTCTGTGAATGACGTTACTATAATCAAGATCGCTCCTTTTTTAATTAATCTTTTACTTAGCTTGGTGGAAATTAAAATCCTGGCTCCGTCCTTGAGAGTGACAATAAGATAATATGAACAAGTAAAAAGAATTACCTGAATGTAACGATACAAATTAAGAATAAGTTGATTAGCACATCGGAATTACCCAAAGTCCACAATCTTCAAATTACCCAAATTTGGGGTCTCTAGCCTTGCGCTGGTCGATCATTGGTGCCAGTGATGCCAGTGATCTGACCAGTGCAAAGCTGGAGACACACAAATCGAATCATCTCTGCCGGAGGAGGAGATTCCAAAGAAAGGTGGAGGCACGATTTTGTCACTGATCGAAAACCCTAATTTGGCTTTTCGGTCACCATTAAACAAAAACAAAAGGAAAAGGGAGTAGCCAAAATTTGTGTTTGGAGTGCCTGAAGGGGTGCACAATATGATACAAATTATATTTGGCCAAAGGCCGGGTCAAATGAACCGATCCGGAGCATCCCCGATGGACGGTCAGATTTATGGTGTTTAGGGTGGTGCGGATCGCAAAATGTAGCTTGCTACGGCTCTAAGACCTATCAAATATGATACGGCTATAAACCGTATTTTATCCCCGCAACGTTGTGCGCCAAATTGGCTGATATGGTGTAGTGATTAACTAATCTTACATAACAAAGACCAAAGAATATCATGGTTGTGCTCATTGAATTTGATGATATAACATATTTCTATCATATATTTGTCCTTTACGTCTTAAAATTAGCTCTTTGCACGAACTTTATTAATTATTTAAAAAATACACAAATCAAGCTTTGTATATTAATATTGCTAAAGTAGGTGCTTAAAAACCTTGGTTTAGTGGGCGTAATGAAAAACAGGTGGACTTAAAGCGGATCTACTATTCATCAACGTTAAATTGATATAGCATAGCGGTTGAAAAGTGCTACATTATATAATCAAGATTTTACGGAGCTTTAGCGGGCCATTAACTGCGTAGTAACAGTCGTATCAATCAATAAGTAATTCAACAATAAATTTAATATAGTGCATCGTCAACTTTATCCCAATATCAGTATTCCAACAATGAAAAAAAATGGTTATAAAAATATCTAAACTAAGAACATGCTTGTGAACATAAATGTACAGAATACTTCATGTAATTTCTTCATATAATTATGGTGTTGATGTTTTTTCATTTGAACTTGGACACCATGTCTTCTGTGAAGAAAGTGTTACATATCAAGTTTTGAATATAAAATAAGACATGCACCTGTTAAAAGGGCGTAAAAATATTTAACAATATTGTATATGTTTAACAAATTTAAAAAATTATAGAAATATTTAACAATATTTTTACATTGAAATTATGCATTAGTTTAAATTTGATTACTAACTTGCGACATTTTCTTATCTTTTACTGTTTGAATAATTATTTTTGTCATTAGTTAAAAATTTGTTTGTTATATCCTAATTTTAGTGATATTAAAATTTAGTAATATTTGTAGATGCATGTTTTGAATTTGTAAAATAAATTTAATTATTAGATCATGTTTTTAGGTAATATTAAAATTTAACAATATTTATAGACTACTGTTATGAATATATAAAAATAAATTAATTGATAAATCCTATTTTCAAATGATATTAGTTGGAGTTTCAAATAAAATGACACAGAGACTTTAAGATGTGAAAAATACTTGTACTGATTGTATTAGACTTGAGAATTACAACTTGTATTCATTATTCTGTACAAATGAATGAAGGGTATATATAACCCGAAAATAGTGAAATGGGCCAGGCCCAGATGTAGCAGATAATAAGATATAAGCTTAAACTTATATCTCTAATAGTCCCCTAAAACACTACCGAGGGTTAGGGTTTGTTGTAAAGGAAATGAAACAAAATCATGGCGAATGTGCAGCCTCTTTCGTTGCAAAATCACTGAAATTTCTTCAATTGAGTGAAACACGAGAGTCTGATAAGCACAAGAAAGATTAAATCGATTTTTTCTGGTAAATGGATAGGCATATTCGACCTGTTGCTTGGATCTGCTTCATCAACATTGAGTTTGAGCCTAAGTCGACTGAAGTTTGCTTTTGACAGGGGTTTTGTAAGTATGTCTTCCTTTTTCTCAGTTGAAGGTATATACTCGATATTAAGCTTATCTTACATAACTTGTTCTCTGATAAAGTATAGATCCAGTTCTATGTGTTTAGTCTTTGAATGTAACCTAGGTTTGCTGTTAAGGAGATGGAACTAATGTAATCACACTATATAGTAGCATTCTTGTCTGATTTGAGTTTAAGTTCACTTAGCAGTGACTTTATCTGCATTATCTCTGCTATACTACTTGCCATACTTCCGAATTCGGCCTTTTTTGCTGGATCTAGAAACTGCATTTTGCTTTTTAGCACACCGTGACACTGGATTTTTACCCAAAAATATACATTACCCTGAAGTGGATTTTTTGTCGTCCTTGTCAATTCCCCAATCTGCATCTGAGTCCTTGGTTCACATTTCCTTTTAAATATTTAAGTATCCTCTTTACAGCTTTCCAATGTTTGTCCAGTGGATTTTGCATGTATTGACTGACTTTATTTAGTGCCCCAACTATACTCCTGTATTGTTTGCCAAACTGTATTGCATCCCCTTTAGTTTTTGATAGTTGTGGGTTTTTTATCATTGGAGTTAGCACAGAATTTGCCTGTTTCATTTTAGCTATAGACTGAATTTCATTGATGTACTTTTTTTAATTGAGATGAACTTATGACTAGCCATTTCTCTTTACTTCAATTCAAAGAAAATAGTTCAAGTCCCTAAGGTCTTTAATAGAAAATTCTACATCAAGGGTTCTGGTTATTTCAGCTTCACTACTACCTATAATAATAAAATCATCAAGATAAATCTATATGTATGTGGTTGAATAAGTGATAAATTTTGTAAATATAGAATTGTTAGATTTAATAGAGTTGTATCCATGTTTGACAAATGTAGTTTTTAGCTTATCAAACCAAACCCTTTGTGCCCGTTTCAGTCCATAAATTGCTTTATATAACTTGCATACTAGTCCTTCCTTTACCTTCGCCACAAATCCTTGTGGTTGCTCCATGAATACCTCCTCCTGCAAAACACCATTTAGAAAAGCATTATTTACATCAAGTTGTTTGATGGTTCACCCTTTGTATAAGGAAATTGTTAATACTATTCTTTTGAAATGGGTTTCACAACAGGTGAAAATTTTTCTATGAAACCAAAGCCATTCTGTTGTGAATAACCCTTGGCTCTACAAGCCTTGCCTTATATTTTGAGGTTGAACCATCAACATTTCTTTTTAATCTAAAGGTCCACTTACAGCCAATTTTATTTTTATGATCTGTAGGAGTAACAAGATTCCATGTATTGTTTTTTATTAATGTTAGTACTCTTCATTCATGACAGTTCTCTAATTATCTAATTGAATGTTTCTTGATAAGTTGATGGCTCTTGTAATTCCATGGTGGTATTGTATATTTTTGGCTTGAATTTACCACATTTTGCCTTAGTCATCATGTGGTGTTGGTTTGCATTGTCTCTAGTAGCATTTTTTTAACCACTATCACTTCTGGAATTGCAGTCTGTACTTTGACTTTCTTGATCTTCTTTATTAACCTATTGTTGTTGAGTGGTGTAGTCAGTGCTGGTTGGTAGGCTTTGTTGCTCTTGACCTATTCCATCCATGAGCATAGCGAGTTGAGAGTCATTGTCAGTGTTGACCTATCTCTGCTGAGTTGGCATGACTATCTCCACATCATTAGATATGGAAAGAGGATATTGTCTTGGATTTTGAACCTTTTTATGGTTTAAATTTCTGCCTTACTGAAGGGAAACACTTCTTCATTGAAAACAATATGCCTAGATATATATATATATATATCCTGCCTTTGTTATCTAGGCATTTATAACCTTTTTGATTATTTGGATAACCAAGAAATGTGCATGATGATGATCTATATTCAATTTTGTGAGTGTCATATAGTCGTGGATAGGGAAAAAATTTGGCACCCAAATACTCTCAAGTGATTGTAATATGGTTTGTTTCGAGTTAGAATCTCATGAGGGCATTTGAACTTATGTACCTTAGTAGGTAGTAAATTAATTAAATATACTGCAGTTGTAAAAGATTTTGGCCCGAATTTCATAGGCATAGAAGCTTTTGCAAGCAGTGTTAATCCAGTTTCCACAATATGTCTATGCTTCCTCTCTATAATTGTAACGACCCAGAAAATCTGAACCAATTTAAAAATTTTAAATTGGCTAAAATAATGGATTTTAAATATTTAAAATAAATATTTTAAACAATGGCGATGAAAACTGAGTTGAATCGACATTTGAAAACGAATATAATTAATTATAATTATATATAGAATTGAAAATAGTGCGGTAGTTCGATAATTCGATTTCAAACTTCAATTGAATATACCGGGTGCAAAACAATCCGGATTTTAGTGAAACCAAAAATAATGGAATCTAATTGGTAATATCTTTCTAACGAATCCGACCAATCGAAATTTGATAGCGGGAGTCAAAGGATATGTCCAGTTGAAAATTCTGAATAGTCGCTTTAGAATTCAGGCCCTTAAAAATGGATATTTTGCAAATGACCTCGGATTTCGACGAAACCACTTTTGTTAGATCCGCAGTGTCAAGTTATTGTTAGGTTTCAAATTTCATAATTTTTCGAATCAATATGTGAGCGTGGCAAAGGAAAACGCGTTTGACCGGTTTCAGTTGATTTTAATCGACTGGAAATTGGCCATTTTTCAAACGGTCTCAGAATTCGACGAAACTAGTTTTGTTAGGACCGTATCGTCAATACGAAGCTAGAAAATATTTTTCTGGAATTTTTCTAGTTAGTATGTGACCCCGGTAATTTGAAATGTGCGTTTAAAATTCAATATAGTGATTTAAATGTAAATTCAACGGAAACTGATTGTAACGATCAAATCAGCTTGCGATACATATTCCATTGTGTTCGGAATGGGGGTAAAACGCTATGGGCGACAGGCGGTGGGCCTCGTTTCGAGGTCGTGGGTAAAAGTCAACGATATGCAATAAAATTAAATAAAAAATATGTATATATATATTTTTAATTCCCTCCCCTTTATTATTCGTTCAGCCCCCCCCCCCGTTCATTTTTATTTCGAACGAAAAAAAGAAAAAAAAAACTAAACCTAAACCTATCGATCGACGCCACCGCCCTGTCCTCCTCCAAGCCCCGCCTCCGCCTGTGCCCCCTCCATCGATCGAAGACCCGAAGCCCCCCCCAGATCGCAATCGCCGACGACATCTTCTCCCCCCCTCGCTCGCGAAGCTGAAGCAGCCGACCCTGACATCGAGCGCAACCCCCGAAGCAGCGACGCCTTGCCGCCGACGAACTGCAGAAAACCCCCCCTTATCTGTAAGTATTTTTATTTTATTTTTATTTTTAAATTATTAAAAACTGGAATTTTTAAAAGTATTTAAAACTGGAATTTTTTTTAAGTATTTAAAAACTGGAATTTTTAAAGTATTTAAAAACTGGAATTTTTAAAGTATTTAAAAACTGGAATTTTTAAAAGTATTTAAAAACTGGAATTTATAAAGTATTAAAACTGAAATTTTAAAAAAAAAATAAAACTGATTTTATTTTAGAAATTAAAACTGATTTGGTTTTTAAAAATTAAAAACTGATTTTATTTTAGATAGAGTAAAAACTGATTTTGATTTTTAAAAGGTATTGAAAACTGATTTCTTTAAAAAGAAAAATCATATCTTTATATATTGAAAGTCGAAGTAAAAATCATATTTTTATTTATTGAATAGCGAAGTCAAAATTCGATTTTTATATATTGAATAACATCGTAAAAATTCGATTTTTACATATGTAGAGGATACGGGCGAAAGCGACAAAAGGCGAAGATTTCTATAAAGGAAGTGTCGTGAAGTTGGATAGCTATTGGTGAGATTTCTGATTTAAAAATTATATATTATATATGTGTTGAAAATGAAAGTGAATAGCTATATATAAATTGCTATATATAAATATATATATATATATATATACGCCCCTCGTCCACAAACCATGGACGATATTTATTGGTTGAAATTGTTGAGAAAATTGATTGATAGCGATTGATTGTTTGGGGTTGTTTGTGATTGATATTGGTTGATTGTGGTTGAAAAATACCCATTTGTGGTTGTGAAATATTTGGTTGAAACCACATAGGATTAGTTTGTGGAAATGAAATAAATATATACATGCCGCCTGCGTGCGAACTAGATGCATGATCCCCATTGTCAAAAACCGCGAGGTTTTAAGGTAGAGCGAGGAGCCGTACTAGGGACGGTGCCGGTGTAACTACCCTGCCGTTATGCTGCCAAAATTTTGAATAATATTCTTGTGTTTGAATTATTTTCATATGCTTAAACTATATTTATTCATTGTATAGAAAACATTCATGTGTTGAATTGATATTCATTCGTTGTTTAGAAATTCATGTGTTGAATGGTATTCATATTTTGAAATGAATCGTTTAATAATAAAAATCACATTTTTATCTATATATAAAAACTATAGAAAACATTCATGTGTTGAATTGATATTCATTCGTTGTTTAGAAATTCATGTGTTGAATGGTATTCATATTTTGAAATGAATCGTTTAATAATAAAAATCACATTTTTATCTATATATAAAAACTATAGAAAACATTCATGTGTTGAATTGATATTCATTCGTTGTTTAGAAATTCATGTGTTGAATGGTATTCATATTTTGAAATGAATCGTTTAATAGTAAAAATCACATTTTTATCTATGTATAAAAACTATAGAAAACATTCATGTGTTGAATTGATATTCATTCGTTGATTAGAAATTCATGTGTTGAATGGTATTCATATTTTGAAATAAATTGTTTGATAATAAAAATCACCTTTTATCGACTATATGAACTATATAGAAAAATAGTGTTTTGAAATGAATTGTTTTACAATAAAAATCACATTTTTATTGTATGCATAAATCGTTGAAATGTGAAGCGTTAAAAATAGCCACTTGTTCAAAATAAACATATATGAGTTGAAATATTCATTAATTAGCTAATGAAATGATTTGCACCCATTTATGTAACATTAGAATGAATGGAGTTTTTAAACCAAATAGAAATCAAATATGAAGTCGAATAGAAATTGATAAATGATAAGAACTGTATATATATGTACATGCAATATTCATTGAACAGGTTATAGCAAAGGGGTTAGAGAAGAGGAATAAAATTTTGTGCCCGACAAATAGGTACACATTTACTGATTTGTTTGGGTGATGATTTTGAGCCTGTTGGCTAGCCGCTTGGCTTTTTCTTTTTCTTTTTGAGATTAGAAGGACCGGGAACGCTATTTGCGATTTCCCGATGCTCCCGGTGCAGGGGAGGTTATGGCGAAATTTTTCCAAAATTTAAGGTGTTAGAAAAAGATTTGAAGTGAAAACGGTATTGAAATTGTTGAATGAACTATATTTATATAAATATATAAATATAAATAAAATTAAAACGAAACGAAGCCGTGCAGTTCGTATTTTGAAACCGTGATTTCAAACAACTAGTACGGGAAATCCGACCATTGGATTTTCCCGAAACCTCAACCGTCGGGTTCGCCTTGGAATAATCTTTCCAACGGCACCAACTTTGTAGAAATCCAACGGTTGGATTGTCTGGAATGTTTAATTCAAATCTGAAGAAAAACAGCGCCAGAAACGATTATATTTATTTATATATATAAATATAATTATATTTAATCGAATAACGACGCTGCAGTTCGTATTTTGAAATCGAAATTTCAAACGATTGTACCGGGAGATCCGACCGTCGGATTTTCCCGAAACTGGAACCGTTGGGTTCGTTTTGAAAAGACCTTTCTAATGATGTAAATTTTGTGAAGATCCAACGGTTAGATTTTCAGATATGTGTAAATCAAATCTGAAGAAAAACAGCGCCACGACCGCCTTATGGCCCGAAGCGTCGTTTTGAATAAAATGGCTATTTTAAAATAAATAAAAATAGCGATAAATAGTTATAAAATATCGTAAGCGATATGGAATGGAAATAAACTGAATTTGCTTGATTTATGTGATGTTTGATGGTTGAATGTGTTTGGTGTGAAAATTACATTAAAGAACAAAATTGGTGTTGTCGAATAATTTAACCATTGAAATAAATCGAATTGAAATTCTAAATATACGTGAATTATTTGAAAAGGCCGAGTTAATTCTCATTTCGAATAATTGATCGACGATTGAAAGTCGAAGATGAAGACGGTGGTCGAAGACCGGAGATCTTCACCTCGTTTGGATGGTAACCGAGGTCCTGATTAGGAGGCATCCCGAAATACGGATAATGAGTGGTGATCGTCCAGACGTACGTGGTGGTCGAAGGGTTTGCGAGGTATTTAGTGCCTCCGGTTTCGTTCAGACCCAGAACGGACTTGTAAATGGACTGTGTGTCCGACATGGGAATTTGTTCTGTGTGATTGATAGCCATCAGTTGCACGGTGTGAATTGCCTGTGTGGCATGCTAAGTTGCAGCGATCAGGGCTTCTGTTGAAAAGCAAAGTCTTGCGGTGATGATCAAAGCACCGCCTGTGTGGCGTAGCTTTGTGTATAACGTAAATTCGCGAGCCTCACACCCCGGTACGAACCTAAAACGGGAGGAAGGACCTCAGGGAGGGCATGCGTTTCTTTCTAGCTAGGGTGGTGTCAGTGACCTACCAGCCCTGACATTTATATACTTTTCACCTATGTGGTTGTTGCTGTTGCGAGACGCCTCGGTTTGATCGGACGATCCGGGTCCGATGGAGTCATTCGTTGGCTCGTTTGCGCCCCAAAGGGCGGGGAAACGTATTGCTCAGGCATTTTAATCCACATCGGTGGACCGGCCCTGTCGCTCCTAGGGTCACTCGAGCTCTGATCCTGAGACATGGTAGGCTAGATTGTCTCGAATTCGGTAAGGACTATCTTTTGCCTTGGTTCATGACGGAAATCCAATTTCCAAATACGACATCGTGCGGTTTTGATTGTATATATATATGGCGACATGATATATGGTACCCATGCCGTCTATGATTGATAGTTATGATTTGAAAGTGTTTTCAAACATATAGACACTAGCAATAATATCAATTGCCTTTGTTTTATTCGTATCAATCATATTTTGGCCATTATAAGGTAAAACTCTATCCTCCGGTTTGCGTTGCATTGTGTGATGGGAACTGAGTCTTATAACGGCTTCATTTTTATAAAAAGCATAGCGATGTTTAAAAGGAAGATTTGTTTTAAAGCACTGGCAATCCAATGGAGTAAACCCGTTCCACGAAAGTGGCGTGGTCCTGTGATTAGCCAATTATATATGTGTTGAGTGGATTTCTCATACCAGTCCCATGACTGACTCGTAGTTTGTTTCACTTTCAAACTCGGGTGCCCCTTTTTCTACACGGGCAGCCTTGTATTCAGGTTTAGCTGGTTCTTTTTCTGGATAGCTGGAGCTGAAGATGGATTCTATCATTTATTCTTTTTATGCTGTTCAGCTCCTATTGTACATATTTTGTTTATTTCCGCTGTAGACATTTATGTATAGCTGAACTGTATTTGTACTAAGTAAGATCCTGTATACTGTGCAACTCTGATGATTACTTTTATCCAGTATATTTTGTTGTTCATTCTGGTGTATTTATTTAATTCTGTTCTGCTATTATATGTTTTTGTGTTATATTCCAAAGATAACCTTGTTTCCGTGAGAACGGGAAATCGGGTCGTCTCAACGTGGTATCAGAGCTTTGGTTAAGCTTAGTTCTAGAATATAACATTTGAACGAACTCGTCAGAAATAGAACCAGTAGTGTTCTAGGACGGGTAACTCTATACAGATAGGATCAGTAATATCCTAGTATGAGTAAAGCAGAATGAAATTACACCTTGATAGACACATTTACATTTGAAGTATGTGTTTCTATATTTTAAAATACCTTTTCTGTGACCTGACACTTGATCTGCCATTTGCAGAAGTACTAGAAAATGAGTGTCAGAAACAGAAGGAATGCAGAACCGGATATTGAGGCCCTATTAATCAAATATCGAAATATGGGTGGAATACCGTTCTCTGGTGAAGAATCTATTATGAAGACACAAGCTTGGATTCGTTCGGCTGAGAAAATCTTCGAAGCATTAAAGCTTAAGGATAACCAGAAAAGATTGCTGGCCTCCTGGGCTCTCAAAGATGAAGCTTTGTTCTGGTGGGATTCGGTTATAGAGAATAATCCAGAAGGTGATATCACCTGGGACAGATTCAAAGTGATTTTCTTAGAAAGATTTACTCCTCCCGAAGCAACCGAGAGATTATGTGACGAATTTTCTTATCTAATACAAGGTGATATGACCATCCCAGAATATCATAAGAAATTCAACGAACTTGCTCACTTTGCTCCTCATCTAATTCAAGACCCAAAGAGGAAAAATCTGAGATTTATTCATGGCCTTCAAAGGAAATACCAGAATAAAGTATTGGGGCATGTGAAGCTTCCTTTCTCAGAAATGATATACATGGCTTATCAGTACGAAGATCTCGACAAGAAAGGAATGTTGCAAGGCGAAGAAGAAATCAGCTCTAGCAGCAAAAGAAAATTTGAAGCTGATAGTCCAGAGGCAAATATGCAGCCTGAGGTCAGCACGAAGGCTGAAGTCATGAAGAGGCCAAAGATCAATCAGAAAAAGGTAAAGCCAATCGTATGCCTTAAGTGTGATCAACAAGGGCATTCGATGAGAAACTGCAGATCTTCGAACAGACGAAAGGATGGCGGGTCTCAATCCGGGATGAATTTCCTAGAGTATAGGAAGTGCAGTCAATGTCATCAATCTGGTCATCTTTCAAAGAACTGCCCGCTATCTCAGAAATCTGAAGCGGTACAAGTGAATGAAGTGGCAGAAATACTTGCATCCTCGTCTACTCAGGAAAGGTCTGATGTTTTAGAAGGCACGCTCAATGTCAAAAACATTCCAGTTAAAGTACTGTTTGACACAGGCGCGTCACGAAGCTTTATCGCAAAGAGTGCAGTCAAGAAACTGGATTTGAATTTGAAGAAGCTCAAAGAACCAATGACGGTGCAAAATCCAGTTGGAGGTTCCATCAATCTCAGTTGGATTTGTGCAGTGCCCGTCTCTTTTTCTTGCTATAAATTCCCCATTGTCTCTATCATCATGAATTGTAATGAATTCGATCTTATTCTGGGATTGGATTGGCTAACCAAATATGAAGCTGAAGTTAAATGCGCCGAGAGAGTGGTTAAAGCAAAGGCCCAATCGGGGAATTATATAACCATGCCATGTGAAGGCCCGACTTCAAATAGAAAAGATTTCTGGTCAGCTCTCGATGTTTCTCCAGCCCAAATAGAAAATATCCCTGAAATCACTGAGAATATTCCTGACCTCATTAAAGATATTCCTGTCGTCAAGAACTATGCGGATGTGTTCGAAGAAGTTGTTCGCTTACCTCCGCAAAGAGAAATAGATTTCAAGATTGCTTTGATTCCCAACGCAAGGCCGGTAGTTCACGCTATTCGAAGAATGTCCTTGAAAGAGAAGGAGGAATTGGACAATCAAACAAGACAACTAGTATGGAAAGGTCTGATCAGGCCTAGTTTCTCTGATTGGGGTGCAGCAGTGGTGTTTGTCCCAAAATCTGATGGTACTCTACGCCTATGTGTAGATTATCGTGATCTGAACAAGCAGACAATAAAGAACAAGTATCCATTGCCGCGGATTGATGATTTGTTGGATCGATTAAATGGAGCACAAGTATTTTCACGAATGGACCTAGCTACAGGCTTCCATCAACTTCGAATTGCCGAAGAGTGTGTTCCAATGACAGCGTTCAGAGGCCCCGACTTATTCTACAAGTGGTTAGTAATGCCGTTCGGCTTATGTAACGCTCCAGCTTATTTCGTCGATCTGATGAATAGAGTATTCAGAGGAGTATTGAATAAATTTGTTCTGGTTTTTATTGATGATATTCTAATCTTCTCTAAATCAAAGGCCGAACATGAAAAGCATCTGGAACAAGTGTTAGAAATTCTCAGACGGAATGTATTAAAAGCCAAATTTTCCAAATGTATCTTCTGGCAAGATGAAGTAAAATTTCTGGGCCACGTCGTATCGAAAGAAGGAATCGCTGTGGATCCAAGTAAAATCACGGCTATTCAAAATTGGAAACAGCCCAGTACTCCCACTGAAGTCCGCAGCTTTCTCGGATTGGCTAGCTATTATCGGAAGTTCGTTAAAGACTTTTCGAAGATATCTGGTCACTTAACGAAGCTTACAAAGAAGCATTCTAAATTTAAATGGACTCAAGAGAGTGAGGAGGCTTTTGAGGAGCTAAAGTTAAGGTTGACAACTGCTCCAGTGTTAACCATCATCGATGGCAACCAAGATTTAAAAGTATGGACTGATGCTTCTAGAGAAGGCCTTGGCGCAGTGTTAATGCAAAGAGGCCAAGTAATTGCTTATGCTAGCCGTCAACTTAAGCCACACGAGAAAAACTATGTAACTCATGATCTTGAGTTATTGGCTATCATATTCTCTTTGAAAATCTGGAGACACTATCTTCTGGGCGAGAGATTTGAATTGTTTACAGATCACCAGTCGTTAAAGTATCTGTTCACTCAGAAGGACTTAAATTTGAGGCAGCAACGTTGGCTGGAGTTTCTTGCAGCATATGACTTTGAAATTATATATACTCCAGGAAAAGCCAATGTCGTGGCTGATGCATTAAGCAGAAAGAATGTAATGATCGCCAGTTTTATTATCACGACTTCATTGCTAGATAAGATATCTGCTCTTCAGGAGGATGATCACTTCATTCAGAAGATCAGAGGGATAATTCAACAAGGCGAACCCTCGAGTTTTCAAGTTGATAATGATGGGATATTAAGGCTCAAAGGTCGAATCTGTGTCCCTAACATTCCTGAACTTCGAAAGGAAGTACTGGATGAATGCCACAAGTCAAAACTCAGTATCCACCCAGGAGTAAGCAAAATGTATAATGACATCAAGCGCACTTTCTGGTGGAAGTCGATGAAAAGGGACATTTCTTTATATGTAAGCCGATGCCCCACCTGCCAGCTAGTCAAAAGTGATCAACAGAAATTGGCTGGATTATTGCAACTGCTAGAAGTTCCTGGTTGGAAGTGGGAGCATATTTCTATGGATTTCATTGATGGTTTGCCCAGAACCAGAAAGGGAAATGACAGTATTTGGGTGATCGTAGATCGCTTCACGAAGACCGCCCATTTTATACCTGTCAGATCAAACAGAACCGCTCAGAGCCTGGCACAGATATACTTCAGGGAAATAGTTAGACTGCATGGAGTGCCGCTCAGTATAGTAAGTGATAGAGATACAATATTCACTAGCAAATTCTGGGAAGCATTTCAAGTCGAGCTAGGAACGAAGTTAAACCTAAGCACCGCTTATCATCCTCAGACAGACGGTCAGACTGAGAGGGTGAATCGCATTTTAGAAGACCTATTGCGGGCTTGTGTTATAGACTTCGGTGGATCAAGGGAAGACCATCTGCATTTGGCTGAATTCTCTTATAACAACAGCTACCAGGCGAGTCTGACAATGTCGCCATTCGAAGCGTTATATGGTAGACCTTGCCGATCTCCCGCTTGTTGGGTCGAGCCAGGAAATAGACTTGTGTTGGGTCCTGATATGATTCGAGAAGCTGCCGACAAAGTCGATTTTATTAAGAAGCGATTACTCGCCGCTCAAAGCCGACAAAAGAGCTATGCCGATAGAAGAAGAAGAGATATATCCTTTGAAGTTGGCGACTATGTATATTTGAAAGTATCGCCGATGAGAGGAGTTATCAGGTTCGGTAAAACTGGAAAGTTGGCACCCAAATTCATTGGTCCGTTTCCTATTTTGGAACGGATTGGAACTCTCGCTTACAGGGTCAAACTGCCTGACTGGTTGCCTGGAGTTCATGATGTATTTCACATATCTCAACTTCGAAAGCACGTTCATGATCCAGACTTGATCGTGGAAGAAGCAGCTCAGCAGGATATTGAAATTACTCCAGAATTAGCTGTGAGGCGAGAGCCGCTAAAGATTATCGGCAAAGAAACCAAAGAGCTGAGGAACAAGAAGGTTCACTTAGTCAAAGTGCAATGGAGTGGAGATCCGCGAGATTGTACTTGGGAAACTGAGGAGAGCATTCAGAAAGCTTATCCCAGATGCCGAGTAGATGTCTCTGATTGACTCCGGTGCCAGGTACATTTACCCTACCTTGCATTACCATTTAATTCTCTATTCTGTTGCTATTTTCTTCCCAAGGATGTGCATTGTTTATTCTATACTCTGAATATTAGAAACAAATTGGTTGTTGTATTGTGGGATTGTAGATTTATCAAACCACTTTCGACTTTGTTCCTTTTCGGGGACGAAAAGTTTTAAGTGGGGGAGATTGTAACGACCCAGAAAATCTGAACCAATTTAAAATTTTTAAATTGGCTAAAATAATGGATTTTAAATATTTAAAATAAATATTTTAAACAATGGCGATGAAAACTGAGTTGAATCGACATTTGAAAACGAATATAATTAATTATAATTATATATAGAATTGAAAATAGTGCGGTAGTTCGATAATTCGATTTCAAACTTCAATTGAATATACCGGGTGCAAAACAATCCGGATTTTAGTGAAACCAAAAATAATGGAATCTAATTGGTAATATCTTTCTAACGAATCCGACCAATCGAAATTTGATAGCGGGAGTCAAAGGATATGTCCAGTTGAAAATTCTGAAAGTCGCTTTAGAATTCAGGCCCTTAAAAATGGATATTTTGCAAATGACCTCGGATTTCGACGAAACAACTTTTGTTAGATCCGCAGTGTCAAGTTATTGTTAGGTTTCAAATTTCATAATTTTTCGAATCAATATGTGAGCGTGGCAAAGGAAAACGCGTTTGACCGGTTTCAGTTGATTTTAATCGACTGGAAATTGGCCATTTTTCAAACGGTCTCAGAATTCGACGAAACTAGTTTTGTTAGGACCGTATCGTCAATACGAAGCTAGAAAATATTTTTCTGGAATTTTTCTAGTTAGTATGTGACCCCGGTAATTTGAAATGTGCGTTTAAAATTCAATATAGTGATTTAAATGTAAATTCAACGGAAACTGATTGTAACGATCAAATCAGCTTGCGATACATATTCCATTGTGTTCGGAATGGGGGTAAAACGCTATGGGCGACAGCGGTGGGCCTCGTTTCGAGGTCGTGGGTAAAAGTCAACGATATGCAATAAAATTAAATAAAAAAAAAATATATATTTTTAATTCCCTCCCCTTTATTATTCGTTCAGGCCCCCCCCCCCCCGTTCATTTTTATTTCGAACGAAAAAAAGAAAAAAAAACCTAAACCTAAACCTATCGATCGACGCCACCGCCCTGTCCTCCTCCAAGCCCCGCCTCCGCCTGTGCCCCCTCCATCGATCGAAGACCCGAAGCCCCCCCCCCCCAGATCGCAATCGCCGACGACATCTTCTCCCCCCTTCGCTCGCGAAGCTGAAGCAGCCGACCCTGACATCGAGCGCAACCCCCGAAGCAGCGACGCCTTGCCGCCTTGCCGCCGACGAACTGCAGAAACCCCCCCCCCTTATCTGTAAGTATTTTTATTTTATTTTTATTTTTAAATTATTAAAAACTGGAATTTTTAAAAGTATTTAAAACTGGAATTTTTTTTAAGTATTTAAAAACTGGAATTTTTAAAGTATTTAAAAACTGGAATTTTTAAAGTATTTAAAAACTGGAATTTTTAAAAGTATTTAAAAACTGGAATTTATAAAGTATTAAAACTGAAATTTTAAAAAAAATTAAAACTGATTTTATTTTAGAAATTAAAACTGATTTGGTTTTTAAAAATTAAAAACTGATTTTATTTTAGATAGAGTAAAAACTGATTTTGATTTTTAAAAGGTATTGAAAACTGATTTCTTTAAAAAGAAAAATCATATCTTTATATATTGAAAGTCGAAGTAAAAATCATATTTTTATTTATTGAATAGCGAAGTCAAAATTCGATTTTTATATATTGAATAACATCGTAAAAATTCGATTTTTACATATGTAGAGGATACGGGCGAAAGCGACAAAAGGCGAAGATTTCTATAAAGGAAGTGTCGTGAAGTTGGATAGCTATTGGTGAGATTTCTGATTTAAAAATTATATATTATATATGTGTTGAAAATGAAAGTGAATAGCTATATATAAATTGCTATATATAAATATATATATATATATATATATATATACGCCCCTCGTCCACAAACCATGGACGATATTTATTGGTTGAAATTGTTGAGAAAATTGATTGATAGCGATTGATTGTTTGGGGTTGTTTGTGATTGATATTGGTTGATTGTGGTTGAAAAATACCCATTTGTGGTTGTGAAATATTTGGTTGAAACCACATAGGATTAGTTTGTGGAAATGAAATAAATATATACATGCCGCCTGCGTGCGAACTAGATGCATGATCCCCATTGTCAAAAACCGCGAGGTTTTAAGGTAGAGCGAGGAGCCGTACTAGGGACGGTGCCGGTGTAACTACCCTGCCGTTATGCTGCCGAAATTTTGAATAATATTCTTGTGTTTGAATTATTTTCATATGCTTAAACTATATTTATTCATTGTATAGAAAACATTCATGTGTTGAATTGATATTCATTCGTTGTTTAGAAATTCATGTGTTGAATGGTATTCATATTTTGAAATGAATCGTTTAATAATAAAAATCACATTTTTATCTATATATAAAAACTATAGAAAACATTCATGTGTTGAATTGATATTTATTCGTTGTTTAGAAATTCATGTGTTGAATGGTATTCATATTTTGAAATGAATCGTTTAATAATAAAAATCACATTTTTATCTATATATAAAAACTATAGAAAACATTCATGTGTTGAATTGATATTCATTCGTTGTTTAGAAATTCATGTGTTGAATGGTATTCATATTTTGAAATGAATCGTTTAATAGTAAAAATCACATTTTTATCTATGTATAAAAACTATAGAAAACATTCATGTGTTGAATTGATATTCATTCGTTGATTAGAAATTCATGTGTTGAATGGTATTCATATTTTGAAATAAATTGTTTGATAATAAAAATCACCTTTTATCGACTATATGAACTATATAGAAAAATAGTGTTTTGAAATGAATTGTTTTACAATAAAAATCACATTTTTATTGTATGCATAAATCGTTGAAATGTGAAGCGTTAAAAATAGCCACTTGTTCAAAATAAACATATATGAGTTGAAATATTCATTAATTAGCTAATGAAATGATTTGCACCCATTTATGTAACATTAGAATGAATGGAGTTTTTAAACCAAATAGAAATCAAATATGAAGTCGAATAGAAATTGATAAATGATAAGAACTGTATATATATGTACATGCAATATTCATTGAACAGGTTATAGCAAAGGGGTTAGAGAAGAGGAATAAAATTTTGTGCCCGACAAATAGGTACACATTTACTGATTTGTTTGGGTGATGATTTTGAGCCTGTTGGCTAGCCGCTTGGCTTTTTCTTTTTCTTTTTGAGATTAGAAGGACCGGGAACGCTATTTGCGATTTCCCGATGCTCCCGGTGCAGGGGAGGTTATGGCGAAATTTTTCCAAAATTTAAGGTGTTAGAAAAAGATTTGAAGTGAAAACGGTATTGAAATTGTTGAATGAACTATATTTATATAAATATATAAATATAAATAAAATTAAAAAAAACGAAGCCGTGCAGTTCGTATTTTGAAACCGTGATTTCAAACAACTAGTACGGGAAATCCGACCATTGGATTTTCCCGAAACCTCAACCGTCGGGTTTGCCTTGGAATAATCTTTCCAACGGCACCAACTTTGTAGAAATCCAACGGTTGGATTGTCTGGAATGTTTAATTCAAATCTGAAGAAAAACAGCGCCAGAAACGATTATATTTATTTATATATATAAATATAATTATATTTAATCGAATAACGACGCTGCAGTTCGTATTTTGAAATCGAAATTTCAAACGATTGTACCGGGAGATCCGACCGTCGGATTTTCCCGAAACTGGAACCGTTGGGTTCGTTTTGAAAAGACCTTTCTAATGATGTAAATTTTGTGAAGATCCAACGGTTAGATTTTCAGATATGTGTAAATCAAATCTGAAGAAAAACAGCGCCACGGCCGCCTTATGGCCCGAAGCGTCGTTTTGAATAAAATGACTATTTTAAAATAAATAAAAATAGCGATAAATAGTTATAAAATATCGTAAGCGATATGGAATGGAAATAAACTGAATTTGCTTGATTTATGTGATGTTTGATGGTTGAATGTGTTTGGTGTGAAAATTACATTAAAGAACAAAATTGGTATTGTCGAATAATTTAACCATTGAAATAAATCGAATTGAAATTCTAAATATACGTGAATTATTTGAAAAGGCCGAGTTAATTCTCATTTCGAATAATTGATCGACGATTGAAAGTCGAAGATGAAGACGGTGGTCGAAGACCGGAGATCTTCACCTCGTTTGGATGGTAACCGAGGTCCTGATTGGGAGGCATCCCGAAATACGGATAATGAGTGGTGATCGTCCAGACGTACGTGGTGGTCGAAGGGTTTGCGAGGTATTTAGTGCCTCCGGTTTCGTTCAGACCCAGAACGGACTTGTAAATGGACTGTGTGTCCGACATGGGAATTTTTTCTGTGTGATTGATAGCCATCAGTTGCACGGTGTGAATTGCCTGTGTGGCATGCTAAGATGCAGTGATCAGGGCTTCTGTTGAAAAGCAAAGTCTTGCGGTGATGATCAAAGCACCGCCTGTGTGGCGTAGCTTTGTGTATAACGTAAATTCGCGAGCCTCACACCCCGGTATGAACCTAAAACGGGAGGAAGGACCTCAGGGAGGGCATGCGTTTCTTTCTAGCTAGGGTGGTGTCAGTGACCTACCAGCCCTGACATTTATATACTTTTCACCTATGTGGTTGTTGCTGTTGCGAGGCGCCTCGGTTTGGTCGGACGATCCGGGTCCGATGGAGTCATTCATTGGCTCGTTTGCGCCCCAAAGGGCGGGGAAACGTATTGCTCAGGCATTTTAATCCACATCGGTGGACCGGCCCTGTCGCTCCTAGGGTCACTCGAGCTCTGATCCTGAGACATGGTAGGCTAGATTGTCTCGAATTCGGTAAGGACTATCTTTTGCCTTGGTTCATGACGGAAATCCAATTTCCAAATACGACATCGTGCGGTTTTGATTGTATATATATATGGCGACATGATATATGGTACCCATGCCGTCTATGATTGATAGTTATGATTTGAAAGTGTTTTCAAACATATAGACACTAGCAATAATATCAATTGCCTTCGTTTTATTCGTATCAATCATATTTTGGCCATTATAAGGTAAAACTCTATCCTCCGGTTTGCGTTGCATTGTGTGATGGGAACTGAGTCTTATAACGGCTTCATTTTTATAAAAAGCATAGCGATGTTTAAAAGGAAGATTTGTTTTAAAGCACTGGCAATCCAATGGAGTAAACCCGTTCCACGAAAGTGGCGTGGTCCTGTGATTAGCCAATTATATATGTGTTGAGTGGATTTCTCGTACCAGTCCCATGACTGACTCGTAGTTTGTTTCACTTTCAAACTCGGGTGCCCCTTTTTCTACACGGGCAGCCTTGTATTCAGGTTTAGCTGGTTCTTTTTCTGGATAGCTGGAGCTGAAGATGGATTCTATCATTTATTCTTTTTATGCTGTTCAGCTCCTATTGTACATATTTTGTTTATTTCCGCTGTAGACATTTATGTATAGCTGAACTGTATTTGTACTAAGTAAGATCCTGTATACTGTGCAACTCTGATGATTACTTTTATCCAGTATATTTTGTTGTTCATTCTGATGTATTTATTTAATTATGTTCTGCTATTATATGTTTCTGTGTTATATTCCAAAGATAACCTTGTTTCCGTGAGAACGGGAAATCGGGTTGTCTCAATAATACCATTTATTTCAGATGTATAGTGGCAAGTGTTCTATGAAGTATACCCTTGTATAAACAATATTGTTTCAGTGAAAAGAATTCCTTGCCACTATCTTTTTGAAGGATTTTGACCTTATTCCCCATTTGATTTTCAACAGATGTAATGAAAATCTGGACAATTTTATAAGTTTTAGACTTGCCTTTAAGTTGGTATACCCATACGTATCTAGTATAAGCATTTATAAATGAGATATAATATTTATATCCATAATCTGAACATACTAGGGCAGATCCCCATAAAATGTGACAATCAATTCAAGTGGTCTAGTAAATAGTTTTTGAGTCTGGAAATGCAATTTTATGACTCTTTCCTATTTGACAAAGATGAAAGCATGTGCAGTTGGATTTTATCTACATTTATATTATTGCTACTGATAACATGTTCAACGGTTTTCAAACTGGGGTGCCCCAGTTTGTTATGCCACAACTGAAAGACATTATAACATTTTGGATCATTAGTAATAGTCATCATATAGGCATTTTTTTACAATCAATTTTCCTTGTGTTGATGACATCAAATTTGTATGATCCATTACTCTCACTACCCTGCAAAAATATTTCTTGGGACACTATATCTTTTACTAAGAATGCATTAGGAAAGAACTCAAAATATACTTTGTTATCTTTGGTAAATTGGGAAACGCTCAATAAATTTCTTTGATTGATGGTACCCTTAATTTTTTTGAGATAAAGTTGGTTAGAGCCATAAATTCTTGCATTTCCAGTGTGTGTTATGTGAATGTTTTTACCATTTCCTACAAATAAATTTTGCATATCTTTGTACTCACGGTTGCTAAGATTCGAATTGCTTAAGTTGTTTGCACATGGTTGGTAGTACCTGAGTTTGGATACCAACTGTCATCACTTATTTCCTCAGCCTTAGCTCCATCATTGTGTTGTACTTCTGATTTGCTATCAATATGAGCACTAATGGTGTTGGCACTTGAGCAATTGTTTTGCTGAGTAGGGGTATAGTTTTCATTGAACCTAAAATAGCATTTACTGGCACTGTGACCAAATATCTCACAGATTTAACACCTAATTCTATTATTGTTGCTTCTTCCTCTACCCCTTCCTCTGTTAAACTGACAACCTCTTTGGTTATTAGGTTAGTTTCTTGACCCATTTTCTCTTTCTTGATTCTTACCTCTGCCATAAGTGGTATAGTTAACAAATGGGTCTGAATTGGCACTTTTCTTATGTTCAATTCTGCCTTCATGTGCCAATAAAGTGGAGTACACATACAACAATGATGGTGTTTGATCCATGGATAAGTTGATAGTTGTAACAACCTAAAATTCATCATTTAAGCCACTGATCATTGATAGGACCAGCTCAGATTCGGGTATCTTTTGTCTTGCAGAAATTAGTTGATCACATATGTTATTTTTTCTTACTTTGAGTAGATATTCATTAACATATGCATCACCTTTTCTGATGCTTTGTAAAATGTCTTTCAATTGTAGACCATGCTTCTTGAGCAGTTTTCACACCTATTGGTTGTGATAAAATTGTTATGCCAAAAGAGGACATCATCCGTGAACAGACACAGCTATCTTGTCTTTGATGGGTTGTGTATTTAGCATTTGGCACTAACCTTTCAATGCCTCTAATAAATTTTAGTGGAACAATGTTTGTTTCAAGAATGTAGTCATCTAAGCCATATCCTCTAACAAATGTCTCTATTTGTAGATTCCATAATAGGTAGTTAGATTCGCCGAGTTGAACAAAGATTAATTTACTCTGGGGCTATATGATAATCTTCATCTAGTCAAGGGTTCGATCAAATTGACTGACAGAGGTTGTTGCTGGAAGCATGGGGACACATAATGTTACCTTGATTTTCCATTCTGAAAGTGCAGAGATGAGGCTACAGTGTAGAATCAAGTATAAGAAAATTTGAATTTGAACGAACCTTAAATTGCGATCCTCGAAGAAATTCGACAGTTGATATCTGATGCAACCTTGATGCTATGTTCAGCCTCTGACGTAACCATTTCATCAAATGCTTGATGTTGTTCTTGCCTGAATAGATGTAACAATGGTGTAATGAAGATGAAGGTGAAGGTAGATTTAAAGATTATGAGAAGGAGATACGGTGCAGTTTAGAGGATGATAGGGGATACACGTAGATTTAGACAAAAAAACAGAATACAAATGAAATTAGAGAGCATGAGAATTGAGGAAATTAGGGAGGAAATCAAATAGTATAAAGAACAGGGAAATTAGTTTTTAAGAAAAAGGGAGATTTCATTCAATAATTCGGTGATTTACAATTTACATTCTGCTACGTATATATAGCTTAACCAAAAACCCAACGGTCATAAAATAATCAGCCAAATTACAACAAGTGCCCTTATAATTTGTGACAGTGAATCAATTTATAAGCATATGCACACTGGTGCACCTGTGCTCGTGCATACCCCAAATCATTACTGAATTCCTTCCTTCTCCTTTGCCACCTGCTCTGTTGTGTTTATTGTTGCATTATCATGCTTGGCCATTAATTCCGATGAAGTAGTGTTCAGAGAAGCTTCCATTCGGATTTCATCAGGCATCTTCTTTGTGGAAAGTTCGGCAATTTGAGTGGAGATGTTACAACTCCCTCCCCCTTGAAAAGCTGATCTTATCTCAAGATCTAGGGCAGGAAACCTTCTAATAAGTGGCCAATAATCTTCCCATGTTGCTTCATCTTCTTCTCTACCTTCCATTTAATTAAAACTTGCACCATTGATTCCCCATTCCTAGGTACCATTCTTCGATCCAAGATTTTATCCGACTGTAGAACTTCCACCTCTTCAAAGCTGGGTATATCATCTTGAATGATCAAATTACTACCCACTTTTTTCTTCAGTAAAGAAACATGAAAAACAAGGTGTATTTTAACATGGCTTAGCAGCTTTAATTTATAAGCAACAGTGCCAATCTTTTCTTCAATCATGTAAGGACCAAAATATTTAGGGGATAACTTGTGTGTTCTTTGGTTACTTGTTGTAATTTGTTTATAGGGTTGTAATTTAAAATACACCCAATCATTCATTTCAAAAATTCTCTCCGTCCTCCCCATGTCCGCATACCTCTTCATTCTTTCTTGAGCTCCTTTCAAACTATCGTTGAGAAACTCTAATGTAATATCTTTACTAAACAATAACTCTTCTACAGTCTCAATTTTTGCTGTGTTAGGAACGTAGGATAGTAAATTTGGAGGATTTCTTCCATACGCAACAAGGTATGGAGTGGTATTAGTTGATATTTTCCATGAAATATTGTACCAATACTCTGCCAAGGAAAGCCAGTCAACCCATTCATGTGGTTTATGCCCTATAAAGCACCTTAAATAACATTCTAGAATTTTATTAACTACTTCAGTCTGACCATCACTTTGTGGATGGTAAGAGGAGCTTAGTTTTAGGCTGCAGCCTTGTAACTTGAATAATTCTTGCCAAAACAAACTTGTAAATATAGCATCTCGATCACTAACAAGAGGTTTTGGCAAACCATGTAGTTTAAACAACCCATTAAGGAATACTTTAACAACTTCTCTCGCTATAAAGGGATGTTTTAATGTAAAAAATGAGAATATTTACGAAGCCGGTCTACCACCACCAGTATGACTATGCATTGATGACTTTTGGGTAAACAAGTGATAAAGTCCATGGATATATCTTCCCAAATTCTTTCAAGAATGGGAAGTGGATTTAATAAGCCAAGCATTTGCAATCTTCACTCTTATTTCTCTGGCAGGCCTCACATTCTTTGACAAACTTTTCCACAATATTTTTCATGTGTTTCCCATAAAACACTTGTTTGATCTTCTTAATAATCCCCTGGATTCCAGCATGTTCACCCAATGGTGTAGAATGGTGGTCTCCAATAATGATATGCAATATGGATTCCAAGTGATAGTCAATAATTAGCTTTACTTTGTAAAAAAATTAGTTCATCCACCAACTTGTATTTACCTTCATTCACCTCCTTACTCAGTATCTTCTGTTTTAACTTCTGGAACCATTCTGATTCCAATAAATTCTTCTTTAATTCAGTAAACCATGGGGTTTGGACCATAGAAATGGCATTTAAGTGAGATGGTTCACTACCGGTTTCATCTCTCCTGGATAGAGCATCTGCCACCACATTTTTCCTTGACCTTCTTGTACTCCACAGTGTAATCAAATCCATGTAGCATTGCTAACCATTTATTTTGAACTCCTGTATGCAATTTTTGAGATAACAAGAATTTAAGACTTTGATGATCTGTTTTGATTATGAATGGTCTTCCCAGTAAGTACTGTGCCCATTTTTTGGTAGCAATAATGATTGCCATTAACTCTTTTTCATATGTTGATAATGACAGATTTTGTCCATGCAATGCTTTGCTTAAGTAAGCAATTGGCTTCTCTTGTTGAGTTAACACTGCTCCCACTCCAATTCCGCTTGCATCAAATTCCAAGATAAAAGGGTGTGTAAAATCTGGCATTGAGAGAACTGGAGGTTGCATCAAGCATTGCTTTAATTGCTCAAATGCATGAGTAGCTTTTTCCGACCACGTGAAGGCATTCTTTTTTAACAGTTCAGTAAGGGTTTGAGAAATCAGTCCATAACTTCTTATAAGTTTACGGTAGTAACCAGATAAACCCAGAAAGCCTCTTAATGACTTCAGATTAGTGGGTAAAGGCCATTCTTTAATCGCTTCAATTTTCTTTGGATCCACTGATAAACCCTGTGATTATATAATATGCCCTAAATACTCAAGGCTTTCTTGAGCAAAACTGCATTTTGATGGTCTGATCACCAGTTGGTTCTCCTTTAACACCTGAAATGAAAGCCTAATATGTTCTATATGCTCAGACAATGTCTGGTTGTAAATCAGTATGTCATCAAAGAAGACAAGCACATATTTTCTTAAATAAGGCCTAAATATATCATTCATAAGAGACTGAAATGTTGAAGGGGCATTAACAAGACCAAATGGCATAACAATAAATTCGTAGTTCCCTTCATGGGTTCTAAATGTTGTTTTATGAATGTCATGTTCATGCATTCTAATTTGGTGGTACCCTGACTTCAAATCTATTTTAAAAGTATCTTGAACCAAATAATTCATCAATTAAAGGTATGGGATACTTATCTTTGATGGTTAGTGCATTAAGTTTCCTGTAATCGATGCAAAGCCTCCAGGATCCATCCCTTTTTCTGACCATAACTAGTGGAAAGGAATAAGGACTAGTGATGTGTCTTATGGTCCCTGGCTCAAGCATTTCTTTTATGATCTTTTCCAGTTCATTTTTGATGTGGAATGAATGTCTGTAAGGCTTCAGGCAAACGAGTTTAGCTTCAGGTATCAAAGGAATTTGATGATCATGTTTTCTTGCAGGAGATAGAGTTTCAATACAGCTTGTGATCTCTGGGAATGATTCCAAGACCCTTTTTACTTCTGGGTGAATCCGAATTTCCTTATTGGTTGTATCATAACCTGTTACTTCATGAGTGCATAGCATTATAGTAATCTGTCCTTGCATATGCTCCTTATTCAGAGATTTATTATCCACTAACTAAATATCTTGCTATTGAATTCCCTTTCAGGTGTACACTTTGTTACCATAAGAAAATCTAACTAACAGTTCATCCAAATTCAGTGTCACTTCACCCTTCATCCATTGAGCCCCTAATACAACTTGACATCCTTCTAAAGGTAGGAGAAGTAGATCTACTAGCATCTTGCAGCCCTGATAGCTAATGTTAACATTATGGCAGATTCCCGATCCTTGCAATTTCTCCCCATTGGCTACCATGATATTGTATACTTTGGATGCATCAATTTTTTGCTTAAGTTTATGTGCAAGGGGTTCATCAATGAAGATATGGGTGGAGCCTGAGTCAATCAAAATTTGAACAGGTTTACCCTTGATATTGCCTTGTACTTTTATAATGGACAAGGCAGGAATTCCACACATGGCCTGCAGGGTGATGGTGTGGGTTTCTTGGATTGGTGTGCCTTCATCATCTGTTTCATTATCCAAGTCCACTACTGTGTCTTCATCTAAAAGCATCTCTCCTTCCAGAACATGTATTTTTGGAGTCTTGCATGTGTTCTCCTTACTCCATTGTTCACCACAACCATAACACTTGTTCTGTCTTCTCATATCAAGGAGTTGTTGTGGGGTCAAACCCTTACTTTTGTCAAGCTTTTCAAGGTTGGTGGTATTCCTTTCAGAATTGGAGGGTGTGGTTTTTAGATAGGTAAGGGTTTGGATGGAATTGCCTTTTGGAAATACACGTGTATCCTTACCTTTTTTGGTTAAATTCTAGACCCTCTCAAACATCTTGGCCAACGCTACGGCTTGCTAGAAATTAGAGGGTCGAGAAGTGAGTACATCATACCTGATCTCTTTTTTAAGCCCCGCAATGAACCTGCCTAATAAGTATTGTGTAGGCAGGATTTCTATATTGGCTTAGAGGCTTTCAAATTTGGTTAGGTAGGCAGATACAAGGGTGGTTTGCTTTAGTTTAGATAGGGTTTCATATGGATTCTCCATGTCTTCCGGGTTAAACCATGTCAAGATTTCATCCTTAAAAGTAGCCCATGATTCACGATCAGGAACATTCTTGGTATACCACCCGTACCATGTTAAAGCCTCCTTTCTCAGATAAAAGGAAGAGATTTCTACCCATAGGTGATCCCCTGTTTGATGAAATTTGAAAAACTGCTCAACTTGGTTTACCCATTCCATAATCATCTCGTCTCCATTGTATGTGGGGAAATCCAGCTTCAGATTTAGAAATGGTGATTTCTTGCTCCTAGAAGTAATTTCTTGGTTGACTAGATTGTTGGTAGGGGTTGTGGTTCATAGTTGATCGAGGTTCACTGGTTGTAGGTCATTGGAACTGGATGTGTTATGAGTGGTAACTGGTATGCTACTAGATGAAGGTTGAGTTACTAGAGGAATGGCAGAGGAGTTAGGTGGTCTTCCATGTGGATTAGTATCAAGAATCCCTTGCATAGGAGACGTAGTTGTCTGGCTACTAGAAGGATTTCTTTTGATCTGTTGGACGTCTTGAGCTATAGATTGTAACATGTTGTATATGCCCTCGAATTTTTGCTTATTATCTCAGGCATTCTGATCGATTTTGTCATTGAGGCTCATTAGGGTTTGTGAAACCTTGTCAGTAATGTCTTCTGGTCGAATCCTGGTTTCTTCTTGATCTAGGAGAAATGTGAGAAAAGCATGATTTTCATTAGTTAGTTGAGGGTGTGATTCATGCTCAGCTGTGTGCTCTGATACCACTTTGCTACGTTCAGTCTCTGACTTAACCATTTCATCAAATACTTGATATTATTCTTGCCTGAACATATGTAACAATGGCGTAATTAAGATGAAGGTGAAGGTAGATTTAAAGAATAGAAAACGGAGATACGGTGCATTTTAGAAGATGATAGGGGATAATAGTAGATTTAGATAGAAAAACAGAATATAGATGAAATTAGAGAGCAAGAGAATTGAAGAAATTGGGGAGGAAATCAGATAGAATAAAGAATAGGGAAATTAGGGTTTAAGCAAAAGGGAGATTTCATTCAATAATTCGATGATTTACAATACATTCTGCTATGTATACATAGCTTAATCATAAACCCAACAGTCATAAAATAATCAGCCAAATTACAACAAGTGTCCTTATAATTTGCGGCAGTGAATCAATTTATAAGCATATGCACACTGGTGCACCTGTGCACGTGCACACCCCAAATCATTACTGAATTCCTTCCTGCTCCTTTGCCACCTGCTCTGCCGTGTTTATTGTTGCATTATCATGCTTGGCCGTTAATTCTGATGAACTGATTTCCTTTTGACTTTTAATGGGCCGGGAGAACTGATTTGCTTTCTTGGAAGGCACTTTTATCAACCCTTTGAGATTTTTTTGATTTTCTTGATCGGTTTTTCTTGATTCAATTTTCTTGTACAACTAAGCATGGTTGGGAAAACTGTTGTGATTTGTGATATTCAATCACAGGTAGAGAAAATGGTATGCTAAATCAGATTAAATGAAAAGAAATTTTTCTAAGAGGGAGAAAGGGTAGATATTGCTTTCCCTAATTAACGGGATTTGAATAGATATTGTTTTCCCTATTTAATGGGATTTTGATATATATTGTTTTCCCTTATTAGGTGACATAATTGATAAAGATTTGTTTTGAGCAAGTTTTAAGGAGTATTTATTTTTGAGATATTTTAAGGCCCAATTAGGTTTTAGGCCTAGTCCTTCTATTTGCCTATACAAGCATCTCATTAGGGAGAGAATTACTGGTACTTGAAGGAAAGAATTTTTTTTTTGTGGGATTGAGATAAATTCTCAATTATTTTTTAGGCTTTTATTGTAATAATTTGGTGGATTAATAAAAGTTTGTTTGGAGGAATTTTCTTGTTATTGTTATTTTCTTCTCTCTTTTGAAATCTAATTGTGTAGTGATCTTGCGGAAACCCTAACAATTGGTATCAGAGCCTTCTACATAATTTTTTTGGAGAGGGTTTGAATATGGATAAAATAATTATTGAAAAGCTTAATGGAAGAAATTGGGGATTATGGAGGGCAAAGATGGAAGATTTTCTTTATCTTAATGATCTTCATCATCCATTAGAAAATAATGGGGAAAAACCTAGCAATCTATCTGAAGCAAAATGGAAGACTTTGGATAGGAAAGCTGCTGTGTCTATTCGATGTTTTTTGGATAATTCAGTATTTCATATTGTTGCTAATGAAACATCTGCTTATGCAATATGGAAGAAATTGGAAGGGGTTTATGCAAAGAACTTCGCAACAAAAAAGGCTCTTCTTATGAGAAGATTGGTGAATTTAAAGCTTAAGGAAGGTGGATCAATTGGAGAGCATCTTAATGATTTTCAGGAAATTGTGAATCAATTGGCTACCGTGAATTTCAAGGTGGATGATGAAACACAAGCCTTATTGATGATGAATTCGTTGCCAGAAAGTTGGGATACACTTGTGGTTGCGTTCAATAACTCAAATTCAAATGGCGTTGTTTCAATGAGGTCCGTGGTTAGTAGCTTGCTTAATGAGAAGATGCGGAGGACGAGTCTTATAGAAGGAAAAGATAAGGAGGCAACAAAAATTGAAACTCCAATTGAAAAGCTTTTATTGCAAGGAGTGTAAGTCAACGAAATATGGAAAGGCAATCGAATAGATCGAAAATGAGAAAGAAATACATTTGTTTTTACTGTGACAAACCCGGTCATCAACTGAGATTTTGTCACAAGCTTAAAAGGGATAAGGAGAAGATGAAGGCATTGGAAGAAGAGACCGATGAACAAAATAACAACGGTAATGAGGTGAATTTTGGTGAGGAGACTGAAGGAAATGTTTTATGTGTTAATGAAGGCGAAAGTAAAGATTGGATACTTGATTAAGGAGCATGTTTTCACGTGTGCCATCAAAAGGAAGCATTTATCGATTATGAAGAACAAAATAGTAAATTAGAATCCGCCGATGGTTGAGATTTGCATGTTAAAGGCATAGGTTCCGTTCGATTGTAGATGAACGATGGAAAGGTGGTGAAGCTAAAGGGAGTTAGGTACATCCCAGAAATTAAAAAGAATCTTGCTTCAATTGGACAGTTGAAACAAAAAGGTTGCAATTTCTCGACTAGAGGTGGAATTACAAGGGTTTGGAGGGGTAACAAGGAGCTTCTGCGCGTAAAACGGGAAAATGATAATATATATAAATTGCTTGGAAAAACGGTGGAGAATGTTATGAGTTCTCCAATTGGATTTGAAGAGGCAAGTTCATTTGAATCAAGGTGGAGACATCAACGTAAAGCCACAAAGCCTACATGGAGGCCATTGTGGTATTACAAGCAATTTTGAATTTATTGTTGAGAGGTGCATTTCATGTGGGAGATGCATCGTTTGTAAGTGGTAGATTTGTTTTGAGATTGAAGTTTATTGGAGAGATTTCATGTCAAGGTGGAGTGTTGTGATTTGTGATATTCAATCACAGGTGGAGAAAATGGTATGTTAAATCAGATTAAATGGAAGGAATTTTTTCTAAGAGGGAGAAAGGGTAGATATTGCTTTCCCTAATTAACGGGATTTGAATAGATATTGTTTTCCCTATTTAATGGGATTTTGATATATATTGTTTTCCCTTATTAGGTGACATAATTGATAAAGATTTGTTTTGAGCAAGTTTTAAGGAGTATTTATTTTTGAGATATTTTAAGGCCCAATTAGGTTTTAGGCCTAGTCCTTCTATTTGCCTATACAAGCATCTCATTAGGGAGAGAATTACTGGTACTTGAAGGAAAGAATTTTTTTTTTGTGGGATTGAGATAAATTCTCAATTATTTTTTAGGCTTTTATTGTAATAATTTGGTGGATTAATAAAAGTTTGTTTGGAGGAATTTTCTTGTTATTGTTATTTTCTTCTCTCTTTTGAAATCTAATTGTGTAGTGATCTTGCGGAAACCCTAACAATTGGTATCAGAGCCTTCTACATAATTTTTTTGGAGAGGGTTTGAATATGGATAAAATAATTATTGAAAAGCTTAATGGAAGAAATTGGGGATTATGGAGGGCAAAGATGGAAGATTTTCTTTATCTTAATGATCTTCATCATCCATTAGAAAATAATGGGGAAAAACCTAGCAATCTATCTGAAGCAAAATGGAAGACTTTGGATAGGAAGGCTGCTGTGTCTATTCGATGTTTTTTGGATAATTCAGTATTTCATATTGTTGCTAATGAAACATCTGCTTATGCAATATGGAAGAAATTGGAAGGGGTTTATGCAAAGAACTTCGCAACAAAAAAGGCTCTTCTTATGAGAAGATTGGTGAATTTAAATCTTAAGGAAGGTGGATCAATTGGAGAGCATCTTAATGATTTTCAGGAAATTGTGAATCAATTGGCTACCGTGAATTTCAAGGTGGATGATGAAACACAAGCCTTATTGATGATGAATTCGTTGCCAGAAAGTTGGGATACACTTGTGGTTGCGTTCAATAACTCAAATTCAAATGGCGTTGTTTCAATGAGGTCCGTGGTTAGTAGCTTGCTTAATGAGAAGATGCGGAGGACGAGTCTTATGGAAGGAAAAGATAAGGAGGCAACAGAAATTGAAACTCCAATTGAAAAGCTTTTATTGCAAGGAGTGTAAGTCAACGAAATATGGAAAGGCAATCGAATAGATCGAAAATGAGAAAGAAATACATTTGTTTTTACTGTGACAAACCCGGTCATCAACTGAGATTTTGTCACAAGCTTAAAAGGGATAAGGAGAAGATGAAGGCATTGGAAGAAGAGACCGATGAACAAAATAACAACGGTAATGAGGTGAATTTTGGTGAGGAGACTGAAGGAAATGTTTTATGTGTTAATGAAGGCGAAAGTAAAGATTGGATACTTGATTAAGGAGCATGTTTTCACGTGTGCCATCAAAAGGAAGCATTTATCGATTATGAAGAACAAAATAGTAAATTAGAATCCGCCGATGGTTGAGATTTGCATGTTAAAGGCATAGGTTCCGTTCGATTGTAGATGAACGATGGAAAGGTGGTGAAGCTAAAGGGAGTTAGGTACATCCCAGAAATTAAAAAGAATCTTGCTTCAATTGGACAGTTGAAACAAAAAGGTTGCAATTTCTCGACTAGAGGTGGAATTACAAGGGTTTGGAGGGGTAACAAGGAGCTTCTGCGCGTAAAACGGGAAAATGATAATATATATAAATTGCTTGGAAAAACGGTGGAGAATGTTATGAGTTCTCCAATTGGATTTGAAGAGGCAAGTTCATTTGAATCAAGGTGGAGACATCAACGTAAAGCCACAAAGCCTACATGGAGGCCATTGTGGTATTACAAGCAATTTTGAATTTATTGTTGAGAGGTGCATTTCATGTGGGAGATGCATCGTTTGTAAGTGGTAGATTTGTTTTGAGATTGAAGTTTATTGGAGAGATTTCATGTCAAGGTGGAGTGTTGTGATTTGTGATATTCAATCACAGGTGGAGAAAATGGTATGTTAAATCAGATTAAATGGAAGGAAATTTTTCTAAGAGGGAGAAATGGTAGATATTGCTTTCCCTAATTAACGGGATTTGGATAGATATTGTTTTCCCTATTTAATGAGATTTTGATAGATATTGTTTTCCCTTATTAGGTGGCATAATTGATAAAGATTTGTTTTGAGCAAGTTTTAAGGAGTATTTATTTCTGAGATATTTTAGACTTAGTCTTTCTATTTGCCTATATAAGCATCTCATTAGGGAGAGAATTACTGGTACTTGAAGGAAAGAAAAAAAAGTTTTTTGATATTGAAATAAATTCTCAATTATTTTTTTAGACTTTTATTATAATAATTTGGTGGATTAATAAAAGTTTGTTTGGAGGAATTTTCTTATTATTGTTATTTTCTTCCCTCTTTCAAAATCTAATTGTGTAATGATCTTGCGGAAACCCTAACAAAAACAGCTGCAGCCAGAGAGAAGAATGTCAGGCAAAGTTTTTCTGATCAGGCAGCAACTCCTAGAAGAAAAGATTGTGAAATCTTTGATGAGATGAGTCCAAGTGATGCGATCTTTCTGATGAACATCAATGTAGATCATCCACAGTGAAAACTGATTATTAGAATAATGGTGATGCTGTTAGCACTTAAGTGACTCAGATAACAAGTTAGAATTTCAAATAATATGAAACAGAGATATTTAGATGTGAAGAATACTTGTATTGATTGTATTAGACTTGACAAATTACAACTTGTATTCACTATTCTGTTCAAACGAATGATGGGAATATATGTAACCCGAAAACAGTGAAATGGGCGAGGCCCAGATGTAACAGATAATAAGATATAAACCTGAACTTATATCTCTAATAATACTAACATTTGGTATTAGGAGCATTTTTGGGTAGTTTGTTGGAAATGAATGAGTAGGTTTGGCAAAATTCATTTAGTCCCACATCGGGAAAAATTAACACATTTGCCACTACTTATACTAAAGCTTGAGATGTTATTACAAAAGAAAGAGGAGATGGAAGAAAGAGGCTATGTAGGCATGGACACATATTTCATGATTAATATTAAGGGTCAAAGATAGGGCCTTGGGCCTTGGGGCTCTTGGGGTCTCGTGATAGACCGGGCCTTCGTTCGAATGCTGATGGGCTTGCCGCGCCACTAAACTGTCATATTTTTAAATTCGGCGCGCAAATACAAACGGATATGTCTGTTGGTAAAGGGTCGCAACCTTTCCAACAGTCACAGCCGTGACAATTCAAACAGGCGCGCCTGTTCCTAAAGGATGCCTCTTCGCTGCCTATATAAAGGCTTGCGAAAATCAAAACAAAGCACGAATTTTTCATCCTCTTCTTCTCCATTCTCCACTGCTTTATTCTGCAAATAAATACCTATCTTGCGTTCGTCGTCGCTCCGCAGTTGTAACGCAACATCGCAGAGCAAGGCCCGTTTAACCTTGGGAGGCAAATTGCTGATCATCTCCTCTGCGTCAGTGGGAGAGCAATATTGCTTTAAGGGAATAGTTTTCACTACTGGACTCGGACATACTGCAAGCAGGCGAACTGTAATCAAACGGTACTGCCTACCTTCTTCTTCTCCTGTCATATACTACTGTATACTATACTGAATTGTAATTACTCGAATAGTAATTGCTGTTTGTCTTGCTTATGCTTTCCTGGTTCTGAATTACTTGGAATAACAATCTTAAAGCAGTATTCCTATTTCTCTAAGTAAATTCTTTTGCTTTCAGACAATGGCGAACGAAAGCAAAGTTTCAGCAAGTAAAACTGTTGTGACCGCACCACCAACAGGACCTTTGGTTGCTCCGACTGTCACTTTCTCGCATGGAGAACGGCCGGAAAAATTCACCGGTGTTGACTTCAAACGATGGCAGCAAAAAATGTTGTTCTACCTGACCACTTTGGGATTGGCTAATTTCCTTACAGAGGATCCTCCCAAAGTCGATGAATTGGAGCCTAACGCTACAAAAGTCGAGGCACTCAATGCTTGGAAAAGTTCTGACTTCATATGCAAAAATTACATACTGAACGGACTAGATAACAGTCTGTACAATGTGTATTATACAGTGAAGACATCGAAGGAACTTTGGATGTCTCTAGACAAAAAGTACAAGACGGAAGATGCTGGCATGAAGAAATTCATCGTCGGTAAATTTCTGGACTTTAAAATGGTAGACTCCAAGACAGTGATTAGCCAAATTCAAGAGTTGCAGGTTATCATACATGAAATACATGATGAAGGAATGTCTCTAAGCGAACCATTTCAAGTGGCTGCCGCAATAGAGAAATTGCCTCCATTATGGAAAGACTTCAAGAATTATCTGAAGCACAAACGAAAGGAGATGACAATGGAAGATTTGATTGTTCGACTCAGAATTGAAGAGGACAACCGAAAATCTGAAAAGAAAGCAACTAATACTATTGTGGCAAAGGCAAATGTGGTCGAGTCTGAAAAGAACAAAAGAAAGAGGGAAAACAACCCAAACGCAAAGAAGGCAAAGAAGTTCAAGGGAAACTGCCATAATTGCGGGAAGAAAGGACATAAGGCAAGCGAGTTTCGAGGTCCAAAGAATCAGAACAAGAAGAAAGACGAAGCCAATGTTACTGAATGTGATAGGCTCTCGGATGATGTTTCAGAAATGAACTTATCTGCTGTAATCTCCGAATGCAACTTGATTGGCAACACGAAGGAATGGTTTGTGGACACTGGTGCCACAAAACATATTTGCGCCAACAAGTGGATGTTCTCCAACTACAAGCCTACGACACAAGAAGAGCAACTCTTTATGGGAAACTCTTCCACGTCAAAGGTTGAAGGTAAGGGAAAAGTGGTTCTCAAAATGACTTCTGGAAAAGAACTCACTTTGAATGACATGCTCCACGTTCCAGACATTCGAAAGAACTTGGTCTCGAGATCACTACTGAGCAAGAATGGATTCAAGTTGGTCTTTGTTTCTGATAATTTTGTATTGTCTAAAAATGGAGTGTATGTGGGGAAAGGGTATGTGAGTGATGGTCTGTTCAAAATGAATGTAATGACTATTGTACCAAAAGATATGAATAAAGTGGAACCTTCTATTTATATCGCTGAGTCATTTAATATATGGCATAATCGATTAGGACATGTTAACTTTGATACTTTGCGAAAAATGATAAACTTAGAATTTATACCTAAGTTTACCATAGACTCAAATTACAAATGTGAAACATGTGCCGAATCAAAACTAACTAGAACTTCCTTTCATCAAGTTGAAAGGAATACGGAACCTCTAGAGTTAATTCACACAGATGTGTGCGATTTAAAAATGTGTCAAACTAGAGGAGGAAAACGGTATTTCATTACCTTTATTGACGACTGTACGAGATATTGTTATGTATATCTCCTTAGAAGCAAGGACGAGGCATTCGACGTATTTAAACAATACAAAGCAGAAGTTGAAAATCAACTTAATAAAAAGATAAAATCACTAAGAAGTGATAGAGGAGGAGAGTACGAATTTCCTTTTGAGGAGTTCTGCGCTGAACATGGTATTATACATCAGACGACGACACCATATTCCCCTCAATCAAACGGGATAGAAGAACATAAAAACCGTACACTAAAAGAAATGATGAATGCTCTACTCATTAGTTCTGGTTTACCAGATAACTTCTGGGGAGAAGCTATACTTTCTGCTAATCACATTCTTAATAAAGTGCCTCGAAAGAAGACTTCTAAATCACCACATGAATTGTGGAAAGGCAGACCACCATCCTACAAATACTTGAGAGTGTGGGGGTGTCTTGCCAAAGTAGAAATACTGAAACCAAAGAAGGTCAAAATTGGACCAAAGACTATAGATTGCATATTTATAGGATATGCTCATAATAGTGCTGCTTATCGATTTTTGGTGTACAAATCTGAAATTGATGACATTCATGAAAACACCATTATCGAATCTCGAAATGCAAGATTCTTTGAACACATTTATCCTCTAAAAACCTCTATTGAAACAAGTGTTCAAAAGAGGACAAGAGATCCAGATACTCCCGAAGATAATGCTGATCAAAGAAAAATGAATGATGAAACTGAGATAGAGGAACCGAGAAGGAGCAAGCGACAAAGGACCTCTAAATCCTTTGGACCTGATTTCTATGCATATATGATAGAAAATGAACCTCTAACTTACCAACAAGCAATGTCATCTCCCGATGCTCCTTATTGGAAAGAAGCAGTCAATAGTGAAATAGAATCCATTCTACAAAACCATACGTGGGAACTAGTGGATCTCCCCAAAGGATCAAAACCACTAGGATATAAATGGATATTTAAGAAGAAACTAAAGGCTGACAACTCAATAGACAAGTATAAAGCAAGACTTGTAATAAAAGGATTCTGACAGAAGCAAGATCTGGATTACTTTGATACATACTCTCCAGTTACCAGAATAACATCAATTAGGATGCTTATTGCAATCACATCTATATTAAATTTGGAAATACACCAAATGGATGTGAAAACTGCGTTTTTGAATGGTGAACTGGAAGAAGAAATATATATGCAGCAACCAGAAGGGTTTCTAAGCCCAGGAAATGAAAACAAGGTGTGCAAATTAGTAAAATCTCTTTATGGCCTTAAACAAGCACCAAAACAACGACATGAGAAATTTGATGAAACAATGTTATCAAATGGATTCAAAATAAATGAATCAGATAAATGCGTCTATATAAAATGTATAGATGCTGGATATGTCATTGTTTGTCTCTACGTTGATGATTTACTGATCCTAGGAAATAATAAGGTCATAATAAAATCTACGAAGGACATGCTATCCTCTAGATTTGATATGAAGGACCTAGAAGTGGCCGATGTAATTTTGGGTGTAAAAATTATAAAGACACCACACGGATATGCGTTATCTCAGTCACATTACATTGCTAAAATTCTTGAAAAATTCAAGCAGCATAATATAACTACTGCAAAATCACCAGTAGATATGAACCAAAATTGGGTAAAGAACACTGGTGATGGTATATATCAGCTGGAATATTCTCGTATACTGGGAAGTGTTATGTATGTCATAAATTGCACTAGACCTGATATTGCGTACGCTGTAAGCAAGCTAAGTAGATATACCAGCAATCCTGGTAAAAATCATTGGAAAGCAATAATCAGAGTCCTAGGATATCTAAAGTATACACAAAACTATGTATTGCAATATGATAAGTATCCTTCAGTAGTAGAAGGATATAGTGATGCCAATTGGATAACGGGCTCAAATGACACAAAACCCACAAGTGGATATGTGTTTACATTAGGAAATGGAGCAATTTCGTGGAAATCATCCAAACAGACTTGCATAGCAAGGTCAACAATGGAATCTGAGTTCATTGCTCTGGATAAAGCCGCGGAAGAAGCAGACTGGCTTAGGGGGTTTTTAGAGGACATTCCAAATTGGGAAAAACTAGTACCTCCAATATGTATACATTGTGATAGTCAATCTGCTATAGGAAGGGCTAACAGTACATTGTATAATGGTAAATCTCGACATATTCATCGTAGACATAAAACCATAAGACAACTTCTCTCTAATGGAGTTATCACTATAGACTACGTAAGGTCAAAGGATAACATAGCGGATCCACTAACAAAAGGCTTGCCAAGAGAGAAAGTTCAAACCTTATCGATGGGAATGGGCTTAAGACCTATGAACTAAAAGTTTTCTAAAACGGAAACCCCACCTAGTTGACTGGAGATCCCAAGATCTAGGTTCAAAGGGACAACTAAGTTTAAGATAAACTTGACGGCACTGTAAATTAAAAACCATTCCTATGATAAGTCAGTGCACAACCCGTTGGAGAATAGGATAAGCTTGGCTTTTAATGATGTCTATACTGTGGTGTTACAAAGAACCAAGTGGGGTATTACGGGATACTCTTTTTAGAATCACCTATGTGAGTGCGAAGGCGCCGCTTCAAGAAGAATTGTAAGGTCGAATTCTTCAAGCACTCATGAAACCAAGGCGGTGTTCATGACAAAAACGAACACAAACAGAGAACCAAGGGGTTAAAGAGCATTTATCATGTGTTATCTTTATAGACTTACATAAACGACTTACAGTTCAAAGACAGTCCAGTCCACTGATTCGCCAGTTAGTTATAATGATAAAACACTAGGAAAAGTTCAAGGCCTATGTGGTACTTTTACCGATATGATAAATGTTACACAAAATTGCAGAATAGATTAAATAATACTCATTCATGCGGGGGATTGTTGGAAATGAATGAGTAGGTTTGGCAAAATTCATTTAGTCCCACATCGGAAAAATTAACACATTTGCCACTACTTATACTAAAGCTTGAGATGTTATTACAAAAGAAAGAGGAGATGGAAGAAAGAGGCTATGTAGGCATGAACACATATTTCACGATTAATATTAAGGGTCAAAGAAAGGGCCTTGGGCCTTGGGGTTCTTGGGGTCTCGTGATAGACCGGACCTTCGTTCGAATGCTGATGGGCTTGCCGCGCCGCTAAACTGTCATATTTTTAAATTCGGCGCGCAAATTCCAACGGATATGTCTGTTGGTAAAGGGTCGCAACCTTTCCAACAGTCACAGCCGTGGCAATTCAAACAGGCGCGCCTGTTCCTAAAGGATGCCTCTTCGCTGCCTATATAAAGGCTTGCGAAAATCAAAACAAAGCACGAATTTTTCATCCTCTTCTTCTCCATTCTCCACTGCTTTATTCTGCAAATAAATACCTATCTTGCGTTCGTCGTCGCTCCGCGGTTGTAACGCAACATCGCAGAGCAAGGTCCGTTTAATCTTGGTAGACAAATTGCTGATCATCTCCTCTGCGTCAGTGGGAGAGCAATATTGCTTTAAGGGAACAGTTTCACTACTGGACTCGGACATACTCGAATAGTAATTGCTGTTTGTCTTGCTTTTGCTTTCCTGATTCTGAATTACTTGGAATAACATAGTTCACCCGAGATCAAAAATATATCAACTGTAATTAAAGATATCATTGTATTTTACACGATATAAATCTTGTCGCTGGCCCGGTTGAAAATTGCACAATTAAGACGATTCATTCTAAAATGCCAGACATTAACTTAATATTTAAAGTACTGACTGAACAAGAGGTTTGAAAATACAGTGAAAATTCAAAGACTTGGCTACGGTTGGCAGTTGAATTTAAGAGCAGTCAATTACAAGGACGAAAGGTATTTACTGAGAAACAGAAAGATTGGCAGTATATTCTCTGCAAAACAAAATTACCTCATTTCCCTCTGTTCTTATCTCTTGTCATTTCTGCATTATGTGCACTTTAAATGACAGGCTTTTACGCCTGCATTGTTACACGGTTTTGGTAAGACAACGGTTGAAATTTAAATGTCAGGACATACCCATCAAGTCGTTCAAACCATTTACTGATGGCCTGAGAAAAAATATATTTATATTGTTTCACGAAGAAGAGAAAAAGAAGAAGATATCCTCCATGTGACATGCTGTAAATAAAATAACTGCAACACACATGCTCTAAACCACTACTGCCTTACCAAGAAATGACCCAAAACTCGTATACGACAATGTGTTTATAACGATAAGAGAATATAATAACGATGTGTTGTACGATAAAAGTTCAAAAGGTAAATACATTTTTATCATATATTACAGTTTTGCTACAAAGAAAGATCTATATAGTTTATTGGTTGGAACTATAATAAAGATGAGTTGTCCAACGTCCACGACTCATTTTTCTCTGACAAACCGGACGTTGCTGGATGTTTGTATGAACCGTTGAAAGGTCGGACGTGTCGCCTTAACGCATTCACCAATGTCTGTAAACGGTACCTAAAACGTTTACGGTAGAACGTGGGATAAAGTTGGTTTTTGAACATTTCATTAAATCGTGTACTATTGTGTTCAACTGAATTTAAAGACCTCCAAGATATCTACTTTCATTCACTGAAAGCTGCTAGTTTAGGTGGGTTGTGAAAGCAAACTTGCCATTATATACTAGTCTAGGAAGTGTAAAAGCGCAGCTTTGAATTTTGTTGGATTGCAGTTATTGTAGAGTACTCATGTTGAAGGGGCATTTAAATTGTATCATAAAAGCAAGCAATGTACTTGAAGCAGAACCATATGAACATTGGTTGACCAGTAAAATTTGCAATAAATTCAGTTGCACCCAATCAGGAATACTGCTTCTCTGAAATAGAGAAATATACCAAGCGCATATGGCCTAAAATGGCATAGTTCAATTTAATGCAGACATAATGGCAGCTGCCCAATGCATGAGCTTTTCTTTCGGGAATTAAATGATGAGATGGTCTAACTTAAATAAAAGTAAAAGATCACAGTACACAGTTTCAACTTCTTGCATGGTATGGAGCTCCATGTGATGAGGTCTGGTAAATGTTCCATCTTCCTTCAATCTGATGCACTGTGATGGTTTTCACAAACATTAATTACGCTGCTTATTCGGACGGTGGTTTGTGAAGTGATTACTGTTTCCTTGCTAATTTCTGCACATTTTTCATGTCACTGAATTATACCTACCACTAATGGGTAATTTTACAGTAACTTTCGATAGGTTAAAATCCAAAAAGAAATATGAAAAAAAACAAAAAAAAAACATGAGTTGGTTCAAATTTTACCTCTAGGCAACTATGTCTAGATAGTCACTGTATCTCTAGGCAACTGTGTCCTCTATGTAAAAACGGAAGTTCCGATACCAGTTTGTAGAATTGAGAAGAGGAGGACTTATTTAGAGGAGGAGGAGGAGGATACACAACTCAATTTTTACTTTTTTCAATTCAATCTTCATTACAAACACTCTTTTTTTTTTTTCTTCTCAGACTTATCCCCTCACACTTTTTTCTTACACTTTTCTCTTTCACACAAAATGATCGCACCCATATTTATATAGTGGTCTACATGACCTTACAACTCCAATAGACACTTCTTCATCAAATGACATAACACTTAACGAACTGACACATCATTAATTGACTTGACCCTTTATCAATACTTATTAAATAGACACACCTAATAGACACAACACTTTACGAACTAACATGACAATTGACTCTAAAGACACATGACTCATCATTTTTTATCATTTCCAATATTTTATTTAAAGTTTACCCAACAAAACTTCCCCGTAAACTTTAAATGCTTTAGTATTTCAGGGCGGTTTATATACATCTCCAGTTAACTCTTCACTTTCTTCCGAAATATACGTCTTGCCTTCTTTCTTATTCCTTTTCCCGCTCGTCTGAAAGCAACTGCAATTCAATATTTCTTTTCCTCTCTTCCTTTTTGAAATTTGATCGCGTTTGTCAAAAATTGAATTTTTAACTGGCTGATTCCAACATTTGTCGGTTCCAAACATACCCAATATCTCAGCTGGCTGTTCAAAAACCACATCTTTTTCTACAATGTTTTTCATCGCAGTAGAACTCTCACTGACCTTTGGACCTTCTGGATCACCTTATTGGATTTTACTAATCACTTTCCACTGTAACTGTAATAATGCTATTTGCTTCTCTTTTTCACTGTTTGCAACCTCCTCTCTCTCCACTTCATACTTTTTACTGATTTCCTCCATCTTGCTTTTCACTTCACTGGAAACTTCCATAATCTTTTGTCTGTTGCTTTCTTTTACCTCCTCAATGACTTTTCCAACTTTGCTCTTCTCTTGGTCTACGACGCTCTCATCTGATTTTGCCTTTGGAGATTGGACCATCACTGAGTCCGATATCTCAGATAATCCTTGTTTCGCTTCCTCATCGAGGCTCTCTTCTCCTTCATTTTCCATTAGTGTCTCCTCAACATTGCATGTAGCATTCTTGATTCCAGCCTCTTGCTTTCTTTCAGCAATTACTTCTTCTTCGTTGTTTCGCATTGTCCGCTTTTCAACACGATCTGTTTGTTTTGCTAGTACACTCTTTTCGTCTGAATCATGTTCTTGAACATTCTTTTCTTCCCGTCCATTTTCATCAACACTATCATCTCCTTTCTCTTCTTCGACCTCTTCTTCGTCTTCTTTTCCTTTAGCAGCTTTCCCTCTCATCAACTCCGCTTTGAATCTTTCGACCTCCTCTTCATCAACTTCCTCTTCATCTTCTCCTTTGTAATCCTTTGCATACACCTCTTTCAATAATTCCCACGAATCTTTCGCGGTTTTCTCTCCATTAATATGATACCATGCTTCTTTATCAACGTTCTCACTCAGCACCATAAAAGCTTGAAGATCTTTCTTTCTCAAGCTTGTGAATGTCTCACTCTCTTTCTTCGTCATATTTTTAACATCTTTTGGCCATCCATAGCCACTCTCAACAATCTCCCATAACCCTTTGGAGATCAACTTTTTTTTTCTTTTTCTGTTACTCCATCTTTCATAATTTTCCTTTGTGAGAACGAACGACATAAATAATAGAAATCCCATTAATTCGACCTAGCTCTGATACCAATTTGTAAAAACGGAAGCTCCGATACCATTTTGTAAAATTGAGAAGAGGAGGACTTATTTAGATTAGGAGGAGGAGGATACACAACTCATTTTTTACTTTTTTCAATTCAACTTTCATTACAAACACTCTCTCTTTTTTTCTTCTCAGACTTATCCCCTCACACTTTTTTCTTACACTTTTCTCTTTCACACAAAATGACGACACCCATATTTATATAGTGGTGTACATGACCTTACAACTCCAATAGACACCCTTTCATCAAATGACATAACACTTAACGAACTGACACATCATTAATTGACTTGACCTTTTACCAATACTTATTAAATAGACACACCTAATAGACACAACACTTTACGAACTAACATGACAATTGACTCTAAAGACACATGACTCATCATTTTTTTATCATTTCCAATATTTTATTTAAAGTTTACCCAACACTCTGCACTCGCACGTTATATAGTTGGTTCACATTTTTCTTTCCTTTGTTAGTGTGTAACTCATGCATTGTACGTACTAACGCTCTAAAAAATTGTCAAATATACCAAATTAATTAGTCAACGTGCAAAGTGATATCATAATGTTAAGCAGATAATTGTGTGATTAAGTCACGTGTTTCAATTATTATATATTTGTTAGTCCGTAATAAGTACCAATTTCGGAAGAAAGACAGTAACATAATCCCTAATAATTAGCTTAGTTAAATGGAATCAGAGAGAACCTTTCAAACAATTTACAAATTATGCTTACATATAAAGTAACAAGAAGTGTTAGAATATTGCAGTTATGTGGGTCACGCATTTAAAATAAAATGCGTAATGCTATTTAGGTTCGAATGCCAATCAAAATGGTTTGATAAGGTAATAACATTTATTGGAATAAATATTCAGCTGTGATGGAAGTAATGCGCAAAGATTGGAATATTTTCAATTTGTTAAAGGGTCGAATTGGAAATGTAACACTGTTATAAATATGGGGTTATGGTCCCCAAATTATACAAGTCTTCTGCATATTCTCTTTAGCCTCTTCTATAGAGATATTTTACAGATCTGAACTTGTGCTAATTTGGAAGATTGTAACCAAATCTTCTCTTAAGAAATTTCCTATGGACTCAGGTACGCTTTGGTGCTGATTCAGTTATTTTCATGTATTTGTTTCTCGATTAAATCAACATGAGTTTCATGTTGTGATGTATAACATAAAATTTTCAACAAGTGGTACCAAAGCCACTTTGAATTTATCGAGTTTTTTTTTTTTTTTTTTTTTGATTCAAGACGTGAATTATTGAAACATCTAAATCTTAAAATACCTTAAATTTGTTCGAATTTGCACAAATATTCATAAGATTTTTTTTTTCTTTCTCTGAGTCGTTACCTGCAAACATTTTCAAGTATTAATTAGATGGTTAGGACTGTAAATTTTGTCTGGATGCCCGATATTCGTTCATGTTCGTGACCTAAATATGTCCGTCTGAGTCCGTCCGATTTTCATTTAGGGTACGAGTAAGGACAATAAAATTTGTATGAGAAAATATCACGTTCGGTTCGTGTTCATTCGAATTCACCTGAATTCTACATAAATTGGTGTATAGCTGAAAGTCCACTAAAAAGTATAAAATTTAATATAAATAGCAATGTCCGGCCGAGTCCGTTTGTGCCCGTATTCGAAAAACACATGTTCGTGTCCGACCGATTTTATTTAGTACACGAGTTAGGACAACAAAATTTGTACAAGAAAAAAATTTCGTCTGATCCGGTTTTATTTATATAGGACCGAAACTAAACACAACTCAGTCCGGTCTGGTCCGATCGATTTACACCCCTATAGATGATTCATTTATATTATGTCAAATGCAACATTATTTAAAGTTCACACGTGTACTTTATCAAATTTATCTTCTTTTGGAATTCAAAACTTAGGAGAATTTAACATGAAATTCACATGTTGTTATTTTGATCTTTCGTTAGCTGACATCTAACTATTCATATTCAAAATGATTTATGCTTTAAAATTCGGTATAATAAATCATTTTGGCTTGTAACCCATGTCATGTTCAGTATATTCAAATGTTGGAATAATAGCCAAGTGTGAATTGGGTCTCCAGATTATATGTTTAATTTTCACCATGTATAAACAAAAAATTCTATTATGAAGCTGTCTTTTTTGGGCTTACTTTCTAAGATTTGGCTATATATATATATATATATATATATATGTGTGTGTGTGTGTGTGTGTGTGTGTGTGTTTGTGTTTGTGTGCGTGCACGCGCGCGCACGTGTGTGTGTGTGTGTGTGTGTGTGTGTGTGTGTGTGTTTGTGTTTGTGTGCATGCACACGCGTGTGTGCACGCACGTGGTATTTGTGATATTTCAGAAATTTTAAGTCTAGTATGCTCCTTTTGAGATATTTATGCATACTTAGATCTAAGATGAAATGATATTGTTTAATTAATTTATATACTTGCAACTAAACCAATTTGCTATAATACTGGTTATATTTCAGACCACAAAACTGTCGATTGCATTTTTTTATATTATAAATACATTAAATGTGGTCGTTATAGTAATATCGTAAATGCATTAAATGCTTGGGTTATGGAAATTAAATGATTCAACTTGTTTTTTTATTAAGAATAAGAAAAAAATGTTTTTTTTATGCATTTGTCTTTGATAGATATATATATTTAATATGTATGACGCAAGCGAAAGATATGTTGCACTTTCATGTTTCGGTCAACATAAAATAAAAGAAGCAACAGTTCGCATGTTTATCTAAATTGCATCATTTATGGCTAGTTAAGTATTTAAATAATAAACCAAAGGTAAATGACATAGTAGCATTTTATGTAGTTGTACTATGGTCAGATATACATCATAGCTATTATGTTCGTTACTGTTTTTAACATGACATTTACTATGTCATTTATATGTACTTTTTACGTTGCATTAATTCTAATATTAATTTTTGACATTTGTTATGTGATTTATTTATGATGTATTGTATCATATTTATTAAAGGAATGCCATGAATATAGCTGCATACCTAAAGAAGAAGATTAAAGTAGATATGACTAAAGCATTTTATTCCATATTAAGAGTTTTGTTTTGGAATTTTTAACTGTTACATGGACGTAAAGCATTTTTTGAGTGTTTTATTTCACTCGAGGCACACTGTACAAACAATAAGAAATAAGTTCAAATATAATTTTGGTGTCTCTTTATAACTGTAAATATGCTGCATTCATAGTGAACAAACTGAAATAACATGTCACCGAAGTGACCTCTCTTATTTTGGTTGTTCATGAAAATGTTTGATATTTGTGTATGGTTATTCATGTGAGTATTAGTCGGTCCAAAGAAAGGCTAATGTTCGGCCGAATCAATTACAAATGTGTGATGATAAATACATGACAATTATAAGGTTTTATAAGTGAATAATTAATCGGTCCAAAGGAAGATTGTTATTTGACTTAACTTTATTGTCAGTGTTAAATTATTACAAAAAGAGTACCACTTATAGTTGATACTATTGTCCAAATACTTAATATTAATGTGTACTAGGTATCTTGATAAGAGACTAAGCTTATTATTGAACTTAAACATGTTAAGTTAAACCTTTCTGATTAATAAGCTAAGGAGTTTGTTCGATCGTAGAAATCCTAGTTAACTTAGGGACCAAGTTTTGGGGTGACTTGTGTCAAATACTTGCTTGCTTGTCCGTCTGGAACCTATATCAATCAGTATCCCTATTATTATCATACGATTCTCGCACTAGGTATAGGCTAGAGCACGCATTAGTGATCGGGATTGTAAGAGATTCAAAATGAGGTGGGTGCGAGAGAGTTCCAACGGAACCATGAGCGTGCAATGTTCTGAACAGGGAAGATAAGACACTGTAACGCCTGTGATTAATGATGTGTCTCTTTAGTTGATGGATTCGGAACTGATAACCCCGAATGCCATAGCTAGCACAGGTTATTCACATTCTGTTTAAGAAGCCGATCACTGGGTAGAAATTAGGAAAAATCTAATCATGATACTTTGATAGTTGGTGCAGAAATTCTGGGTATATGAATGAGGAGCTTATCTTGTTTCGCGTTTTCTACATTACTGTATTTTCATGTCCACCACTATTAATTTGTCTGAATACTTCTTTATCTTATGCTTATGCTAAAAGTCACTACAACTCGCCAGACTTATTCTGACCTAGTTTATTTTATGATCATAATCCATGGTATTCTGAACTTTAATGCTGTGTGTAACGGCCCACATTTTTAGTCAATTTGAAATATGAATTTTTAATTGAATTTAAATATTTAAAATGATTTATTTTGATAATTAATGACTCAGAATTTATTTAAAATAAGTTTGAATGTATAAGTTTATATTAATTATAAAACGAGCTCGTAACATCGTAGTATTTTGGAAAATTTAGTTTTGGATTTCAAATGAATATACATAATTCGATATAAGTTGGATTTCTATAAAACAAGAAATGTTAGGATCCATTGAATTATAATTTTCTAATGAAGGTGAGAAATAGAGATTTCATCTTATAGATTTTAAGTTATGTCCAAATTAAAGTTTCAAAAAGTCCCAATGGAATTTTTTATAAATTATAACGATTTATTTAAATGAAATAAAAGGATTTATTATAAAATCAAATACAGATTTGACTTTAATTCTGAAAATATCGAGTTATAAACCCAAGTATGTTTATTTTGGAACTATATGATATTGTATTTGGATTTATATGATCATATTAATTTATTATTATTTATTTGAGTAGATTTTGGATTTATTTAAGCCCTTAAAAATAGTCATTTTTCAAATGACCTCCGTTTTTAACGAAACCAATTTTGTTGGATCCAGAATGTCAAATTATTGCTAGATTTCAAATTTCATAATTTTGGAGTTAGTATGTGACTGGACGAAATTTAAATGTGAACCGATCAATATTTCGACTTTAAAATACGTTATTGGAGCAAACGGACTCGGAATTCAACGAAACAAGTTTCATTAGGTGCGTAATGTCAAAATATAGTTGCATGTCCATTTTCATAAAAAGCGGGATTCGTATGTGGTCATACAAATTTTTAAACATCAATTGGAGGTAACGATCGAATAAAATAAAATATATAATAAAATAAAAAAATAGAAAACACACCCTATAAATTATCCTAACTCTTCCTAACCCTAATTTATTAGCTCTCTTCTCAATCTCCATGGAAAACATCCAACATCCTAAAACCTGGGTATAACGACGCGGATTTCGCCCGGACCTAATCGATCGCTAAATCGACCAGGACCATTCGAATCCCGCATACGCTAACTTTGGGCACACAACACATCAGAACAAATAACAGAAGACTTTTATTACATCATAATAATGCAACATCAGAGTATAGAATATCAAAGTACATCGAATATACTAATATAGCAGCGGAAGATTAATTTACAACAAATTTAATATAATGCAGCGAAAGACTATCAATGCTCTGGACACAACTCTAAGCTTCGATCCAGAATCCTGCTCAATAAATACATATCTGCAAAACAAGCCACTCGATTGACCATGTGGAAAAGAGGGCACCCGAGTTTGCAAAGTGAAACAAACTACGAGTCAGTCATGGGGCTGGTATGAAAAATCTTTCTTAACTTATCTAATTATAAGGCAATCACAGGACCACGCCGCTAACACGGAACGAGTTTACTCCATTGGATTGCCAGTGCATAAACAACAACCATAAATAAACTTATGGATCTACAATGCATCATACAACATGCAATTTTTTCCCAATTTACCCATTTAGGGTTAATCCCTAAACTTAGATTTCAAAATCCGATTCTCTTTACAGAAATTATTCCTTTGGACTTTATTTCCCGATTTCTTGTTTCAAATCATTTGAAATACATATCTAGCTTTTATAATAAAATAGATTTCACTTCGGGATCTCAAAAACAAAACATTTGGAAATACGAATTCCAAAACGTAACAATGTATAGAAACAAGTATGCAACCAAATATTGGTCATGTTCCCTCAAACAAGGCTGTACGTGCCTTAACCAATATATATATATATATATATATATATATATATATATATATATGCACCTAACGGCTACACTAACGATGCACCATCCCACCTATAGGGGAAGACATACGCCGTCCTCCACTTTTAGTCACTCTCGGTTCACCTGATCTCTAGCCAAATACTTGCTAAATCATTTTATATCCCGAAGTAGGGAAAATCATTTCACAACATAATAATCACAAGTACTTTCAAATCTATATAGATTTCCACTTCCAAAACATTTCGAAATTATCGGGTATAGCCCTCAAAATCCTTTCTGTTTTATAAAACATTTTATAAAACGTTCCCTGTCCAAAATCGGGAATATTATTCTTTTTTACTTAAGGAATCTCGTTTCAAAATCATTTATTAAATTTTGAAATAAACAACATCGCTAAACACCTTATAGTCAAATCGTGAAGTGTTTCACAAGGTGTTAGCACATAGATATTTTTACCCAACTCAATGCTAAATGTAAAAGCATATTTTGCTCATAAACTGGTCTAGCACAATCCAAACAGTCAATCCATCACAGTCAATATCAACAACCAAGTGTATTTGGTTCAATCACATTTCATTTTACAATAAAAGAGTATTTTATTGTCTACACATTTTTGACATTTCATATGTATAAATAAAAAGAATATTTTATTTTCTATACAATTTCTACATTTCATATGCATACAATATAAAGAATATTTTATTGTCTATACATTTTTACATTTCATATGCAAACAATTAAAAGAGTATTTCATTCGCATAACCTTTTCTATGTTGCTAATGACAAATAAAAAGATAATTTTTATTCTCATGTCATTTCTATGTTGCTAATGACAAATAAAAAGATAATTTTTATTCTCATGTCATTTCTATGTTGCTAATGACAAATAAAAAGATTATTTTATTTTCAAAACATTTTCTATGTTGCTAATAACAAATAAAAAATTACTTTACTTGCATAACATTTTCTATACTTCTAGTGTCAAATAAAAAGAATATTTTATTTGCATACAAATTTCCTATATTTAACATAACAAATAAAAATGAATATTTATTTGTACATAAATTCCTATCTTTAATATGACAAATAAAAATGAATATTTATTTGTACACAAATTTCTATCTTTAATATGACAAATAAAAATGAATATTTATTTATACACAATTTCAATATTTAACATATCAAATAAAAATGAATATTTTTATTTGTATACAGTTTCCATATTTAACAATGACAAATAAAAATGAATATTTTTATTTGACAACAATTTCAATATTTAACAATGATAGATAAAAAATGAATATATTTTTTTATTTGACAACAATTTCAATATTTAACAATGACAAATAAAAAATGAATATTTTTATTTGACAACAATTTCAATATTTAACAATGACAAATAAAAATGAATATTTTTATTTGACTACAATTTCAATATTTAACATAACAAACAAAAAATGAATATTTTTATTTGACAACAATTTTCTACTTATTCCATTAAATTCAATTAAATCAACAGATCACACAATCAAGATATTTCAAATCAAATCACGTACAATACACAACTTAACCTTAACGGCGGATATATAGAACTTTCCAACAATTGATTTTAATTTTTACATAAGAAATCCCACTTATAAGCTAAAAATTATAAAAAAAATTAGCGAACAAACAGTGGTGATGATAAAATACAGATAAACATCATGGCAGTTTATATACATAACCGTATGAGAAAATTTTAGTGAGAGAGTTCTCACCTTGACCGGTTTTGAAATCGTTGAATAACAATTATTTTTAATAGAATTAAACAGATGTTTAATTTTATCAAAAATCTAAATGGCTTCCGTTCCTGTCCCAATCAGTTCTGAAATGTAGAATTTTTCGTTTCCAATCCAACGCTTCTGAAATCGTTCGATTCTGAGTTCTTTGCAAAAGATATCAAGGTTTAAAGGTTAATTACTTTAATTAAATTTAATTATATCATTAACTAAATAAAATTAAAACCTAATTACATTTGAGCAAATCAGAGCTGTTCAAAATCTCTTCTTCTTCGTTTCTGTTCTGAGCCCGTTGAACCAAAAGCTCCCATCGATCTACCACCGCGCGCCGCTTCTGTAGTTGGCCGGAGCCACATCGCCTCGTACCACGACGACGCCCTTCGCAGCACCACCCACCGCCAGGCGCGGCTCCTACCTTGCACCTCCGACAAGCCCCAAAAACGCCTGCAAACCGTGCTACTTCGAGCTCCGAATCCGTGAAGAATACTCCAAGAAATTTGATCATTCCCCTATAGATCGAAAGATCTTGCCACTCTCTAGAATTTTCGTGTTGATTCCAAGATTAAATTTGATTTGGATTGGACGATTTTAAGGCTTGAAAGTCGGATGTTCTTAGCCATTCATTTATAACGGAGGCAGCTGCTTTGTGTTGAGGGATTAGGGTTTGCTAATTTTTTAGTGTATTTATAATATTTAATTATTTAATTCTCTTAATTCCGATAAGGCCCGTTAATTCCTACTAACTCTAAATTAAGCCCAGGAATATCTCCCCTAGCCAAATACCCCTATTCCGGATGCAATAGGCTAGGCCTCATCAGTCTATTCGATCGCTTTAGTCCATTTTTCTTTAATTCAGAATATAAAACATTTAGTTATTTAATTTGATCGTACATTTTAATTTACCGGGGCCACATACTGACTCCAAAAATTCCCAAAAAATAAATCTTGGTATGTTTTGACGATATGGTCCTAACAAAATTTATTTCGTATAATTTGGAGACCGTTTGGAAATGGTCATTTTCTGGTTGATCCAATTCAACTAAAATTGACAAAACACGTTTCCTTTGCCACGCTCACATATTAATTCTAAAAATTATGAAAATTGGAATCTAGAAATAATTTGACATTCCGGATCCAACCAAAGTGGTCTCGTTGAAAACGGAGGTCGTTTGTAAAATGGCTATTTTTTATATTAAAAAATATATATAAATTCCATAGCGACTATTCTGAATTTTAAATTGGACATAAGTTTTTATTCTTGCTATGAAATTTCAAATTTTCACATCCGTTAGAAAGATATTTTTATACAGATTTAAATATTTCTGGTTTTACTGAAATCTGATTTATTTTGAATCCTGTACATTCATTTGAAATTTGAAGTCGAATTTTCAAACTGCTGCGCCATTTCTAACTCCTTTTATAATTAAAATAAATATATTCATTCTAACTTCGATTTAAATAAATTTTTATCATTATTATTTAAAATAAATTATTTTAGTTATTCAAGATTCATTAAAATTTCTAAAATAAAAATTTTAAATTGGTTCCAAAATTTCGGGTTGTTACACTGGGTTTAAAAAATACAAATAATTTTATAAAATGAAATCAAATCCTAAAAATAATAAAAAGTAATATCTGTGTGAACCTCTTGACTAGCTCTTCAATTTGATATATTTGTTGATGGGTTCAACGAGACTTTTGTTCGCTGAAAATAAGGGTAGCATATGTTCTGGGTTTTAATGCTCGAATTTGTGGGCGAAAGAAAGAGCTTTGGATCGATTGGTGATTGGTATTGTGTTTGTGAGGTGAAATAGCACTTGTTGGTAAAAATTTGGGTAGATACGTGATGTTGTAGTTCGACACCTGCACTGGGGCATATGAAACATGGTTGAACACGCAATTTTCGAGAGGGGTGCATGTAGAGTGAAACTTGTATGAAGTTGAAGAAGAGAGAAAGAGAGGAATTCATGTGAATTTAGCTTGATTTTAAATTGAGTACAGAAAGAGGGAAGAAAACTTGAAGTTTGCGTAATGGCCATTTGTAGGGCACAGTGGAATACTGGAGGTGTGGTAGGAGAAGAGATTAGAGGAGGGAATTAAGAGGTGCTTAAGGAAATTAATTAGTTTGTTAACTAATGTATGTTATATAAATATGTGTTCAATCTTGTAAAAATCACATTTTTTTTCATACGTGATCAGAATTCAGCAAAACAGGATTCGTTGGAACCGTATGGACGCAGGTTCCGCAATGAAACTGGAGAGATTTGGAGCACGTAGCAATCTATGGCGAGATAAAACGCCCGATTCGAACCAATCAACGTTTATCGTTTTATAACGATATTGAACCGATCAATGTGATAACTCTCAGTCAACTATTTTGTTATGTTATTGTATTCATATCTGAATATGTACTGATTGCCTGTGATTACAACATTTATTTTGTGGTTGATGGATATTGTTTGCAGCTTTTACGCAATTATCATTAAACTGTGAATATAAGCGTCGTCGCATAATGATTGATTGATGGATGATAGTTGATATGGATGTTAATGATGTGTGAAATCCATGTAAACCGAGTTATATGGTAATTGGTTGAATCTCACTCCAATTTGGAATAAATCTAAATATTTTATTAATAAAATATTCAGTGAAAATGACAGTTTGAATCTTAAATTCAAATTAGTTTGGAAAGACAGTTTAAACGATTATGAATAAATTTCGTAAAAGAAAGAATTTGATTTGAATAAATTTTCAGTTTACAAAGGTTTGTTTGTAGATTTATTTTGAAATGGACACTAATTTCAAAATGTGAATTCGAGTTAGGTATAGAAACGACGTTTTTAAGTTGAACGGATTTCTCCATTGATCTTATTTATTTTTATAATGGAGTCAGAGAAATTTGTATTTCGAAATATCATATTTAAAAAATATTATTATTTCAATATTATAATAATATGGAATATTCAATTCTGATTTAAAATTGAATTGGAAGTTGAAATCAATTTTAAACGAATTTATAAACGTTTTATAAAATACGTTTAAAGAAGTTAATGAATTTTATTATAAATAATAAAATGGTTCGAATAGAACGTGTCATGCAGCGACCGTTCGCGAATTTCGATCATTAACTTTAAATTGACGTACCGGAAGATCCGACCGTTGGATTTTCCCAAAATGGAAAATATTTGTTTCAGAATGAAAAGAACCTTCAAATAAAATGAAAAGTATTAAAATCTAACTGTTAGATTTGGAAATAAATTCAAATCAAATTTGAATAAAAGCAGCGCTATTGCTGTTAACGACGTGAAATGAGTTTTTAAGGAATTAAGCTAATTTTAAATTATTAAAAATAGGAAAAAAAAATAGGATAAATCATAATAAATGATTTAAAAGTGATTTGGTCTGGATATATTCAGTTTTGGATAAAATAAATATATTTCGTGAAAATTAGCTATTTTGATAAAAGGGAATAAACGATTTGAAGTTAATAAATACTTAACCAAGTTAAGCTTTTCCAATGCATGAATATTGGATTTGAATGGAAATAACCATCAGATAATTCGATATTGGATTTCATAATTATTCGGATATTGTTTGAGGAATTTAGAAGATATCGATATCGTTATTCCCAATATGGTATTTGTTGATTTCAGATTTTGATGTTGAATATAAGTTAATGTGATTTCTATTTAAAGCCTTATATCTGATATCAAATTAGATTTTGGGTTTGTCGTGAATGGTATCTTCAATAACACTATTCTCAAACCAAGTTGAAAATGAAGTTTATGAAATAAATCTTTTAATTAAGGTTTAATAGAATTTTTCATAGTTAAGTTCCCAATTAATAAATTTAATTAGAATTGAATGGAAATTTAATTTTGGGTTTATCGTGAACAATGTTTTAAATGACATTCGTTCTTTAACCCAGCTAAATGGAAGAACGATTTCTCAAGTTTGAGATGTAATAAATCTTTCAACAAAGATTTGTAGTAATGAAATAGATATTAAAAGTAAGTTAGAGTATTAATCAATGTTCAATTAGATTTGAAATGGTCGAAGGCAATTAAATTTACCAAAATACGAGGGGTTTTAGATATGGAGTACTACCAGTTCTTCTCCGTGGAATAATTGAATCTTTAATTAGATTTGAAATGAAAGTAGGTATTAAACTTACCGAAACCCAAGGGGTGTTAGATTTGGAGTACCACCTGTTTTGCTCCGTGCGATGAATAGGATGAGAATGGGATAACGATACGAGATATTATCTTTTAATAAGAATCAATAATCCCGATAAGGCTTATAGACCTTAATTTGAGTTAAGTTATGAAAAGAGAATATATAATCTTTTGAAATGATTTCCAAGGAAATATTTAAACAAGTAGTTTAAATGATGTAAATCTTTGATAAGATTTAAGGGAGTAATTCCCAATGAAAAGAATATTTGAATAAAAGAATATTCTAAATTGGAATGAGGCGTATGTTATGTTTATATGTCAGTTGATTTTAATGATGCGATAATTATTCGGAAAGACATGGTTTCAACCCATTCTGAGTAAGTAATATGACGATCGTCGAAGATATTGAAGACGGTGGTTGAAGGCTGGTGATCTTCACATCGTTTGGATTATTGCTGATGCATTGGGTAGCTCTCATTATAAGGTTAAAGTGGTGGTCATCTACACACACTTGGAGATCGATCGGATATGCAAGGGCCGCTCTCCCTTAGGGAACGAGGAGTAAGGTGCCTTCGATTTCGTTTAGACCTAGAACGGACTTGTATGGATGTATTTTTGACATTGTATTTTGTGCTGTATTAATTGATCTCCACCAAATATATATTTGTTTGGTGTTAGAGAAATTTATTCTTTTAGCTTAATACCCTTCTTTAAGACGTGCGAGCTTAGAGGTTATATATTAATAGACATCAGTTGTATGGTATGGAATGACAATGTGGAATGCCAAGTTGGTGATTGATAAAAGATTTTGTTGAAAAACAAAACTTTGTGGTTGACGATAAAACCATGGCTGGTATAGCGTAGCTTTGTGCCGAGACGTGACTTCGACAAGCCTCACAGCTCGTGAATGGCCGAAAACATGATGATGGACCACAAAGTAAGGACTAACGTTCCCATCTAGCAAAAAGGTGATGCCATGGTATGAAGCCCATGCAATTTACTTGTGTGGATGATGGATCGAGGCGCCTTGAATGATGGTCAAACAACCGACCAGTGTGACAGTCAAATACGACTGGAGGACGTTATGTTCAGGAGAAACCTGATCTCATCGGAAATTGGTGGGCCGGCTCTGTCCCTCCGAAGGGTCACATGCGTGTGATTCCTGGACGTCTTGCTAGGGATACCCCGAATGGTTAAGGAAGATCCTTTGCCTTGGTCATTAATGGAAATTCGACTTCTAATACAAACCTTACTATTTCTGTTGTAAACCTATATGACGACATAATAGGATGGGGTATTATGCCGTCTAAGATTGATACATTTATTTTCAAAACTGATTTTTACACTATGCAATAGTAATAATAAAAGAGAAATTTCGCATATCAAGCATGTTTGGCTATTATAATGGAACCCTATCCTCCGGCTTGTGCTTGCATTGTGTGATAGGACCTGAGTCTTATAATAGCTTCATTTTACAAAAAGCATTGCGAATTTTTTATGACCGGTATTCATGTGGAGAAAACCTATTCCATGTTATATGGCGTGGTCCCGTGATATGCCTTATTTTAAAATATAGTGCAGTAACTGTTTTGGTTCTCATACCAGTCACATGACTGTCCTGGAGTATATTGTTTTCCACCTAAACTCCGGGTGCCCATATTTTCCACACGGGCAGCTAGTAGTTTTGGTTTTGCAAATATTTTTAAAGTCGGATCTTGGATTATGGCTGGAGTTGTACCCTGGATTGCCTCGTAATTTTCCGCTGAATGTTTTTAAGTTCCTGCTATGTTGTAATTCATTGTCCTCTAAAATTATCTATTTTGCATCGATTATCTATACTCTGATATATTCTGTACTCTGATGTAAAATTGTTGTAATAGCAATGAAATGTTCTTTTGTGTTTTGTTCTGATGTGCCGTACCCCAATAACAATCTGCCTTTGAGAACTTTTCGAGTGGGCTAACTGCCGGCTTGAAGTGGGCCCAAAAGTAGGTTGTTACTTTTTGGTATCTGAGCTTTGGTTTACAAAGCTTTGAGGATATGACACATTGAAAAAAGATGGAAGAATTAATCAGAGATAGGATTAGTAATATCCTATAAGAGTGACTCATTAGAAATATGGTTAGTAGTACCCTAGAATGAGTTTGAAGAGTATTATATATAAAATGAAATTAGTTTCGAAAAATTATATCTTGTAATAAGAATTTGAGTATTTTATTTGTTGTTGAGTTTGAACTATTGAGTATAAGAAGATTTTGCATATATGTCTGGCCGACGTATATACAGGTCTCAAATATACGGGGTAGATATAGAATTACACTCTAGTCGCTTGGGGATGATTCCGGTTATTGTCATGACATCACCAGTGTTTATTTTCGTGTTTCAAAAGTGGGATGTTTATATATTTCAAATTGACTGGTATGAGGACCAATAACTTAGTTAGAGTTTATTGTTTGTTATTTGACTTTGAAAATATACTTTTTAGTACATAAAAGATATATGTTTTAATAACATATAAATTGGAAATTTAATTAACCAATTGATTGCTGGTTGTGATGTCTGATAATTAGTTTAACTAATAAAAATATTGGAATTACAAAACCAATATGAGAATGGAAGTTAAGTCGAATCAAGTCAAATTTAATGTTAATTGGAAATTAGTTGGGATTGCATATACATACATACATATATACATACATATATATATATATATATATATATATGTGTGTGTGTGTGTGTGTGTGTGTGTGTGTGTTAAACAGGTTGTTGCATGGAAGCTGACAAGAGGAATAAAATTGCATGCCCGATATAATGGTACATATTTACTGTATTGATCGAGTTTGGTGATTTTATGAGCCGACTGGCTCTTGGATTTTATTTTGATTGATGAGGGTCAAGAGAAGCAAGTTGTAGTCGTATCGATCAACCGGTACAAAGGAGGACATGGCGAAATTTTTCGAAAATTTAAGGCTTAGGCAAATTTCGAGAAATTGGAAAGTTCTTAGATACTGAAAAGTTTAAGAACTTGAGTTAGTAGAACAAAGGCTGAGTTGGTTAAGTAAACGACCTTCGGTTTCGAGGACGAAATCCTTTTAAGTGGGGAAGATTGTAATGACCCATGTTTTTAGTCAATTTAAAATATGAATTTTTAATGGATTTTTAATTGATTTTATTGGATTTTAAATATTTAAAATAATTTATTTTGAGAATTAACGACTTAGAATTTATTTAAAATGAGTTTGTACGTATAAGTTTATTTTAGTTATAAAACGAGCTCGTAACGTCATGGTAGTTTGAAAATTTTAGTTTTGGATTTCAAATGAATATACAATATTCGATATAAGTCGGATTTTTGTAAAACAAGAAACGTTAGGATCCATTAAATTATAACTTTCTAATGAAGGTTAGAAATTGAGATGTAATTGTATAGATTGTAGGTTATGTCCAAATTAAAATTTCAAAAAGTCCCTATGGAATCGTTTATAAATTATAACAATTTATTTAAATGTAATAAAAGGATTTATTATAAAATTGAATATTGATTTGACTTGAATTTTGAAGATATCGAGTTATAAAGCCAAGTATGTTTATTTTGGAACTATATGATATTATATTTGGATTTATATGATAATATTAATTTATTATTATTTATTTGAGTTGTTTTTGAATTTATTTATATTTTATTGGTTTTATTTAAGCCCTTAAAAATAGCTATTTTTCAAGCGACCTTCGTTTTCAACGAAACCATTTTATTAGTTCTAGAACGTCGATTTCAAATTTTGTAATTTTTGGAGTTAGTATGTGTTTGTATGGTATTTAAATGTGAACCGATAAATATTTGACTTTAAAAATACGTTGTTGGAGTAAACGGGCTCGGAATTCGACGAAACAAGTTTCGTTGGGTCCGTAATGTCAAAATATAGCTGCATGTCCATTTTCATCGAAAACGGGATTCGTATGTGGTCATACAAATTTTTAAATGACAATTGGAGGTAATAATCGAATAAAATAAAATATATAATTAAATAAACAAATAGAAAACTCTCCCTATAAATTATCCTAACTCTTCCCAACCCTAATTTCTTCACTCTCTTCTCAATCTCCATAGGAAACATCCAACAACCCTAAAATGTGGGTTCCAAAAATCTAAATAAAATGAAATCAAATCTTAAAAATCATAAAACTCATATCTTTGTGATCCTCTTGACTAGCTCTTCAATTTGATTTCAACAAAAAAATTGTTCGCTGACAATAAGGGCAGCATGCATTTTGGGTTATAGGGCTCGAATTTGTGGGCGAATGAAAGAGCTTTGGATCGATTGGTGATAGTATTGTGTTCGAGAGGTGAAATAGCACATGTTGGTAAAAATTTAGGTGGATGCTTGATGTTGGAGTTCGGCACTTGCATTGGTGCATGTGGAACATGGCTGAACAAGCAATTTTCAAGGGGTGCGTGTGGAGTGAAACTTGTATGAAGTTGAAGAGGAGAGGAAGAGAGGAATTTAGGTGAATTTAGTTTGATTTTAAAATGAGTAGAGAAGGAAGGAAGGAGGCTTGAAGTTTGTGTCATAGAAAGGCACGGTGGAATACGGGAGGCGTGGTAGGAAAAGAGAATAGAGGATGGAATTAAGAGGTGCTTAAGGAAGTTAATTAGTTTGCTAATTAACGTACGTTATATAAATATGTGTTCAATCTTGTAAAAATCGTATCTTTTTCATACGTGCTTAGAATTCAGCAAAACATGATTCGTTGAAACGATATGAACGTAGACTCCAAAATGAAACTGATTTTGAGAGATTTGGAGCTCATGGCAATTTATGGCGAAATAAAATGCCTAATTCGAATCAATCAACGTTTATCGTTTTATAACGATTTCGAACTGATCAATGTGAGAACTCTCACTCAACTGTTTTGTTATGTTCTTATATTCACATCTGAATATGTATTGATTGCTTGTGATTGCAATGTTTGTTTTGTGGTTGATGGATATTGTTTATAGTTTTTACTGTTATTATCATCAAACTGTGAATATATGCGTTGCCGATCGAAACACTTATATTATAATGATAGATTGATGGATGGTAATTGACATGGATGTTAATGACGTGTGAAATCTAATGATATGTGAAATCCATGTAAACTGAATTAAATGGTAATTGGTTGAATCTCATTCCAATTTGGAATAAATTTGAATATTTTATTAATCAAATATTCTATGAAAAATGATAATTTGAATCTTATATTCAAATTAGTTTGGAAAGACAGTTTAAATGAATACGAATAAATTTCGTAAAAGAAAGAATTTGAATCGAAAATTTCAATTTATAAAGGCCTATTTTCAGATTTATTTTGGAATGAGTTCAAAATGTGAATTCAAGTAAGGTATAGAAACGATGTTTTTAACTCGAACGGATTTCTCCATTGATCTTTTTTAGTTTTATAATGGAAATCAGAGAAATTTGGATTTTAAAATATTTTATTTTGAAAATATTATTATTTTAATAATATGACGTGCCGCGCAGCGACTATTCGCGAATTTCGACCATTAACTTCAAATTGAATTACCAGAGATCCTGCCCTCGAATTTACCCGAAAGGAAAAACATTTGGCTCAGAATGAAAAGAACTTTCAAATAAAATGAAAAGTTTTAAAATCTAACGGTTATATTTAGAGATAAATTCAAGTCAAATTTGCATAAAAACAACCTTGTTGCTGTTAATGAGCTGAAATGGGTTTTTAAGGAATTGAGCTATTTTTAAATTATTAAAAATAGGGAAAAATTATGATAAATCAAAATAAATGATTTAAAAGTAATTTGGACTGAATATATTCATTTTTTGATAAAAAAGCCATTTTGTGAAAATTAGCTATTTTGATAAAAGGGATTAAATGGTTTGAAGTTAATAAATACTTAACTAAATTAAGTTTTTCTAATGCATGAATATGGGATTAGAATGGAAGTAATCTTTGGATAGTTCGATATTGGATTCTGTAATTATACAGATACTATTTAAGGAGTTTGGAAGATATGGACATCGTTAATCCCGATATGGTATCCGTTGATTCCATAATTTGACGTTGAATATAAGTTGATGCGATTTCTATTTAAAGCCTTATATTTGATATCAAATTGGATTTTGGGTTTGTCATTAATGGTGTCTTCAATAACACTGTTCCAAAACCCAGTTGAAAATGAATTTTATGCAACAAATCTTTTAATTAAGATTTAATGGAATTTTCCAAAGTTAAATTTCTAACTAATAAACTTAATTGGAATTAAATGGAAGTTTTATTTTGGGTTTTATTGTGAACGATGTTTTAAATGACATTTATTCTTTAACCCAGCTAAATGAAAGAATGATTTCTCAAGTTTGAGATGTAATAAATCTTTCATCAAAGATTTGTACGAATGAAATGGATATTAAAACTAAGTTAGAGTTTTAATCAATCTTTAAATAGATTTGAAAAGGTAGAAGGTATTTAAAGTACCAAAACACGAGGGGTTCTAGATATGGAGTACTAACAGTTTTGCTCCATAGAATAATTGAATCTTTAATAAGATTTGAAATGAAAGTAGGTAATTAAACTTACCAAAACCTGAGGGGTATTAGATATGGAATACCACCAGTTTTGCTCCATCGGATGAATAGGATGGGAATGCGATAACGATAGGAGAGATTATCTTTTTACAAGACTTTATAATCCCGATAAGGCTTATAAACCTTAATTTGAGTTAACTTTATGAAAAGAGATTATATAACCTTTTTAAATGATTTCCAAGGAAAGATTTAAACAAGAAGTTTAAATGATGTAAATCTTTGATAGGATTTAAGGGAGTAATTCCCAATGTAAAGAATATTTGAATAAAAGAATATTCTGAATTGGATTGAGGTGTATGATATGTTTATATATCACTTGATTTTAATGATGCAATAGTTATTCGAAAAGACTGGGATTCAACCCATTCTGAGTAACTAATGCAACAATTGTCGAAGATATTGAAGACGGTAGTTGAACACCGAAGATCTTCACATCATTTGGATTATTGTTGATGCCTTAGGTAGCTCTCATTATAAGGTAAAAGTGGTGGTTGTCAAGACATACTTGGAGATCGACCTGATATGCAAGGGCCTCTCTGTGATAACCCCAAACTTCCATGGTTTGAAAGTAGGAGTAATCATTTGGAATACAACACAAATATAATATAACAAGTCACAGAAACAACATAGTAAAGGAAATCCATATAGTAACAACATCATAGCAGCGGAAATATAATGTCATCAACAATAGAAAATCCACAGTCACAGAATTCTAAGTTACTACATCAAGTTTGCAGAAAAGTGACATAAATCCCAATTCCAAAATAAATGACATGAAATGGAAATAAGTCTAATGTCTGGAATGAAAAAGGAAATGCGATAAAAGCAAATTGTAGAAAGTCTTCGAAGCTCCAAGTCATCACCTCTACGTCAAAAGCTGGTCCAAGGAAAATAATAAGCAGCTCCAAAGAAAAGACTCCAAGCAAAAGAATACATGTTACTTGGCTGCCCATGAAGAAAGGAGGGCACCCAAGTTTGCAAAAAGGTGAAACAAACTATGGGTCAGTCGTGGGACTGGTGTGAGAATTCTTAACTATTATACTATTCATAATATGGCAGATCCAAAGACCATGCCGATAATGCGGAACGGATTTATTTCAATGGATTGCCGTGCATAATTTTAAGTGTCAGAACAAGCAGAGGAATAAATCGTTTAATCAACGCAATGTTTTTTGGAAAAATGAAATCACCATAAGACTCAAGTCCCATCACACAATGCAACGCACACCAGAGGATAGAGTTTTCCCTTATGGTGATTAAATATGCTAAATACGGCAAATACGGGTTTAATATTATTAATATTTATAACAAAACATTTCAAAATAAATGTATCGATCCTAGGAAGCATAGGTACCATATACTATGCCTCCGTACTAGTAATACAATCAAATCCGTAGGGTCGTATTTGGAATTTGGATTTCCATCTGAGTCAAGGCTAGGGAGGAGCTCCTTACCGATTCGAGCACTCTAGCTAGTGTCTCAGGATTCCCCGCGGAGAACCCTTGGATAGCTGCAGGGCCAGTCCGCAAATACAGCTTAGCGGATTAGTTATACCTGAACACACGATTCCCGATCCTATAGGACCTATCCGAGGCGCCTCATTCCATCATCCACATAAGTAAAATGTCAGGCCGTGTTAAAACCCAAACACCACTTCTAGCTAGAAAGAAACGTGCTGCTCTCCCTGCGTTCCCTTCTCCCGTTTTAGACTCTACCGGTTTGTGAGGCTCGTGAAGTTACGTAATACACAAAGCTCTGCTTATTCAAGCGGTGCTTTGATCGTCACCATAAGGTTCTGCTTTTCAACAAGAAACCTTGATCATTGCATCTTAGTATGCCACACTGTCACTCCATACCGTGCCGTCGATCGTCCGTCAATATATAAACGGGTGTTAAGTAGAGAATAAATCCTCCACCACCAATCATTTATATATTAACAGAAAACCAACAACATGATATCCAACGGAGTACGATGTCAGACACACAATCCATTTATACTTATGCCCTGGGTCTGAGTGAAAGTTAAAGCCGTGAAATCAACACGTACGTCTGGCCAATGACCTTGACCCTTGAATTGGGAGCAAGTCAATTCAGAGTCTTAGTCATCGTCCATTCGAGGGAAGATTTACGGTCTTCATACGTCAACTCTACTACTTCGATCTTCAACGTCGTTTGGTTTAATTTGGGATGAGAGTATCTCGGACTTCCCAAATAACCTCGCATACTTATAGTTTTTGGAAAACTATTTTATGTCGTTATATCATTTTATAACGGCTAATTCTCGTCTTAATTATTTAAGATAACTAAATTTCTTACTTAACGACGCATTCTCAGAATCTTACTTTTATTTACATTAAAAATAAAATAAAATGCAAACTTGCATTACATGACGCATTCTTATTTATTTACATTGGATAAAATGTAAACTTGCGTAACATATAAAAATATTATTTATTTCACATGCCAAAAATTCATTCTTTAGCTTCAAATGACGATGCAATTTATTTTACATCATAAAGTTTCATTCTTTTACCTACAATGTAAAAATATTCACTTTTGTGTTTACGATGTAAAGATGTCAACTTTTTCTCTTTATAATGTAAAAATATCCCTTTTATATTTTCCAATGTAAAAATATTATCTTTTCTATTTTACAATGTAAAAACGATATTTTTTTTTTCTTTACGATGCAAAAATATCAACTTCTTCTATATTCGCCGTAAAAACTCATCTTTTTATTTTAATTTCAAAAAGATTGTCCTTTTTATTTACATCGTCAAATTTTCATCTTTTTATTTACAATAAAAATATTGTCTTTTTATTTTCAACGTAAAAAGATTGCCTTTTTAATTTCAACATAAAAATGTTGTCTTTTTATTTACAACATAAAAAGATTATCTTTTTACTTTCAACATAAAAATGTTGACTTTTTATTTTCATTATAAAATAGTGAAAAATTATCCTACGTTGTAATTACTATATAATTCACATTAAAAATAATGTAAAATGTACACACGGTGAAATTCATACATATTTATATTGGGGAGAATGTAAATTTTCATTCTCTAATTACAATGTGAAATCCATTCTTTCTATTTCATTAAAAAATAATGTAAATCTTCCTACGGTTAAATTCCTTTTAAATATTAACATTAAAAATGTTAATGACAACCCATAGTGTTATATTATCATTAAAAATGTTAATAGCATCCTACGGTTAAATTTACTATTTAATTTACATTGAAAATAATGTAAATTTATGCATACGGTGAAAATACTTTATTTACATAGTAACATGTAAAATTTCATGTCATCACAAATTCTAATTTTAACTTACATAATAAAATGTACATCTTCATGACATTGCAAATTCTAATTTTAAATTTACAAAACAAAATGTAATTTTAATGTCATCGCAAAGTCTAACTTTAAATTTTCAAAATAAAATGTAAACTTTACGACATCGCCAAGTTCTCACTTTAAATTTTCAAAATAAAATGTAAATTTTATGACAATGACAAATTTTAACTTTAGTTTACAAAATAAATTGTAAATCTCATATCAACGACAATTTCTAATTTTTAATTTACAAAATAAATTGTAAATTTCATATCAACAACAATTTCTAATTTTTAATTTACAAAATAAATTGTAAATTTCATATCAACAACAATTTCTAATTTTTAATTTACAAAAAAAATTGTAAATTTCATATCAACAAATCCACAACATTCAAATAATCCAAGAGATCTAGATCTAACAGTTCAAATCAAAATAACATACAGGGTGATGTATATTTTGGCATATGACAAATCGGCGAGACATAATTCAATAATATTAACAAATAATCTATTTTAATTAGCCAATAATTTCAGATCTAACTTTTAGATTCGCGGATCTAACATCATACAGTCATAAACAACTTAGATCCGTATTTCAATATTGCTACATAGCAGATCAGTCAATATTCTTTAATAACAAAGAATTAATAAATAATTAAATAAATTATATTTAATTAAAAATAAATTCTCGCCGCTGTTGGTTCTGAGATGAATCGAGTTTGGTCAGATTTGGTGTTCGAAATCAAGACGGTTGCGGATCTGAAAAAATTAGCATTCAAGTTCATATGAAAAATTAGAAATCAGCCTTTAACAACTGACTCTGCGACGCTTATAAGCGTGACTAAATCTGAAGCTTTTACCTTCAAGAGAGGTTCAAATCTTTGTTTTCAGATTGCGGGAGCTATGGTTGTTGAAACGACGAACCGTTTGTTGGAGGTGGACCGTCTTGGAGAGAGCTACGATCGGCCAGAAGAGGGGAGGGTGCGGCGGCGGCGGTGGGGCCCAGGGGGGTGCGAACGGCGGCTTTTTGCGGGGGTATGGCGGCTTCGTCGAGGCACGGTGACGGATGCTCCTTATCTAGAATCAAAGAGCTCGCGAACAGCTTCGAAACGGGTATTGGTACGAAGATTTTCGTTGAGTATCGGAGGAGAAATCGAAGCTCAAAGAATTGAGCAAATATGGGTTCTTGCGGCTGTGCAAAATGAAGAAGACGATGGCCCTGTAGCATACCGTATTTATACTAGTATTTAGGGTTTTATTTTATTTATTTATTTAATTAATTAATTATAGAAAATAGTGTTTTCTCGTACGACCTCCAACCGAAGCTCAACGACTGTCAAACTTAATGTTTTGACGTCTTCTGAACGCGATGGCGCTACTGCCAAGGTCTAATTCTAAAGTTACAGTCATGTTTTCTTTTATTTTTAAAATAAATCATTTAATTTAATTTCGAACGTACTTGTTAATTCCACTAGGGCCACATACTAGCTCAGAAAAATCCAGAAAAATTATTTTTGGCTTTCTTATGTCCATACGGTCCTAACAAAATTTATTTCACCTCATTCTGAGACTGTTTGAAAAATGACTATTTTTCAGTCAATTAATTTTGACCGAAACTGACAAAACACAAATTCTTTTGCCACGCTTACATGCTAGCTTCAAAAATCATGAAATTTGAAACCTAGCAATAGTTTTACATTCCGGACCCAACAAAAGTGGTTTCGTTGAATTTCGAGGTCATATGCAAAATGTCAATTTTCAAGGGCGATATATTTCTATAGCGACCTTTCTGAAAATTCATTTGGCCATAACTTTTGATTTCATCTATGAAACTTCGATTTTTCAGATTCATTAAAAAGGGACTCATTAACAGATTTAGATATTTTTCGTTTCACCAAAATCCGGTTTATTCTGCATCCTGTGTAGTAGGTCAAAGTTCAAGTTTGACTTTTCAAACTACCTTCCTATTTCTAATTCTCTATGCAATTTATTTTTGGCTTAACTTTGCATTAACTTTTCTCAACAAATTCCCATTCATTTTATTTGAAATAATTTATTTTAAATTTTTAAACACCCCTAAATGAAAATTTTAAATTGACCCCAAATTTCAGGGTTGTTACAATCTCCCCTCCTTAAGAACTTTTCATCCTCGAAAAGTAAAAAGGAAAATTAGAAGAGTAGGAAACAACACAGGGGATACTGAAAAGATTATACGTACCTCAAAACAAAACCTAATCGGAGGTATCCACTTTGCAGTTGGGATAGGCCTGATTGATGCTCTCCTCCGTTTCCCAAGTGCAGTCTCTAGGGTCACTACTCCACTGCACCTTGACTAGGTTGATTCTTTTATTCCTCAACACCCTAGTTTCTTTGCCAATAATTTTCAGTGGCTCTCTCCTCACTGCTTGGCTTGGGGTGATTCCCAAATCTTGCTGTGCAGCTTCCTCCACAACCAGATCCGGATCATGGACATGCCTCCGAAGTTGAGATACATGGAATACATCGTGCACTCTAGGCAACCAGTCAGGCATCTGAATTCTGTAAGCTAGGGTGCCAATCTTTTCAAGAATAGGGAAAGGGCCTATGAATCTGGGTGCTAGTTTCCCTGTTTTTCCAAAACGGATAACACCTCGCATTGGAGCGACTTTCAGATAGACATAGTCACCCACATCAAAAGCTAGCTCTCGCCTTCTCACATCTGCGTAACTTTTCTGTCTACTTTGGGCCGCCAATAGTCGCTTCTTAATAAAGTCAACTTTGTTCGAAGCTTCTCGGATCATGTTAGGACCCAATACAAGCCGATTTCCTTTTTCAACCCAACACGCTGGCGATCGACATGGCCTACCATATAAGGCTTCAAATGGAGACATTTTCAAACTTGCTTGATAGCTATTGTTGCACGAGAATTCAACTAAATGCAAGTGATCCTCCCAAGACCCTACAAAATCGAGTATACAAGCTCGCAATAGATCTTCTAGGATGCGATTCACTCGCTCAGTCTAGCCGTCAGTCTGAGGGTGATACGCGGTACTAAGATTCAACTTCGTTCCCAACTCGTTTTGGAATGCTTTCCAAAATTTACTAGCAAAGATAGGATCACGGTCGCTAACAATGCTACTAGGGACTCTGCGGAAAGAAAGGATTAAAATTTATTTTGCAAAAGAAAAACTTCCTATTCAAATTATGAAGAGAAGGAAAGATTTAGCTTTATTACCCATGTAGCCTGACGATTTCTTTGAAATAGATTTGCGCCAGACTTTGAACAGTTCTGGTGGATTTGACGGGTATGAAATGGGCGGACTTGGTGAAACGATCCACGATCACCCATATGCTGCCATTTCCCTTCCTAGTACGAGGCAGACCATCTATGAAATCCATAGAGACTTGGTCCCACTTCCAATCAGGAACTTCTAATGGCTGCAACAATCCCGCAGGCTTTTGTTGATCGCTCTTCACTTGTTGGCATGTCGGGCATCTGCTTACATATATGGATATATCCCTCTTCATAGATTTCCACCAAAAAGTGCGCTTTAAATCTTTATACATCTTGCTCACACCTAGGTGGATGCAAAGCTTTTACTTGTGTCCTTCATCTAAAACTTCCCTTATGAGCTCTGGGATATTTGGAACACAAATCCGACCTTGCAATCTAAGAATTCCCTTGCCATCAATTTGGAAGCTTGTGTTCTCTCCGTCTTGGTTTCTTTTAATAATTCTTTGAACGAATTTATCATCTTTTTGAAGAGCGGAAATTTTATCGATTAAAGAGGGGGTAATGATAAGGCTTGCGACAATGGCATTCTTTCTACTGAGTGCGTCTGTCACCACATTGGCTTTCCCCGGCGTATATAGGATGTCGAGATCGTACGCCGCAAGGAATTCTAGCCACCTTTGCTGCCTTAAATTCAGATCCTTTTGATCAAAGAGATATTTCAAAGATTGATGGTCAGTGTATAACACAAATTTTTTGCCCAAAATATAATGTCTCCAAATTTTTAAAGCAAAGACTACGGCCAGCAACTCTAAGTCATGGACACGATAATTTTTCTCATGCGGCTTTAATTGTCGGCTTGCATATGCAACAACTCTGCCCCTTTGCATCAGTACTGCGCCAAGACCACCACTTTGAGAAGCATCCATATAGACCTTTAAATCTTGGCTGCCATCGATGATGGTGAGTACGGGAGCAGTAGTCAAACTCACCTTTAGCTTTTGGAATGCCTCCTCACAATCTGATGTCCAATTGAATTTGGCATTCTTCTTGGTAAGTTTTGTTAATAGGCTAGATAGCTTGGCAAAACCTTCGACAAATTTCCTATAATACCCGACCAAACCTAGGAAGCTTCTTACTTCAGTGGGAGTGCTGGGTCGCTTCCAATCTCGAATGGCGGCAACTTTACTTGGATCAACTGCGATTCCTTCTTTTGACACAACATGGCCCAAGAATTTTACCTCCTCTTGCCAAAATGTGCATTTTGAAAATTTTGCTTTTAAAATATTTCTTCGCATAATCTCCAACACTTCTCTTAAATGCCCTTCGTGCTCCTCCTTAGTTTTAGAATAGATAAGGATATCATCAATGAAGACTAGGACAAATTTATTTAGGACCTCGCGGAAGACCCTATTCATCAAGTCAACGAAGTAGGCTGGAGCATTGCACAGCCCGAACGGCATCACCAACCATTCGTAGAATGTGTCAGGACCTCTGAAAGCGGTCAAAGGAATGCATTCTTCAGCTATGCGGAGTTGGTGAAAACCCGTGGCTAGATCCATCTTCGAAAACACCTTGGCCCCATTTAATTGATCCATCAAATCATCTATGCGAGACAAGGGGTATTTGTTCTTCAATGTTTGTTTATTTAGGTTGCGGTAATCCACGCAGAGCCTTAGAGTACCGTCAGATTTGGGGACAAACACCACAGCTGCACCCCACTCGGAAAAACTAGGCTGGATTAGTCCCTTCAATAAGAGCTTCTTAGTTTGGGCTTGCAACTCTTCTTTTTCTTTAGGGGTCATCCTTCGGAGAGCATGGACTACAGGTCTTGCATTCGGAACAAGATCAATTCTGAAATCGATTTCCCTTCGCGGTGGTAAGCTGTCTACTTCTTCGAATACATCAGCGTAATTTTTGACCACGGGAATATTCTCTAGGGAAATAGGAGTGTTCTCGAGGGAAGACCAAAATTCCTTTCTATCAGATTTCGAGCCATGGCAAGGTATAGTAACAGTATTTCCAAGCCCTGTTTTCACCTTTACTATTCTTTCTGAGCATAGCACTTCAACGTCATATTTTGTTAGCCAATCCAGACCAAGGATGATATCAAACTCAGAAAAATTCATAATGGTCAAGTTAAAGGGGAACTGAAAGTAAGAGAAAGAAATGGGTACTCGACAGTATGAATCAAGAGCGATAGAACCTCCAACAGGATTCTGAACATTAATTGGTTCCTTTAGACTTCTTTGTTTTAATTTCAACTTTTTAACCGTGTTGCTAGAGACAAAACTTCTTGATGCACCCGTATCAAACAAAGCAGTGACAGGAATATTTTTAATAGAAATGATACCATCTAAAACATCAGGCTTACCTCCCTCAGTAGGTGCGGAGGAAGATGGTGCACTTGCCCCGTCATACACATGTGCAATCTGAGCTCCTTTCAACCGTGGGCAGTTAGACTTGATGTGACCCTTCTTGTGACAATTATAGCAGTCTTTGGTGTCATCACTCCTAGCCTTCTTTGGGTTCTTGCATTCCGAGCTATAATGTCCAAATTGCTGGCAGTTAAAGCATTGCACCTTTGACTTATCCCTCTTCTTGGCGGGCCCAGAAGTGCTCCCTTCAGTCTTCTTCTCTGGCTGCTTCCTTTTGTTGTTAGCCAAGCTTCTCTCTATCCTGTTGAGAAACCTTCCTATCGTTCTCTTCATATCGACAAGCAAACTCCACCAGCTTATTGAAAGAAAGATCGATGTGGGCCGTGACTCTGTCAATATATTTCCTCGCAAGCCCATTTATGAACCTTTTGTTCTTCTGAAAGTCATCCTGAATCAGTTCAGGGGCATAACGGGAGAGATCTTCAAACCTTCGAACATACTCTGAGATGGTCTTGTCGCCTTGCTTTAGATTGGCGAACTCTTCATGCAGTCTTTCTACCTCCTGCCTCGGGATGTATTTGTCGTTGAAAAGCTCCTTAAATCTTGTCCAAGACATATCATCAGCAATCCCTCCAATCGTGACTACGTCCCACCAGTTTCGAGCTTCTTCCTGTAGTAGCCATGAAGCCATGAATCTTTTCCTCTGATCTGGTAGCTCCAATCCGTCAAAAATCTTTTCGCAGTTTCTCAGCCAAGCTTGAGCATGTGTCACAATTTCTGTACCTTTGAATGAATGGCACTCCTCCTAAGTTTTTGAACTTCTTCGCCACCTTATCCCAATCAAAGGGCTGAGGCGGAGGTGGTGGTTGTTGTTGGACAGTGGGCTCCTCAGTCACGGTGGTATTTTGCCTTCTCCTGGCCCTAGCAGCTCTAGCAGCAGCGGAACTCATTTTCTAGTTGTTTCTGTACGATCAAAGAAAGAGTCAGAACAACTTTAATGATGATGTTGAGAAATGATGAAGATAGAAGGATGGATAAAAGATTATGATAGAATGACTGACTATTATGTATCTCATGAAATGTTCGCCATAGAATATAGTGATTCTATGTAAACGAATTATTATAATTATGTTATATTCCGCTTTGTAGACCAAAGCTCTGATACCAACTGTGATAACCCCAAACTTCCATGTTATGAAAGTAGGAGTAATCATTTGGAATACAACATAAATATAATATAACAAGTCACAGAAACAACATAGTAAAGGAAATCCATATAGTAACAACATCATAGCAGCGGAAATATAATGTCGTCAACAATAGAAAATCCACAGTCACAGAATTCTAAGTTACTACATCAAGTTTGCAGAAAAGTGACATAAATCCCAATTCCAAAATAAATGACATGAAATGGAAATAAGTCTAATGTCTGGAATGAAAAAGGAAATGCGATAAAAGCAAATGATAGAAAGTCTTCGAAGCTCCAAGTCATCACCTCTAAGTCAAAAGCTGGTCCAAGGAAAATAATAAGCAGCTCCAAAGAAAAGACTCCAAGCAAAAGAATACCTGTTACTTGGTTGCCCGTGTAGAAAGGAGGGCACCCAAGTTTGCAAAAAGGTGAAACAAACTATGGATCAGTCGTGGGTAGGAATGGCAATGGGGCGGGTTGGGGCGGGTTTCTCGTGCCCCAGACCCAACCCGGACTTTTTAAACCTCGCCCCAGACCCGCCCCCTAGACCCGGTGCGGGTCTGGAATTTCGCCCCGTACCCGAAACCCGTACGGGTCAGGGTAGACCCGCCCCGCCCCGCGACCCGGTGATATTATGTTCTAGTGTACACAAATTTATATATTTATATTTTTTTATCACTAAATGATAAGTTATATGCATATTATAATGTGTTCACAATGACAAGAGAATATTATAAAATGAGTTGTAAGATAATAGTTCAAAATGTATGCATTTGTTATTGCATGATTATCATTAATGCAACTTAATACAATGAAAATTTTATAGTTTTTCAATTGAAAGAATATAATATTCAAGTTATAACCATGTAAATCTAAGAAGATTAACAAGTAATAGTTATAGTTATAAAGTGTTTAAATGATGTTTCGATCATGCGGGTCGGGTTGGGGCGGGTTAGCCATGCCCCAGACCCGACCCTAGACCCGGACCTCCAAAAGCGGGTCGCGGGTCTACCCGCCCCAAAGACCCTATGGGGTGGGTCTAAATGGGTCAAAACAGGGGCGGGTCAAGCGGGTTTGGAACCTAGACCCGTCCCATTGCCATCCCTAGTCGTGGGACTGGTGTGAGAATTCTTAACTATTATACTATTCATAATATGGCAGATCCAAAGACCATGCCGATAATGCGGAACGGATTTATTTCAATGGATTTCCGTGCATAATTTTAAGTGTCAGAACAAGCAGAGGAATAAATCGTTTAATCAACGCAATGTTTTTTTGGAAAAATGAAATCACCATAAGACTCAAGTCCCATCACACAATGCAACGCACACCAGAGGATAGAGTTTTCCCTTATGGTGATTAAACATGCTAAATACGGCAAATACGGGTTTAATATTATTAATATTTATAACAAAACATTTCAAAATAAATGTATCGATCATAGGAAGCATAGGTACCATATACTATGCCTCCGTACTAGTAATACAATCAAATCCGTAGGGTCGTATTTGGAATTTGGATTTCCATCTGAGTCAAGGCTAGGGAGGAGCTCCTTACCGATTCGAGCACTCTAGCTAGTGTATCAGGATTCCCCACGGAGAACCCTTGGATAGCTGCAGGGCCAGTCTGCAAATACAGCATAGCGGATTAGTTATACCTGAACACACGTTTCCCGATCCTATAGGACCTATCCGAGGCGCCTCATTCCATCATCCACACAAGTAAAATGTCAGGCCGTGTTAAAACCCAAACACCACTTCTAGCTAGAAAGAAACGTGCTGCTCTCCCTGCGTTCCCTTCTCCCGTTTTAGACTCTACCAGTTTGTGAGGCTCGTGAAGTTACGTAATACACAAAACTCTGCTTATTCAAGCGGTGCTTTGATCGTCACCACAAGGTTCTGCTTTTCAACAAGAAACCTTGATCATTGCATCTTAGTATGCCACACTGTCACTCCATACCGTGTCGTCGATCGTTCGAAAATATATAAACGGGTGTTAAGTAGAGAATAAATCCTCCACCACCAATCATTTATATATTAACAGAAAACCAACAACATGATATCCAACGGGGTACGATGTCAGACACACAATCCATTTATACTTATGCTCTGGGTCTGAGCGAAAGTCAAAGCCGTGAAATCAACATGTACGTCTGGCCAATGACCTTGACCCTTGAATTGGGAGCAAGTGATCAATTCAAAGTCTTAGTCATCGTCCATTCGAGGGAAGATTTACGGTCTTCATACGTCAACTCTACTACTTCGATCTTCAACGTCATTTGGTTTAATTTGGGATGAGAGTATCTCGGACTTCCCAAATAACCTCGCATACTTATAGTTTTTGGAAAACTATTTTATGTCGTTATATCATTTTATAACGGCTAATTCTCGTCTTAATTATTTAAGATAATTAAATTTCTTACTTAACGACGCATTCTCAGAATCTTACTTTTATTTACATTAAAAATAAATAAAATGCAAACTTGCATTACATGACGCATTCTTATTTATTTACATTGGATAAAATGTAAACCTGCGTAACATATAAAAATATTATTTATTTCACATGCCAAAAATTCATTCTTTAACTTCAAATGACGATGCAATTTATTTTACATCATAAAGTTTCATTCTTTTACCTACAATGTAAAAATATTCACTTTTGTGTTTACGATGTAAAGATGTCAACTTTTTCTCTTTATAATGTAAAAATATCCCTTTTATATTTTCCAATGTAAAAATATTATCTTTTCTATTTTACAATGTAAAAACGATTTTTTTTTTCTTTACGATGCAAAAATATCAACTTCTTCTATATTCACCGTAAAAACTCATCTTTTTATTTTGATTTCAAAAAGATTGTCCTTTTTATTTACATCGTCAAATTTTCATCTTTTTATTTACAATAAAAATATTGTCTTTTTATTTTCAACGTAAAAAGATTGCCTTTTTAATTTCAACATAAAAATGTTGTCTTTTTATTTACAACATAAAAAGATGATCTTTTTACTTTCAACATAAAAATGTTGACTTTTTATTTTCATTATAAAATAGTGAAAAATTATCATACGTTGTAATTACTATATAATTCACATTAAAAATAATGTAAAATGTACACACGGTGAAATTCATACATATTTATATTGGGGAGAATGTAAATTTTCATTCTCTAATTACAATGTGAAATCCATTCTTTCTATTTCATTAAAAATAATGTAAATCTTCCTACGGTTAAATTCCTTTTAAATATTAACATTAAAAATGTTAATGACAACCCATAGTGTTATATTATCATTAAAAATGTTAATAGCATCATACGGTTAAATTTACTATTTAATTTACATTGAAAATAATGTAAATTTATGCATACGGTGAAAATACTTTATTTACATAGTAACATGTAAAATTTCATGTCATCACAAATTCTAATTTTAACTTACATAATAAAATGTACATCTTCATGACATTGCAAATTCTAATTTTAAATTTACAAAACAAAATGTAATTTTAATGTCATCGCAAAGTCTAACTTTAAATTTTCAAAATAAAATGTAAGCTTTACAACATCGCCAAGTTCTAACTTTAAATTTTCAAAATAAAATGTAAATTTTATGACAATGACAAATTTTAACTTTAGTTTACAAAATAAATTGTAAATCTCATATCAACGACAATTTCTAATTTTTAATTTACAAAATAAATTGTAAATTTCATATCAACAACAATTTCTAATTTTTAATTTACAAAAAAAATTGTAAATTTCATATCAACAAATCCACAACATTCAAATAATCCAAGAGATCTAGATCTAACAGTTCAAATCAAAATAACATACAGGGTGATGTATATTTTGGCATATGACAAATCGGCGAGACATAATTCAATAATATTAACAAATAATCTATTTTAATTAGCCAATAATTTCAGATCTAACTTTTAGATTCGCGGGAGCTATGGTTGATGAAACGACGAACCGTTTGTTGGAGGTGGACCGTCTTGGAGAGAGCTACGATCGGCCAGAAGAGGGGAGGGTGCGACGGCGGCGGTGGGGCCCGGGGGGGTGCGAACGGCGGCTGTTTGCGGGGGTATGGCGGCTTCGTCGAGGCACGGTGACGGATGCTCCTTATCTAGAATCGAAGAGCTCGCGAAGAGCTTCGAAACAGGTATTGGTACGAAGATTTTCGTTGAGTATCTAAGGTGAAATCGAAGCTCAAAGAATTGAGCAAATATGGGTTCTTGCGGCTGTGCAAAATGAAGAAGACGATGGCCCTGTAGCATACCGTATTTATACTAGTATTTAGGGTTTTATTTTTTTTATTTATTTAATTAATTAATTATAGAAAATAGTGTTTTCTCGTACGAACTCCAACCGAAGCTCAACGACTGTCAAACTTAATGTTTTGACATCCACTGAACGCGATGGCGCTACTGCCAAGGTCTAATTCTGAAGTTACAGTCATGTTTTCTTTTATTTTTAAAATAAATCATTTAATTTAATTTCGAACGTACTTGTTAATTCCACTAGGGCCACATACTAGCTCAGAAAAATCCAGAAAAATTATTTTTGGCTTTCTTATATCCATACGGTCCTAACAAAATTTATTTCACCTCATTCTGAGACTGTTTGAAAATTGGCTATTTTTCAGTCAATTAATTTTGACCGAAACTGACAAAACACAAATTCTTTTGCCACGCTTACATGCTAGCTTCAAAAATCATGAAATTTGAAACCTAGCAATAGTTTTACATTCCGGACCCAACAAAAGTGGTTTCGTTGAATTCCGAGGTCGTATGCAAAATGTCAATTTTCAAGGGCGATATATTTCTATAGCGACCTTTCTGAAAATTCATTTGGCCATAACTTTTGATTTCCGCTATGAAACTTCGATTTTTCGGATTCGTTAAAAAGGGACTCATTAACAGATTTAGATATTTTTCGTTTCACCAAAATCCGGTTTATTCTGCATCCTGTGCAGTAGGTCAAAGTTCAAGTTTGACTTTTCAAACTACCTTCCTATTTCTAATTCTCTATGCAATTTATTTTTGGCTTAACTTTGCATTAACTTTTCTCAACAAATTCCCATTCATTTTATTTGAAATAATTTATTTTAAATTTTTAAACACCCCTAAATGAAAATTTTAAATTGACCCCAAATTTCAGGGTTGTTACACTCTCTCCCTTAGGGGATGAGGAATAAGGTGTCTTCGGTTTCGTTCAGACCTAGTAGGACTTGTATAGATGTATGTATGACATTGTAATTTGTGCTGTATTAATTGAACTCTACTATATATATTTTTGGTGGTAGAGAAAATTATTCTTTTAGCTTAGCACCCTTCTTCGAGACGTACGAGCTTAAGGTTATATATTAATAAATATTAGTTGCATGGTATGGAATGACATTGTGGCATGCCAATTTGCTGATTGATCAAAGCTTTTGTTGAAAAGCAGAGCTTTGTGGATGATGATCAAAGCATGGCTGGTATAGCATAGCTTTGTGTCGAGACGTGACTTCTACAAGCCTCACAACCTATGAATGGCCAAAAACAGGATGATGGACCATAGAGTAATGACCGACGTTCCCATCTAGCGAAAAGGTGATGCCTGTAAGGTTTTCAACAATTAAATTAAGACCTAAATTTAACAATTCAAACCCTAATTAAACTAGATCTATGCGTAAATTAATGAATCGAACAAATTTATACCTTTCATGCTTTCCCTTTTAACGAAAATTGATTTGGATCTGAACTGTATCGAATCGAGCGTCACTGGTGAAGTCGCCGCCTCTAGAGGAGTCCACGAACGCCATTTCTATCCCGTCAAACGAAATCGAATGAAAAGAGATGCCGGTACTAGCCGATGGATTATTTCCCCTTTTCAATTTCTAGGGTTTTCTTAATTTTCTTATCTAATCTGATCTAATCGAATTGAATAAGAAAAGGGGTCGGCCACCCTTTTAAAAGTAAATGAAAACCCCTTAATAATTGGAAACTATAAAATCTCCTTTTTACCATTTCAAACAAAATTAAATATCAACATTTGATATACTTATTTTAACATTTGCTTAATAATGGTTCTCCCTTTTATAGTGTTCTTGTTGTGTAACCCTATAGGTTAAAATAATGTTGGTAATAATTTTATATCATATTTAATATTATAAACAGTGAGCGGCATCTAGTAAAACATCACTGCTACCCAAGTTATAATAAGATCAATTAACGATTCGATACAACCTTTTTGTAACCAGTGTCTCAACGTAATATTGTAATAACCCCATATTTTCTCTAAGCATACATGAGCAAGCTTACTGATATTTCCTGGTAATATATATATATATATATATATATATATATATATATATGAGATATATGTATACGTGGCTATGCAAGGGTGCATAGTGAATGTGTAGAGTACACAACTGAATATAGTATAGTAATTAATCAAATAAAGTATTTCCTTAAATAATATACATGGTTGAGTAAAATATTCATGTGTATATTTCATATGTGTGTGCACATGCTTTGGGAAATGTGTGTGAACAATATATATATAATATATATATATATATATACATACATACATACATACATATATATATATATATATATATATATGAACCTTTGGGTAAAGAGGTATGCTGGTTGCATAATATATGGGCTGAGAGTCATTTGAAAAATATGCATAAAGGTTCTTTCAATACGTGGTAACATAAGGTCATGGAAATAACATGATCAAGAGGGATAAAGGTGGAAATTAATAAGTAGCACTTTGCAGGAAAAAGTAATCCAACATGGCATGTAAGGCATATATCTCTCTACCATAAATAAGAAAGGAAAGATGGTTATAAACGTGAGTGTTTAATATGTGAATATAACTATTTTCAGTGTAGGGTAAATTTGACATTTCCCAAATAAGGAAACCCTAATTAGTCTCCGGAATAACTAGTATAAAACCAGGTTGTCTAAGCTATTTTATTCTCCCTTAGTAAAAATTAATCAAAGGAAGAATAGGGTGCAACAAGTAGCTGGAAGGAATAGGGAAGAGCTAGAGAACAGGGATATAAAGAAAGCAATTTATAGGTGAGTTTATACTATTTTGCGAAGGCACTAAGTCCTAGGGAAAGGCAGCCATTTTTGAGTATAAATATACATTGGCTTTGCTTTCAGTAATATGTATGATATGAAAATAAGTTTAAAAATCAAGTTGGTTGATGTGTTTGAAATATTTCTTTGTATGAGTAATGATAACTCAAATAGATTGAAAGTTTGGGGGTTAGGCAGCATGGACCAGGGGGTCTCAAGCTCATGTCTAACTCTATGAAAATATAAAGAATGATAAAGAGGAGAAATATTTGTATATGTGTTGATTCTCTTCTATCAAATGAATAAATAAATGTTTTCAGAAAGCTATGACATAAATATATATATATTAGAATGCATAACCTAGGTATAGTTAAGGCATGGATGTGATTGACGGGCTGTTTGTTTGCATTTGCATGAATGCTAGAATAATAGTTACACTCATTACACTTATATGTGTGGATCACTCAGGATATGTACCCGAGTAAGTCATATTTGGCAACAAAAATCTATGGGGATATAGGTAAGTAACCATTTTAAATAAGAATTAAAATGGGGAATATATAAGAGGGATAACAATAGCATTATCAAAAGGTTACTAGATGGTTGGGGAACCATGCATACATTGATATGTTTGATTTCCAGGGAGGAAATCAGGCATGCACATGGCTTGTGAAAGCCCTGTAGGCCTTTGTGTGTTTGGGAAACACGATGTGCACTTATGTGTTCAATGTAGGAGGAGCTATGACCTATAGAAACTAAGATGGGGTAATCCAGGAAAGTAATACTTGACCAACATTATGGGATGGATGACATGGGATGCATCAGATAGTTTATTAATAATTGTTTGCATTTACTTTGCATTTTGGTTGTATGCATGTTTTATTCAGGAACTCAGGGAGATATTCCTCGCATGAATATCGAGAAGTATTTGGTAAACTCTTGTAAAGTTAATGATATTTAGATATATCACTCTACATACATGCTTGTCTAACATTGTTTATTAAGTAAAATAGCTTATTCTCACACCAGACACAAAGTCTGACCCTATTTGCTATTGGCATCAATGGGGTGTCTCTATAAATATGAGGCAGCCTCTGATGCTTGTGCAGGAAATGAAGAAGCTTAGTAGAATGCTTGGAACTAAGAAGTTAAATGCTAGCAAGAATAAAAGTTTTAAGTGTGGTTGTTGTTGGATTATTATTAAGCTTTAAATGTTTAAGTGTCTGCTAGCTTGAAGAACTTAGAGTAGAAACTAGTTAATTAAGCTATATGAATAGCTTCGAAAATGTAATGCTTTTGAATCGTTTAATTCTCTGATACGATAATGGGGAAATTCTTGAAATTATGATATAAACAAGTCTCGAAAAATATGGGTTTATCTGTTAGAAACAATATGAAAAAGGGTAAGTAATACTGGCAGTTTAGAGTTGTTGTGAATTAGAAGCAGGTCTCTCATTTACAGGTACATACTGTATTTTTGTAAATACCAAAGCGTGGATAGCATGGGATGTTTCAGCTCATTTCTCCCATGCAGAAGAAGAAGAAATACAAAATATATCCACGTGATGGTGTTAACATATAGCATTTTATGTTGGGTATATGAGAGAATTAATAATCTTCTAAGGGTTACAATAGCTGTAATTTGTTATAGAAGCCTCGGGATAAGAAAAAGGGTTTTGTACTAGCTTATTGAGTTGTCATTTCAATGGTATAATGGAAGGTATTTAAATAATGCGCAAGTACCAAAGCCATTGACTTTCGTACTAGGGTGAAACATTTATATTAGATGTGAACTATAGTGAATGTATACGCACAATATTTGCATGCATGGGAAGCCTTCAGCTAACCAAACTCATGCCACGTTGTAAGTCAGTGACTTCATAATAGAATTCCAATAATTGCGTATTGTTTAGTTAAGTAGCAACATGCAGTAATGTTTGTATAATATAATAGAATATTGTAAATATTATAATGACTGGTATTCATGTGGAGAAAACCTTTACTTTCTTATACAGCGTGGTCCCGTGATATGCCTTATTTTAAAATAAAGTGTAGTAACTCTTTTAGTTCTCATACTAGTCCCATAACTGACCTGGAGTTTATTATTTTCCTCCTAAACTCAGGGTACCCATATTTTCCACACAGGCAGCTAGTAGTTTCGGTTTTGCAGATACTTTTAAAGCTAGACCCTGGATTATGGCTGAAGTTGTACCCTAGATTATCACGTAGTCTTCCACTGAATGTTTTTATGTTTTCGCTATGTTGTAATTTATTGTCCTCTGATATTATCCATTGTGCATCGATATCTGTACTGTGATATATTATGTACTCTGATGTAAAATTGTTGTAACAACAATGAAATGTTCTTTTGTGTTTTGTTCTAATGTGTCGTACCCTATAATAATGCGCTATTGAGAACGTTTCGAGTGGGCTAACCGCCGGCTAGAAGCTGGCCCAAATGTGGGTCACTACACCGTGATTGATTTAATAATGAATGTTTTAAAAAGTTTCCATTGTGCTTTACATTTTGTCTTGTGAATTTTAGTCTCTATGTTGTTACTTTATACCTACCGCGATTCACTAAACTTAATGTATCCTCATATGTGTGATATTAACGGATATGAGGTTTCACATTTGGTATCAGTGCCAAAGGTTACAAGATCAAAGAATAGTTTTTGAGAAAGTGATTTCAAAGCAAAGAATTTTTCAAGTAAAACCCATTATTTGTGAAATATAAATCCCCTCAACTCATTTACAATATTTCTTTGAATCGTTTTTGAATCCTTGTCTCTTCTCTTTTTAGCATGTCTAGGGCTCTCAATTTCCCCGAGGGAATTTCCATTCTTATATGGTACCATAGATATATAGAAACTACGACACCTATCGAAGAGCAAGGAAATGTCTTACCCCCAGCTGCAACCGCGATAATTCCTCCTAATCCAGTAGTTAATTTCTCTAAGCTCTGTAAGGATTTCTATGTGATGGATGGCAAACCATTTTTTGAGACGAAGAGTTACATGGAGGAGCACAACTGGCTTAGGGAGACATAATGTGTATTTGGATTGTTGGAGCTAGATGATAGGAGGAGGATTCAATTGGCCGCTTGACAACTGAAAGGGGAAGCATCATATTGTGTTAGGGATTGCAGAAAGGATTGTTAAGGCAGAACAAACACTAGTGGGGAGGGGGGGTGAATAGTATTTGTGAGAATTTAAACAAAATATAAAATTTATGTGAACTATAGGATAAATCAAACACCATAAACAAAATCAAAACACAGATTCACAAATAAAAAGAAATAAAATGCAGAAAAGGAAAGAACACACCAGATTTTATACTGGTTCGAATTGCTCCTACGTCCAGTCCCGCACAACGCTGGTTTGCGCAGAGTTTTATTACTATTCTAATAGTCAAGCATAACCTCCTTGATTTCACGGCTACAAGGGATACCACCGATTACTACTTCCTTGGTTTCATGGCTACAAGTAAACCATCGATTCCTACTTCCTTGGTTTCACGGCTACAAGGAACACACTGATTCCTACTTTACTCAACCCAAGCAATTACAAATAACCCTATAACTCTTCAATAGCACTTGATTTAGAGAGAGATGAGAAGAGAGTGTACAGAGAAGAAGTTTGATCAAAATGGAATTGAATTTGGCAGAGTATAAGTCTAGAAATCATAAAAAATGATTAATAGTTATATAATGAAAGAGAGAGAAAGTGGAGAAGAAGATCTGTTTAAAAATTCAAATTCAAGCCCTTTTTATAGTGTGTGAAAGGTTGCAACGTTTCTGAAACGTTTCAAATAGTGGAAAGACACTTCCTTTTAAATTTGAATTTCTGACAGTTATATGTCGACATAGTGTTTTCTACATGTCGATATACTCTAGTATATTTTTGAATTTTAAAACATTTTCAAGTGTTTTATCTAAATATAATTCTGGAAATTCTTGAATAAAAATGTAGTGTTGTAAATTAATATTATAAAGCAGTAAAACATATGAAAGCATAAATTTAACTATATAAACATATTTATAAAATTATAATGTTTTAAACTATATAAATATAAAGTATAAAAACATAAATATATAAAACTTAAGTTTGAAAAACAATGATAAATAAAAAAGAAAATTAGAAAAGATAAAAAATAGAATAGTGAGAATTGAGGATAGAAAATAGAATTTGAAAATCAGAATTTGAATATTTAACCTGGAGTGCTATTTAGAGCCTTACATAATCTAGACTCTATGACTATATTAATCTTAAACTCTTGAATACTCATCAGTCTTGATATTTGTCTGAATTCTGAATCTCTATCATCTTTAAACTATACAGTCTTCAGTAATATTCCCTGTATATAATTCCTGCACATAAGTGTATATATATATTCTATACAAAAAGTGTTAGTATATATTTTATAATCAATGATAATTGAAATAAGGTTATTGTCATCAAAACTCCATCCTCCAACAATCTCCTCCTTTTTTATGATGACAACCTTAGTTTATAAAATATCATACCTGTATATACCTGTTGATGATGATCCTTCTAATATTCCCCTGTTTGTAAGAATCTTATAAACTATGTCTATATTTTATAATTTCTTCCCCCTTTGGCATTATCAAAAATAAACCATAAAGGTACTCCCCCTAAATTGTATAACTCTCTGAATAGAACTTAAGTAACTCACCCAATAAAGATACTCCCCCTTAATCTATTAACTAATTCTAAGTACACTTCCCCTAAATATAAAATTCATTTTATTTGATTTTTTAAAGAGAGATAACTAAATAGAAATTATATTTTTATTAAACATGAAATTGTACAACTACACAAATTATACACATACGATACATCGTAGAAACGTAATACAACGTAAATCGAAGAAAACCTTAATCACTAATTATTTTTGACAATGGAAGATTTGCGAATTGGACAATTTGGATAATGGAGACAAAATTCTCCATTCTTTTCAATCACATTCCCATTTTCATCAAAATACGGCTTCTCCTACACATTCAACCTTATCATCTTCATATGTAATATTTTGTTGCGTCTCCTAATGCTCTTCCTCCTCCATCATTTGTTCTTCCTCTTCAGGTTCTTCGTCTAGTTCTTCCTCCTCATCCATGTTTTGATTATCATCATCTACGATAATCGGATTAGCCTCGTTTTCAATTATAAATTTCAGAAGGCTTCTTATCACTTTCCCTCGCCTATTCTGCTCCTGATTCATTCTAATCAGAAGTACTTGTATCTCAGCCATCATTTGCAATGTATTCTCCATTTTCTCTTTGATTTTGATGACATGAAAAAGCGTAGATCGTTGAAATGGACTCTCAGATGGTCCAGCGTTAGATTCGGAGTTGATTTGGGTGTTTAGATTAGTGTAGACCATTGTATTTTGTAATTTAGAGTTTTTACAGAGAAGAGAAATGAAAATGAAGAAGAAAAGTCGAAATAGAAGGTTTAAATAATTGAAATAACTAACTTTTGGTGGGAATTAAATTTTGAAATTTTGGCAGTTATATGTCGACATACCAAAAACTCTATGTCGACATAGTCTTGTTTTAAATTTTATAATTTACATTTCTTATTTTTTTTAATATATATATTACTATATTTAATTATTCTAACTCACTTAATGAACATATGCCTAATTCTCTCCTAAATTTAGTGAATGTTGCTTCATTTAACGGTTTATTTAATATATCTGCAATTTATTTATCTATTTCTATAAATTCGAATGAAATATTTTCTTTACGTTATCTCTTAGAAAATAATGTCTCACATCGATATGTTTAGTTCTCAAATGATGAGTTGGATTTTTAGAAATATTTATAGCACTTGTATTATCGCAGTATATAGGTGATTTATTTATACTTAAACCAAAATCGTTTAAGGTTTGTTGCATATATATTACTTGTGAACAAGCCAAAGCAGCAGATATATATATTCTGCTTCAGTTGTTGACAAAGATACGATATTTTGCTTTTTACTGAACCATGATACGAGGGAATGTCCTAGGAAGTGACATGTTCCACTAGTACTTTTACGATCGGATTTGCATCCTGCATAGTCAGCGTCATAGTACGAAACTAAATCGAATGAATCATTCTTAGGATAAAATAATCCAAAATCTGGTATATGTTTTACATATCTCAAAATACGTTTTACGGCTTTTAAATGTGTTTTCTTATGTTGTGATTGATAACTTGCACAGAGACAAACACTATGCATTATATCTAGTCTACTAGCACTTATATATAATAATGATCCTATTATTCCTCTATATAGTTTTTGATCAATGTCTTTTGATGTATCATCTTTACTTAAAGCGATATTAGTTGCCATAGGTGTTGGTCTACCATTTGTTGTTTTTATATTATATTTATTAATTAAATATCTTGCATATTTTCTTGATTAATAAATATTTCATTCTTTAATTGTCGAATTTGTAATCCTAAAAAGAATGATAATTCTCCCATATGGCTCATTTCAAATTCTTTGGTCATAATATCTGAAAATTATTTATTCATTTTATCATTTGTTGACCCAAAAATTATATCATTAACATATATTTGTACTAGTTGTATATCTTTGTTTTTCTTTTTGATAATTAAAGTATTATCTAATTTTCCTATTTCAAAGTTTGATTGTAACAAATAATTTTGTAATCTATCATACCAAGCCCTAGGAGCTTGTTTTAGTCCATATAATGCTTTCTTCAGCTTATATACGTGATTTGGTAATTTTTCATCTTCAAATAGGGGTGGTTGCTTTACATATACATCTTCCTTGACAAATCCATTTAGGAAAGCGCTTTTGACATCCATTTAATATAATTTGAAATTATCATAGTTCGCAAAATCTAGTAAAATTCTAATAGCCTCTAGTCTTGCTATGGAGGCAAAAGTTTCATCGTAATCTATTCCTTCTTTTTGAGTATAGCCTTGTGCAACTAGTCATACCTTATTTCTTACTACCTCACCGTGTTCATTCATTTTATTTTTATAGACCCATTTAGTTCCTGTTATTATTTTATCCTCTGGTCTAGGAACAAGTTCCCATACTTCATTCCTAGTAAACTGATTCAGTTCAAGTATCCATGAATCATCAAGAGAAGCTTCCTTTGGATTTTTGGGTTCAATAGTTGATATAAATGCAGTATTACTCATATTATTTAATTGATTACGTGTTCTAACAACGGATTCAATATCTCCTAAGATATTTTCTACAGGATGGTCTCTAAGTAATCTAATTCTTTTATTTGGTTTATTATCCTCATAATTTATTTCATTAATTTCATTTTCACAATCGTCTTCATTGTTTTGAGTTATACTTTTATCGTTTTCGTCAAATGATACATTTAATGTTTCTTCTATAGTGTTGGTTCGGGTATTGAAAACTCTATAAGCTTTGCTTCTTTCTGAATAACCAATAAATATTCCTTTATCAGATTTTGATTCAAACTTGTCTAAATTATCTTTTGTATTTAGTATAAAACATTTACTTCCAAATATTTTAAAATATGATACTTTTGGTTTCTTGTTATACAAAAGTTCATATGGTGTTTTATGAGTTAAAGGTCTAATTGAAATTCTATTAATAACACAGCAAGTTGTTGCAACTGCCTCAGCCCAAAAATTCCTTGGTAAATTACTATCGGATAACATAGTTCTTGCACATTCTTGTATTGTTCTATTTTTACGTTCAACTACTCCTTTTTGTTGAGAGGTTCTTGGAATTGAAAAATTGTGAGTTATTCCCTTTTATTACAATATTTTTCAAAATTCTCATTTTCGAATTCTCCGCCATGATCACTACGTATTAGTTTAATTTTTAATGATAATAAATTTTGTATTCTTTTAGAAAAGGTTTTAAACTAATCGAAAGCATCACTTTTATTTTTAAGAAACAAAACCAAGTGAATCTAGAAAAAAACGTCAACTATTACATACACATATCTGTTATGATTTATCGATTGTACTTGGGACGGACCAAATAAATTCCATGTATATTAACTCTAATGGTTTTGAAGTAGTAATTTCTTCTTCTGGCTTAAATGAACTCTTCTTTAATTTTCTGAATTGACAAGCGTCACATAAATTATTAACTTTAAATTTCATTTTGGGTAATCCTCTAACTGAATCTAATATAGAAATCCTAGAGATGTGTTTGAAATTTGTATGACCAAATCTCTTATGCCAGATCCTTGGATCACTTGTATTGTCCTTAAGACATAAATTATCGCTTGATATTTTCATACTTAATATATAGATATTTTTCTTTCTATATCCTTCCAATATAACTTTTGAATTCCTATCTTCTACAAAACATTTATTCTTTTCAAAATTTATTTTATAACCCTTATCATAAAGTTGGCTTATACTTAGCAAGTTGTATTTTAAATTCCTAACTAATAAAACTAGTAGGAGTTTCAGAATTACCGACATTGTCGATTCCAATGATATATCCTTTAGAGTTATCTTTGAAGTTCACCATTCCACCATCTTCATACTTTAGATTATTGAGTAGTTGTGGATTTCCAGTCATATGTCTTGAATAGCCACTATCCAGTATCCATTTGTCCTTTTTCATTTCCACCAATTGCTTTCCAGAATTTGAATTTTCAATAGCCATGTAACACACCAGTTTGGGATTTGAATTTCCAGCAGCTACCTTTTCTGAATTTGAATTGTCAATGACTACTTTATCCATCTTTTCAACTTTTGAATTTTCAAAAGTCATATAACTCATCCTTTTCTAAATTGAACAATATTTCAGTAGATCATATGCCGTTTTATCATTACTATGTGTAGACTCTTTCAACATTGGTGCAATGTATGAATTGACACTAGCATTAACAGAGATTCTAAAATTTTCCATTTTACCAAAACTTCAAAAAATTAGATTATGAACTTTTCGAAAGACCTTGCTCAGTTACCAATTGTTAGGGATTGCGGAAAGGATCGTTAAGGCATAAAAAACACTAGAGGGGGGGGGGGGGTGAATAGTGTTTGTGAGAATTTAAACAAAATCTAAAACTTATGTGAACTATAGGATAAATCAAACACCAGAAACACAGATTCACAAATCAACAGAAATAAAATGCAGAAATGGAATGATCATACCGGATTTATACTGGTTCGGATTGCTCCTACGTCTAGTCCTGTACAACGCTGGATTGCATAGAGTTTTATTACTATTCCAATAGTCGAGTACAACCTCCTTGATTTCACGGCTACAAGGGATACCACCGATTACTACTTCCTTGGTTTCACGGCTACAAGGAGGGACACTTTGTCAAAGACCATAGAAATACTAAGAATGCTTGTTTCAATTGTGAATATATCGGACATTACACCAGGCAGTACCCTAAGAAGCAGGGTCAGGGGGCAGGATCATGCAAAGCACAAGTTCATGCGCATGAGGTGACTCAGAATGGTAGTCAGGACCGAGGTAGGAAAGTCAGCGTAGAAGGTCTGATTTATCTTTTTGACTCTTCTATTAGGACTTTGTTCGATTCCGGTGCTTCTCATTCTTTCATATCCATTATTGATAGTCTACACATAGATACTTGTATAGTTTCTAATCCTGTAGTTATCTCAACCCCCATATAAGGTACGACTCGCCTGTCTATGAAAAGTAGGGCTTTGAGGATTTATGTTCTAGGTGTCAAGTTTGAGTGTGACACATATGTTCTGGGTTTTATGGGTTATAGGCTTAGTCGAACAATGGATTTGCTAGCCATGTATGGTACCATCCTTGATTGCAAGAGGAGATTTGTTAGGCTATTGACGTGCCACAGTAGGGCTCTCGAGATTTCTTTTGACCCGCGAGGGTCTATTGTGCTTAGTTTCTTAGATTCCCTAGAAGTTTCTGTTGGCGGTCTCAGTTTGGTACCCGTAGATAGAGACTTTTCGGACGTTTTGATGAAGTGAGAGGATTACCTCCCAGGCAAGAGATAGATTTCCAGATATACTTAGTGGAGAATGCTAAGCCTGTTGCTTTACCAGTGTGCCACATGGCTCCTAGAGAGTGAAGGGAGATCAGTAAGCAAGTGGGTGAGTTGTTCGAGAAGGGATTTATTAGACGGAGCATTTCTGAGTCGGAAACACCAGTCGTTGTTGCAACCAAGGCAGACGACTCTATCTGTCTATGTGTGCACTATAGGGAGTTGAATAAGCTCACCAAAAAGAACAGATACCCACTTCCACAGATAGATGACTTGTTTGACCAGTTAGTAGGGGCTTTGGTTTTCTCATGGCTGGTTCTAGCTAAAGGTTTTCATTATCTTTGAGTCGCATATGGCAGCATAAAAAATACTACTTTTAGAACTTCCGACGGATTCTTTGAGTGGTTGGTTATGGTTTTTGGGATGACCAATGCACCGACGTACTTTGTGGATTTGATGAGTCGGGTATTGAAGGAGTACCATAATAAGAACGTAGTGGTTTTTGAAATACCCCACCTCCGTTAAGGTCACTCACAAAGGGAATGCCTTAACTTTGGTGGAGGTTTGTAAGTAAAAGCCACAGATAAACTCAAGACAAATATAAATACACATATTTTAAACAGCGGAAACCAAACAGACTTTTATTTCATTAAATGTGTTCAAACACAACATTCCATAATTGTCTCAAAATACTTCCAACATTACAACCTCATTACTGTCTTGATTAATAAAGAAGCATAAAACATAAATAAAGTGACAAAAATCCCCATAGTGATATCCAAAGCCATAATCCGAGCAAAAGAGATCCAAATCATACATCTACGGTCTTGGAGCTGGTAAAGAGTCTGACTGAGCTGAGCTGTTTCCTCCCTGTGGACCTGGGGGGAAACGAAAGAAAAGAAGACGAAAAGAAAATAGGGTCAGACATAAAGCCTGAGTAAATCTAGTAACTCTTCAGTATATGAATAAGAAAAGGGCATGATAGATATATACTGAAAATAGGAAAGTGTCACAAGCTAAGGAAGTGTCGAATGTACTATCGCACCCATACTATATCTCTGCACCCACATGAGTTTATTCCAACTGGCACCCCATGATGAGGGTGAAGTGATCCCCATTTTCTAAAGATCGGCTCCTACTCACGTTAACATGTGTCATACGGCCCCCAAGAATTGTAGATACCAATGCTGGTCCCACCATGGGGTGTATCAAGACCCATGGTGGCGGCCTCGACACAAATTCTAGAAGGCATAGGTTATACTACTGGTGTCCCCAGTGCCCTGGTTGTCTGCTCCGGAGTGTGTGCACTCCCACACCCCGTTAGACCTACATTGTGCACCCACCGCCGTCATTTTGACCGCTTACAATCAGCCCAGTAATCGTGCCCCACCCTGCCAAGTTCCAGGGTACCGTTGATACCTAACTTGGGTTACTGCTGAAACGGGTCCCTCGTTACCAGGATTTTCTAGTCAAACATGTTAAGTGTCTGTATTTACCTAACCTCACCCATCAATTCTTGTTAACATGTTGAATTTGGTTAAGTGTTATAGTTGACTTAACCCTACCATCTGTCCTTAGCCTCTTAGGAGCACCTGACCACTCACATTAGACAGGTATTGATGCGGTTACTGGATATATCGGTCGATTCCGGGCAGGTTTACACCGGATAGGTATTGTTGTGACTACTGGATAACCGGGCGGGTCCGGGCAGGTTTACATCACAACTCAATCCAACCTCGGGTTAAGCATATCGTGTTTTCTAAATTTACATATTTTATTACTTCTCAATTATATATGTAAATGTCATGTCTTTTATTCTTGGGTATAACAATTCATACCGCTTTAAATGTCATTGTCGTTGGCATGTGCCAAACATGTTAACATATATTTTCAATGTTTTACACCCAACGTTATTACCCCCGTTTGTTCGCAACATTATAACATGTGTTGGGCTTGTCACACTTCAGCCCAACTTTATAAACTTGAGAAAAAGGGGAAATCAAGAACATGTAATACATAACGGTGTGTGGCACATGAACTTGCAATTTAGCGATTCAACTAACATATAATATGGGTCATGTGAACTTGCATTCAAATCAATGTATAACTAAGTAGGTGACATATGAAATGGCATAGTTTAGGTTTATACAAACTTGTGTTTAAATATGTTTAACTTGGCATAATGTCAACCACAAAACTAGCATGTTGTATATTCACCAAAATGTCCAATTATAACATCTAATCACATAGCCTACTCAACATGAACTTGCATAGTTTATGAAACCCAAACAATACTTAACATAGATCCAATTATACTTGCAAATAAACATGAGAATGATATCATAGTTTTTGGGTCATGTAGGCATAAAAGGTTTCAAATCTAGAACATGTTTACATAAGCCTTAATTTAGACTTAGTGAATGTATATAGTCCATGCCATATGTATAAACATAAAGGGATAAAATTCTAGTTTTTGCCACAAACTTGCAAGTGCCATTGTTTTCATATACAATTGTTCAATAGGCTTGCATCAATCAATTTATGCCACAAACATCAATACACAAGTCATGATAGAACCATTACAATACACAAAATTTATACAATAACACAATTCTATTTTCATTTACATCGAATCACATCACAGTTTTTATTCATATTCTGAAAGGTCACTATACTTACAACGAATGCAGAATCTTGAATTCTGAATTCTGAAATTGAGATGCGCTCCTTTGGGTAGACTAGCGTTGCGTTGATTAATTTGATTAAACTTTAATCTTCTTCTTAATTTGATTTGTCTCTAGGCTTTTCTCTCTTGATGGCTATGTTCAATTCCTCCCTGGCAGCATGACGACTCCTTTCTTATTTTTTTGTGTGAATTTTCAGTTGAGACTTAGGGTGTATTTATAGATTTTTAAATTGTTTTGAGCCGTCCGATGAAGACATGAGGAATCTAGACCATACAAAGTTCAAAGAGTCAATCAAGAGGTGACACGTTAGCCCTAGTGACATGCAGAGCCACAGAAATTCGAGCCAGAGCCAGACCTAGCCAGCCAGGTCGACCAGGCAGGTCGACACCCAGGTCGACACTATGGTCGACCTGGGGGGGCCAGGTCGACATTATGGTCGACCTGGGGAGGCCAGGTCGACACTATGGTCGACCCTATGGTCGAACTAGTCTCTAGGCGGGAATTTTCCTGCCCATCCCAGTTTGAACCTGAAATTCGAATTTTGAAATTTAAACTGAGCTGTTTGGATTTAAATTTTATTATGAAACTTCCGAAGGCCATAACTTCTTCATACGAAGTCCGTTTCGCGCAAACTCCGACTCTATCTCAAGCAGAATTCCGAGACGAACGCAATGGTGTATCCCATTTCCCTTAATTCTTTTATTTAGAATTAATTACACTTTAATTTGTGAAGCTTAACGTTATAGAATTCACGGGGTGTTACATTCTCCCCCCCTTAAATGGATTTCGTCCCCGAAATCTTCAAGTTAGGAAGAATGTATATCCTACCATCCAATAGTCCATCTACTCAACCAACAAACACAGGCATCCACTGTCCTTAAAAGAATTCTAATGCTTCGTGATCATATGCATAGTGTGTGTATATGTCCTTATCTAATGCAGAAATCAGGCGGTCTACTGATTCAGTTGACCTCCTTAATGCGAATCATGTAAGTTTCATGAATCCATTATGTATGCAAATTTTTCCTACTCATAATTCTACATGAGTGCACAACTTATTCATACAAATACGACAACCATATGACAACATATCAAGTTTCAACCATATACAAATGAGAATACATATATATGCATATGCAATGTGAAGTGACTGAGCCGATCTATAACCTAGGGTGTGTGTGTATATGCATCCACGAGCAACCACTAGCAACCATTCGCAGCCATTATCCATAACATGTTTTCAAATACATGTTTGCATCCATTTGTTTTCTACCCAAGGAGTTAGGAAAAGGACCGAGGAGATATACCTAAAAAGATAGATAAAGCATAATTTAACGAAAAAGGGAGATCGAAGATGTACCCTCAAAAAGAAGAGGGTAGCCAGCGCGTATTCTGTCCTCAGTTTCCGCGTCTTCCTCGGCGTCGCTCCACTGAACTTTAATGAGTTTCACTTTGCGGTTGCGTAGCTTTTTCACTTCAGTTCCTAAGATGTGGGTTGGAACTCTCCTCACAGTTGCTTCACGTTCCACTTCGGCTTCTTCTAGAATGTTAGGTTCCACCACTTCCGCAGACTCATGCAAACACTTCCGGAGGTGAGAAACATGAAAGACGTTGTGAACTCCGGCCAGTCTCTCGGGTAGCCCTAATCTATAGGCCATCTTCCCAACCTTCTCGATGATAGGAAACGGTCCTACAAATCTTGGTGCTAGCTTTCCTGCGGATGCAAAACGAACGACGTTCCTTAAAGGTGATACCTTAAGGAAAACCCTGTTCCCAACCTCAAACTCAAGGTCGGTCCTTCTTTTGTCGGCGTAGGATTTCTGTCTGTCTTGGGATGTCTTCATCCTTCTCTGTATCAAGTCCACTTCCTCGGAAGTCTCTCGAATCATATCTGGCCCAAGTATAAGCATATCTGTAGACTCCCACCAACAAGTTGGTGATTTGCACGGTCTTCCATACAAGGCTTCGAAGGGCGCCATACCGATGGTAGCTTGGTAGCTGTTGTTGTAGGCAAATTCCACTAAAGGAAGGTGATCCTCCCACGTCCCTCCAAAGTCAAGAACGCAAAGTCTTAAAAGATCCTCTAAAACTCTATTCACCCTTTCCGTCTGGCCATCAGTTTGGCGGTGATAGGTCGTGCTCAAACATAACTGTGTGCCTACAGCTTCTTGCAGATTCCGCCAAAACTCACTTGTGAAAATAGGGTATCGGTCACTAACAATACTGGAGGGTATCCCATGGAGTCGAACTATTTCCTTGAGATAAAGACATGCGATAGATGAGGCGGTCCTTCTACTCTTGATAGGTATGAAGTGGGCGCTGTTAGTAAGCCTATCCACTATTACCCAAATGCTAGTATTGCCTCTTCTCGACCTAGGTAGTCCATCAATGAAGTCCATTGAAATGTTATCCCACTTCCACTGTGGGACCTCTAAAGGGTGAAGTAGTCCTCCAGGTTTCTTCTGTTCCGCCTTGACCCGTTGGCAAGTCATGCACTTAGAGACGAAATCTGCCACGTCTTGCTCCATGCTGCTCCAAAAGAAATTCCTTTTTATATCCTTGTACATCTTATCACAGCCAGGGTGTATAGTCATCTTGGAATGATGCGCTTCCTCGAGAACCTTCTTTGTCAACTCCCTTGCCTGTGGGACGCATAATCTTCCATCTCGCCTCAGCCAACCCTTATCATCGATGGCGTATCTACTGAGGTGACTAGAAGTCTCACCCCTAATAAGTTTATCAATCACATCCACAAGCTGAGTGTCTTCACGTTGTGCCGCCCCTATTGAGACTAAGAGAGTAGGGCGTACTTCGAGAGATGCTAACAAACCCGGTACAAAATCTGAGGGATGCCTAAAGTTAAAACTGGCTATATACTCCAAGCTTTGCCTCTCTGCGAAGAGTGGGCTTAAGGTCAGTTTCTTTCGGCTCAACGCGTCTGCTACTACGTTGCCCTTGCCTGGAGTATAGGAAATTTCAAAGTCATACGAGGCAAGAAACTCCATCCATCTTTGCTGCCTCAAGTTAAGATCCTTCTGCGAGAAGAGATATTTCAACGACTTATGGTCAGTGTATAATTTAAACTTCTCACCTAGGAGATAATGGCACCAAGACTTAAGCGCAAAGACGATGGCAGCTAACTCAAGGTCATGCGTTGGGTAGTTCTTTTCATGAACTTTCAATTGTCTTCCACCATACGCTACTACCCTTCCTTCTTGCATTAGAATAACGCCTAGTCCCGTTCCACATGCATCCGTGTATACTGTGAACATTTTGCTTCCATCTGGCAAAGTAAGAACTAGGGCTGTTGTGAGAGCCCTTTTTAATCGTTGGAAAGCAAACTCGCAGTCCAAATCCCAAGTGAATGCCAGATTCTTCTTCGTTAGCCTTGTGAGTGGGGCTGAGATTTTCGCGAAATCCCTAATAAACTTTCGGTAAAAACCGGCTAGCCCAAGAAAGCTTTGAACTTCGGTTGCATCTCTTGGTGTCTTCCAATCTTGCACTACCACCACTTTCGCGGGGTCCACGGCCAACCCCTCTTTGGACACTATATGCCCCAGAAATCTTACTTCTTTTCTCCATAAGTGACACTTGGAGAATTTGACTTTTAGTTGATGCGCTCGAAGAGTTTCCATGATTTCTTTCAGATGCTGAGCATGCTCTTCCTCACTCTTTGAGAAGATTAAAATATCATCTACGAAGACAACCACAAATTCGTTGAGGAATTCTCTGAACACCCTGCTCATTAGGTCTACGAAATAAGCGGGTGCGTTTGTCAAGCCAAAAGGCATGACAAGCCACTCGAAGAAACCGTCTGGGGTTCTGAACGTCGTTTTATCAATGCTATCTTCAGCTACTCTTAGCTGATGGAACCCAGTTGCCAGATCAAGTTGGGAGAAGACCGTTGCACCTACAAGCTGATCAAACAAATCGTCGATTCGGGGAAGAGGGTGCCTATTTTTCTTGGTCAATTTGTTTAACTCCCTATAGTCGACGCAAAGGCGAAGCGAACTGTCCGCTTTGGTTGCGAACACCACTGGAGCACCCTATTCCGAAATGCTCCGTCTAATGAACCCTTTTTCGAGAAGTTCTTTAACCTGCTTACTGAGCTCCTTTCTCTCCTTTGGAGCCATGTGTCTGACAGGTAAAACTACAGGCTTTGCATTATCCACAAGATATATGCGGAAGTCTATTTCCCGCCTCGGAGGTAAGTCTTTCACCTCCTCAAAGACATCTGGATATTCCCGGACTACTTTAACTGATTGCAAATTCTCATCAGAAGCATCAAGCGACTCTAGATAACTAAGCATAACAGCATTCAAGGGATTACAAGAAATTTCCAGAGTGTTACCAAGCCGAGTCAAGAGTCTAACTACTCTTTTCTCACAATCAAGAATGCACTATTACTGGATAACCAGTCCATGCCTAAGATCAAACAATATCCCGAGAAGCCCAAGACAAAGGCATTACAACTAAACTCAACACTGAGAATAGAGATTTTCAAACCCAAACAAACCACTGACAAGTAAGCGGAGCCCCCAATTGGATTTGAAACTACTAAGGGATCTTCTACCATACTAGTGTCTAGATGCAGAGATTCTACTAAGGCAGATGAAATAAAAGAGTGTGATGCGCCAGAGTCAAAAAGTGTACGAACTGGATGATCATAAAGATAGACTACACTTTCTACAGAAATATTACTACCTCGTTCCTGTTGAGGTGCCACTAGCGCATGAACCTGACCCCCTGAAGTGGATCCGGCTTTCTGTTCCTGCCCTTTCTTCTTTGGGCAGTCCTTTGCTTGGTGCCCAGTCTCTCCACAATGGAAGCAACCATTATCTTCGCCTTTCTTTTCCGGCAGTCTTTTGATATATGGCCCACAATGCCACAGAAATTGCACCTTCTCTTCTCACGGGGCTTATTGTTCTTCCCTCCTTTCTTGAAGTCTGTTTTCTTTGCTTGTAGACCCTCTTTCTTCTCTTCCACCTTAGTTTCTTTCTTGTCGTGGTCTTCCTCGTGTAGCAACGCCATGTCCACCAAGCTTTCATAAGTCGCTCCCGTGGATACATGGGTCATAGCAAGGCTGTGTAGAGGCTCATTCAAACCTTTGACGAAGCGAAGCGCCTTCTTAAGTTGGGTGTTTACTAAGTCTAGCCCAAATCTGGCCAGCTGATTAAACTGATTAACATACTCCCTGATTTTCATACTTCCCTGTTTCAGAGTTAGAATCTTTTCCATTTGCTGGCTTCTTTCGGCTTGGGAGAGGAATTTCATCTCAAACCTTGTCCTGAAGTCTTCCCATGTTTCCACCGCCCTCTGAGCATTGGTAATTTCCTACCAATAGGAAGCTTCATCCTTAAGCAACCATACCGCTAGTTGTATCTTTTGTCGGCACTCCTTCTGGAAGGTTAAGTTCTCCACAAATGCTGAAACAGAAAGGAAAGATTCAAAACGAAGGATAGAGAGAGATATTGCATATGGCTTTGGGGGATTTTGTCTTTTTTATAAATATAACACTTTTTCTTGAAAATGCATCTTTAAGCTTTCTTTTTGAAAACAATTTCAAAAACTTTTATCTTGTCTGGTAATCCTATGCTCTGATACCAAGTGAAACACCCCACCTCCATCAAGGTCACTCACAAAGGGAATGCCTTAACTTTGGTGGAGGTTTATAAGTAAAAGCCACAGATAAACTCAAGACAGATACACATATTTTAAACAGCGGAAACCAAACAGACTTTTATTTCATCAAAACGTGTTCAAACACAACATTCCATAATTGTCTCAAAATACTTCCAACATTACAACCTCATTACTGTATTGATTATTAAAGAAGCATAAATCATAAACAAAGTGACAAAAAATCCCCATAGTGATATCCAAAGCCATAATCCGAGCAAAAGAGATCCAAATCATACATCTACGGTCTTGGAGCTGGTAAAGAGTCTGACTGAGCTGAGCTGTTTCCTCCCTGTGGACCTTGGGGGGGACGAAAGAAAAGAAGACGAAAAGAAAATAGGGTCAGACATAAAGCCTGAGTAAATCTAGTAACTCTTCAGTATATGAATAAGAAAATGGCATGATAGATATATACTGAAAATAGGAAAAAGTCACAAGCTAAGGAAGTGTCGAATGTACTATCGCACCCATACTATATCTCTGCACCTACTTGAGTTTATTCCAACTGGCACCCCATGTTGAGGGTGAAGTGATCCCAATTTTCTAAAGATTGGCTCCTACTCGTGTTAACATGTGTCATACGACCCCCAAGAATTGTAGATACCTATGCTGGTCCCACTATGGGGTGTATCAAGACCCATGGTGGCGGCCCCGACACAAATTCTAGAAGGCATAGGTTATACTACTGGTGTCCCCAGTGCCCTGGTTGTCTGCTCCGGAGTGTGTGCACGCCCGCACCCCGTTAGAGCTACACTGTGCACCCACCGCCGTCGTTTTGACCAGTTACAATCAGCCCAATAATCGTGCCCCACCCTGCCTAGTTTCAAGGTACCGTTGATACCTAACTTGGGTTACTGCTAAAACGGGTCCCTCATTACCTGGATTTTTTAGTCAAACATGTTAAGTGGTTAAGTGTCTGTATTTACCTAACCCCACCCATCAATTCTTGTTAACATGTTGAATTTGGTTAAGTGTTATAGTTGACTTAACCCTACCATCTGTCCTTAGCCTCTTAGGAGCACCTGACCATTCACATTAGACAGGTATTGCTACGATTACTGGATATGCCGGTCGGTTCCGGGCAGGTTTACACCGTAGCTCAGTCTAACCTCGGATCATTATTGGGCTCAATGCTTAACCACCCACATTGGATAGGTATTGTTGTGACTACTGGACAGCCGGGCGGGTCCGGGCAGGTTTACATCACAACTCAATCTAACCTCGGGTTAAGCATATCGTGTTTTCTAAATTTACATATTTTATTACTTCTCAGTTATATATGTAAATGTCATGTCTTTTATTCTTGGATATTACAATTCATACCGCTTTAAATGTCATTGTCGTTGGCATGTGCCAAACATGCCAACATATATTTTCAATGTTTTACACCCAACGTTATTACCCCCGTTTGTTCGCAACATTATAACATGTGTTGGGCTTGTCACACTTCAGCCCAACTTTATAAATGTGAGAAAAAGGGGAAATCAAGAACATGTAATACATAAAGGTGTGTGGCGCATGAACTTGCAATTTAGCGATTCAACTAACATATAATATGGGTCATGTGAACTTGCATACAAATCAATGTATAACTAAGTAGGTGACATATGAAATGGCATAATTTAGGTTTATACAAACTTGTGTTTAAACATGTTTAACTTGGCATAATGTCAACCACAAAACTAGCATGTTGTATATTCACCAAAATGTCCAATTATAACATCTAATCACATAGCCTATTCAACATGAACTTGCATAGTTTATGAAACCCAAACGATACTTAACATAGATCCAATTATACTTGCAAATAAACATGAGAATGATATCATAGTTTTTGGGTCATGTAGGCATAAAAGGTTTCAAATCTAGAACATGTTTACATAAGCCTTAATTTAGACTTAGTGAATGTATATAGTCCATGCCATAGGTATAAACATAAAGGGATAAAATTCTAGTTTTTTCCACAAACTTGCAAGTGCCATTGTTTTCATATACAATTATTCAATAGGCTTGCATCAATCAATTTATGCCACAAACATCAATACACAAGTCATGATAGAACCATTACAATACACAGAATTTATACAATAACACAATTCTATTTTCATTTACATCGAATAACATCACAGTTTCTATTCATATTCTGAAAGGTCACTATACTTACAACGAATGCAGAATCTTGAATTCTGGATTCTGAATTCTGAAATTGAGATGCGCTTCTTTGGGTAGACTAACGTTGCGTTGATTAATTTGATTAAACTTTAATCTTCTTCTTAATTTGATTCGTCTCTAGGCTTTTCTCTCTTGACGTCTATGTTCAATTCCTCCCTGGCAGCATGACGACTCTTTTCTTATTTTTTTGTGTGAATTTTCAGTTGAGACTTAGGGTGTATTTATAGATTTTTAAATTGTTTTGAGCCGTCAGATGAAGATAGGGGGAATCTAGACCATACAAAGTTCAAAGAGCCAATCAAGAGGTGACACGTTAGGCTTAGTGACACACAGAGCCACAGAAATTCGAGCAAGAGCCAAACCTAGCCAGGTAGGTCGACCAGGCAGGTCGACCAGGCAGGTCGACACCCAGGTCGACACTATGTTCGACCTGGGGGGGCCAGGTCGGCACTATGGTCGACCCGGGGAGGCCAGGTCAACAACATGGTCGACCCTATGGTCGACCTGGTCTCTGGGCGGGAATTTTCCCGCCCAGCCCAGTTTGAACCTGAAATTCGAATTTTGAAATTTAAACTGAGCTGTTTGAATTTAAATTTTATTCTGACACTTCCGAAGGCCATAACTTCTTCATACGGAGTCCGTTTCGCGCAAACTCGGACTCTATCTCAAGCAGAATTCCGAGACGAACACAATGGCGTAACCCATTTCTCTTAATTCTTTTATTTAGAATTAATTACACTTTAATTTGTGAAGCTTAACGTTATAGAATTCGTGGGGTGTTACAGTTTTTGTTGATGATATCCTGGTTTTATCGAGGAGCGAGGAAGAGCAAGCCATACAATTAGGAGAGGTTCTCCGCACTCTCCGAGCACATCAACTGGAGGCTAAGTTTTCTAAGTGTGATTTCTGTCGAAAGGAAATAAGGTTCCTAGGGCATGTTGTCTCTAGAAATGGTATAGCGGTGGACCCCGCTAAGGTTGTCACAGTTCAGGATTGGAAATCCCCTAGGAATGCGAAAGAGGTTAGGAGTTTCTTAGGATTGGCGGGTTACAACAGAAAGTTCATTAAGGATTTCGCATGGATCTCAACTCTGCTTACCCATCTGACGAAGAAGAACCTAGTTTTTGCTTGAAATGTAGATTGCGAGGATGCATTCTTGTGATTGAAGAAGGCTCTTACTTCAGCTCCAGTTTTGACTCTTCCTGATGGTACCAAGATGTTTACTATATGCATGGATGCTTGCTACATGGGTTTAGGTGCAATGTTGACGCAGGAAGGTAGGGTATTCTGCTACGGAAGTAGGCAGTTGAGGGTACAAGAGAAGAATTGCCCTACCCATGACTTAAAGCTGGCGGCGATAGTGTTTGCACCCAAGTTTTGGAGACACTATTTACTAGGTAAGAGGTTCGAGCTTTATAAGGATCATGAGTTGCTTAAGTACTTGTTCTTGCAGAATGATCTCAATTTGCGACAATAGCATTGGATGGAGTTCCTTGTGTCCTATGACTTCGAGATAGCGTATACCCTGGGAAAGGGGCACTACAACAAAAACACCATATTACAACTTTAATTTTACAACTGTGCGAAAAGCACAATTGTAATAAATGTTTTTTTACAACTGTGCAAAACACACTGTTGTAATAAATGTTTTTTACAACTGTGAAAAAATCACTGTTGTAATAAGCATATATATCACAACTTTTCTTTTTTGTCTATTGTAATAGCTAATATATACTAATTAATTTTTGATAATTAATAGTTAAATTAGAAAGCTGTTTAAACTTATTTTTAGTAACTCTTTTTTCTATTTCTTGTATTAGAGACCTATTAAATATTAATAACAACTTATGTTTGATAATTAGTAATATTAACATTTAAGAATAATTCATATTCAATAATACATTTACAAATTAACACTAATTACTATTACTTACTATTGGATTAGATAAAAATTGCTTAATTGATGATTAATAAATAATAGTTACTTTTTAAAAATTACTATTAAATATTTAATAGTATATAATCAATATTACCAATTAATAACCAATATTAAAAATTAATTTTCAGAAATTATTAATAATAAAAATCAATTATATAAATATTTTAATTAAATGTTTAATAATGAATAATATTAAATATTTTAATTAAATATTTAATAATCTATAAATGACTGTTAACAATTAATATTAATAATTCGTATAATAAATAATAATAATATTATTATTATTAAAAAATAATTTTTAACATTTAATAATTAAGAATTAGTCATTAATATTAAAAATTAAGAAGTAACAACTAATATCTAGTAATTAATTTTTGATAATTAATAATTTAATCAAAAAGTTGTTTAAACTTATTTTCAATAGTTCATTTTTCTATTTGTTGTAATAGAGACTTATTAAATTTAATAACAACTAATATTTAATGATTAATAAAATTAACATTTAAGAATAATTAATAATTAATATTCAATAATAACTTTACAAATTAATACTAGTTACAATTAATTACTATTAGAAATTAATACTTAATAACCGGATGGTCATGGCAATGATAATGCAAAACAATGAAATAAAGGAGGTAAAGTTAATAATACGACCGATGGAAAACTGGAGGTCACGGAAATGCGCAACGATGAAACAAAGGCGGCAAAACTAAAAATTTGGCTCCAAAGTAAATCCGCGTCTTGTATTTCCGGTGGCTTCTCCTGTTCTATTATTAAATTCGCGTCTTCCAGAAAGTCGATCCCAATTCATCCTTTTGAATCGATCCCAATTCCTCCTTTTGAATCGATCCCAACATGTATTCACTCTCTTCCGTATGTCTAAATCGATCGCAATTCCTCCTTCCTCTGAAAAAACTACGCTTCAATAAACTCCAATTGCTAATTGCCTCAAAATCGATCCCAACTCTGATGAAGGGGTCACTGAAGCAATCGTGTAGGGCCCGTTGCATCTCCAGAGTAAACTGTTCGCTGATAATCTAGTGACATCCGATCATTTGAACTTTAAGCTGTCACGCACGACCGTAATTGACAGACTTTGTAGGACACGGACCCTTCTACAAATAAGAATTAATGCAAGTGTTAACTGCAACAGTAGCAGAGATCAATTTGCTACTCCCGCGTAATAAATCGAACCAGAGGATTGATTTGAGACAAATACACTACGGAGAGTAGGCGATTCAGGTTTTCTTTCTGTCAACCGGGCTTGTTTTTCTCAGGTAGAATTTGTCTTGGATCATTGAACTTTTTGTTTTATTTTCGTAGTTGTCTAGATTTAATTTGATTTTTGTTGTTTCCATTTGGATGTTTAATATCGACCATTATGCATCGGGGTTTGTCTCTTGGTTAATTTTGAATCATTAGAATCGGTTTGAGGTTGGCTTTACTCCGTAGTTGGTAATTTTTTTAGGTTTTAATCTAGATTGTGATTCATCCCAATCAGTGGTTTAGTTTTATAGCTTTACTGCTTTTTTGGGATTTTAGCTGGAGAATTGCGGTGGAGTACATTTTTGTTACCGTTGTGACTTTATGGGTTTTGTTTAATTTTATTTTCTTTAACTGGAAGGATAAATAAGGTAACTCAATAGTAAATTTCCATACCCAGAAACACCGATTTTGATTCTGTTGGGTTTGTGGTGACTGATAAGTAGTTACTTTGTTGGTGTTTGTTGTTAGCTTACCTAAAGGCCGATAGCTACAATCATAGTTTGTTTCTGCTACCGTTGCATTCACTTATATTTTTTAATTTTACATTTTCTATTGGTGGAATTAATTGGGTTTTGGTCTAGGCACCTGGAGTTGTTGGGCCTGGAGACTGCAGAGGGGCGCTTCTATATGCTTTTTCACTTCCTATGGATCCACTAATTCTACTACCAGCTGTCTCCCACCATTAGTTGGCCATTGTAGGTTGTATAGGGCATCCCTTGTGGCTACAGCTTGTTCTATTGACGAATAAGTGACATAGCAATGAGTCTTGATCTGGTCCATCTAGAAATCAGAAACAGTTCCGGTTTTTGCAAGCAATTCCTGGATAGCTTTCAAAGTAAAAGGGCGCAGAAAGCGGCCAATCCTCAAAGAATTTGTAGCTGGCTTTAATGATGGTGGAGCTATTCTTTCTTTTGGTGTGGCATCTCCACTAACTGAAGAACTGGACCTATTAATTGGTTTTATGAGCGTAGGTTGGAGAACAACTTTTGGTATATCATCTATTAAATTGGATGTTTGTGAATCAGAATCTGTAGCAATAGTTTCATTCCAGCAGCGCTGACGCTTTAGTTCACTATTACTTTTGGGCTCAGCTTGTTCTTTAGCTTTTCTTATTTCTGTCATACTAGTGGGTTTGGATTCTTCCTCAAAATTCAAATCCTTGTTCTCATGAGAGAACCCATTGTGTAGAGTTTGTTCACATCTTTTTTTTAAGATGTGAACAAAACACTCAGCCCCTATTGGTGCAATCAGGGGACTCATATGTGCTCCCCGATTTCCACTAATAGGCGCCGAGTGTTTTGTTCACGTTCCTTAAAAAAGGTGATCTGAACCCACTAACCAAAGCATCGATTGGTTTTTTTCAATGTCCTCTTCAGATCGAATTCAAGAACTAACGAAGACAATGGAGCAGGTATTAATAAATACTCAAATTTATTTATCATGCATTGAGCTGAATGTTCCTGACTATGGTTTTAGTATGACTTTTGTTCTAAACATTAATCTTTTCTTATTACTTGGTTCATGCAGACAATGGTGTCATACCAACCGGACCTAATGCCAAGCAACTAATCTAGACAATGGTGTCATACCAACTGGACCTAATACCAAATGTTATGTTTTCAGACAATGAACTAACAACATATGGGAGCTAGCCTCAACATTGGAATCGGTGTTGTTTGTTAAGTCATTTAAATTATTCTCAGAAGTGATTTTCAGTTGATGATGCAAATGGAGAGATGACGACGGTTGAAAGCCAACCAGTCTAATGGTGAGCCTCTTGTTGACTGAACTTTATCAATTCACTGTGGCTTCTGGAGAGATGGCAAGCATCAAGAATGTGCTGTGTTTGATCTCTTCTTTCGGAAAACCCTTGTTGAAGATTTTGAATTATTGTGTTTTTGTTGTAATATGGTCATTATAAAAATCGTAGCACTTGTTGAAGATTTTGAATTATTGTTTGTAATACAACGGTGTTGTCTAAAACTTATTGTTTGTAATATTTAATATTTGAGTATTTTAATAAATTAGTTTGCAAATAACTGTAATATCGGATTTGCTTATGGAGTATTGCTATATTTAGTGTATTGTTCTTTTCAGTTGCTAAAGATGTTTATTTTTAAAAAAAAACAAATGTCAATCACAATGGTGCATAACAGTTGTAGTAGATTTTATTACAACGGTGCATAACTGTTGTAATAAAGTTTATTACAACGGTGGAAAAAAGTTGTAAAATATACATATTACAACGGTGTTGCAACAGTGCAAAAAAGTTGTAAAAGATATTAGTCTATTACAACTTCTTAATACACGACGGTTTGCCCACCGTTGTAATATGTATATTACAACGGTGTTCCACCGTTGTAATAGGGTCATTTTATTGTAGTGGGGAATGTGGTTGCAGACATATTGAGTAGGCAGAGGATGGCCATGAGAGCATTATTCATAGAGTGTTAGAGTTTGGATTTTATCTCGTCATTCGATTTTAGACCAACTATAGATTTTGCACCCAGATTGATGGCATCTTGGAGGTGCGTCCGACTCTTTTAGAGCATATTGGATATAGTCAGCGCAAAGATCAACGATTAGTGGACACCATGAATCGACTTAGTGTAGGTAAGATTTCTAGTCACCTTGCTAGGTATTTTACGAACGAGAGAGGGTGTCTACGTTGAGATAGGAGACTATGTATTCCTAGAGTTGATGATTTGTTGAGATCAAGTTTAGAGTAGGCTCATCACTCTCCGATGGCTATCCATCCGGGCAGTGATAAGGTGTACAGATTTATGAGGAGGGTTTTTCATTGGAATGGAATGAAGAAGGACGTGGCTAAGTATGTAGCTCGATGCATGACTTGTTAGCAAGTTAATGTTGAACAAAGAAAGCCTAGCAGATTGGTTCAACCTCTAGACATACCACGATGGAAGTGGGAGTGCATCCCTATAGATTTTATAGATGGGTTACCCGGATCGAGGAGGGGAAACTCTGGTATTTTGGTTATAGTTGACAGATTGACTAAGAGCACTCACTTTATCCCTATCAAGAGCAAGAGGATGATGACTTGGTTAGCATCCGTATATCTTAGAGAGATCATCCGATTTCATGCGGGTACCCTCTAGTACTGTTAGTTACTGTAACCCCATCCTTACGAGTGAGTTTTGGAAGAGCCTACAAGAGGTATTCGGGACACAACTATGACTTAATACTGCCTATCACCCTCAGACGGATGGACAAACATAGAGGGTCAATAGGGTTCTTGAGGATTGATTGAGGCTGTGTATCCTAGACTTCAGAGGGACTAGGGAGGAACATCTTCCATTGGTAGAGTTCGCATACAATAATAACTATCAGACGAGTATTAGTATGGCTCCCTTCGAGGGATTTTATGGACTACCCTACAGATCACCTGCATGTTGGTGGGAGTCTATGGACAGACTTCTACTTAGACCTGAGATGGTTAGAGAAACTTCAGAAAAGGTAGACTTGATTCGGAGATGGATGAAAGCAGCTCAGAATAGGCATAAGTCGTATGCCGACCGGAGGAGGACAAACCTAGAGTTCGAGGTAGGAGATATGGTGTTTATCAAGGTATTACCTTTGAGGAGTGTTGTTTGATTCGGCTCGGTAGAGAAGTTGGTGCCGAGGTTTGTAGGGCCATTCCCTATAGTTGAGAGGATAGGTCAGATGGCCTACAAAGTTAGACTACCAGACAGATTGGCGGGAGTTCACGATGTGTTCCACATTTCACACTTTAGGAAGTTTCTACATGATTCTGCACATGTAGTAGATCCGGGTACTCTTGAGGATATAGAGATAGAGAAGGAGGAATCAATCAAAACAGTTCCTACTCGGATATTGCAATCGGAAGCTAAGAAGCTACGGAATAAGGAGATCAAGCTAGTTAAGATACAGTGGGGAGAAGATAGCGTGGAAACGACTTGGGTACCTAAAGATAAGATTTGTGTTTCTATTTTGTTTCTCTTTGAGAGTATGTTCTTAATTCCTTTCTAACTTTTGAATTTGAATCTATTTTCCTATCGTTTGAATCTTGATTCTTAGGTAGAAGCCTATGGATGATACTGAATGGATTCACGTGGATGTAGGTGTTTGCTAGTGGATGTAGTGGATGCATACACACACACACACACTAAGCACTAGATTAAGGATCGGCTGAACCAAAACACTTACATATACACAATTCCTGATTTCCGCATTAGCTTCGGGACATATACACAACTTATTTGCATATGTTCATACAAAGCATTAGAAATTTTAAGGACAATGCATGCTACTGGTTGATGGATGAGTAGATGTGTGTAGATAATTGTTGGTATTAGTCATAACATTCTTCTATCCTATTATCTTATGGCCTAAACTATCCTTCACACCTATAATAGACTACCGACCTTCACTTCTTCCTTACACCTATTCTTCTTCTTCATCTTCTTGGCCTCTACTCCATTATGCTCTGAAATAAAAATAAAATTGGGGGAAAATCAGGGTGCTGTCAAATTATCAATCTAAAAGGATATGCTTTTTCTTCTTCTGTTTCAAAGGCCTTTTTATGGATCTACAACGATTCTCTGTGAGTTCTATGTTATTTTTATATTAGCAATCTAAATAAAAAGGATTAAGACAGTAAAATAGGTTGGATCTGAAGTTTGACAATTGACGTGTTTATATGTTTTTCTTTTACAAGTTATTGTTCATTTTATTTACTATTTATTATCTACTCCTTTTCAGTTGTTATTTATTTATAAGTAAATTCTTCTTCTTTAACCCCTTCTCTGTCATTATTTTATTTACAGTCTTGTAATGCCTATTTATTCATTTTGTTTATTTCTGAGCCTAGACCTATTTCTCCTTTACCTTTGTTTTTGCGCTGAGCCTAGGCCAACGAGAGCATAGGCATTTACCGTTTAGATTGAGTAAAAATTGGAATAATATGAAAGAATGTTAAAAGGGGGATGTTTCGGCATATTGAGAATTAGTGAATCATGGACTGTCAACTGAGGTAAATTCTAATGGAAAAATATGCAAACTTGTGAATTGGAATAAACTGTACTTAATTATACATTAAGTAAACATGTTATTTAAAAACATATTAATTAGAGTAAAGCATACTGAATTGTGCGTTAAGTAACCTATAACTTGTAGCCGTAAAACATCTAAGAAGTAATACACCGGATCTGTCTGACTTGGGGAAGCGTTGTACAAGAAGATTACATTTAATTAGAAATGTTAATTACAACCTAGGAATATAAGACAAGGTTATATAAGCTTATTAATGAACTTAAACATGTTAACTTAAACATGTCTGATTAATAAGCTAAGGAGTCCATTCTGATAAAATATAAGGAGCTCGTAGAAATCCTTGTTAACTTGGGGACCAAGTTTTGGGGTGACTTATGTCAAATACTTGCTTGTTCGTTTGGAACCCGTATCAATCAGTATCCTAGTTATTATCATCTGAGTCTCACAATAGGTAGAGGATAGGGCACGCTTTACTGATCTTGATTGTAAGACGTTCAAAACGAGGTAGGTACAAGGGCTTTCCGGTGGAACCATGAGCGTGCGTTGTTCCGAACCAGGAAGATAAGACGATGTAACACCTATGATTAAGGTCGTTTCTCTTTAGTTGATGGGTTCAGGACTGATAACCCCGAATGCCATAGCTGGCACATGTTATTCACCTTCTGTTTAAGAAGCCGATCATTGGGTATAAATTATACACTAATCCTGATATTCTGATAGTTGGTGCAGAAATTATGGTTAAATGAATGAGAAGCTTATATCGTTTCGTTTTTTCTACTTTACTACATTTTCATGTCACTATTCATTTGTCTGAATACTACTTTATCTTATGGTTATGCTAAAAATCACTAGAACTCGCCTGACTTATGTCTGTCCTAGTTTGTTTCTCTCTTTCTTCCTTTCCCCCGAGGTTTTCAGGGTGAAGGATCGTAGCTGTGACTTTTGATCTTATGATTCAGCTTGGACTTTACCATTTTTTACTTCATGTATTGCTTCAGTACTTGCTTTATGACTATTGTAGTGAATTATGGGGGAGATGACTTTTGTGGTTTTATTCTTGTACTCTGATGTTTCTCTTTCCACGAGTCAGTTTGTTTTATGATAATGATTCCATAGTATTTTGAATTATAATGTTGTGATTGATTTAATAATAAATGTTTTAAAAAGTTTCCGATGTGCTTTATATTCTATCTTGTGAATTTTAGTCTCTGTGTTGTTACTTTATGCCTATTGCGCTTCATAAAATTTAATGCATCCTCTTATGATTGACACCAAGGGATGTAGGGTGTCTTGATTTCATAGATCTAGCTCTTGTAGTTAGGAGGGTCTTATTCAGCAATATAACAGTTGAATGTTCTTTAGATATTATGAAGAATATTGGAAGGTGGTATAATTCAAACTGGAAAGTAAAAGGATTGGATGATAAAGAATTTTAGAAGTTTTTCAAGGATGTGCTAACTTTTGATAAGCTATCTATTCGGAATGGAAAGCATTTTATGGAAACAGTACGGGGAAACAAGCACAATTTGTGGTACCTGATTCTATAAAGTTAAAATAAAAGAAACATGAATGAGCACTATATAGGAAAATCTTGCTTCAAAAGTTAAAAGCACTTAAGTTATTATTATTTTTTGGTACAATAGCTATTTTAAAAATATTATTATTAAAGAATAATATTTAAGAAAGAATGATGTCATATTGAGTTTATTTCGGTTCATGCTGAGAAGAAAAAATATGAAGCATGATAAGATTGAAGTGCTCATTTGATATACATTGTAAACAAATGTGTAAATAAAGTTAATGAAGTCCCTAAGAATCTAAAAGAAAATAAATAGCATATAGATATATTTATTGTTGTTTCTTTAATGAAATATGCAGACATATAAAGTAAAGCATATTAGATTATTTTTTAAAGTATGTTAACCCAAAAATCATTTGACCAAGGTGAAAGAAGAACAGAGCATAGGGAAATGGTATCCGAAAGCATTCGAAAATGCGGAAAATGAAAGAGAAATTTTCAGCGGCATCGCAAAGCACACTCGTACACACCCAGCCTTGGCTTCAGGGAAGCTTAATTCAGCCACAGAGCCTCACCGAAGGTGATAAAGAAAGGCTTCCAATACATATCTCTGAAGCTTACAAAAGTAAGTCGCAAGCGACATAATGTGAAAGGTCTACGAATCTTGGGTCTGAAACCATAAGCAATGTAAGCTTGAAAAAGACGCAAATTAGTATACGACTGTCTCTTCCATATTCAGCTAGGGGGTCCCTTCGCTGAGGGCCCCGAAAGCATCTAGATGAACCTGCTTTCGCAAGGGATATGGGAAAAAGCAGAGGAAAGGGCAGGCAAAATGAATATATGTCATAGAAAAAGAGCCCACGAACCTTACTAATCCAAAGAAGGCATCAATTCAAAGGGAGACGCTACAATATGACAAGAGCCAGCATATGCTTATTCCTCTCACAACAATTCGCACTGAAACCAAAGAAGCTAATTCCGAAGAGAACTAATAAGGAAGGGAGGTCGTTGCCGGGAAAGCCTTTGCGTGACTTTCGGGAGATTCATCGAAGTGATGATTGACCGAAGCCATTTAAGATGAAACGGAAGCCTTCACGTGACTTTCGAAAGATCCACCGAAGCGATAATTGACCGGAACCATTAAAAATGAAGGGAAACCAATCTGCTCCCATAAATAGGCCACCAGAAGGCCGTGCTCAAAGCTTTTCCTGAATAAAAAAATATAGTCTAGATTGAGGGGATGAAACCCTAATGTCAAGATCGAATTAGAGGATTTTTCTAATTCCTTGTAATCTCGTTATTTCAATCAGTAATAGAGTCGATTCAAGGAGTTTGGCTATTGGTTTTTAATTTTAAGAAGAATGAAGCATGATTATCATGGTTATTAACCTTCTTAACAAATAGATCACAGATGATTTATCTTCTACTTTCTTATTTTTATTTACTAGAATCTTCAATGTAAAATCTGAAAGGAGAAATTACAACAAAGGCGATAGTGATTTCTCCTGAATAAGCGATTTAATCACTGTTTCTAATAGAATTAGCTCCATAAAGGAAGCTTATAAAGAGTGTAATTCCTTTTATGGGATCTTCCTTGGTAGATTATCTTTTTCTCAAATCGATGTCAATCACTACCAGAGTGACAAATATTATAACATAGGTTGAGAATCAAAATAAAATGTCTCAGAATCTTTTAAAGGAAGGATACATAAATCTCAACTCTATAAGAGGAAAAAGTTCCGAAGTGTTATCCAATTTCCTAGGTAGCAGCCTATTTGGGATGTTAACCCTTTTTATGGCTAACATTTTTGGTGTTATAAGGAGGGCCTGAACATCTGATTTTGTGGTTGATGTGAATTAACTTTATCTTTGTGTATAGTTAAATGCAGGGAAATCATGAAAAATAAATCAAAGAAGATGGACACAATTGATGAAAATGAAATTCATGGATCGCGAGTCAAAGAGGACATTGTTTCTACTTTTAACCAAGAAAACGCTCTACGTGAGAACCATCTAAAGCAGAAACTCAAGAGACAAACGTGGAAAAACATCGATCGATTAGACAGTCAGGTTGTCAGGATGAAAACATTAATTGACAACTTGCTTGCTCAAAAGTCGGCTAAAAGCCAGAGTAATGCAAAGATTACAGTCTAGGAAGACGAATCACAGAAGAAGGAGTCTAAGGCTGCTGACTCCAAGGATCAGAAGAATGAACCATTGAGGAATAAGAATGTAAAGGCTGATTATCAAGAAAAATTACAAAGCAAAATGGAGCAGTCTAGAAGTTATGCCGTCGAAGGGTATAAACCCTACCGAAGGAACTATGCTGATGAAGATGCGTACATCATAGATTTAATAGCGAAAGTGGTGAAAGATTCGCTCAATACAAGGCGAAAAAGGACTTATGAAGCAGAGGTGAACAGAAACGAAAGGGTTGCTCCGTTCACGAATGAGATCACGTTCGCCACTATCCCCTCCTAGGTCAAAATCCCAGCGATTAAATACCAAGGAACTACAGATCCAAATGATCATCTAATGACCTTCAATAGCCAGATGGATTTGTATAACGCCCCTGGAGCTATTCGCTGTCGGCTTTGTTAAAGTTTATACCCTAGAGGCAATCCATTTGATGTGATTAACAATATTGTTGATGTTATTGTTTTATTTGGAATAAAAATATTCTGTTACGTTATATTTATTATGTAATATAATATTAACATATAGAAGTCCTTAGAATAATAATACATAATTATATAGTTCGAGTAAGACTTGAACTTGAGATTATATAAAATATTAAGTATTATAATTCTTAAATGTCCCTAGTCAAGTTTTTGTAACGACCTGTCTTTTTGACCGCCTCAAGTCGGTAATTAAACCAACTCAAACCACTCAAAAATTATAAATTGTTATTGCTTATGAAATTGAAATACAAATCATCACATAATCACAGACACATAACATAGAATATCTCACAGCGGAAGTAAAATTATACAATATTACAGAAATCTTTTAAATTTACATGATATCAGAGTACATGATACAGATCAGTGGAAGACTGAATAAAGAATCATACTAATATGCCAGTAAAAGCAAAGATGAACATAACTGCATATGGAATAGTAGATGGATGACTGAAACTCTAATGAATCTCAAGCTCTAATAGATAAATCTCCAAGCTGTAATACTCGGTCTGACCCGAGCATCTTGTAAGGAATAAAACAAACAAAATACTCGAGTCAGGACTAATATTCTCATATAAGTGAATTAACTCAAGTGACATGTCAAAATGGAATGCATCCGTAACTTAAAGGATGGTTGGGATTTCCACCCCTAGGGTCCATGAAACTAATATATATACAGTATAAACGCTATTATAATAATGTCTACTCAGTAAAGTAAATATATTAAAAAAGCGTAAGCGGGATTACGTTTTTACCCTTACACCATTTATAATACCGTAGTCTAAACAGTACCGTAAACCCACAATAACCTGACGGCATCAGAGGGCACTCCATAGGTATGATACAAATCAAAATCGTAGGGGGCTCGATAAGGATAATCTGACAAGGTACACGAGAAATACCCACGGTAGGATTCTACCGGATTGCGGACACCAGGCCGATGGTAACACATAGTAGCAACTACCGCCCACCTCGAACAACACTCCCAAAATCAAAGGGTGCACCCAAATCAATCATAACAGTAATAGAGATGGTATCGAAGAAGCGTGTCCGATCAGAGGTGCGACCTCAGTTAACTCGGGTATGGCTCCTGTTTTAGTCATTTTAATTATGACCCAAAGGTCAAGGCCAATTCATCAGCATTCTCTTTCTTCAAATCCAGTAATCAACTCCATACCATCCTACTTCATTCTGTAACTCCACCATGTACACAGTTGTTAAAGTGGTGTTGGCATTGGCAGAGAGTATGACATCTACCGACTCCGGTCTCTTTAACAACAAACGCTTACATTTTTCACACTATGGTCATTAATTTTGAAATCATATTCCGAGTATCGCGGAATCGATTTATTTTAAATTTTGCCTTAAAATCGATTACTCAAAGTTTCAAAATGGTTTAGTCAAAATTTCAAATCATTCATCATTATTCTTCATCAAACCATTCGAATTTAGATTTCAAATTCGATTTTCACAAAAATCCCTTGTCAAACCATTCGAGTTTAGATTTTAATCCAACAAAATATCATTATTATCCGAAACCTTAAATTTAATTCTTTCGGATTCGTTAGCTCAAATTGGGCATAGATCATTTAAATTTATAACAAACTTAGAATAGAACTTGAAAAACAGTATAAGATATTAAATTTGGAAATGGTATATATATACTTATGTAGGTAATATAAAATCTTAAATTTCCAATATCGGTAACAGGAATTGAATTTATAAAATATCCTTAGAAAGGTTAAATTTTAAATTATAGTATATAAATAAACTTATATAAAATAAATTATAAAATAGTTATGCACTGTTGTAAAATGCTTATAAAATATTATAGGTTAAATAGTCAAAAGAGTTTAATCTTAAATTGTTATAAGTGGATTGTAAAAATCAAGCAATGAAGGAAAAATTTGGTTTACAACACTATAGTTTGATTCAATAACATGATCCAATCAAATCCCGAATCCATATCCTACATGTTCGACTGTTATCCATTCATTTTATTTTCCAACCGATTTCCCACTTATTTATTCGGATTCAAATATTCCAACCCATTATTTCTATGTTGGATTTAACTAAGAAATCTCATTTCAACATTATATTCTTTCCTTTAAATCACATTCGAAAATTCGCAACATCAAATCTTCATATTCAAAGATTTTATTAACTCTTTAAACAAATCTGTATTTCAATATTCGGTTGATTTCTTCGTTTAGTGGTTTGAATTCAGTTTTTATCTCTGAACGGGAATTATTCCCAAATCTCTCCTTTTCTCAAAATCCCATCTTAATATCAAGTAAGGTTCGTTAACCATTAAAGCGAATTCATTTCCGAGAAATCAAACATGTTTTGTTATTCATTATAAAACAATGCAAAAATTGATTTCATAAATCCTTGTTTTACCTCAACCCAATCTTTAATTTTAATTCCTTACTAAATATTTCAAATACTTTTATCAAAAATAAATTTTACTTAACCCTTCCAAATTTATGTTAATTCAAGGAAGAACCCTTTTTAAACAATATTTAGATTACATTTGGCACCTTCCAATTTAAATTTATAAACTTTATCAAATTGGATTTTTTTTTTTTACAAATCAAAATGTGGTAAAGCCTCTAAACCAAAATTTTGACTAAAATATTCTACTTTGAATCGATCACTTAAATAAGGATAACTTTTAATATATTATAAGATTGACATAAAAAAATCTTATTTAAACTAATTATTAACTCAAAATCTTAAATTTATAAAATCAAATATATTTAAAGTCTTATTTAAACAAACATAAATACTTAAATTTACAAATCACATATTTTAAATCAAGTTTAAGATTTTAGTTCGAGAAATATCTCAACATTTTCCTTTATTTAAAATTTCCATTTCAAAATCTATTTATCAAAAAACGACGCATACATATTGCATTTAGAAAATAGATTTTTATTGACCACGACGTCCGTATATAAATTTCTATCACATGGTCAAGTGATATATATATATATATATCATTTCAATCTGTTTCAAAGGAAATCCGAACCCCGGGTATATATCATTTCAACCCGCATCCCAAATCGGTTCGAATTTATTTTTCTAAATCGATGTCATTATTCGGGTATGTATCATTTCAACCCATACTGATTTTTCCTAAATCTAAGGGGGAACTTGCAAGGTGACTAGGTGAGAGCAACATAAACATAACATAGCATTCATTTGTGTCATATAACGGGTGTGTATGTGTCACATGTGCACAAATCACATAGCAAACAATTTCTAGAACAACCTAACATTTCATTTAACATCTCTTATATTTAATTTACTTAATCATAAGTTAGTCTATGAGTGAGGGAAACTCACCTTTAAGGCAAAGGAGACGAACATGAAATCGACAACAAAGCTGAAATGAACACGATATCCAACATGACAGCTTCAAACAGTTCATATACACATACATGCATGTATATGTGTATAAATAAAATTGTAGACGTTCCCAAGCATGACGAGACCAGCTTTGGCTATGAATCCTAACCAAATTTTCAATGAATCCCCAAATTAACCCAACTGTATTATATTCGTGTATATATTTCTTTCATAATATATTTGTTAAACGAAAGGGGTTACGAAATCTACCTAGGCTTCATGACGGACCAACCAAGTAAATTAGTACCTAGATCCATAATTTTAACCCAACTGCATGCCCAAACCCACTTGGCAGCGTTTCAAGCATTTCGTCAAACACGTGGAGTGCTGCTGAAGTTGTGATAGTTCTGAATCATATGGGACACGCAACAGCTATGCCAAGTAAAAGAGATGGAGGTGGATATCGGAGTTGTGACATTCTGCAGCGCGGGGATAGGTAGCTTCACGATCAACGAGATAAAAGGGATTTCCTTTAGTTCCTAAGCCATGCAAGGAGGCGTTGGCTGGGCACATAGGGAGCACTAGTCAGAATTTGACGGCGCAATGATCAGAGGAAAGCGGACTTGTGGAGCTCAAGTTTGAATTGCCTAGGACTGTCTTCGTTCAGGGCCTGTCCTGGCCTAGTGCGAGCCGTGCGACCGCACAGGGCCCATTAGGTCAGGGGGCCAAAAAAAAACTGTATTACCTTTACTAGAGCTGCCTTTTCTTGTCAGTATGCGTGTACTTGATAGTAATTTATCTATGCAAAAGTAGATATGATTGTATGCTTTGTTGACATCAATCAATATATTAAAATGGAGATGTGGCTTGTGTGGACCTCTAGTTGACAGATTGAAAATGTGGGTAAAAACTTTATGAATTTGCTGAAACACGCAATTTTCTCAATGGAGATGCACAGTAGAAAAAGCACATTTTCACTTAAGTTCAACTTCATAAAAAAAAAATTAAGGGCCCAAAATTTTGGGTCCGCACTAGGCCCTTAAATACTCAGGGTCGGCCCTGTCTTCGTTTACTACTTCCCTCTTGGTCTCGGATTTGCTGAGTCACATGAGTATGGCAAATGGAGGGGAAGGAAGCTCGCGGTGTTCAGAGGTCGGTTTGTCTGCAGGCGGCTTTCGCTAATATCGGGTTCGTCGGCTCCAGTTGGGTTGAAGGGCGAGGTACTGTGGAGTGGCGCAATCGATAGGAAGATGCCATTTGCGCAGCGACTTTGAGGGAGGAAGAGGAAACATTAGTCGCAATTTGAGGGGATGGTCGTGCGCGAATTTGAAAGGGAACGATGGTTTCTTTCTGGACAAATGGACCTTAAAGATTTAGTTTGGGGAAATTAAATCCTATGGCTGTTGCAATTTAAGGAACAGAGACCGGTTTCAAATTTTTGACTTGTCTAGTGAGGAACCCAGAATATTAGAAGAGGAAAGGGGCTTATAAATTTATGTTGGATAAAGATTTCTTATTTTTTTCCCTTCCTTTTGAATTGTAAACGACTAATTTAAAAGAGGAAAAAGGGGAAAGAGCAGGAAATCGTGAACACATGTAGTCAACCTTCTGCTATTACAAAACGTGAAGGAGTTTTCAGAGAAGGATGGACAGGTGTTGGCCTAGACAGTAAAACAAAGGCAGGTGGCAAATAATTTTAGCACCATATTTCTAGATGTTGTTGCCATATCTTTGGCCAGATATTATAAGATTTTGGTCAGTTTGAATGTTGAAAATGGTTTGAACGAACGTTACACGGCTGAAACGAACAACGCTGTTTACTTGTTTCGAACATGTTATAAATTCAACAACTGCTAACCGTTAATTAAATTTGATGTTAAAGCAATAATACGCGTAATTTATTCCTCAATTCATTTCTTTTTTTTAGTTGATCGGATTTTAAACTTTGAATTTTCGAAATAAAATTTATATTTAGTGACTAAATGTTCAACTAATCTTAAAAATAAATTAGCCTATAAATTCAGCTTATTTCGAAATAAATTTTCAAATATTAAATCCATAAATATATTAGATTTCCTATTCTCAACTAAGTTACTTGAAGTAGATTTTCAAATATTTAGTGAATTGAAGTTGGCTAATAATGTTCATAACCTTTCTTTTAACAAAATGTTCATATTAAAATTAGATTTAAGAAAGAAATTCATTTTAGCAATAAACTGAAGTTACGTTCAAAATAAATAAAAGTCCAAATTCCATGCCAAAATCCCAATATAAATATTTATTTGAACGTCAAATCTTAATTTAATTTATATTTAAAATGTCAAAATTACTGGTTCGTTACAGTTTTATTGTTTATATAGGACAACAATAAAACATTGAGACTAGTATGTTGATTGACAGATGATCACATCTCATTGATCATTAATATACGTAACATTAATGTCAAGACATAAATACGTATTGGGATGACCTAACGTGATAAAACTACATGGAATATAATTAACAGTATCATAAGTTATTCTCATAGTGGCAGTGATGTAATGGTCCTCAGACCTGAAATCATTATAATTTTATTTGAGGATATTTGTGTTTTGATATCATCTAAAGTTTCTTTTAACCGAGTAGACGATAACGGTGATGATTGGAGACATTTTGAATCTAATAAAAATTATGTATGATCTAGATGGAATTTAACCCTACAATATATTTGTAGTGATATCCACGGGCCTCTTGATTGAGTGAGACTATGAAATGCATGGCCGTGCTCATATATTGGTTTGTTTTAAATAGTCTACTCATTGATCAAGATAAAAGGATTAAATTATAAAGCGGATGATACGATCCATGCCTCGAGTTTAATCCTGGATATATTATTACATTGATACACTAGTCATTGAAAAGTTATATCAAATCATCAATATTATTATAACTTGGGTAGTAGTGACGTATTTCTAGATGCCAATCACTGTTTATGATTTTAAATACGATTTAAAATCATTGCCAACGTTGTAATAACCAGTAGGGTCACACATAAGAACGCTTGAAAAGGATGAGAATTGTTCACAACAAAAGGGGATTAAATGTTGACTTTTCTCTGGTTCTGAATTGGTATAAGGGTTTTATGGTCCTACCTTATTTTGATTTATTTCGGTTAACAAAAAATAAAAGGGATGGCCAACGGTTATATTTTCATTCATTCATTTTTTCAAGGAAACCTAAAACCAAAATAAATCAAAATCAAGGAAAACCATTAAACCCCAAAATTGGCTAGCACCTTCAGTCCTTCTTCTTGATCATGTTTGACATCTTCGAGATTGAGTGTTCATGGACATCTATGGAAGCTCGCTGTTTTGGAGGGCTTAGATTCGAATCAACCAAGACCTGAATTCGATTCTGTGAAGAAGAATGAAGCTTTCGAAAGGTATAACTCTCGATTTACATAGTCATATAGATCCAGTTTTAATTTGGTTGAAATTTCATTTATTTGACATGAATTCGAGCCAAAATATCCTTCAATGGTATTAGAGCTAGGGTTCATGATAATTTGTATATTAAGTTAAATTAGGATTTTTGAACTATTTGATTTATATCAAATCCGACAGCATAATGAACATAGGTTCTTGAAGAATTTAACATAATTTCATACAAAGAAGAAATTGTTTCACTGTGTAATGATTTGTGTTTTATTCAATAGTTGAAATTAATTTATTGATTTTATTCTCTGCTATGGTTATATATTTAAAAACTGCTAATAGCCTGTTTGATCGAAACCCTATTAAAATAAATCGTGGTCAAATGTTTTACTTAGTTTAACAAACCTTGTTAAAATGGATCGTATAGACCTTGTATTTAATGTTTTAAATGATTCATTATGAATCATTGCAAAATATTTATGTGTTGTACGTATTCAGTTTGGTGTTTGCAGAAAAATATGCCATTTTTGGGTATATATATAATAAGTTTTAAGTTGTACTCTAAATACGACTAAAGACATGAATTATACATATACATACATACATACATATATATCTATATATATGATTAAAAACTGCATAAATTATTGATTGTTTGACACAAGAAATAAAAACACATGTTACTTATGTATAAATGTATTGACATTTATATATGATGGAAGTTTGAATTTGCATTCTAACTTATTTATGAGAACGTGTTTTATTATTACTCTTAAAGCAATTTAGAACTGCAATAACCTTTTGTAGCTGCAATCAAATATATATTATAATTCTGTATTTATAGTGATAAATAAAATACTGCATATATATATATATATATATATATATATATATATATATATATAAAAGGGGAATCCGCTGCAAATTTGATTTGTTATTTGATATTATGCTATATGTATAAGTTGTAATATCAAAACAATGAATTATACAAATTGATTTGTAATTTCAAAACCGCTCATGTCAGACAAATAATGATTGGTATCATTATTTATGTATATATGGAATTTTTTCTGAATGTAAACTGGTTACATATGCTGATATATATATATATATGTGTGTGTGTGTGTGTGTGTGTGTAAATAATGCAAACATGTTTTGCAGATTTCATATTCATCAGTTATATAGTACATTCTATGCATATATTTATATATACATACAAATCGATGGTGAACTTTTAAGATGCTATTTGTGTATTAATATTAGTGAATATATATATTACATATATGGTTGAAAAGCTTCAGTAAATATGATTTACTATTTTCTTTTATACTATCAGTATGAACAATAGTATTTAGATACAGAATTTGTTTATGATTATTCATAGTTTAATGAATGAATTTTGAACTTTAACATTGGACCTGACCCATTGGATAAGATATAGAAACTTTGTTTTATTCTGCTTTGGTATTAAATTGTATATATATATATATATATCTTATCAATTATTATACACATATATAGCTATATATATAAGCAGCTCACACACATACATGTATATATTAGTGTCATAGATTACTATGTTGCTATATACACATTTGAATACCCCATTGTACTTTATATGAGTTATTGACCCATAAATAAGCTGCTTGTATATATAGAGAAACATATTGAAAATTTTGCAATTGAAGTAAGCTTGACTCACTTTTCATGTTCATATATGGATATACAAAAAAACACTGGGCATTAAAATATGACTTGTATGCCTAGAAACTCACACAAGATTAGAATATATAGAACTATTAAATATCTTAAACAAAATTTTGGAATCAAATAGGTTTCATATAATTCTCAGATGTGTTTGTTATTAGCTAATGCAAATATGATTTGCATATATCCATGAAGTACAAACCTATGACTCATATATATATATATATATATATATATATATATATATATATATATGGGGCAGGTTCGAGAGCACCCCAAATAGTGCAGCACCCCAAAAGCCCCTCAACCACAACCAAGTATTTCACATTCTCTCTCCTTCCACTCATTCTCTCTCTTCCCACTCACATTCTTTAATATAAATGAGTGGTTGTGGTTCAGGTGCAAATGGGGGGCTGAAATTCAGGGGGGCTCTATGATCCTATCCCTATTTATATATTTATATATATATATATATGTGTGTGTGTGTGTGTGTGTGACAGACCCATAGTAAAATAATGCGTTTTTCAATACCCAGTAGGATGTGATACAGTGTATATTTTTGCATCTTATTGATTGAATATTTGATTTTCTATGAACATGTGTACAATAGTATTTGTATATATATGTGAACAAGCACTTGTATTTGATACACATGAACATACACATTCAAAAGAACAGAAAATAAGACACATGTTGTATAATTTGAAATGGTTTTAGAAAATAAGGTATGTAGTTGCAGTAGTGAATAAAAACTGTTTTAATCAATGCAATTTTGTATCCATACTAGTAGATTTCACAATTGACACTTTTGCTTATGAATGGACTAGCACAGTGTTATTAAGGATTGCATCTTTATGCTGTATCTGCTCAAATGTAAAATATATGTGTATTTAAACATATTACTTGCTGCAATATAAGTTCACACAGTATTAAAAGCATATATACATATTACTTGTGCAATATGAATTATATATATATATATATATGTTGATGTATTTTGGTAATGGGTTAAATTGAGAAGAACTCAGATTTTTTAATACAAGAATGTATGTCACTTAATTTTGATACTCTAAACAAGTATTCGAATTTAAGCCTATCCCTGTAAGTATATATTTATTTTGATAAATGTATGCTTTAAGTATGTTTTGAATATTACGACAAATTATAGCTTGATATTTGATTTTTTGAACATATAAATGTATGTGTATGTCAAAATACTTGATTAATTTGTTTGTTGAATTCCTATATAGATATCAAACACTGTGATATATATATATATATGTGGAACTTTTGGATTTATTTATGGAACTTTTGGATTTATTTTCATATGAAGACCGATTATCGGACCTATACATGTTATATAATTCTTGTATATGTATATATAAATAAATAGTTGATGTAAATATGATTTACATTTAACTCTCAAAATTTTGAAACAAACTGTACTACAAATACACATGTTCAGAACAGGATCCATATTGTTTCATCCTTTTGGGTAAATTTAGCAAATCAGTTTGAATGAGGCATTATTGAATACTATTTCTTTATTTAAACTGATTAACTACAATTATGCCAAGTACAGGCATTTGATGTCCACAGATTATCGAGTGGCATTCAAGATTGAGTCCAACAGTAGTGAACTCGTGGACCAAAAGACAAGTTTGACTTGTTTTTGCATGGGTGATGTAAAATGTTTATAAGGATATACGTGAATATGTCATATATATATTGTATAATGTTTACAAATTTATATATGTATATATATATAAGTTGTTGTCCAATGAGTGTAATAAGTTATATATATGTATAAGCTATTATACATACATACATATATATATATAATGTTTACTGATGTGTGTGAAATTGTACATAAACTGATACAAGTTAGTCTATATTAACTTGTTATATTGTTGTGCATGAAAGGGTATGACCCTTTATATATATTATGAAAATTATGTTCTTATTTATTGGTCATTTGTATAAATTAAGTCTGTGGTCTGGTTGTAAGATTATGAAATCATGATGAATACTGTTTTAAAACCTGCCTGTGTCTGTGATTTGTCCGGATGCCATATATATTTGTTAGCAAAATATTATAACATGGGCATGTCTGAATTTATTTTGTCCACAACAAGTATACAACGTTGTGGCTTACATATAAATATTTAACAAAGTTCTATATTCTAATATATTGTGATTAGAAATAAAATATATATTGTTTTATTTTTCAGATATAAGAATATGAGTTTGTTAATAATTTTATTGTATTTATATGCAATCTATCACCAACGTAAAATACATATATTTTGATACCTGTAAATGACATTAATATTGTTCACCGTTACGAATTATAAAATCCCTTTAAAGCAAATTTTGTTATATTAAGTCATTGTGACGTCTTCCAATAATACACCCATCATTGCTAGTCTGATCGGATGTAACTAACGCCAAAGCGTTGTGCACCTTTTATTTTGGTTATATGCGGTAGGACTAATTTTGATACTTCGACTGTATTATCGGGTCTGACTTAACTAGGTTGCATAATAGTTTTTATGGCCTTAGAGACAAAGAGCATGTATCATTCTATATTTGGGCAAATGGATAATTTAATGAACAAAGTGTTCATCATGTGATCCAACAATTATATATGATATAATTGGCATAAGATGTCTACCTAAAAGGTTGTGTTTTAAGGATTAGCCAAAGTTATGTCAAGGCATGACTAGATATGGATCTTGGAACACCGTTATATATATATATATATATATATATATATATATATATATATATATTAAAACAACCCGAACTTCCCCGTAAAGGAAAGCCCGGATTGAGTTGAGAACCCGACAAATCAGAACACAAACAGAAGAACATTTCATTGCTTAATACAACAATTTACATCAGAGTACAAGAATATACAGAGTATGAATAAATATCTCACATTTGGTAAATATCAGAGATTTAAAAATTACAATGCAGCGGAAAATAATACAAAACACAACTGAAAGAGATACACGGATACAGAGCTTTCCGAATATCATTCCAGTTGTAAACCAGGATCCTATGAGTATAAATCTGTAAAACCAAAACTACTAGCTGCCCGTGTGGAAAATAGGGGCACCCAGAGTTTAAGTTAAAACAATAAACTCCAGGTCAGTCATGTGACTAGTGTGAGAACTAAAACAGTTATTCAAAACTTTACTTTCAAATAAAGTAAATCAAGGGACCACGCCGTATAACACGGAACGGGATTCCCCCCAAGAATACCAGTGCATATAACAAACAGCACAATGCTTTTTGAAAAAATGAAGCTATTATAAGACCCAGGTCCCATCATACAATGCATCGCAAGTCGGAGGATAGGGTTTTCCCTTATAATAGCCAAACATGCTTGGTACGTTAAAACAAATCATTTGATACTATTATAAGTGCATAGTGTATAAAGCAACTTCAAATATAAATGTATCAATCCTAGACGGCATGGGTACAATATATCATGTCGCCAATACTAGGCTCTACAATCAAATTCGCAATTGTCACGTATTGGAAGTTGGATTTCCATCTATGAACCAAGGCAAGGGGTCATCCTTACCGAATTCGAGACGCTCTAGCCCGCCCCTCAGGATACAGCCGCAACTGCACCTAGGATCGTGAGGGCCGGTCCACACGAAGTGGATTAAAATGCCTGAACAATACGTTCATCACCCTATGGGGCGTAAACTGGTCATATATCGACCAAACCATCCATCGGCTCCGCAGAGACCGACATAACCGAGGTGCCTCGCTTTCCATCATCCACATAAGTAAAATGTTAGGGCTTGCAAAACCCTGATACCACTCCTAGCTAGAAAGAAAGCATGTCCACCCTGAGGTCCTCTCCCGTTTTTGGTTCACACCAGGGTGTGAGGCTCGCGAATTAACGCTATACACAAAGCTATGCTGTATTAAAGTCGTGCTTTGATCATCAACCACAAGACTCTGCTTTTCAACAGAAGCCTTGATCCTTTGCATCTCAGCTTGCACATAGGCAATTCACGCTATGAAACTTATGTCTATCAATCACACAGAATGAAATCCGATGTCAGACACACATCCATTTACAAGTTCGTTTTGGGTCTGAACGAAATCGTAGGCACCTTATTCCTCGTCCCATATGTCCAATACAAGAGAGAGGTCCTCGCATATCTGTCGATCTCCAAGTACGTATGGACGATCACCACTTATTACCTCGTCTTGGGTGTACAGCCCAATTAAGACATCAGTAATCATCCAAACGATGTGGAGACCTCTGGTCTTCAACCACCGTCTTCATCGTCAACTCATCACCGATTCAGTTATTCAGAATGGGATAAACCCGGTCTTTCCGAATATCTCGCGTATATAATTAACAAGTGCTACAAAAACACAACATACGCCTCATTCCAATTCTGAATATTCTTTTATTTAAATATTCATATCCTTTGGGAAAGGTTCCCATTAATTTTATCAAAGATAAATTCTTTAAATTTATTCTTTAATCTTCTTTTGGATATCAATCCAAACCAAATTATGGTTTATCCAAACTAGTCGGGATTAGCGCACCTTACCGAAGTAATCATTTGTTATATCTCCCAATCCCAACCTATTCATCCCATGAAGCAAAACTGGTAATACTTCATATCTAACACCACGATGTTATCGGTAAAGTTAATTATCATTTCACGTTCAAATCTAATTAAAGATTTAACTATCGCTTGGAGTAAAACTGGTGCTACTCTATTCTCGATCATTTGATGAATTTGACAAATTTAATTATCTCATTCACATTCCAATCTAATTAAAGATTCATTAAAACTTTAATTCCATTTTAATCTCAAAAGTAATTACTTAATGATTTTTCAAAGGTAAGAAATTAATATTATCTTTAACTGGGTTAAAGAACTAACGTCAATTAAAACACAGCTCACGATAAACCCAAAATCTCATTCCATTAACAATGGAATCTTCACAAAAACAGATCAATATATATAATCGACATAAACTTCCATATCCAACCGATAATATAAATGGAATAACGACAAAGCCTTTTAAATTCCATATATATTAACAAACTTCCTCTACAGAAGCCCACTTCGATTATTACCAAATCGAATTCCATTCAATTCACTAAATTGGAAAACTTAACTTTGGAAAATCTCCTTTTAAATCTTAACAAAAGATTTATAAATTCCAAATCACATTTCACTATAAATTCCAATTCACATTTCAATTCCAAATCACATTTCACGATAAACCCAATTCACATTCCATTTTATTCCAATTATTAAATATAATTGGAAACTCTAACAATCTTAATTAAAAGATTTATTCTCTTCACATGGGGTTCAAGAACAGTGTTACTGAAGACACTGTTCACGACAAACCCAAAATCCCATTTGATACTAAATACAAGGCTCTGAATAGAAAATATATCGGCTTATATTCAATATCAAATTCTGAAACCAACGAATATCGTATTGGAAATAACGATATAAATATATCTTTCAAATTTCCATAACAATATCTGTATAATCATGAAATCCAACATCGAAATATTCCGAAGACAATTTCGATTCATATCCATTCCAATTCATACACTTGAAATCCTGGTTATTTTTAAAACCATTTCAAAAATCCAATTTATTTTATTTAAAAATTATTAGATTTCAAATCTAGTTAATAACTAGTTCATTTTGATAAAAGTATATTTTTATCCTTTCAAATATCGAATTTTTCATCCCAATTCTTTCCAAATCATTTCTTTTGATTTTACACAAATTATTAATATTTTTAAACCGTATAGTCGATTTCCATAAACGGTCATCGAACTGCACTTACAACGACCTTTTTCAAATTTGACTTGGACATAATTCTAAATCCAACCGTTAGATTTCAAATATCTTATATCCGTTGGAAATCTCTTTTCGATACAAACCCAACGGTTTCGGTTTTAGGAGAATCCAACGGTCGGATCTCCCGTAATGTCCATTCGAAGTCAATGGTCGAAATTCGCGAACTGCCGCGGCGCGGCGCATTCTATTTAGGCCATTAAATATATATAATGTATATATTATATATATTTCGTTGATTTTCATTTTAAAATGTATTTTATAAATCGTTTTAAATTCGTTTTAAAAACGATTTCAACTTCATTTCAAATCAAATTTGAATATTCCATATCATTTTAATATTAAAATGATAATATTTTCAAAATATCAAATTTTGAAATCACTTTTCGATATTCATTATAAAATGAATCGAATCGACAAAATTCCCGTTCATGTTAAAATGGCGTTTAATTACTTAACACGGCTTCCATGTCAATATTCACCGAATATTATTTTAAAACATTCATTAATTCTGAACTGGAATCAGACACAGTCAATTACCATATAATTTTATTTATATGAATTTAATACACACATGTACACAACAATAATCAAACACAGTCAACCATCATCTAGAGAGCATTACACAACTGTATAAGCGTTAAATATAAATAATTAACGCTTACAATAGTCTGTCAACCCATCGATTGACATACAACTAAATATTAGGATTAGTGTATGTCAAATATCATCCCAATACCCGTGTGGGGTTTCAATCAACAAACACAGATTTTATTTGTGCAGTTGGGCGATGTGTAAAATATATCGTCCCAATCAATATCATTCAAATGTGTGTACATAAACAAATCGTCCGATTTGTTTATGAGTATTTATTTCAATACATGACTATTTCACACAGTTCATATATACAATAAAAATCATATTTTTATTTTTCAAATATTCTGTTCCATACATGAATATTTTACATATTATATTCATTCAATAAAAATGTTATTTTTATTATTCAAATATTTTATTCCATACATCACAACACAATAGAATACAATACAATACAGTCCAATCAAACAAGTCGTCCATGGTCTGTGGACGACGGGGAGCAGTTCAAATATGCAGTTATAAAATAAATAACTATACAAGAAATTATGGTGAGAAGTTCTCACCTTTGGGATCCACTCCTCCATTCTCTATTTCTGAACGGTTTGGATTTGGTTCACTTCCATCACGTTGTGTTCTTTACCATAATTCCAACGCAATCTGGTTCATACGATTTATAAGTTAAAAATCACATTTTCATTTTCACGCTATATGGATAAAATCACATTTTTATTTCGCTACTGTATATTTAAAAATCATAATTTTAATTTGCTACACGTATAAGAATCGTATTTTTATAATGCTACATGTATAAAAATCATATTTTTTATATTGTTAAAAATCACTTCTTTATAACATTAAAAATCATTTCTTTATAACGCTAAAAATCACTTCTTTATAACGTTAAAAATCACTTCTTTATTTCACTATCTTCATGATAAAAATCATATCTTTCCTATGAATAAAAATCGTATTTTTATATTATTAAAAATCGCATCTTTATAATTTTTAAAAAATCTAATCTTTTTGTTTATAAGAATCAATTCTTTTTACCATATAAAAAATTAAATATTTTTACTATATAAAAATTAAACCTTTTTACTATATAAAAATTAAACCTTTTTACTATATAAAAATCAGATTTTATATAAACTAAAAACTATAAAACTCACCTTCGTTGTTTTCAGGTGGGAGGCGGGGAGAGGGTTCGCCAGAGCGGCGGCGCCGGGTTGGTGGGGGTGCTCTGACCATCGGCGGCGGGCTGAACGAGATGGGCGGCGGCTTTTTGGCGGTGACGGGTTTTAGGGCTTGGAGGCGGCCAGAAATCGAACGGAGAGGGTCGTGGGTGGCGGCGTCGTCGCGCTGGGCAGTCGGAGGTGGGGTGGAGTGGAGGTGGCGCTGTGATGGAGGCGGCGCGGTGGAGCTCCGCCGTCGGCGGCTTGATGGGTGACGCGGTTTCCCGCGTTGCCTCCTTTCTTTCTTTTTGTTTATTTGATTTAGATCTATTGAAATGAACCAGGGGGGTATGACCGAGTAGGAGAGAAAGGGTTAATATTTTACTTATTTTAATTCCTTTGATCTGAAAATACATGTTTAACGATACTAACTCCAAATCAAACCCAACGACTGGCGCCTCTAGCTAATTACCCCCATTCCAAACACAATGGGATATGTTTCGTAACCCAATTCGCCCTTACGATCAGTTTCCGCTAAATTTAAAATATAAATCAATATATTGAATTTTGAACTCACATTTCAATTTATCGGGGCCACATACTAACTCCAAAAATTCCAGAAAAAAAATCTGGCTATGTTTTGACGATACGGTCCTAACCAAACTAATTTCGTCGAATTTGGAGACCGTTTGAAAAACGGTCATTTTTCAGTCGATTAAATTCAAATTGAATAAACCAAACACGTTTAAATTCACCACGCTCACATATTGATTCCAAAAATTATGAAAATTGGAATCAAGAAATAAGTTGACATTTTGAATCCAACAAAAGTGGTCTCGTCAAAAATGGAGGTCGTTTGCAAAATTGCTATTTTTTCGGGCTATATTTCCATAGCGACTATTCTGAATTTTCAACTGGACATAACTTTTTATCCCTACTACGACATTTGGATTTCTCAGATTCGTTGGAAAGATATTTTCAAATAGATTCAAATATTTCTGGTTTCACTTAAATCCGATTTATTTTGAACCCAGTACATTCATTTGAAATTTAAATTCGATTTTTCAAACTACCGCGGCATTTTCAATTCCTTTTATAATTAAAATAAATATTTATATTCCAACTTTGATTTAAATAAATATATATATGTTCTAATTCTATTCAAAATAAATTTCTAGTCGTTATTATTTAAAATAAATCATTTTAAATGTTCAAAATTGACTAAAATTGCCAAAATAAAAATTTTAAATTGGTTCTGATTTTCCGGGTTGTTATATATATATATATATATATATATATATATATATAGAGAGAGAGAGAGAGGGATGATAATTTGAGTGGGAGCGTACTATATTTTAAATTATACATTTATGTTAATATAAATTTTGATTGTCAAAAATTTGTGTTTATATAATATTACAAAATCAGTTATTATTTATTATCTACTGTAGATATTAAATAACAAATAAATCTGATAATCTAAATTAATTCTTGAGAAGGATAAATCGGATTAAATAAAATTTCTTGACTAACATTAAAGTTTGAGGATTGTCCTAAAACAAATTAAAAACGAAATTATTTTATAAACATAAAAGATCTAAGAGAGAGTTAAAGTATGACTTCAACCGAATAAGATATAAATGTTATAATAATCTACTTACACATCTCTCGTATTAGGTACAAGATACGAATCACATAGATGTATGTGAATTTGTAGGAATTACATAACGAGTAGAAATCTTACAAACGGACAAGTGGACTTATGATTGGGAATGAAGCAAATGTTGCTGGATTATCCATAGGAAGTTACTTCGTGTTCTATGTATTGGCTTAATTAAATAAATAAAATAATTGTTATTATGAAATTCCATTTAAAATAAATGTTATAATAAATCTTGTTTAAACAAATTTAAATTTCATTTGTAACAAAAGAACAATTGTTATTCATTTTATTTAAATGAAATATCTTATGGAATTTTACAAATAGTTAATGATCTTTGTAAATCCTCGATTGTGATGTACTTGACATAAAAACTAAGCAGATTAAATTTAATGATTTAACTCCAACACACATTTAGCATTGTAAATCAGCTTATATAAACAAGAAAAGCATATCAAAACTCCATAATGATGGAATTTTGGAATCATTCGATCTTGAATCATATAAAGAATGCAAATCTTGTTTATTGGGAAAAATACCTAAATCACCTTTCATTTGAAATAGTGAATGGGCTACTTAGAATCGGGTCTCATACATAATGATGTAAATGAATACATAAGCTAGATGTTATTACTTCACTACATTTACTGATGATGTCAGTAGATATAGATATATGTATCTTATGAAACACAAATCAGAATCCAAAAATGTAGTTCAAAACCAATTTTGATAGCAAATTAATTTTCTTTGAATTGATCGTGAGAATATTTAAGCCAATAATTCAATGACTATCCAAATGAGTATGAAATCGTTTCACAACTCATCCCACCTAGAACACCATATTGGAATGGTGTATCTGAAAGGAGAAGTCGCACCTTATAAGATAAGGTACGATCAATGATGAGTCATACAAATCTTCCAATATATTTAAGGATTATCCCCTTAAACAATTTATATTTAGTTGTAATCCTACTAAAATGGTTATAAAGACGCCATATACGATATGCGTTAAGAAATGTCCTAGTGTGTCTATTTTGAAGATTTAGGTTGTAAGGCGTTTTTAAAAGGTCTGGCCTCTGATAAGATCAGATCCAAATCTGATAATTATTTTATGGAATATCCAAAAGAACCAAAAGGATATTATTTCTATAAATCCTCTAAGAATAAAATGTTTATTGCTCAAATTGGTATCCTTTTAAAAGAGAGTTAGCCTCTAAGATACCGATGGGAATGAAACAGAATTTGAAATGTCTCGGAAACTACAAAATACCATTGAATCTTGTATAGACAAGAAATTTATTGGGAATGACACAATAATTCTAATGTTGTATATTGATAACACATTAATTGTTGTGAATAATATTAGTTTTAACACAAGAAATAGATACTGATTCTAAGAAAGAAATTGTTTGGGTTAAGAAGTTCATAATTGTTAGAGTTTATTCCCTAGAAGCAATCAATTTGATGTGATTAATAGAACTATTGATGTTATAATTTTATTTGGAATAAAATATTCTGTTATGTTATATATTTACTACGTATATAAATTTCAACATAATAGGAGTCCTTAGAATAATGATACAGATTTATATAGTTCAAGTAAGTGACTTAAACGTGAGATTATATAATATGTTAAGTATTATGATTCTTAAATGTCCCTAGTCGAGTTTTACTGCTTATATAAGACAACAAAGAAACATTGAGATTAGTATATTAATTGACTTATGATCGCATCTCATTGATCATTAATATATGTTATATTAATGTCAAGACATAAATATGTATTGGAGAATAACATATTGTGCTGACCCAATGTAAGGAAACTACATGGAATATAATTAAATGTATCATAAGTTATTCTCATAGTGACAGTGATGTAATGGTCCTTAGACCTAAAAATCATTATAATATTATCCGAGGATATTTGTGTTTTAATATCATCTAAAGTTGTTTTTAACCGAGTAGATGATAACAGTGATTATTGGATACATCTCGAATCGAAAATTATGAATGATCTAGATGGAATTTAACCCTACAATGCATTTGTAGTGATATCCATGGGCCTCTTGATAGAGGGAGACTATGAAATGCATGATCGTGCTCAAATATTGACTTACTTTATATAGTCTTCTCATCGATCGATATAAAAGGATTGAATTAAAAAGAGGATGTTACGATCCATGCCTCGAGTTTAATCTTGGATATATTGGTTGAAAGGATTATATTACATTGAGACACTAGTCAAAGAAAATGTTGTATCGAATCGTTGATCTTATTATAACTTTGGTAACAGCGATGTGTTGCTAGATACTGCTCACTGTTTATAATTTAAATACGATTTAACGATATTATAATAACCTATAGGGTCACACACTTAGAACGTTATAAGGGAAGAACATTATTTGGATAAATAAAATATCAAATAGTTGATATTTTATTAGATGTTGGAATGGGCATATCGGTTGGTTCCCATTATTATGGTTCACGTTTATGCTAAGGAGGATATTTTCTTTTCTTTATATAAGACACGTGATTCATTTTAATATATATATATATATATCAGATAAAACATACAAAACTCTGACCAACCGATTTCCCTTTTCCAATGAAAAACCTTTTAATGGCGGCTAGCACAAAAATCCTTACCCATTCAATTTGATCGAAAGGAAAATGTTTGTGTTGACTTCTCTAGAAGCATAGCGCTTGACGTGCTATCGATTCCAATTTTCAGGCTCCAATGAAATTCCAGAATGAAATATATTGGGGATTCATTGATTTCGTGAATCCCTACAAGGTATGATGTTTTGATTTACTTGCTTTTGCATAGATCTTCTGTTTTAATTATTTAAAATGCTTTATAAGGTTAATGATTAGATCGATATAAACCTAACAATAATCGAAATTAATTCATTGTTGATCCAAGGATTTACATAGTGATAACAATGTGGCTATTGCTCAGGCCTAAAACCTTAAACTCATCATGGATACAAACATATATTTAAGAAATATAATTTCTTATGTTAAATTGTTCACAGAGGAATTAAACATATCAGCAAAGTTGCAAAAGTTTGTAATGTTATAGACCTACTAAATTAAACGCCGTCGCAACAGAAGTTTAATGGTCACACTAGTTTCATTAGTATATGATACATGAATGATTGACTCTAGTTCAACTAGGAGATTGTTAGATTTTATGCCCTAGAGGAAATTCATTTGATGTTATTAACAATATTGTTGATGTTATTGTTTTATTTGGAATAAAAGTATTCTGTTACGTTATATTTACTGCGTTATATAAATATTAACATAATAGAAGTCCTTAAAATAATAATACAGAATTATATAGTTTGAGTAAGACTTGAACTAGAGATTATGTAAAATATTAAGTATTATAATTCTTAAATGTCCCTAGTCAAGTTTTATTGTTTATATAGGACAACAATAAAACATTGAGACTAGTATGTTGACTGACTGATGATCACATCTCATTGATCATTAATATACGTGATTGATTGACATAGAAATGTGTTTATTTTATGCTCTTATATCTTATCTTTTGTATATAAATAAATATTACTTGGGTATTGTTTTGTTATTTTTACAGATAGTCCAACCCAGCCCGCATGCAACCAGAAATGTAGAGAAATAGAGTTCAATTTGCTGTGTATTTGCATTTTGAAGAATTGTAGATGAAGATATCACATCTAGTTGCTGTTGGACAAGAAAAGGATTGATAACAAGGCTTTGCACATCACAAATCAATGAAGAAGTGTCAAGGAAGCAAGAGGAAAAGAGAAAAGGCCCAAATTTGCTTTATTTATCTAAGGCCCATTTATGTTCTCATTGTAAACTAAGTGGTGATGTAATGACCAGGCCCATTTATCATTAGGGTTAGGGTTTGGCTATCTACCCTATATATATCCCTGTAATAACCTTGTAGCCACCATCTCATCTCTTATTCCATTGTTCTAATAAAAGTTCTTCTTTCTCTTTTATTTTCTGCATTTTTTTGTTTTCTTAGCAACTAGTGTTGTCTATACGATTAGATTCGGTAGAACACTATTTGTATTTTGCACTTATTTGCATTAGTGATTTACCGTCTGATTAGATTCAGCGGAAATCCTAATTTTAATTCTTGTTTGTTATTTCAATTTCTGCTTTTATTATTTTCTTAGGTCAAATTGGATTTGATTAGATTCAAATCTAATTCATAGTTTTATTTCTTTTCCATTGAAATTTTGATCTGATCGTCGGTTCAGTTAGATCTGTTCTGAATCAAATCACAGTTTTAATTTTGTTTTGTTTTATTTTCAAAATCAACCTCCAAAGTTCGTTTAACACGCCCACGAAACATATAAATAATAAATTTTAACTTTCCTCCCTGTGTTCGACCTGTATGCTACACACCTGTATGCTTGCAGAATTTATTACAATGTCGCGCTTTTCTAATTCATAGATCAGCGACGATCAAGTTTTTGGCGCCGTTGCCGGGGAGGCAACGTTTGAATTTTATTATTTATTTGATCTCTGATTCGTGTTAGTTTTGTTTTCCTCGTTTTTTTTCTTTTTTTTTTCACGTATTCATATATAAAAAAAATAAAAAAATAAAAACCTGTCATTTTTCACTGATCTTCTACCTTTTCTACTCCTTCCATTCTGCCCCTTTCTTCTTTTACATTTTAATTTCTTTCTATAAAAAAACAAAAAAAAATTCACAAATTTTCTTCTGTTTTCTCCTTTCTCCTTTTGTCTTTCCTCTTTTCAATACAATTGATTTCTTTCCTTCTATTTCAAAGTTTCTTTCTTTTCCGAAAAAAATCACAAATTCCCTTTTTGTCTTCTTTCCTTGTGTTCTCTGCCACTTTTTCACCAATTGTTCGCCACAATTCACAGTACCAGGCCACCACTTCAACAAGTTCTCCTTGTAAAACATCAATCATCAAATACCAGCACTCACCCTTCCATTATTCCCTAACCACGATATCCCTTCTGATCAACAACACCGCAAACCAACGTCCATAACCAATTGAACCTGAGCCCGAAAAATCAATTCTCGAAACCTCAACCACGTTCAACATCTTCTTCCTCGACTCAAAACCACTGCATCACCATCCTTCAAGGCCCATCAAAGATCAGACCATACTCACGCCACCTCATAAATCCCATCCCCAAACAGAACCCAGTTCGATCACCCAAGCTTTTCGATCCAAATCTGTACATTACGCAACTTTGTCTACCATCAACGTTTTGCTGACCATCTCCCCATTCACATCCACAGAACTTCCACACCATCAAAAAAAAAAAAACCCAACTATCATCGACCATACCCAGACTGTAGTTCACCGTCATCTACAACAAATCGGGTCTTCACGTTCTTTCAATTACCCACCAAACCGATCATCAATCCCACTGACCATTCACTGTCTCTCCTTTTTTTTCATCGTCACTGCCATCTTTCAACATAACTCGCTGAAAGCTTCCCCCATCACCAATCACACCCCTTCGAACAACCGTACCCTGCTGAAACCCTTCCGAAGCCCTCAATCCACGAACGAAAAAAAAGTACCCAAATCGGTTTCCAAAAAAATAGAAGAAAAAGGAGGGCGCGAGTTCTTCTGGATCGGTTATTGTGGGGGGGAGAGTTTTAGAAACCTGTAATTGCTACAGCAATTTTCGGAAAAAAAAAAACCGAGAGAAAGCCGGCGACATTTTTTAGGGAAATTGAATTTTTGGTAACCCGAGAAAAGGGGCGTGGGGATTTTTTATTTGTGAGAGGTGTGAGTTTTACAACTGGAGTAGTGTATTGAAGTCCTTTGATTTTAGGGTTTGCATACATCGTTAGTGGTTTGACCTTTAGATCGGTTGCGAGCACGTGAGTTTGGCTTGCTTTGAATTAATTTTTTTTTTCTCTTCCCTTTTGAGTTTTGATTTAGTTGAGTGAGTCTATTTTATTTTCCTTGAGTCTATTTTTCTTTTCTCTTTCCAAGTTAGTTTTGCTTGCATTTTTTTTTCTTTCTCTTAGTCTAGTGATTTATTAGTTTAGTTTGTTTCCTTTCAGACTTAGTTCCTATTTTATTTTTCGTTTCTTCAATTAAAAAAAAAGGAGAATTTTTCAAAAACAGGTACAGCTGAAAGCAGCGGACGATTCAGATGTGTTGGAGCGGTTGCACACCAAGTGGGGTGTGAACGCGCTAGCGCTACCAAATTTCACTGGAGGACTGCCGATCAAGGTGATAAATTTTTACAACTCTACAGGTGCTCTGCGGCAAAGGAAAAAAATATATATAGGAAATTGTTGTAAAAATCTTTTGCAGGGGCGGCAGCTTGAATGTAAAAAAAAATTAATTCTGCAATTTCTATTTCTATGACTGCTCTGTGACTGAAACTTCTGAATTAATTTGGTGCGGACTGACATTTCCATAACTGAAATCTTCATTCTCATTGTTTTCAACAATAAAAATAGACGTTGCAAAATAATATAATTAAAACGTGGTGTTTGGTGAAGTTGACTGTCTCATATAATTGGATCGCGGATATATAGTAGTTCAATTTATTGAACTATTAGAAAAAGAGGTTGCATACTACCCGTAAAACATTGGTCGTATCCCTTAGTATTTATACTATACGTGAACGGCCATAAGACCCTCTTCCCCCTTCCAATTGAGTCAGTTGATTAACAGAGCACAACTCAGTATTTTATATTATTTTGAAGTGAGAATAATCTATGTCTTACCCTGACTTCATTCAAATGTCTAATTCAAAAAAATCCTTGAGAGATATGTGGGATCATAACCTGAGTAGACGTCCTCTTGAAGAGTATGAGTATGAATTACAACTCATGAAGCAAAACTTTCCGAATTTCTGTGAGCCCAATGCCAACAATTTTCAAAATTTTCAAAAGGACCAACATTTTCAACATCATGAATATAATCGAAATGGCGATTTCAATTCAAATTTCAATAATTTCGATTATGGGCCACATCCGTATCAAAACGACTTGGAATCCCAATACAGCTTTGATCCACATCAATATGGGGTTGTAAACCAAAATTTTCAAAATTATAGCCCATATCAACACTTTGAAAATGACCAAAATTGCAATTTTCCTTCGAATTTCAACAATTTTGGTTACGAACATAATTTTTATAATCAAAACGATTTCCAATATCATTGTCATTTTTCTGAAAATTCAAACAACCATCACTTTGAAAATAATATTGATTGTGAAATTGATGTGGACTATAATTTTGAGAATCAAGAAATCCAAAATGAGAGCTCTCAAATCAACGATTCTGAAGAATATCACCTTAACATTCTTAGTGAGAGGGCTGATGAACTTCTTTGTTTATTGACAACTTTGAAAGAACAACAAGAGCAACAAAATCAAATTCAAACAAGCGATGAATCAGAAAATAATCCAATTTCTACTGACATTGAAAATTTTCAAATAACGACTTTGGAAATTGTGAATAATCATCTTGCTGAAGTTTTTCAAAATTCAACAAATGATTTGGACTTCAACTCTTTTCAGAAAAAAGATTTGATCTTGGATTTTGATCTTCCTCTTTCAGACTGTGAGAAACTTGAAATTTTTGAAATTGAACAAAATGAAAATGTTGAATTTTTCAATTCAAATTTGGAAAAGAACTTTAATGAACATGAATTCTTTGGTTTATGTGAGGATGAAAGCCTTAATTCTGACTCCAATCCCGACAATCATTTGATTCTGACCCCAGTCGAAAATCTTGACGCTCTTCCAATGGCAACCGAGGCCAATTCGTCTGAACCTTCCAAATCCCCACCTTCTTTTGATGTCGGCAACCCCAACACTATCTCTTCTTTGACTGTTGGCAATCCCAACAAACCATCTTCTATACCTTTACTTCTTCCACTTCCTGTGTCGACACCTTCTCCTTCGAAGGACCAAGAATCCGGAATAGGACAGATCGACAAGGTAGAAACCATTGTTGATGACACGCCACATTTACCATTTCAGGAAGTTTCTCATACTTCAATTGACGTGTCCACATTAGCTTTCGAAGAACTTTTCGTAGATGAACTAAAACTTTTAATTGACAAGGATGAAACAGAATCAAGCCACCAATCCAAGTTTGAAAATTTTGATTTTGAATATTCAAATGAACGTGAAATTGTCGGTGTCGATAATACGTTGCCAATCAAGAAAGGTGATCACATACTCTTGAACAACACTCAGAATTCAAATTTCACTGAATTTATATACGATCACAAATTCTTGAAAAATTACACTGACAAATTTGTTGAACACGTGAACTATTTATGGAATGTTAATTTGATTGAAAAACTTCTTGTTAGGATGACCCTAGATATTTATCTCCTGGACTACAAATCGAGGTATAAAGATGACATGATTTTCAAAAACTCTTGCTTGTTAGAAAACATGTCTAGACATAGTGGGAATGGGACTCATAGAGCAAGAACCAAGTGTGGGGGGAAAAGTTGGTGGAACTCTTTGCATCGCAAACACATATATCATTGTACATATGATCCATTTCTCCATATAGTTAAACTGCATTTCATTTTACAAATAATTTTGCATTTAATCCATCTCTGGGTACGATCTTTCAAATTTAGAAAAAAATTACAGTGTGGACACTGTTTAGTTCTAGTGTGGGGGGGAGTCTGCATTTCACTCATTTTTCATTTTTTTTCTTTATTTTTCTTTCTTTTCATTTTCATCATTTAAATAGGACCTTCATGCATTTTAGACTGTAATAACATACCATAATTTTTTTTTTTTTTTTTTGAAATACGACTCATGTTTAATTGATACAACAAAATAAGTTTAGAATTTTTAGCCAGTTGATAGTATTTTTTTCTCTCAACTTAGATCGAATAAGAAATATAATGAAAAGTTTAATTTTGAGGGATAATAGTGTAACCGGTACATAGGGAGATTCTTAGGTGATGGCCATGAAATCTTTTCTATATTGTAGACTTTGTTTAAATAAGTGGAGGACTTAAAATACTTATAATGGCTTGTCAAACCTTTAAAACTAAGTTGTGTTAAGTTGAATTCGCGTAACTCTCTTTTTGTGCTTATAAATTCAATAATAATAGTATTCCAAGGGTATCCAACATTGCTTGTATATCGAGCGTTGGTGTGCAAACCCGCCAAGCTCTGTCCAACACGTTGTTGACAAAGTCAAAGTTGGAATATCTTGGTCTCATTTTATGGGATTGGACACCTAAGGATTACCGACACGTTGTTGACAAAGTCAAAGTCGGCCTGCACAATCCGCCAAGCTCTTTACCCACTCTCCGTTAGTCCGCGAGGCAGTGCATGGGTGGTAAACCTTGGTCTTTTTAGTTAGGTGTATGTACTTAATCATAAATCTTAAAATTTTATAGAATAAAGAATAAGCGATGATACCCAAACACTTCTTGACCTTATTGATTTGACCAGCCATACATGAGAAAATTAGAATACCACTTTGCAAACTGTGCCAAGCAAACTAAGAATTTATTTCATGGCTGCACTATGTTATCGACCGAACTAACTGGCCAAACTGGAATTTAAAATTTGAAAACTTGATTTATATTGAAAATTTGTGACAAGTCGAGGTATCTAAAATAAAATCAACTAGTTAGAAATTATTAACTTAATTTGTTGTACCACTTTCCTAGTCGTGTTGTCATTTTTCGTTTTTATTTTTGCATATGTCCATTGCATTCATGTAGTTTCATTAGAATCATAGCATACTGCATTTGGATTTTGTGGGTAGTATCCGCTGAAAACCCTCACGAGACACCACTCGTCCTACTAGGGACACCTAGAGGTTTAACGGCTTGTTGCATACGCTCAATGCAATCGTGTTTCCTACGAAAGTGTGACCTATCTAGTTTAGTTTTTCATTTTTTGTTTTACTCGAGGACGAGTAAAAGATAAGTGTGGGGGTATTTGATTGACATAGAAATGTGTTTATTTTATGCTCTTATATCTTATCTTTTGTATATAAATAAATATTACTTGGGTATTGTTTTGTTATTTTTACAGATAGTCCAACCCAGCCCGCATGCAACCAGAAATGTAGAGAAATAGAGTTCAATTTGCTGTGTATTTGCATTTTGAAGAATTGTAGATGAAGATATCACATCTAGTTGCTGTTGGACAAGAAAAGGATTGATAACAAGGCTTTGCACATCACAAATCAATGAAGAAGTGTCAAGGAAGCAAGAGGAAAAGAGAAAAGGCCCAAATTTGCTTTATTTATCTAAGGCCCATTTATGTTCTCATTGTAAACTAAGTGGTGATGTAATGACCAGGCCCATTTATCATTAGGGTTAGGGTTTGGCTATCTACCCTATATATATCCCTGTAATAACCTTGTAGCCACCATCTCATCTCTTATTCCATTGTTCTAATAAAAGTTCTTCTTTCTCTTTTATTTTCTGCATTTTTTTGTTTTCTTAGCAACTAGTGTTGTCTATACGATTAGATTCGGTAGAACACTATTTGTATTTTGCACTTATTTGCATTAGTGATTTACCGTCTGATTAGATTCAGCGGAAATCCTAATTTTAATTCTTGTTTGTTATTTCAATTTCTGCTTTTATTATTTTCTTAGGTCAAATTGGATTTGATTAGATTCAAATCTAATTCATAGTTTTATTTCTTTTCCATTGAAATTGTGATCTGATCGTCGGTTCAGTTAGATCTGTTCTGAATCAAATCACAGTTTTAATTTTGTTTTGTTTTATTTTCAAAATCAACCTCCAAAGTTCGTTTAACACGCCCACGAAACATATAAATAATAAAATTTAACTTTCCTCCCTGTGTTCGACCTGTATGCTACACACCTGTATGCTTGCAGAATTTATTACAATGTCGCGCTTTTCTAATTCATAGATCAGCGACGATCAGTGATAGTAATGTCAAGACATAAATACGGATTGGAGAATAGTGTATTGAGCTGGCCCAACGTGAGAAAACTACATGGAATATAATTAACAGTATCATAAGTGTAATGGCGCGTTTTGTAAGGTATAATAATTAAGTTATTTAATTATTTAAATAACGAATATATTAAATAAACGATAGTTGAACGTATAAATTATAATAATAATTATAATCGAACCCGTAACGACACGGCAGTTCGCTATTTAGCGATTTGAACTTCAGCTGAATGTACAGGATTCATTTTAAATCGGATTTCTGTGAAACAAGAAACGTTGGGAGATGGTGAAGTATATCTTTCTAGTGGAAGAGAAAAATCAGGATTTCGTCGTATAGATTTTGAGATATGTCCAAATCAAATTTTAGAATAGTCGCTATAGAATCGTTTATCGACCGTAACGGTTTATTCGATATAACTGGAGATCGGGTTTGAATTTAGACAAGGTTCTTTTGGGAAATAGTGATAATTTAATTTTTAGAATTTTATCGTAATTTTTAATTAATTAAATAAACAACTTTTTACTTGGAGTATTTTGCACCCTGTATCGATATTTTGGGATTTCACAATAAGAGTTAATCTACCGGTATTATTATATCTTTGGGATCGTGGTACGTTGGTCGTCACAATGGTATGATCAACTCTGTCTGTAGGAGTTGTATATGAATGGAATTTACGAAAATGGATATACAATATCTAAGCCTATATGATAATTTTAACCAAAGGTTATAACCCAAATTAGAGGTCCACGCTTCATATTTCCCAACCACCATTTTCTTTGGCCCTAAAACAACAAACGTGGCCTTCTAAAAATCTCCTTTGCGGTCAAAAGTGAGCCATCATTCATTTCATTTCTCCTCAGCAAAACCATGAACGTCGAAAGACCTCATCCTCAGATAATCAAACCAACCAAAAAAAATGCCCTAGGGTTGTACACTAGAATACGACAGTATAACCATGCGTGGAAATAGGGTAGATGGAAGTGTACCACGTAAGTCTTAATTGGGTAAGGAAAGGCAGCAAGTACAAGGACAAGAATGGGAAAAACAAGGCTACCTGATCATGTTTTGTTATTATATTTTTACCTTGGTTACCAAGGATTTCAACTGCCTTTTTCTTGTTTCAAATCGAAATGGCCTGCCATCTAAATATATGAATCTTAGTCTCCCTAGAAGCCAACCTATACCTTCTAAATTGAAACAGCCATACCGAAATGACAACTCGTACCAGTTTACAGCTAAACTTTGGAAATAGGACCTACCTATTAGTTTACAGTAGCCTGTATTACTTGACAATTAAGGAATGTTTCTTATATAAACGAAACTACACAGAGCGTTTCTTCCACTTCTCGTTCTTGACTGCTTTGACCGATGGAAGCCGTGTACCTCCAGAAAGAAGAAAGGATTCCAACTTGTGCTTTCGAAATTCATGGTCTGGAAAGCTTTCAAAAAAATTAAAAGAAAGAGAGAGTGAGCGAAGAACGTAAATTTGAAAGTGGTGTTTATACCTAGAAGGTGGCGTTGCGGATCTGGAGTCGAAGCAAGCGAGGTCAGTTTGGAAAAGTTGAGGCATGCGAGAGTGGAGTAACGTTTGCATGAAACAAGACGTGGATTTAAGCATGGGGTGTTAGGTCCATTTCGTTTTGGCAGGGTGTACTGGCAAGGTGGAAGAGTTGTCTGGGTCCGGGGCTTGGGTGAACGGAATATGGTGAAACGGGAGTGATGATAGGGGAGTAGCAGCGCCATTGATGATGGAGTCCGACCCTCCGGTGGTTGGAGACGGTAACGGGAAAGAGAAGTTTGAAGGAGTTTTGGGGGTTCGATTTTCCTGAAGGGTGCAGTTGGGTTTTATGTACAGGCACTGTGTGTTTTAGACGTGAGGAAGGAAGTGCTTTGGCACGTTAAACATGATTAAGGAGGGGTTTTAGTTGTTGAAGTTTTGGGAAGAAGAAAGTGATGGAGAATGAGGAAAGTGAAGCGTTGAAGTCAGATTAACTAATGGGGGTGTAAGCAAATGTTTGTACGGGTATGAACAGGGTGGAGTGGCCATGATATTTCAGGAAATTTTACTGGAGCCGAATAATATATGTTTTGGGGAAGATGGCTTCAAACGGGCTTGCAGTTCTAAGTCGCATAGTGGGCCGTTTCTGAAGCCCAGAGTATGAAATAAGGAACAAAAATAAAGAAAATTAAATAAGAAAATAAAGAAGAAGAGAGAAACATCAAGGATGGCCGCCGGTTATATGGTTCATATGTACAGGTGAATGCACGGCGAACCGTCCACTGATAATTGCAAAGAATTTCCTGAATAGTGGGTAGGACATTGGGACGAAAATGAAAAGGTAAGGCCCACGTAAAATTTAATTAAGTTTTTATTTTTAAAATAGAGTATAAAAAGTATAAATGAAATATCTGGCTCATACGATATCAGAATCTGACGAAACCAGATCCGTGGGATCGTATGGACGGCGACTACACAATAGAACTGACTGGGAGCGAATCTGAGCTCGTTACAATTTATAGCAAAATAAATTGTCCGTCTGAATCAAGCGATGGTTATCGTTATTAACGATGATCGTCCAAGGTGAGTAAATCTCACTAACTCTAAACAGTTTTATTTTCACGTTGTATTCTTAGAACTGTTAATTATCTGTTGTTTGACTGTGTGTTGACTGTTGATTGAACTGCTAGTCAGTTAGTAGAAATTATATATATATATATTTACGTATATATTTATATATATAAACCATCAAATAGTTATATGTTGATTCTGTTTATCAGAATATTATACTGGTGTTGTCTAACATCTGTGGTGCAGGGAAACAGGTTGGAGGAATCCAACTGGATTCCTCAACAGTTATTTTACTGTGATTTTTATATTGTGATATATAATGTGATGTATATAATCTGTGTGATTTTGTGTGGTGGGACGATATTTATCGTTGTTATATGGTGTGTTAAATACCATGAGAAATACCAAAATGTAGGAGAGGGGTTTTCAAAGTATATTTTGAAAATAGTTTATTTATATAAAATCAAGGGATTATATATATATATATAAGAAAAAGGATTATGAATATAAAGGAATATAGTTGGTAAAACAAATATAAAAGAATTATATTTGTAAATCAAATACAAGGGAATATGTATGTTAATCGAATATAAGGGGATATATTTGTTAATCAAAATATAAAGGAATTATATTCGTTAAAAGAAATATAAAGGATATTTATTTAAAGATTAAATAAATAGAATTAAACTAAAGGAGATATTTATTTGTTAAATAAATAGGAGTTAATCCAGTGAATTGGTCGAGTTAACCAAGTGAATTGGTCGAGTTAATCAATTAGTTATTCGAATTAGATATTTGAATAGAGTTAAACAAAGTAATTTGTTAGGTTAACCAAAGCAAGTTAGTCGAGTTAACCAAAGTAATTGGTTAAGTTAACCAAAGTAATTTAGTTAAGATAAACTAAGCGGTTAATCGAAGTGAATTAGTTAAGCAAAACTAATTGGTAAATCAAAGTGAATTAGTTGCGTCAAACTAAGTGACTTAGTTAAGTTAAACTAATTTGTAAATCAAAGTGAATTAGTTGCGTCAAACTAAGTGAATTAGTCAAGTTAAACTAATTGGTTAATCGAAGTAAATTAGTTGGGTTAATCAAAGTGAATTAGCTGAGTTAAACTAAGTAAATCGGTTAGAGTTAATCAAAGTGAATTAACTAAGTTAAACTAAGTGGATTAGTTCAGTTAATCGAGACAAGTAAATCAAGTTAGGTTAAACCATTTGAGTTAACCAGTTAGGTTAAACCATTTGAGTTAACCAGTTAAAGTTTACCAGTTAAAGATAAACAGTTAAAGTTGACCAGTTAGAGTTGACCAGTTAGAGTTATCCAAGTGGAGTTAATCGAGTAGAGTTGCCGAATATCACTTATTCGAAGTTAGTTAATCCAAAGGAGTTATTCGAAGTTAGTTAATCCAAAGGAGTTATTCGAAGTTAGTTAATCCAAAGGAGTTATTCGAAGTTAGCTAATCCAAAGGAGTTATTCGAAGTTAGTTAATCCAAAGGAGTTAGTCGAAGAGTTAATCGAATATAGTTATTCGAAAGAAGGTGTTAATCGAATATAGTTATTCGAGTAAAGTTAAAAGAGTTAATCGAATTTAGTTATTCGAAATGAGTTATTCGAATTAGATATTTGAATAGAGTTAAACACATTAGAGTGATTCGAATTACTTATTCAAATAGAGTTAAACACGTAAGAGTAAATTGAATATTAGTTATTCAATTAGAGTTAAATCGAATTTAGTTATTCGAAAGGAGTTAATCAATTTGAGTTAAGTTAATCGATTTGAATTAAGTTGAATCGAAATGGAGTAAATCGATTAGAATTAAGTTAATCGAGTTAGAGTAAATCGAATATTGGTTATTCGAAGGTAAGTTATTCGAAGGAGTTAATCAAATGAGTTGATCCAAAGGAGTTAGTCGAATATTAGTTATTCGAATAGAGTTAAAGGAGTTATCGATTTTATTTTGATCGAAAGGAGTTATCGATTAGTAAATCGAAAGGAGATTTTCGAATATAGCATATTCGAAAGAAAGAGATCGAATATTGTTTATTCGAAAGAGAGAGATTTCGAATATGAGTTATTCGAAGAGAGGTAATCGAATATAGGTTATTCGAAGAAGAGTTAATCAAATAGAGATTACTCGAAAGAGAGTTATACGTCGAATTCGATTATAGCGAATTCGGGAAAGTACTATTTACTTTCCAGGGTTTAAATCAAGATTTAGTTATTGATTTAGAAATTAGGTGTCTGTTAAATTATTCGAGATAGGAGATAAAGTTATAATTTAGGTTAGATATTGCAGAAGTAGGGATTATAACGTTATAGTTATAATCAAACACTGTCATATAAGAAGTATATTCGTAACCTGAATCCGAGAATTTGCGTAAACAGATGATTGGAAAAAGTGAGTGACGAGCTTCATCTATTTCACAGTAAAGGACGTTGTTCAATTAAGGTCTGAGAGGTAATTATACCCCAACTTGATTGACTTCAGAATTGACAAAGGAATAGTTGTGGTTCGATAGAAAAGGTTGATTTGAAATATAGAAGTAATAAGCGATCAATGGATTAAGCATAACGATGTTTTATACAACGTTCATTTTAAATCCGTAATTGAGTTTTGGAAACGTTTTCCAAATATAGTCAGATATGTTTTCTAAACATAGAAAATGAAATGTTTTCATGATAAGAATTTAAGAAATAGAGTTAAGCAAATTCAGAAACTGACTGGAGAGGGTAAGTTGAACGGTTTTCTAAGTGACGATATGATGTTGGTTTCGACCTTCCGGATTGATACTTAGAGAATTGTTCTCATACTAGTTACAGTTAGGGACTGATAGTTGCGAAATAATAGTGATGTGAAAATAAGCTATGGAAATATTTTCCGATGATTAATAACATATATTTTCTAAATATATGAAATAAGGAAATATGAACATATGATGATTGATCGATCGAATTTCCATTTTGAAATAAGATCGTTGTTTGTACACCGACATGTTTTCATTTGATAGTTGAATCACAGACTATCAAAGTTTTTACCATTTTAACGTTGTTATTATGGAGAGACCGGTTGGATTATTATCCAAAGAACCACTCTGTATTGGCATAAGCGTTGCGAGCAAGATCTGCCAAAGATAAATTGAAGACGGAGTAAAGTGCAAGGGCTGTTGTATAAGTCTTAGATAACAGTGACTAAGATGGATATACTGAATAGTGCCTTCGGTTTGTCCAGTCCCAGGACAACGTATATGGAAGAAGGTCTGACAGAGTATATCCAATGGATCGCGTAAGTTGATCTGTTCAAACGTATTCACGTTTGGTGGCGGAGGAATTCGTTTCTTTTAGCTATATACCCGTGTTATTTTTGGATAAGTCAATTTGTGATTTGGCGGGTATGACGATGTGGCATTCAAAGTGAATGGTGATCAGATGTTCTGAAGATAGACGTAGCTTCTAGCCTCACACCAGGAAGTAACAAAAGTTGGGCTAGGCAGCATGGCTAGTTGGGTCATCCCCAAGCAGGGTGTATTGTCACCGATCTAGAGAATATTCATATTTATACTTCTTTTTTATTCTGTATCTTCGGATGATGGTTTGATGGCCTATAACCGTGGTGGCAATATATTCGCGACACTCAAGCTAAATGAGTGAGCGGTCATGTGTGGCCGGGTTGCAAGACGTTCTTGTTGAACCCTGAGTGTATCACCTCTAGAGTACACTATTCAGAAGGTGCTCCCATACCTTGTCTGTTGGAATCCATTCTCCGATAAGCGCCCTACGGTTTATGATTTTATACTACGTATGTAGAACGTGAGATGCAAGCGTTTCTGCTAGATTGATACCTATTTGTACTTAGACATTATTATAATATCACAATGATATTGCTTGTCAAAGTTGTTCAGATACTCATAAGGGAAAAACCCGTTCCGTATTCACGGCGTGGTCTTATGAGATATCCTATACCTGTTTTAAACTATTTTACTCATACCAGTCCCATGACTGACCCGGAGTTTACTTTGTTGTTTTCCCTAAACTCTTGGGTGCCTAAATTTGTACGGGCAGTCAAGTAGTCGGGATTTACAGATATACTTGGAGAGCTTGGAGCAGGAGGCCGCAAGATTCTATAGCTATAGTTATTTCCGCTGTGTTGTAAGTGTTGTACTCTGATAAGTGCTATTGTATATATATAACTGTTTACTTCAAAGTTATGTTATATATTATATGTTATTCGTTCCGCTGTGAGATTCGTGTTACTCTGGTGATTCTGATGTTCTTCTTCTTCTTCTATTCTATTAGTTCTATCTTTTCTTTCTCACCTTCTAAATTCTTTCACTAACGTCTCGGAATTTCCGACTCTCGAGGAGTCGGAAATTTCCAGCCGTTACAGTTGGTATCAGAGCTTAAGTTAAGTGATTACCTTGGCTCTGTGGCATAACTCGATAGAGATGGGATTAGTAATATCCTAGATTGAGTTTGAGTGTATATATATGAGCGCGTAATTGTTATTCAATATAAAATGGTTTTATATTGTGGAGACTCATTGGTTGAGTGGCTTATGAATTCTGGTCGATCAGTTTGATCCACTGTATCGATAAGGGTTACTAAACACTCGAATACGATGAACCGTCATGGTATGTTTTGAAAGAGGGTAAATGAAATAATTTTTCCCAAAATATATTTGTTTATAGAAGAAATATATATCTTGAAATTATTATAGTATATTGATTGTGTTGGTTGTTATTATAATCGAATAAGATTATAAAAGGGTGAAATGGTTATAAATGACCAATCAGAATTCATATGAATGTAATATATGAAATAGTTTGAATTAAATATGAATTTAAATCAGAATTTGGAATTTAAAATAAGGAAATTTTAAGTTCCTGGGAGATTTTGAAAATGTTTTTCAAATTGAAAATGATATAGTATTGAACTCACTTCAATAGCTGGAAAATAGATTTTGATGATGAATCTAGACATCATCAGTGTTCATTTTCGAGTTCTAAGTGACGGATTACTACCAAAGGTTTTGTTTTTGAATTGTTTTGAGGAAACAAGTTGTTTAGAAAAGTCAAAGGCTTTGGATTGGCAGTATGATTTCGAATTGATTTGAAATTTACCCAGGAATTTAAGTTCTAGAAATTGAAATTTAACTTGTGAAGTTAATTCGAATGGGATGGTAAAAGTAAATAATAAACCAGAATTTAACTTGAGATGATAGGTTAAGAAAAACTGGAAGTGATTTGAGAATAATATGGTTTTGGATTTGAAATGATTAGTTGAGAGTTTGGAATTTGAAACTCGAATCTGAAATTGTATTCGGCCTGAATAAGCGAATGGTTGTGTTAAGAATAAATTGGTTGGAGTTGATTGGGATGGCATTTGTATATGCCGAGCTGATAACAGAGGGTAGGGATATAATGATACGACCGACAAAAAGGTACAAGTTTATATTATATATGAGTTTGGATTTTATGAGCCGAATCGGCAAGCCGCTTGGCTGTTTGATTTTCTTTTGGGTTGGAGAAGGCCTAGAGAGGCGAGGGGTGGTTTGTCATATTGACCAATACAAAGGAGGTTATGGCGAAATTTTTCGAAAATTCAGGGCGTTAGAACATTCTCATGATTTATGGAAATTCAGTTAGCCAGAATGAATTAATAATTTAATTGAAAATTAAATGGTTCAGTTGAAACTGGAGTTGAGAAGTAAACTAAAAGATATTTGAATCTAGTTAGTAAAGTTGGTAGCATTTTCCTAGCTTAGCAATTTCGAGGACGAAATTATTTTAAGGGGGAAAGTCTGTAATGGCGCGTTTTGTAAGGTATAATAATTAAGTTATTTAATTATTTAAATAACGAATATATTAAATAAACGATAGTTGAACGTATAAATTATAATAATAATTATAATCGAACCCGTAACGACACGGCAGTTCGCTATTTAGCGATTTGAACTTCAGCTGAATGTACAGGATTCATTTTAAATCGGATTTCTGTGAAACAAGAAATGTTGGGAGCTGGTGAAGTATATCTTTCTAGTGGAAGAGAAAAATCAGGATTTCGTCGTATAGATTTTGAGATATGTCCAAATCAAATTTTAGAATAGTCGCTATAGAATCGTTTATCGACCGTAACGGTTTATTCGATATAACTGGAGATCGGGTTTGAATTTAGACAAGGTTCTTTTGGGAAATAGTGATAATTTAATTTTTAGAATTTTATCGTAATTTTTAATTAATTAAATAAACAACTTTTTACTTGGAGTATTTTGCACCCTGTATCGATATTTTGGGATTTCACAATAAGAGTTAATCTACCGGTATTATTATATCTTTGGGATCATGGTACGTTGGTCGTCACAATGGTATGATCAACTCTGTCTGTAGGAGTTGTATATGAATGGAATTTACGAAAATGGATATACAATATCTAAGCCTATATGATAATTTTAACCAAAGGTTATAACCCAAATTAGAGGTCCACGCTTCATATTTCCCAACCACCATTTTCTTTGGCCCTAAAACAACAAACGTGGCCTTCTAAAAATCTCCTTTGCGGTCAAAAGTGAGCCATCGTTCATTTCATTTCTCCTCAGCAAAACCATGAACGTCGAAAGACCTCATCCTCAGATAATCAAACCAACCAAAAAAAATGCCCTAGGGTTGTACACTAGAATACGACAGTATAACCATGCGTGGAAATAGGGTAGATGGAAGTGTACCACGTAAGTCTTAATTGGGTAAGGAAAGGCAGCAAGTACAAGGACAAGAATGGGAAAAACAAGGCTACCTGATCATGTTTTGTTATTATATTTTTACCTTGGTTACCAAGGATTTCAACTGCCTTTTTCTTGTTTCAAATCGAAATGGCCTGCCATCTAAATATATGAATCTTAGTCTCCCTAGAAGCCAACCTATACCTTCTAAATTGAAACAGCCATACCGAAATGACAACTCGTACCAGTTTACAGCTAAACTTTGGAAATAGGACCTACCTATTAGTTTACAGTAGCCTGTATTACTTGACAATTAAGGAATGTTTCTTATATAAACGAAACTACACAGAGCGTTTCTTCCACTTCTCGTTCTTGACTGCTTTGACCGATGGAAGCCGTGTACCTCCAGAAAGAAGAAAGGATTCCAACTTGTGCTTTCGAAATTCATGGTCTGGAAAGCTTTCAAAAAAATTAAAAGAAAGAGAGAGTGAGCGAAGAACGTAAATTTGAAAGTGGTGTTTATACCTAGAAGGTGGCGTTGCGGATCTGGAGTCGAAGCAAGCGAGGTCAGTTTGGAAAAGTTGAGGCATGCGAGAGTGGAGTAACGTTTGCATGAAACAAGACGTGGATTTAAGCATGGGGTGTTAGGTTCATTTCGTTTTGGCAGGGTGTACTGGCAAGGTGGAAGAGTTGTCTGGGTCCGGGGCTTGGGTGAACGGAATATGGTGAAACGGGAGTGATGATAGGGGAGTAGCAGCGCCATTGATGATGGAGTCCGACCCTCCGGTGGTTGGAGACGGCAACGGGAAAGAGAAGTTTGAAGGAGTTTTGGGGGTTCGATTTTCCTGAAGGGTGCAGTTGGGTTTTATGTACAGGCACCGTGTGTTTTAGACGTGAGGAAGGAAGTGCTTTGGCACGTTAAACATGATTAAGGAGGGGTTTTAGTTGTTGAAGTTTTGGGAAGAAGAAAGTGATGGAGAATGAGGAAAGTGAAGCGTTGAAGTCAGATTAACTAATGGGGGTGTAAGCAAATGTTTGTACGGGTATGAACAGGGTGGAGTGGCCATGATATTTTAGGAAATTTTACTGGAGCCGAATAATATATGTTTTGGGGAAGATGGCTTCAAACGGGCTTGCAGTTCTAAGTCGCATAGTGGGCCGTTTCTGAAGCCCAGAGTATGAAATAAGGAACTAAAATAAAGAAAATTAAATAAGAAAATAAAGAAGAAGAGAGAAACATCAAGGATGGCCGCCGGTTATATGGTTCATATGTACAGGTGAATGCACGGCGAACCGTCCACTGATAATTGCAAAGAATTTCCTGAATAGTGGGTAGGACATTGGGACGAAAATGAAAAGGTAAGGCCCACGTAAAATTTAATTAAGTTTTTATTTTTAAAATAGAGTATAAAAAGTATAAATGAAATATCTGGCTCATACGATATCAGAATCTGACGAAACCAGATCCGTGGGATCGTATGGACGGCGACTACACAATAGAACTGACTGGGAGCGAATCTGAGCTCGTTACAGTTTATAGCAAAATAAATTGTCCGTCTGAATCAAGCGATGGTTATCGTTATTAACGATGATCGTCCAAGGTGAGTAAATCTCACTAACTCTAAACAGTTTTATTTTCACGTTGTATTCTTAGAACTGTTAATTATCTGTTGTTTGACTGTGTGTTGACTGTTGATTGAACTGCTAGTCAGTTAGTAGAAATTATATATATATATATATATTTACGTATATATTTATATATATAAACCATCAAATAGTTATATGTTGATTCTGTTTATCAGAATATTATACTGGTGTTGTCTAACATCTGTGGTGCAGGGAAACAGGTTGGAGGAATCCAACTGGATTCCTCAACAGTTATTTTACTGTGATTTTTATATTGTGATATATAATGTGATGTATATAATCTGTGTGATTTTGTGTGGTGGGACGATATTTATCGTTGTTATATGGTGTGTTAAATACCATGAGAAATACCAAAATGTAGGAGAGGGGTTTTCAAAGTATATTTTGAAAATAGTTTATTTATATAAAATCAAGGGATTATATATATATATATATAAGAAAAAGGATTATGAATATAAAGGAATATAGTTGGTAAAACAAATATAAAAGAATTATATTTGTAAATCAAATACAAGGGAATATGTATGTTAATCGAATATAAGGGGATATATTTGTTAATCAAAATATAAAGGAATTATATTCGTTAAAAGAAATATAAAGGATATTTATTTAAAGATTAAATAAATAGAATTAAACTAAAGGAGATATTTATTTGTTAAATAAATAGGAGTTAATCCAGTGAATTGGTCGAGTTAACCAAGTGAATTGGTCGAGTTAATCAATTAGTTATTCGAATTAGATATTTGAATAGAGTTAAACAAAGTAATTTGTTAGGTTAACCAAAGCAAGTTAGTCGAGTTAACCAAAGTAATTGGTTAAGTTAACCAAAGTAATTTAGTTAAGATAAACTAAGCGGTTAATCGAAGTGAATTAGTTAAGCAAAACTAATTGGTAAATCAAAGTGAATTAGTTGCGTCAAACTAAGTGACTTAGTTAAGTTAAACTAATTTGTAAATCAAAGTGAATTAGTTGCGTCAAACTAAGTGAATTAGTCAAGTTAAACTAATTGGTTAATCGAAGTAAATTAGTTGGGTTAATCAAAGTGAATTAGCTGAGTTAAACTAAGTAAATCGGTTAGAGTTAATCAAAGTGAATTAACTAAGTTAAACTAAGTGGATTAGTTCAGTTAATCGAGACAAGTAAATCAAGTTAGGTTAAACCATTTGAGTTAACCAGTTAGGTTAAACCATTTGAGTTAACCAGTTAAAGTTTACCAGTTAAAGATAAACAGTTAAAGTTGACCAGTTAGAGTTGACCAGTTAGAGTTATCCAAGTGGAGTTAATCGAGTAGAGTTGCCGAATATCACTTATTCGAAGTTAGTTAATCCAAAGGAGTTATTCGAAGTTAGTTAATCCAAAGGAGTTATTCGAAGTTAGTTAATCCAAAGGAGTTATTCGAAGTTAGCTAATCCAAAGGAGTTATTCGAAGTTAGTTAATCCAAAGGAGTTAGTCGAAGAGTTAATCGAATATAGTTATTCGAAAGAAGGTGTTAATCGAATATAGTTATTCGAGTAAAGTTAAAAGAGTTAATCGAATTTAGTTATTCGAAATGAGTTATTCGAATTAGATATTTGAATAGAGTTAAACACATTAGAGTGATTCGAATTACTTATTCAAATAGAGTTAAACACGTAAGAGTAAATTGAATATTAGTTATTCAATTAGAGTTAAATCGAATTTAGTTATTCGAAAGGAGTTAATCAATTTGAGTTAAGTTAATCGATTTGAATTAAGTTGAATCGAAATGGAGTAAATCGATTAGAATTAAGTTAATCGAGTTAGAGTAAATCGAATATTGGTTATTCGAAGGTAAGTTATTCGAAGGAGTTAATCAAATGAGTTGATCCAAAGGAGTTAGTCGAATATTAGTTATTCGAATAGAGTTAAAGGAGTTATCGATTTTATTTTGATCGAAAGGAGTTATCGATTAGTAAATCGAAAGGAGATTTTCGAATATAGCATATTCGAAAGAAAGAGATCGAATATTGTTTATTCGAAAGAGAGAGATTTCGAATATGAGTTATTCGAAGAGAGATAATCGAATATAGGTTATTCGAAGAAGAGTTAATCAAATAGAGATTACTCGAAAGAGAGTTATACGTCGAATTCGATTATAGCGAATTCGGGAAAGTACTATTTACTTTCCAGGGTTTAAATCAAGATTTAGTTATTGATTTAGAAATTAGGTGTCTGTTAAATTATTCGAGTTAGGAGATAAAGTTATAATTTAGGTTAGATATTGCAGAAGTAGGGATTATAACGTTATAGTTATAATCAAACACTGTCATATAAGAAGTATATTCGTAACCTGAATCCGAGAATTTGCGTAAACAGATGATTGGAAAAAGTGAGTGACGAGCTTCATCTATTTCACAGTAAAGGACGTTGTTCAATTAAGGTCTGAGAGGTAATTATACCCCAACTTGATTGACTTCAGAATTGACAAAGGAATAGTTGTGGTTCGATAGAAAAGGTTGATTTGAAATATAGAAGTAATAAGCGATCAATGGATTAAGCATAACGATGTTTTATACAACGTTCATTTTAAATCCGTAATTGAGTTTTGGAAACGTTTTCCAAATATAGTCAGATATGTTTTCTAAACATAGAAAATGAAATGTTTTCATGATAAGAATTTAAGAAATAGAGTTAAGCAAATTCAGAAACTGACTGGAGAGGGTAAGTTGAACGGTTTTCTAAGTGACGATATGATGTTGGTTTCGACCTTCCGGATTGATACTTAGAGAATTGTTCTCATACTAGTTACAGTTAGGGACTGATAGTTGCGAAATAATAGTGATGTGAAAATAAGCTATGGAAATATTTTCCGATGATTAATAACATATATTTTCTAAATATATGAAATAAGGAAATATGAACATATGATGATTGATCGATCGAATTTCCATTTTGAAATAAGATCGTTGTTTGTACACCGACATGTTTTCATTTGATAGTTGAATCACAGACTATCAAAGTTTTTACCATTTTAACGTTGTTATTATGGAGAGACCGGTTGGATTATTATCCAAAGAACCACTCTGTATTGGCATAAGCGTTGCGAGCAAGATCTGCCAAAGATAAATTGAAGACGGAGTAAAGTGCAAGGGCTGTTGTATAAGTCTTAGATAACAGTGACTAAGATGGATATACTGAATAGTGCCTTCGGTTTGTCCAGTCCCAGGACAACGTATATGGAAGAAGGTCTGACAGAGTATATCCAATGGATCGCGTAAGTTGATCTGTTCAAACGTATTCACGTTTGGTGGCGGAGGAATTCGTTTCTTTTAGCTATATACCCGTGTTATTTTTGGATAAGTCAATTTGTGATTTGGCGGGTATGACGATGTGGCATTCAAAGTGAATGGTGATCAGATGTTCTGAAGATAGACGTAGCTTCTAGCCTCACACCAGGAAGTAACAAAAGTTGGGCTAGGCAGCATGGCTAGTTGGGTCATCCCCAAGCAGGGTGTATTGTCACCGATCTAGAGAATATTCATATTTATACTTCTTTTTGATTCTGTATCTTCGGATGACGGTTTGATGGCCTATAACCGTGGTGGCAATATATTCGCGACACTCAAGCTAAATGAGTGAGCGGTCATGTGTGGCCGGGTTGCAAGACGTTCTTGTTGAACCCTGAGTGTATCACCTCTAGAGTACACTATTCAGAAGGTGCTCCCATACCTTGTCTGTTGGAATCCATTCTCCGATAAGCGCCCTGCGGTTTATGATTTTATACTACGTATGTAGAACGTGAGATGCAAGCGTTTCTGCTAGATTGATACCTATTTGTACTTAGACATTATTATAATATCACAATGATATTGCTTGTCAAAGTTGTTCAGATACTCATAAGGGAAAAACCCGTTCCGTATTCACGGCGTGGTCTTATGAGATATCCTATACCTGTTTTAAACTATTTTACTCATACCAGTCCCATGACTGACCCGGAGTTTACTTTGTTGTTTTCCCTAAACTCTTGGGTGCCTAAATTTGTACGGGCAGTCAAGTAGTCGGGATTTACAGATATACTTGGAGAGCTTGGAGCAGGAGGCCGCAAGATTCTATAGCTATAGTTATTTCCGCTGTGTTGTAAGTGTTGTACTCTGATAAGTGCTATTGTATATATATAACTGTTTACTTCAAAGTTATGTTATATATTATATGTTATTCGTTCCGCTGTGAGATTCGTGTTACTCTGATGATTCTGATGTTCTTCTTCTTCTTCTATTCTATTAGTTCTATCTTTTCTTTCTCACCTTCTAAATTCTTTCACTAACGTCTCGGAATTTCCGACTCTCGAGGAGTCGGAAATTTCCAGCCGTTACAATAAGTTATTCTCAAAGTGGCAGTGATGTAATAGTTCTCGGACCTGAAATCATTATAATTTTATTTGAGGATATTTGTGTTTTGATATCATCTAAAGTTTCTTTTAACCGAGTTGACGATAATGGTGATTATTGGATACATCTTGAATCGAATGAAAATTATGTATGATCTAGATATAATTTAACCCTACAATATATTTGTAGTGATATCCATGGGCCTCTAGATTGAGTGAGACTATGAAATGCATGGCCATGCTCAAATATTGACTTGTTTTAAATAGTCAACTCATTGATCAAGATAAAAGGATTAAATTATAAAGAGGATGATACGATCCATGCCTCAAGTTTAATCCTGGATATATTGGTTAAAAGGATTATATTACATTGATACACTAGTCACGGAAAGGTTATATCGAATCATCAATATTATTATAACTTGGGTAGTAGTGACGTATTTCTAGATGCCAATCACTGTTTATGATTTTAAATATGATTTAAAATCTTTGCCAAAGTTGTAATAACATGTAGGGTCACACATAAGAACGGTTGTAAAGGATGAGAATCGTTCACAACAAAAGGGAACAAATGTTGAATTTTCTCTGGGTTTGGATTGGTATAAGAGTTTTATGGTCCAACCTTATTTAGATTTATTTTGGTTAACACACAATAAAAGGGATGGCCGACGGTTTTATTTTCATTTATTCATTTTTCCAAAAAACCTAAAACCGAAATATATCGAAATCAAGGAAAACCCTAAAACCCCAAAATTGGCTAGCACCTTCTGTCGTCCTTCTCAATCATGTTTGACATCTTCGAGATCGAGTGTTCATGGACTTCTATGGAGGCTCGTTGTTTTGAGGGCTTAGATTTGAATCAACCGAGACCTAAATTCGATTGCATGAAGAAGGATGACGCTTTCGAAAGGTGTAACTTTAGATTTACATATTATCATATATATCCTATTTTAATTTGGCTGAAGTTTCATTTATTTGACATGAATTCGAAAAAAAAAATCCTTTATGCTTTTCCCCATGACTTTACAGGGTGCCGCTGCAAAATGGTATCAGTAATATCGAGATAAGACCATACACTCCTGGTGGCAGTTCTCTTACGAGTTTGCTGCCCAATTCTGCATCAGCAAAGATCCCACTTTGCACTACACGAGACAACAACCAGTGGAAGTTATAGGAGAGTATCTAAAGAGGTTTAATGCTGAAGCAACAAAGGCAAGAGGAATGAATAATGATTCGAAATTAATTGATGTCCATGCAGGACTTCAGAATAACACACCCTTCTGGAGGGATCTCATAAGAAATGAGGCCGACAACTTTCAAGACTTTCATTTTCGTGCCAACAAATTCATTCGGATGGATGAAATCTATCACGCTAAGAAAAAAGCAGACATAAAGACGGAGAAAAACCAGGGTTTGATTGAAACAACAAGCGAGTATGATGAGCAGAGTCTTATAGCAATTCGATGGCATTAAACAAACCTATAGCTTTTATTTACACGACAATAAGAGGGAAAGTAAATTTCTTTACTCCTCTCAAAGTCCAGGAAAACCCAGAGCTCAAGAAAGGTAATACTGCTGTTATCATAGGGTATGTGATCATAAAATAAATTATTGTAAAGTCTTAGCAGGAATTATTCAAAAGCTTCTTTGTGAGGGACAACTACAAGAATTTGTCTAGAATTCCCAAAATGTTCCCCCGGATAGTAGGTAGTATTTGAAAACCTCAGAACTACCGGTAACATTGTTGATGGAGAAAATGAAGAGGAAATGTGTCCACCTGTTAATCATGTTAATGTAACCAACGAAGGCCCACATTTCGTGGGTAACAATCGAAGTTCTAAAAACCATTATATTAGAGAAGCCATAGAAGGTATCTTTTTAATCCAAAATGGGGTTCCAAATCATCCTCCGAGAGGGATCCATATGCATCTGTTGGCTATAACACCGAAGGAACTTCAAAATGGAATCCATCACTGTAACACCCCACATTTTTGTAATAATTAAATAATGCATATAATAAAAAGAACGATTTGTAGAGTTTCCAGAATTTGGCCACGGGAGTAGCGTCATTACGTTCATGGCGATTTTCTGGTCAACTTAGCCTATGGATTGCAGAAAACCGATTTAAGATGAAAGAGATCCCTTTAAATGAAGCATTGCAACAAAACATGAAAATAAGGTAAAGAAGGAGAACAGTGAGTACCATTGTTTCTAAACTTATTAATAGAAGACTTCATAGTTCAGTTGGTTGAGGCATTGGATACGTAACATAGAGGTCGGGGGTTCGAACTCCGGCGGTGACATAATTTTTATCTTTGTTTTAGAGAGGGCCAACTGAACATACAAATATATGTATATGCATAAAAATAAATAAAGGAAAAATAATGGTAATGTATAATTTAAATAAATTCATACATTGAAGATGAGGAAAATTAGTACAATTTTTAATGCATTGAGAAAGGTAAGAAAATACATGCAATTAAAAGAGGTAGTGTGGATACTAATTAATGCAATGACATTATAAAGAAATGGTCAATTTCATGCGAGCGTTGAATGGAATATATATATATATATATATATATATATATATGTACGTATGTATAACATAGAGGAAGGTAACACATGCTAATAAATGCAATAAGGAATAAAAGGAGGAAGCATTATAAGTTAACACATTTAAAAAAAAGGTACACTTGAAAAGCATGCAATAAAAATGTGAAGTATATATGTAAGGTATTCAAAAGAAAAACATTTTTCATATTAGAAAGAGCAATAAATGCAAACGTTAATAAGAAAAGAAACGTCATGAAAGATAAATGCATGAAAAGGGAAGGTTAATGTGTGAATAACGCACAATAATATTTGAAGGAAATGCGTTAAAAATGGTAAACTGAGGCCTCAATGAGAAGGAGTTTAAAAAGAAATAAGTCATGCATTAATTAATTAAGAGAGGCAAAATTTGGAACAAAATAAAGGTCGTGCGCATAAGGAGGCTTTGTATACGCATAAGGATGTCTTTTGTATGAAGATAATTCCAATTAAAGACAAGGATATACAAGCATGAAAACATGCAATTAATTAAAGAAGGAGGATAGGTACAATTAATTTATAAAGGGAGCAAAACAAGAAGGCTATTAAAAGCTGCAAAACATTAAAATTGTATATGTATAGGCAGCGTAAAATAAAGTATGAAATGCAAAATGGGCCTTATTCGTAGTTGACTCAGCATTTCATGTACGGTTAGATTGAAAAACCTAATATCTAACGGTTAAGGATTGGCTCTATTAATCTATAAAAATGGGCTTTCTCTCTCCCATTTTATCCACACACAATTCTTCATCTCTTTCTCTTCCTCCATGACAATCTAAATTAAAAAATAAAATGGGGAGATGCTGCTGGAATCTAGATTAACAAAGAAAATTCAAGATTTATAACCAACCTCCAACTCTACAAAAAGATAAAAGTCGGCTTTCTTCTACAACCATTATTTAGGAGAATTTCTAGATCTGCAATTGAGGTGAGTGGATTTAAGTTATATCATTTTTGGTAATGATATATTATCGCTTAAACATTCCCCGTTATCATATAATGTGAATTTGTTAAGATAATTAAAAGCATTGAATTGTTGTTATGACATGTTTAGATATGATGTGTTAAAATGTTTAAACACATGTTAGAAAGGATAAAGTGATGAATATGACATGTTGGAATATTAATATGCTAAATATATTAATATGTTGGGAAATTTGCCAAAACATGCGTAGCGATTACTGTTGTTTCAATTCCATGTTACTTGTGACATTTATGCACCTAGACCGTTAACGATAGAAATTGAGAAAATTACATGTTAAGTTAGAAAAATTACATAATTTGGCGATCATAAGTTATTGTTAAATTTGAACAATTGTCTATTTAATTGATTACATGATAGATAGAATTGATTATATGTAAGAAAGAACATATGACATAGAATAGGCATAATACGATGACCTGTAAATTATAAATTACAGTGGAATTTGAAAGAAACAGACATGCCTAGATTATATAGAAGATTTACAGTAAATAAGAAATTGTAACCGCGCTTAGACGCGAGGTTAGATTACACTTGTGGTAGAAGTCTGCCCGGAACCTCCCGACATATCCAACATCCACAAGTGGTAAATCTAATGTGAGGGGTCTAAGTGTATAATTAAAACATGTAATGGTGCTAAGACACGAGGTCAAGTCGACTTGTGGTAGAAGTCTGCCCAGAACCGCCCAGCAAATCCAGCATCCACAAGTGTAGGCTTAATGTGAGAGGTTTAGGGCATAAATAAATACATATATAAATATATGTAAATAGAAGGAATGATAAACAACATTAATTGAAATTAATGGGAATAAATGGAATTGAAAGAAAGATACAACAGTAAAAGAAAATGGGAATGAACGGGGAATGATAATAACCTATTATAAGTAAATTACATTAATGAGAATGTTGTATAATAGGTAGACTTGTCCTAGGGGCAAGTGAATATTATAACTTAGGTTATAATAAACTAGTAAGGAAATGAGGTAACTGGTGAAATTAGATAAGTGACACTTAATTGTAAATTAAGTAATCAGTAAATAGGGAAAACCTGAAACCAGTTGAGAAAAGGGGGAAAACTTATGAAATGAAAGAAGTTGTACTTAATTATAAATTAAGTAATTTGAAAACTTGGAAGTCTGAAATTTGCTGATAAGACTGTTATGTTAAGATTTGTCCTAGAGACAAGTGGGAATTATAACTTAGGTGATAATAAAATAACAAGGAAATTGGAATAACTTATGTTACGGGATAAACTGTACTTAATTGTAAATTAAGTTATTTGTGAGAACGAGAATCTAAAAGGGGTATTATACATTAAGGGCCTCCTTTAGTTAAACAATAAGTTTGAAGGACACGACTTTACGTTAATTATTTACCAGGACAAAAAACACGAGACGCCTCTTTCTTCTATCTGTTCTTTTGTTTCTTCATTCTGCCATTTCTCAATCAAACCTATGTTTTACCAAAAATCAATCGATTTTCATTCGGTTTCATCTAAATTTAGTTGCAGTCAATTTCATTTTTGCCCTCTCTGATCGATTTCAATCCCAAAAACCTAAGTCAGTTCATAACTACCTAAAACCCTAGGTCCCTAAGTCGATCTTTTCAAAAAAATTAATTTTCTAAAACAAGTCGATATTCTCTAAATAAAGACTCAACAAGTATGAATCTAGGTTGTCATCTTTATAATATTTCGTAATTTCTATTCAGTAGTTGCTGAACAAATAAGTACTTATTTATCTTTATTTTTTGTTGTTCATCGATTATTTGTGTTTGTCCTTGAATAAGTAAGAAGTAAGTTCAATTTTATTCCAACTTTTCTATTTATGCATGTGTGGCGTTTGTTGTTTTTTGATGATATAACATAATATGAAACTGTTTGGTTAATCATACGTGCATATTCAATGGCAGACGTTATGTTGTTTGATAGTTTAAAAAGATAAAGGTGCTTATCTTTTAATTTGAATATTTTAATTACGTATTAAACCTTTGTAATATTTGATAATTATTGATACATGATAAACATATTTGCTGTTAATTGTCTTTTACTAAAATATAATTGCATCTATCTTTTACTAAAATATAATTGCAACTATCTTTTACTAAAATAGATAATTGCAATCATCTTTTACTAATAGATAATTGCATCTATCTTTTACATAGAATATGTTGTTGATATTTTTGAAGCTATAATTGAAGTAGTTTGAAAAAATAAAAAAAGTTTATCTTTTTATATAGAATTATATTTTTGATACAATAGAAAATCACATAATCAAATAGAAATAATCGAATCATGTAACCAAAAGTTCTTGCAGAAATCTCATATCATAGATGGTTCATTTTTATAATTCATCTTTATAAAAACATAACAATTTTCTAAAAGGTATAGACGTTGTGAAATCATACCCTAAATCTCATATGGACAAATTAAGATAATGAGATGAAAAACATAACAATTTTTTAAAATATCTTTTTTAAAAAGATAAAATTGTTTACGTTTTGTAATATGCTTGTATATTAGATAATCCTATATATTAGATAATCCTATAACATATGACTTGCTATGCCATTGTTGATATATATATATATATACAATATTTACTAGGTATTATGAACCAAGTGAATACATATGCTCGTACAAACCTGGAAATGTTATATATGTATGTATATATATATAAGTATTGGTTTTGTTTTTATAACCAATAGAAGGGCAATGTGTTTTGTCAAGGTTGTATATATATAGGCCTTATAGGATTTTCTATTAGAAATAATAAAATTAAATGATTTTCTGAGAAAAAGATAAAATCATTTATCTTTTTTCTGTTAAAAGTATAAGTTATATGATTTTTTAGAAAAAAGATAAAATCATTTATCTTTTTTCTGTTAAAAGTATAAGTTTGTTAACTGTATGTACATGATTATTAATATATAACTTTACTTTTTTTAATGCAAGACGAAAAAAAACAAGAAAATTTTCTAGATTGTTTACAGAACAGCCACTATGCATTTTCTTCAATGAAAGAGGACATCAATGCATAAATTTCAGACCTATATCAAGTAATAACATCTTTACATTTATGTGCATGGGAATATCCATTCTTGTATTGCTTTCAATTGTATTAAATATCCATTCTTTTGTTATATATTCAATAAATACAATTATGTTTTAATGTTTCTATAATCAAAAGCTACAAAAGATAATCAGATTTATCTTTTACTGTAAATGATTTCATAATACGTTATCTTTTACTGTAAATGATTCGCAAGCCAAGGCGCTACGGTCTTTGAGGAATGGGACTAAGGAAGCAAGGTTGCAGGAGAGGTTCACTGTTATGCTTCTGTATAAGCCTTTTTAACCTGATTTTAGTACCGTAGAGCACTAGGCTTTTTGCGGTGATTTTGAATTATGTATGTATAATGACAATGGTAAATATGAACCTGCAACTGCAAACGGAGTGGGTAAATTTGTGTAGTGAAAGGATTTGAATTGCTTTTGTTGTATATTATAAATCTTCTCATTGTTGTTTCTTCTTGGGTTTGACATATAGTGCACATTATGCTCCATTTTGCAATCTTTCTGTTTATTTATAACACCTTTTCTTCGTATCTTATTATATTATAAGTGTCTTTGGTCTTTGCTTTATCTTTTTGTAGCTACTATTTGTTGGTAGTTTAGCAAGGTTCAGCCCATCATCTTCTACTAAATTTTTACTATGCCATTACAAAATATCCCAAGAAGATAAAATTATATGATTTTCTGAGAAACCATTTATCATTTTTCTATTAAAAATATAAGTTATATGATTTTCTGCGAAAACGATAAAACCGTTTATCTTTTTTCTAAAAGTATAAGTTATATGTTTTTGTGGGAAAAAGATTAAACCGTTTATCTTTTTTCTGATAAAAATGGCGCCCTGAAGTATTTATTTGCTGTGAAATTTATGAAATGAATGGTCCAGTAGTAATGAGGTTGGTTAGATGGTATGCTTACATATGTAAAAGGCGTTTGTTTAGTAAGCACATAATATGTTATATACATATATGCTTAGACAGTTTGATATTAACAGACAATCAACTGCATTAAAACTTCAAATAAACACAACTGTTCAAGACAACGTTATTTCAATACATAGCTCCAAACATGAGTAACAATAAGCAGCAAAAAATTGCAAATAAGAAAATATTAACAGACAATCAACTACATTAAAACTTACAACATGCTACCAATTAATCATGCACACCAAAAAAATCTACCAATTAATTATATACACCAATAAAAGCAAAACAAAAAACAAATGCTATACGATAGAATCGAAAAAGATATATGCATTTAGCTTTTTTGCAAAACACAGTTTAATCTTCATTTTGGCTGAGAAGTATATATTATATATGCTGTTAACTTTGAACTTCTTCTTACTATTAAGACTACCAACAAAATTAACCAACTTCATTGCTGCAACTATCTAAACTCTTCAGTTGTTTCCATTCACGTTCTTTTACAAAATATAATTCTTCTTGAATTTTGTAATTTTCAAAACCCATTTTAAAGAGTTACCCTCTGGTCTGCACCTTTAAAAGGACAAATCCAATCCTCACCTGAATCTGAAGAGACCAAAATTATCACATAAATTCACTGGTGTTATCAATTGCTGGCAAACATTGCTGATATCATTGGTATTTCTCACCACTCGTATCATATCCGACAAGTAACATGGCACGCCTTTATGACTTTATGAAACAAGTGAAAATAGTATATTAACAGAACAATTGTAATCATTTTTAAATCTAAAAAATAGATGCAATTATTTTTTTTAAATCTGAAATAAAATAAACTATTCAATGAAACTTATCTTTTATATTTAGTAAAAGATAGATGCAATTATAAAAACAATTAATACCTTTTTATTATGGAAAAACAAAGACAAAAAAAATGGGACTATCTTTTTAGATGAGTAATGTATTTTTATACAAAGACATACGTAACTATTATTGAAATATTCTAGAAGATGGAAATGTTTATATATATATATATATGCATATATATATATATATATATGTGTATATATATATAAGTATTGGTTTTGTTTTTGTAACCAATAGAAGGGCAATGTGTTTTGTCAAGGTTGTATATAGGCCTTATAGGATTTTCTGTTAAAAAGAATAAAATTAAATGGTTTTCTAAGAATAAGATAAAATCATTTATCTTTTTTCTATTAAAAGTATAAGTTATATGATTTCCTGAGAAAAAAATAAAACCATTTTTTTCTGATAAAAATGGTGCCCTGAAGTGTTTATTTGCCATGGAATTTATGAAATCAATATAAATTTAAAAAAAAAAATTACAATAATATTACATATGTTTATTTCAAGATATTTGCAATTAACAATTAACAAAGCACACTAGTCCAATTAGCTGCCTCTTATCTCCAATTAGACATTTGCATCATAAGCTTAACCCGAATACCATCAAGACATGCAATTACAAGCAGTGTATTCTCAATTTGAGTCTGTCACTATTTTTATCTTTTTCAAATAAAGATAAAAACTTTTATCATTCTTAAAAAAGAAAGAACAAGTTGCAGTAATTATCTAAATCATACTGGCATACTAAATTTACATTAACAGCAACAAAAAAACCAGTTATTATATATGACATTAAGGGCAAAAAATATATGATAAAACACTACTGTAATTTTTTTAAGGCATTACCTGATACACAACAGTAGATAATAACTCATTTGCTCGATTCGTGAAAAATCGCCTATTTGATGAAGAAATTGAAATCGCCTGGCAATAACGAACTGAAAATCGTTAATCATTTGAAGCACGAGATGTTTTTGACATAAAAAATCGCCTATTTTATTCGATTCGTGAAAATCGCATATTTGATATTAATCGATTTATGAAATTATCAAAATAGTAATGGACTTCAAAAAGCAGGTGGTGCTTTGGTTCTGGATTGAAGTAATAAACGAAATGAAGAGGAGCAATTTGGATAGGGATTGAAGTGGAGGCCATTTTTATCGATTTGGGATAAAGGGTTTACGGCTGTTTAATTGAAGAATGGGAGGAGCGACATTTTTGCCCTTTAAAAAAATTAGTTCAAAGCAGTGTCTTGTAAAATAATTAAAACGTGTTAAGAAGCCCTTGTGGCAAATTTCCACAAGCTAAAATCTACGGGTGAGGACAACATAAGTTATATTTATGGGAAGAGGAGACTTATTTGTGAGCCTTAGTTAAAAGAACTAAGTTAATAAGTAAACAACGTTAAGTTGTAATGACAACATAAGAGGGAATTATGTTAAATAAGAAAGAATGAGGCAACTCATGAAATGAGGTAAGTTATATTTAATCATAAATGTTAAGTGACATGTTAAATAGAAAACATGTGAATTAAGATACACTTAATTACATATTAAGTAGAACATGTTATTGTAACCTTGAATCAAACAAAAATATAAAGGGATTGTGGATTACAGACCTTGGATCACAATCTAGAGAATAACATGTTGTTGGGCTTATTAATAAACTTAAATGGGTTAAGTTGTATAACTGAAATTAATAAGCAAGAGCGGCCCATTCCTCAGAGATATAAGGGGCTAGGAAGAACTTGGTAACCTGAATAAAAAGTTAAGATAACCAAGTTAAATGGAAACCTGATAAGGTAAAGCAAGCGCGTAAAAGAATGTTTAGACATAGGGTCTAATAACATATTAAAGTGAGGCACTTGGACCAATCCGTAAGTTTGAAGGTGAATAACCCAACGGGGTAGATCATCGTAGTGTTATAAGGCACGAGGGGAGCACATGTTCATCCGATTATTCTGTCGACTCTGAAGGACTGGAAGGGGAAGCATGTGGCTTCCTGAGATATGTAAGGTGCTCCTAGTAGTCCTCTGTGCGGTGGCAGATGCTTAGGCTCTGCTCTCCGTGGTTGGGTCTGCGCATAACTACTAGGTGGGTGGGTCTTGACAGCAAAAATAGCTTTGTAGTCAGAATGCTGTGACGAGGTGATACCAGGGTGATTCGGCGGTCGCCTCAACAGGGAGGCGAAGGGTCACGACCAACAAGGATAGTAGATCATCGGATATCGGTCATCGGCAGCCAGTAGGATGGGAAAAGGCTAGAGCTAAACCCAATAGACCATTCATCTTTCACTATCGGGGTGCGGTGGTTGAGGGGAGACGCCAACTGGATGTTTAGATTGTTTATTTCTGGGGCATGTCGCTTAGCTCTTGTAGACTTTACTAGTTGAGGGATGGGCTGAGGTGGGGCCATAGCCATCATGGAAAACAGACCTTAGGAATATCTGTATTTTGAGGCTCTTAAAGGTGGGCTTGTACATATATGGAAAAGCTCCCAACCGAGTTATGTGTTTCTTGTATCATCCTGCCACGGAACTCGATGCACATTAGAGGACGTGCGGTTGAGGCATCGAGCTACAATTAACAGTAAATACATGGGACAGTCTAGATACATGCATGTCTGCACTGGGTGGTGTATCGTAGACTTGAGGGCATTACTCTGGTATGGAATCTGATTCGAACAAAGGTGGCAGTTCGTACGTTTGCGTAACATAGTAATGACAGACATATATGGAACGCAATATTGTTATACTGAGGTCCGTACATCACTCCGGCGTAGGATGAGGGACTGCGTACATTTCAGTGGTATTATGGCGGAGACCGTGCGAGTGGGGTACCATGGGATGTACCTTAATATTGGAGGTAGCCACATATATACTGTATTAGGTTAATCCATTGGGAAGTAAATGGGTGCGACGTGTGTGAGCCTTGAGTGTTGTTAACCCAAGTAACCTAATAAATAAGAAAATATGATTGAACGGTATATGTAGTGTTACCCAAAGTGTATAATTTAAATCCATTCACCATCTTGTGTTCTAACCCCCTCCTCATAACATACTCGCAGGTTAGATTTGTGGCAGAGACATGATAGCTTTGGATACTGTTTAGGCAGTATTACTAATACGGTAAGGCTATACTTTGAGTATATTATATTTTATCCATTCTGCTGTGAGATATTTTCTGAAATCTGACATATTTTATGTCTCTGTCTTGTCTGCAGGATACCAGAGCAAACCAACATGAGTTTCGATAGATTAAAATTTTGAAAAAAAATCGGTCTATCAGAATTCGGGTTGTTACAATCACCCTCACAATGATCCGCTTATGGTCACTGCTCAAATAGGACAGTCAGTAGTTGCCAATATACTGATCGATACAGGAAGTGCTGTGAATGTTATTTTCAAACAGACTTTAAATCGCATGAATATTTTTGAGGAGAAATTGGAGCTTAGTTCTTAGCCAATCTTCGGGTTTAACCATAAAGGTTCAACAACTATTGGCCAAATAAAGCGGAAGGTTCAATTTAGGCTCTCACCCTGTTTCATACTTTCGAAACTCTCTTCATTGTTATTAACCAACCCTCCTTCTACAATGCTTTCTTTGGGTGTCCTGCACTATATGAAGTAGATGCTTTTGTCTCCCCTAAGTATTTATTGGTGAAATTCCTAACAGAGAAAGGTTGGGGAACTATTAAGTGTGAGAAGTTTAGTTCTTGGGAAGTGTATGAAAGAAACTATATGATAGTAGGATCGTGTAGAATGGAGAATAGGATGTAATGTATATCTTAGACTAGAAAGCAGTAAATCACACAGTCGATTTATACTGGTTCGGACCACCGTCCTACGTCCAGTCCCATACTCCTTCTGGAATTCACTATCAACACCCAGGGGTGAGCAATATTTAGTTCAAACCGAATTAACCGACCAAACCAGATCATTTCGGTCGGTTCGGTTTGGTTTTAAAACTAAATCGGTTTGAATTTGGTTTGTAAAATAAAAAATTTCGGTTATCGGTTTAACCAAATTAACCGAACTTTTAATTTATCATCTAATTTTACAGTATTGTAGTACTTTAAATAATTATTTTAGTTATATAGTACAAAGACATTTGTTGCAAATACATAAAATCTTATCATAAACATAAAATTTACTGCATAAAATATCTCCATACATGAATTTATATTCTACTTTGAGTGAATCCATCATTTGAACTATAGTACATCCTTCAAGTTCGGTTAATTCGGTTACCGACCGAATTAACCGAAATTAATTCGGTTCGGTTCGGAAAATTTTCGGTTACAATTCGGTTTGAGTTTTTTTACGTCCAAACCAACCGAACGCTCACCCCTATCAACACCCTTTCTTCACTCGGAGGAGCAAGTCTAAAATACACTCGAGCACCAACACGAATATCCCTCCTGAGCACCAACACAGGACTTCTCACCTGAGCACCAGCACAGGACTTTAACAAATAACAAGAGTTTGACTTCTGATTGTGTTCTTGAATAACACTGAATAGCCAACAGTTGAGTACACCCTTCCTATAATCTTATCCTTAAGTATATAACATGTATGTGAAGATTGAAGGAAGTATATTACTTATTAAATCAGAGATATGAAATAATTTAAATGATTCAACAAGTAATTTGAATATTGGAGAGCTTTTTAGTATGCAAGAATGTATAGAGTTTAAGATCAGAAAATATGAGAAGATTCAGTGATTTGGAAAATATATTTGTGATGTATATATAATCATTGAAGAGTTGTCAACTTCCATGAAGAGTTTAATCAAACAGATGCACCCATTTCCTTTCAGAAATAAAGAGGAATCTCTTCATGAAAGAAGATGCCTTTTAGAAAATATGGTTGTTGTAAAATATGACCGTTGTAAAATATGACTATTGGAAATATGAAGTGTCTTTTCGTGAAGTGTCTTTTCATGAAGTGTCTTTTCAGGAATTGTCTTTTCGAAGTGTCTTTTCGCGAAATAACGAAGTATCTTTTCGTTAAATGTCTTTTCGCGAAGTGTCTTTTGGCGAAGTGTCTTTTCATGAAGTGTCTTTTCACGAAGTGTCTTTTCGCGAAGTGACGAAGTGTCTTTTCACAAAGTGTCTTTTCGCGAAGTGCCTTTTCGCGAAGTGTCTTTTCGTAAGTGCATTTGTGTACGTTATATATTTGAGGATAGATTTTAACAATATATAACACATATAAGACACAATTAAATAGATAATCATAACCTATATCACTTTTCTTTTGATATTCTCTTCTTCCTTGTCATGAATCAAAAACTTGTGATCTAACATTCTCCCCGTTTTTTGGTTGATGACAACCTCTTGCAATCTTGTAGAGTTATTTATTTTCTCCCACTGAATGTATGCCTGCATATATTTATCTCCCCTTGAATATAAAGCTTCTCTACAACATTTTGTTAGTGCATACGTAAAATACTTACCATTTGTTACCCTGTAACAAAATGTTAGTGTATACCGTATATATATTCCATAATTTTACTCCCCTTTTCGTCATCGATTAAAAAGAATATGTAACATGATAAAGCAGTAATCGAGAACAAATAAGAGAAAACAAGTATAGATAGTTTTCAAAGAGCATACGAGACATAGCATTTTGACTATGACAATTATACATAAGCATATATACTACCATCTAACCTTATTTTGCAGGAAGCTATTCGACAAACAGATTCAAGAACACCAAAATGAAGATTAAATATGTTGTAAAGGTCTGTTAGTCCTAGAAATTCATGTTAAAGTCTTCCTTGATGATGATACACACACATATCACATATATATATATATACACTACAAGAAAAACATCAAATAGCAGCGGTAGAATCTGCTTCAAATCCGTCGCTAAACAGGCTTTAGCGACGGATTTCCTACGTAACTTGGTGGTCGGTAAAAACCATGACGGTATTTGTGTCAGATTTAGCGACGGAATATAGCATGAGTTTTCTGACAATTTTCCGTCATTTTACTATTTTTTAATAAAAAATTTATTTTATTTATTAATTTAATTTTAATTTATTTACCGACGGACAAGTAATTTATAATAAATTATTATTTATAAAAGACGTTGGTAAACCCTTACTAATTGCCAAGGGATTAGCGACGGAAATAAAATTGAAGTAAACTTAACCTCACCTTTTTTGTTGGTAATTCGCCGCTATTCCCCTTCTGATCTGCCTATATATATATATATATGCAAAATTATATAAAAAAAATATTAAACACGTTTTTCAGAATATATAAGCATGAACAATATAATAAAATGAACAATACACTATCAGCAAATCATATCACAAATCATTGCACCATGTAAATTTATTCTTCCAGCTATAAGAAAAATAATTCAATTTGAACATTCTTTGCTACAAAACTACAACTCAAAGAAACAAACTACCAAAGCTAAACTCTAAACTAAGCTAACCTCATTCAAGATAACATTCCACATCTTAAGTACTCTTTTTTTCCATCACGGATAAGTAAGCAGTAAGTGCATCATCGTCTACATGGAAATCGTGCCGATCCAATCAGCGCATATGTTATGAAAGATGTCACAACTGAAAACAACAACAGCAAACAAAGGTTAGCAAATTATTCTCTATTACATTCGTTTGTCCGGATGTGAAAAAGAATTCACTCAGTCACTCAGAACCCTTACCAAGATGACACACCCAAAGTCTAACCACCCAAACACCAACAGCAAACAAAGGTTAGCAAATTATTCTTCTGACAATAAAATTGATTTAAGACGTTAATTATATAAACCGTCCACTATCTGATTGACAATATTTATACCATAAACAAATCTAAATTCTGGAGTATTGTCATTGTCCATTATAAACAACGTAACACCTAACCTCAAGACCATACACATAATGCCCAGCAGCTAAATATAAAAAATAGTGTAAAACAACATAAATGAAAAGACGATTAAGGGTACCTTCGATTTTAAGATCTCGGCCGAGGTTGAACAATAACTGGTTTCATTTTACAGTGTTGCAATAATTGGCTAAACAAGATGAATATTCCATTGGTAGTAGGCACTTCCATCAAGTGACGTCACTAACTGAAATTTATAAAAGAAAAATTACATTTAAATTTTATAGCTTTAAACACCATTTAATATAATACAACCATGTGTTAACTGAGTGGAAAGGAAACTAAAAATATGTTTAGATGGTGATAAAACAGCAAGGTACATACCTGAAATTTTATCGTCCACCGCCACACATTCAAGCAATAATATTTCCTATATGCATCCATGTTAGCTTCATGCAGTGTTATCTACCTGTGGATGGATAAATTTCAGTTTGGAACTATATTTTTGCAATCACCCCATAAGTGATCATACTACAGTGTCAGTAAAGTTCATATACCATAATTATGTGAACACTAAAGTTCCAACTAGATATAACAATTACTAGTGTCTTCACAATAAGAGAACATACAAATGTTGCATAATCATAAATACTGTAATGAACTGTCAACTTGTGAAGCTCATTCTAAGCATTTTTCTTAAGTAGTAAAAATAAATTAATGGATAAAAAGACATATTTTTTGCTGCTAGATTGAACAGACTATGAAATTGAAAGAAAACCCATTAAAACACGTCAATTTAGACAATTTTAGCAGCTACAAAATTATGCCAAGTTAACTAAACGTATGACACAATTAAAAGAAAATTAATATATTTTGGTACCTTTAGATAGAGGGCTGACAAAATGGTGAAATTGAAAGCAGTAAAGCAGATGGTCACGCACTGAGCTTGCAGCAGCAATTGAATATCCAAAGGGGAAGTAACTGCAATTAATTTCCATGAGTATAATTTTTAGATTTTGCGCATAAATTTGAAGGAACATATAAAGAATGGAAGAACAGTCTTGAAAATTTTAAGCGATCGCATGGAAAAATACGTACGAACAAGAGCTAATAGAAAGTAATGTCATTGAACACATGAAGACGTTGATTAATTTTTGAATAAAGACAACGAGCAAATGTTTTAAGCTTGTTATTAGCAGAAATACAAAAAATTTAAAATCTAAACATTGTTGTTAGGAGAATTAGAAAATACAAACAATGCTGCTTAGTCACTCTCATGTATAATCCAAAATTCAACATAAATCTTTGTCATATATTCAATTTGAGTTGACTAGAAAATTATTTGTGCATATCATTGAATCAAATTCAAAAGAAATACAAATGCAATACACAAGCCTAATGATCTACAACATATTGGGTATTCCAAAAAGAAGCAAATTCTAGGTGAATTTGTAGAAAACGTTAACGAGTAAAATATAAATAGTCAACACAAACAAATTGCACCTTGCCAGAACATGGTTTTTTCTTCTTCATTGTTTTCTTCAAACACCAAATCTGATAGAAATCTGAATGGACAGTAAAGTTTAAGCAAAGCAATTTGTAGCAGGGATTGTTAATCCACTTATTAGGATTCACATGAGTATAATTATAGTTTAAAAGAATGTTTGAAGATTAATTACATTTTTTTGGAACTAAATCATATCAAATCATCAAATTTAAAGCCAAACAGAACCCTACTAAAAGAGGAAAAAAAGAAAAGAAAAACCAAGAGAAAAAGAGTAACTGGTAACGGCTACCATTCATACTTACTTGATAATAAAATATATATGTACTATAATCTAGTTATGTAAATCACTATTATTCACACTTACTGTCAATAATCAGCTACAATTGGTGAAGCTTGACGCTTGAGAGGATGACTCAAATGTATGTTTAAGGGGAAAATCATCGAACATAATAACTGCATCTGAGTTGGTCGCCCTGCTATCCTTCCCAAGCATTCCTTCACTTTCAATAAGACAACTTTCAGTAAAAACTAAAGATAACCCAGACAGATATAGAATATTATAGCAATTTAAAACCATTTGTAGGAATGATAAATTTAGAAACCATATCAAGAACCATCTCAACTATTACAAGTTTAATTACCTTGCTTAAAGAAACGTGGATTAGGACAGATGCTTTATCTTATGACGTCATGGCTACCCATTCTGTTGTATGTCATGGCTACCATCTCAACTATAAGAGCTGCAAACAATATGAACCAACAATTAAATAATTTAGGACCCTAGACATCCGAAGCTTCAAGCAAGTAGCCTAGATTTGGCTGCATCGAACAAAAGTCAGACTCCGGACCCCAATAAGGGATCACCTTGGAACCCAAATAGGAAGTAGCATCTCCTCTTTGAAAAATCTCACGACAGCAGCCAGATCCGTTCTATCGGGTTTTGATTCAAGGGGTGTCATCGGGTTTGAGTTCGAGTTTGGAAGAAGAATTAATTTGGAGATTAGACGCTGAGGTAATGAGACAAGAGGTGAGAGGGAGTAGCGGCATTGCCCGTGAAAATTTGGGCAGAAGCGCAAAAATTTGGTTTTGGAGCCCAAAATAATTTTGGTGTTCGAGCCAAAAAGCAATTACAGCTGGCAAACGAGGAAAAAAGAGTTGTTGAAATCAAATACTTAAGATCTAATGGCTGAGGCTCCCCCAAAGTTAATGGCTGAGGCTCCCCCAAATCAAATAGATCTAAATATATATATATATATATATATATATATTCATTTTCAGAAAGAAGGCAAAGAATATATTTTGCCCAGAAAACAGACGTCTGATTTAAATCAGATAGACGTCTGTTTGCTGAGACAAATTTTAAATTTAACATAATATTCAGACGTCTGTTCTGAAAATTTCAGACGTCTGTATCTGGAACGAAATACACTATTTCTTTGCTTTTTCATTTTTCAAATTAAAACAGACATCTGTTTAAAACTTTCAGACTTCTGATTACGAAAAGTTGCAACCTATTATGAAGAGTCACAACTCTCTAAATTGTTTCTCTTGATGGAAAATCTTCATGATTGGTTACAACTATTCATATATTATAAATAAAGGCTTGTTTAACTTGTCAAATCACCTAATTTCATTCTACCTTTCTCTATATTATTAAAAAGCACTCTATCTTTCAAAAAGCATACTATATTCAATATTATTCTCTATAATCTTTCACAAAGCTTCACGTTTATCATCAAGGAAAGACTATAGGAAGGGTGTACTATATATCGACATATCAGTGTTAACAAGAACACAAACAAGTCATCAGTTATTCTGTATTATAGAAGACCTCTTCAGTAGTTGAGGCAAGAAATCACATTCAGCAGTTCGGGTAATTGTGTACCTATTCCTCCGGGTAAAGTGAGGGTTTTAGTATTAGTGAAATACCAGAAGTGAGTCTGGGACTGGACGTAGGACAGTGGTCCGAACCAGTATAAATCGACTGTGTGATTTACTGCTTTCTACTCTAAGATATACATTACATCCTATTCTCCATTCTACACGATCCTACTATCATATAGTTTCTTTCAATTGGTATCAGAGCAAGGCCATCCTATAACCGTAACACCGTTATTCGATACTTTGATAAGATGGGGAATAACCCAAGTACTAGCTCAACTACTTTTGGCAAAGGACAATCTACTCAGAGACCAGCTTTATTCAATTGACTACACTACAACTACTAGGCTACAAGAATGATGATTTATTTGCAAGCAAGTGGTTTTAGTGCATGGAATACTACTCAAAAAGAATTTACGGCACCTACTACTGAATATTCAACTTGGACAACAGTTCAAAAAGAAGAGGCAAATGCAAATGCAAAAGCTATGAACATGCTATACCGTGCACTAGATAGAAATGAATTCAATCGTGTTAGCATTTGTAAATCAGCATATCAAATATGGGAAACACTCAAGACTATCCATGAAGGTACAAACAAAGTCAAGCAAACTAAAATTTCAATGCTCAAAAATCAGTTTCAAAACTTCAAGATGAAACAAAATGAAACTATCAATGAAATGTACTCAAGATTCCAAGACATTTTACATGCATTGATAGGACTAGGAGAAAAATATAGTGACTTTGACATCATTTCAAAAGTACTAAATTCTCTAACTGACGACTGGGAAAGAAAAGTACAAGCTATTGAAGAAGCAAATGACTTATCAGCTATGAAACCAGAAGAGCTAATAGGAAATCTTATGTCTTATGAAGTAAATCTTCAAGCGAAGAAGGATTTAGCTCAAGAAAAGAAAATTGTAGCCTTTCATGCTGATAAAGAGGAATCTAAATCAAAAGACGAAGATCTAGCTTTTGTTGCCAAAAAAATTAAGAAATTTCTAAAATATAGAAAAGGAAATTTCAAAAAGAATATCTCAAACAGACCTTCATCCTTAAAATTGGAATGTTTCAATTGTCATAAGAAGGGTCATATGGTAAAAGATTGTCCAGAAATGAAAGAAAATCAAAAAAAATTCAACAAAAGCAAGAAAGAAAAATTCAAGAAGAAAGCTTTTTCTGTTACATGCAAAAGCTATGAACATGCTATACCGCGCACAAGAATCTGAAGTAAGTGAATTATCTTATGAAGAATTAATAGATGTTAATGCTGAACTTTTAAATATTATAAAAACTCTTAAGAAAAAGATTAAAGAAACTCGTGAAAATCAGAATAAAGCTGAATTTGAAAGAGATATGTTGAAAGATGAAAAAATAATTCTGGAAGAAGAACTTGAAAAGGTTCAAGACACTCTTACAAATTCAGATAGTCAACTTTCTCTTTTGAGTCAAGAAATTGAAACTCAAAAGACAAAGAATGATGAAATTAGTTCTGAAAATCACATGTTGAAATCTAAAGTAAAAGAACTAGAATTAGAAAATAAAAGTATTCAAACTAAGTTAGAAAACATTTCTAAAAATGTTTCCAATTTTAATAAGGGGAGAGAGAATTTGTCATGTCATAGAAAACTCTCGACCTTCTTCAAGCAAAAATGGTTTAGGATTTAAAAAGGAATCAAAATTTCCTATAAAGAAAATTATAAAGCTAGAGAGGAAAATTGATTCAAAAATTAATGATAAACCAAAATCTATAAAAAAGATTAATAGAATTAAGATATGGGTTCCAAAAACTAACAATAATTTGACTAAGAACAAGCACATTAACTCATTTATGAAATCTGTGCATAATAATGAGAATTATTTATATAAAAGGGATACTAAACCCATTTGTGTTTGGCTTCCTAAGACCTAACTCTTAGGACCCTATAAAAAGGTGGGTACCAATGTGCTTATTAATATTTTTTGCAGGTCCCACTCAAAAACAGAAAATGGATATTAGACAGTGGTTGCTCAAAACACACCCATTTGTGTTTGGCTTCCTAAGACCTAACTCTTAGGACCCTATAAAAAGGTGGGTACCAATGTGCTTATTAATATTTTTTGCAGGTCCCACTCAAAAACAGAAAATGGATATTAGACAGTGGTTGCTCAAAACACATGACCGAAGACAAAGATATGCTAACCAATATTTCATACTTTGATGGTGGGTCAGTTACCTTCGGAGATAATTCAAAAGGATTTATCATTGGAAAAGGAGATGTGTGCAACTATGGTATTTCAAATCTACCTCTTATTACTAATGTTTCTTCAGTTAAAAATTTAAAACATAATTTACTAAGTATTAGTCAATTATGTGACAAAGGTTTTAAAATAACGTTTTCTGAAAACAAATGTAGTATTTTTGACAAAGATCGAGATAGAAATATTTATGTTTTAAATATGAAAGTAAATAATAATAAAGAAATGTGTTTAACTGCCAATAACAACGATTCTTGGTTATGGCACAAGCGTTTTTGTCACATAAATTTCAAAACTATACAAAGACTTTCGAAACATGAGTTAGTAAAAGGTCTACCTAAAATAAATTTTAAAGTAAATAATCTATGTGAAGATTGTCAAACAGGTAAACAAACCAAATCTTCTTTTAAATCGAAAAAGGTTATTTCAACTTTACAACCGTAAGAACTATTACATATGGACTTATTTGCTCCTACTCAAGTTCAATCATTAAATCACAATCGTTACGTTTTTGTAATAATTGATGATTTCTCAAGATATACATGGACTATTTTTATGAAAAATAAAAGTGATACTTTTGGGCATTTCAAAGATTTCATCAAAAAGATTCAAAATTCTTAAGATTTAAAAGTTAAAAACATTCGAAGTGATCACGGTGGAGAATTCGAGAATGAATCTTTTGAACATTTTTGTAAAAAGAAAGGAATAAAACATAATTTCTCTTTTCCTAGAAATCCACAACAAAATGGAGTTGTAGAAAGAAAGAATAGAACTTTACAAGAATGTGCAAGAACTCTATTTAATGGAAGCACTTTACCTAAACAATTTTGGGCAAAAACTGTAGTGACTGCTTGTTATGTATTAAATCGAATTTCTATTCGACCGTTAACTAACACCTTACGAACTTTTCAATGGAAGAAAACCAAATATTTTATATTTTAAAATTTTTGGTTCTAAATGTTTCATTCTTAACACTAAAGAACAACTTGGAAAATTTGACGCAAAAGCTGATCACGGAATTTTTGTTGGATATTCAGAATGTAGTAAAGCATATCTTATTTTCAACAAACGTACTAATGTCATAGAAGAATCCTTACACATATCTTTTGATGAAAATTTTAATAAAATTATAAAGAAGAAAGATGATGACGAAATCATTGAAAATATAAGTCTTGAAAATACGGAAAATAATACCTTAGAACATATCAGATCACCTCCTAGAATCTTAAGTGATCATCCTACACAAAATATTATTAGTGAAATTGACACGCATGTTCGAACAAGAAGTCAATTAAATCAAATGGGTCATGTAGCTTTTCTTTCAACTATTGAACCCAAAAATTCAAAAAATCTTCTACTGATGATTATTGGATTATTTTTATGCAAGAAGAGCTAAACCAATTCGAACGCAATGATGTCTTGGAGCTAGTACCTCGACCAAACGATCAATCGGTTATTGGTACAAAATGGGTATATAAAAACAAGGCGGATGAACTTGGGAATATCACAAGAAATAAAGCTAGATTGGTTGCTCTAGGATACAATTAAGAAGAAGGGATCGATTACGAAGAAACCTTCGCACCTGTAGCTAGACTAGAAGCCATGCGAATTTTATTAGCATATGCATGTTTTCATAACTTCAAACATTATCAAATGGACGTTAAAAGAGCCTTCTTAAATGGCTTTATTAAAGAAAATGTTTATGTAGAACAACCACCGCTATTCATACATGAAAAATATCCAGATTACGTCTATAAACTTAAAAAGGCATTGTATGGTTTAAAACAAGCACCTCGTGCTTGGTATGAACGACTTAAGAAATATTTAATAAATTCTGGATTTCGAGTAGGAAAAGCAGATCAAACTCTACTTATTAAAAATACAAATAAAGATATTTTAATTGTACAAATTTATGTAGATGACATAATTTTCAGTTCAACAAATGAAAATTTATGTAAAGAATTTTCTACAATAATGAAAATGAATTTGAAATGTCTCACATGGGTGAATTACCGTATTTTCTAGGATTACAAATTAAACAAGTTTCAAGTTGTATTTTTATTTTTCAAGAAAAATATTGTAATAATTTAATTAAACGTTTCGGTTTAGACAATACTTCGGGAAAACCAACTCCAATGAGTATATCGGTTCATCTTGAAAAAGATGAAAAAGGAGAAAGTATTGATCAAAAATTATATAGAAGTATTATAGGTTCGCTGCTTTATTTAACTGCAAGCCGTCCTGATATTATGATGAGTGTATGCTTGTGTGCACGATTTCAATCAGATCCCAAAGAATCACATCTAAGAGCAGTAAAATGGATTTTAAGGTATCCTAATAATACTAAGAACTTCGGTCTATTCTACCCGAAAGGTTTCCCATTTGAATTAGTATCCTACAGTGATGCTGATTTTGGTGGATCACGGACAGATAGAAAAAGTACAAGTGGTACGTGCCATTTCATTGGAAAATCACTTGTATCTTGGTTTAGTAAGAAACAAAACTGTGTTTCACTCTCTACGTGTGAAGCAGAATACATATCTGGTGCTTTAGCATGTGCACAAGTAATTTATATGCAACAAACACTTAAAGATTTTGGAATTAATTTAACTAAATCAACAATATATTGTGACAATACTAGTGCTATAAACTTATCTAAAAATGCAATAAATCACTCTAGAACTAAACATATAGATATTCGACATCATTTCTTACGTGACAATATAGAAAAATATATTATTGACTTAGAATATGTTTCAATTGATAACCATATTGCAGATATTTTTACTAAACCTTTATTAGAAAATTCGTTTATTAAATTACGACGAGAGCTAGGAATTGTTTCAGTAACAAATATATAATTCAACATAATTCTTTCTCTTAAAACCCAATACATTTTTAAAAACAATTTTTTTTACCTATTTTCAGCCATTTCCTAAAATCCCTCTCACCACTCAAATTCTTTGTGGCTACAGACTTCTGAACCACAAATTCCTTAATTACTTTTTGTATATAAACCTATGAAAACCTACAAACTTACAGACAATTTTTTTTAACTCAAAAACACTATGTCGTCAAGTAACTCCAACTCCTCAATCAGTATAACCTTTACATCAAACAGCTCTTTCGATTCTCCTCAACTTCCAACACCTACACCTAGAAATGAAGCTCAATACTGTTGGGGGAACTATCACACCGGATTTACGCCAAAAGCAAAGAAAGCTAAACGAGCCTTATTCTCATCTTCGGATACAAAACGTAAAATTGATGATCTCCATCGCTACCAGACAGAACAGATAGCGCTACAGAAGGAGTTATATTTCGAACAGAAAGTGACATCGACTCGCTTGAGTCTTCCTGAAAAAATGATATACAAGTTTTGTGGTTCAAAAGAAAAAGATGTTGTCTCACCTTTACCAACTCCGCCAAATCCTATTGATCCATCTTCCTCTTACCGAGCTGAGAACGATCCAGTAAATCCAACGATGAAGTATTACACTTTCTCACCTCCATGACCATCATATGATCCAAATTCATGGGATAGAAATTACCAACCTAACGAAGGAAAGAGACCATCAACACCAAAGAAGACTCCACCTTCTAAAAATTGAATGTGTCATTTATTTTATATAACTTTTCTAACATGTTATTTACTTCTTATATATAAGAAAAAATGATTATGCAAACATCTTCCAAAACAGACGTCTGAGTAAAACAAAATAGACGTCTGACTACACTAGAAAATCAAATTTTACCATTATAACAGACGTTTGCTCCAAATAAACCAAACGTCTAAAATGGTTATGAAATAAACTGGATGCTTGCGGGTTAAAAATATTCTTAAACAGACGTCTGGCAAACATTTTTTAGACGTTTGTTTCCATCTGTATAATTATTTCACTTCCAAAATCATACGTCTGATACAAAAATAACAGACGTATGAAATACTCATATTTTAACTAATTCTTCTCGGGTTCACAACAGCACAAAACCAGACGTTTGTTTTACTTCTACCAGATGTCTAAACCGAACCTGACGTATTTTTTAAATAGACATGTGACTCCTTCTAATCGTCACAACCCTTCATTATTTCATCTTCTACTTTTTACCTCTTCATCTTTTACTTCCTTTATAAACCCTAGCCTCCAAATTAATTTTTTACCACAAAAAAAAAATCACCTTTCTCCAACAACAAACTCATGGCACATAGAGGCAAACGAACACGCGAAGAAGAATCTCTTCCACCTTCTGAAGAAATGATTCAGAAGTGGCTTTGGGATGATACTGCAAAAGCTAGGTATAAAGCAATGAAGGATTCAAAATTCTTTGAAGGTGCATTCGTAAAATTTGATGCTTTTTTGAATTATCGTCTACTACACTATGCTAGACACTTACACTTTGAATCGCTTGTTGATTATAACAAAAACAATGTCAAAATCTGCCCTCTTTTAGTCAAGTTGTTTCTAACAAATATAAATCTTGATCATACCAAGCCTCAAGTTAAAAAGGATACGACTAGGTCATGGGTATGTGGAAAGCGTGTGCTTATAATTTTGCAACGCTTAGGCCAAATTCTAGAATATGCATGGCAAGAATTGGATATAGACACAATAGAAGTAGATATGAATACATGAGATGAGGTTTCACATCAATTTCTGTCCGATAATCTCATTAACATGCAAGACCTTACCTCCACTCATCTCCGAACACAAGATCGTCTACTTAATCGTATTCTTGTATGCACCATCCAACCTCGAAAAGGTAGTTATGAAAAGGTTTACAAAAGGGATTTTCAAGCTCTCTATGCTTTATACTCCAACAAACAAATCAATTGGGCCAAAATTATCATGGACGAATGTACTGACATCACGTATAAGCGCAAGTACAAGACTCTACACTATGGTGCCTTCATTACTCACATTCTTGCCGCATGTGAGATCAATATACCAAACAACATCTCTTCTTTAACCATCAAAGAAATTGGTTCCAAAACCTTGAAGCTTATGGATATCCCTCAAAATCCCGCTACCTTGGACTTTACGTCGTTCGAAACCTGGACTGAACATGTCGCCTCCAATCCAGAATCAATCATTTCTGAGCCTTCTCATCGCCGCCAAACTAGACAAGAAGAAGAAGATAGCGATATTCATATTATTTCTCCTGAAACCTCTTCCAAACAAGACGTCATAATGCTATCCCAAAACCAAGCCAAACTTCATAAAGAATTAAAGAATTATCAGAAACAAACAACCAAGAAGTTTGAGTCTATCAAAGGCTTCTTGAATAAAATTTGGGAAAAGGTTTCATGCATCGGCACTTTTTCGAGCCAAGCTCAAGCTCTAGCTCCATTCCAATGGTCTTCAAGCTCCGAAGAGGTTCCCGATTCTGAAAAAGGCTCTCCCAAAGATGGTGGAACGACTGTTGTGGCATCTACTTCAAAAGAATGGTAAGCATGGTTCACAGTATGCTAGCATAAGTATTTTGCTTAACAACTCTTAAACTATTTCCATGGTTTGTAATATTTTTTAGTACTTCTTTCTATTTCGCACAAAAACTTTAGTACGTGTTGCTCTATGTTATGTACGATGGTATGCTTATCTATGTTTTGCTTGTCTGTTTCTATATGTGTGTTTTTGTGAATTATGTGCGTGCTTAAGTTCTTTAATAAGTATTCCTTTTTGTCGAATGACAAAGGGGGAGAAATAAGTGACATTATACGCATATTGACAGGGGGAGCTTAAATAGTTGTCATTAGTCAAAAAGGGGGAGAATGTTGAATCTCGCTACATAGCGTTTTGACACTGACAACTATACATAAGCATATATACTATCATCTAACCTTATTTTGTAGGAAGCTATTTGACAAAAAGATTCAAGAACACCAAAATGAAGATTAAATATGTTGTAAAGGTCTGTTAGTCCTAGAAATTCATGTTAAAGTCTTCCTTGATGATGATACACACACATATCACATATATATTTTTTCATATTCAGAAAGAAGGCAAAGAATATATTTTTCCCAGAAAACAGATGTCTGTTTGCTGAGACAAAATTTAAATTTAACATAATATTCAGACGTCTGTTCTGAAAATTTCGGACGTCTGAATCTGGAACGAAATACACTATTTCTTTGCTTTTTCATTTTTCAAATTAAAACAGACATATGTTTAAAACTTTCAGACTTCTGATTACGAAAAGTTGCAACCTATTATGAAGAGTCACAACTCTCTAAATTGTTTCTCTTGATGGTAACTCTTCATGATTGATTACAACTATTCATAAATTATAAATAGAGGCTTGTTTAACTTGTCAAATCACCTAATTTCAATCTAACTTTCTCTATATTATTATAAAGCACTCTATCTTTCAAAAAGCATACTATATTCAATATTATTCTCTATAATCTTTCACAAAGCTTCACGTTTATCATCAAGGAAAGACTAGAGGAAGGATGTACTATATATCGACATATCAGTGTTAACAAGAACACAAACAAGTCATCAGTTATTCTGTATTATAGAAGACCTCTTCAGTGGTTGAGGCAAGAAATCCCGTTCAGCAGTTCGGGTAATTGTGTACCTATTCCTCCGGGTAAAGTGAGGGTTTTAGTGTTAGTGAAATACCAGAAGTGAGTCTGAGACTGGACGTAGGACAGTGGTCCGAACCGGTATAAATCGACTGTGTGTTTTACTGCTTTCTACTCTAAGATATACATTACATCCTATTCTCCATTCTACACGATCCTACTATCATATAGTTTCTTTCAGTGCATTTTTCCACCTTAGCTCGATATAAAAGGGAGTACTTTTCGTATATTGATCCCTCCACTAATTTAAAGCCTTTAGATAATGGATGTTCAAGCCCAACATTCGAAAAAAGGTAAGTAAGGTAAAAAATAATCAATTTCTTAAGCGTAAAATCACAAGTGCAAGTCTAAGGATAGGAAACAAAAGAAATAGGAAATTAATATAATAGAGGAAGACGAAATTATAACCAACGTATATTGTTGAGGAGAGGTTGAAAGAATTGAGCAAATCGAAGAAATCAATATGGACATTACCGATATCGGGAAAACGATAAAAATAGGACGAAACTTGGAGCTGGAATTAAGAGAAGAAATAATCCATTTTCTTTGGAAAAACAAGGATATCTTTTCCTAGGCGCATTCCGACATCATTTGAATTGACCTAACAATCATGTGCCATTTCCTTAACATCGACCCTAATATAACCCAAGTTTGACAGAAAAAAGGGCAGTTTGTCAAGGTGTTATCGGTAGCCCTGAAGGAAGAAGTAAGGAGACTACTTGAAAATGGGTTAATTAGGACATTTTACTACCCTAGATGGTTGGCAAATCCTGTATTAGTGAAAAAATCCAATGGAAAATGCATGACATGTGTCGACTATACGGACCAAAATAAGGTCCAAAAGATTGTTATCCCCTGTCAAGAATAGATCAACTAGTGGTTTCCACAAGCGGGCACAAATTATTGACACTTATGGATGCATATTCAGGGTATAATCATATTCCTATGTTCAAACCGGATGAAAAGCATACGAGTTTATTACCGATAACGAAACATATTGTTACAAAGCAATGCCCTTTGGATTAAAGAATGCTGGAGCAACTTATAGAGGCTTATGTACATGATGTTTTACTAACAAATTTGGAGGAACATGGAAGTTTTATGTTGTTAAAGTCTCAAAGAGAAGACAACCATCTAAATGACTTAAAAGAAATGTTCGAGGTGATAAGAAAATTTCAAATGAGATTAAATCCTCAAAAATGCCATTATGGAGTACGTTTAAGAAAATTCTTTGGTTATATCATAAGTGAACTTGGAATAGAAGCAAGTACCATGTAGGTTAAGGTGATAAGAGAAATAGCAAAGCCTAAAACAAATAAGGATGTGATGAGACTTAACAGAAAGGTAGCAGCCTTGAGTAGGTTCACTTCAAGAGCTACTGATAAATGTGTATTTTTCTTTAATGAAATTAGTGAAAAGAAAATTTTTGAATGGAGAGAGGAATGCCGACGAGCCTTTCAAGATCCAAAAAATCACTTGGAAAAACCCCTATAATGTCAAGTCTGAAGGATGTAGATACCCTATGTCGTTATCTAGCAGTATTGGAATTCGCCGTTAGTTCGGCCCTGATATGGGAAGAAGATGGCACTCAACTCCCGGTTTATTATGTAAGTCGAAGATTAAAGGACGCTGAAACCCGTTACCCAGTTATTGTAAAGCTGGCTTATGGATTAATTCTGATCGCACAAAAATTGCGTTTATATTTTCAAGCATACCATATTAAGGTCCTAACTAGTTTACCTCTTAAACAAGTCTTCAGTAAAACGAAGGCTTCCGGGAGACTCGTAAAGTAGGGAATTGAGTTGAGTCAGTTTGATGTAGAATTCAAACCACGAACAACGATAAAGTGTTAGGCTTTAGCTAATTTTGTAAATGAATCTACTAGGTTTAGCAAACAACAAGCGGAGAAGGAAAAAGACATAATATCTAAATGGAATTTGTTCATCGATGGAGCGTCTAATGAGCAAGGGGTCGACGCTGGATATGTTACTATAACACTGGAAAGGGATCAATTACATTACGCCATGAAGTCAGGATTTACTACAACCAGTAATGTAGCAGAATATGAATCGATGGTGGCTGGGTTGACTTTGGTAAAAGAACTCCAGATTACAAGAATCCAGATTTTTAGTGACACTCAACTCATGGTAAACCAACTCAAGCGGACATATCAGATTAAGGATCCAAAAATATCGCGGTATTTTAAGAAAATATTAGAAATGCTAGAAACATTTGAAGATTTCTCAATACATCAAATCCTAACAGAAGAAAAATCTCAAACAGTTTCACTAGCCAAGTTAGCTAGCTCAAGAGGGGCATTAGAAACACAAAAAATCGTTGTTGGATATCAGGCTACCCCTAGTATCGAAGGAAAATAATCTATGGTGTTAACCAGGTCCCAAATGAGGACTCAAGACAAGGAAAAAGAAGTAATAACACCTGAACTTTTGTTTGAAAGCGAAAGTCCTCTCGAGAAAGTCAGTGAAAACAACAAGATACCACTGATACTAGAATATATAACTAAGAAAATATTTCTTACGGACAAAGTGGAAGCCAGGAAAGTTAAAAGGAAAGCTTCCAACTTCACTATAATGGATGGAATTTTGTACAAAAAAGGATATGATATCCCATAACTAAGATGTGTAAATCCAGAGAATGGTGTGAAACTGTTAACCGAAGCACATGAAGGATTCTGTGGAGATCATTCGAATGAAATAAAATTGACCAAAAGAATGGTACGACAAGGATCTTTCTAGCCTCAAATGACCAAAAAAACTATTAATTTGGTTAAGAGGTGCGACAAGTGTCAAAATTTTGCCAAAATTCCTGACTTACCCCCAAGAAGATTGACCCCTATAACAAGCCCATGGCGGATTGACGTATGAGGAGTAGATCTTATTGGACCCTTGCCTATTTACAAAGGAGTATCAAAATACTTCGTAGTAATAATAAACTATTTTACTAAATTTGTGGAGGCAGAACTGCTGCCAAAGATAACTTATGGAACGGTTTTGAGATTTGTTGTCAACAATATAGTAACATGGTTTGGGATACCCCATAAGATTATTTCGAAAAATAGGGATCAGTTCAAAAGCAAAGAATTCTCACAGTTTTGTTTTAAAAATGGAATCATTAAGAGTTTCTCATCGATCTCACATCCAAAGGCCAATAGGGTAATAGAAGCTAAAAATAAGATAATCAGGATCATAGTAAAGAAATGGTTAAGTAGAGCGAAAGGAAATTGGGTGGACGAGTTACCCTTAGTCCTTTAAGCATATCGAACATCAACACAAACAACTACCATACATACCCCTTATTCCTTAACTTTTGGATGTGAAGAGATGCTTCCGGTTGAAATAGAAGTGACATATTACAGAAGAATTTCTTATGCCTTTGATAAAAACTAGGAATTAAGACAGGAGACCTTAGATTTGCTTCCAGGATTTCGAGATGAAGCCGCTATACGAACGGAGGAATATCAAAGATGGTTTTCCCAACATTATAACATTCGAGTAAAGCCTAGGATTTTTAAAGAAGGGGACCTAGTTCTCCAAAGGGTAATGGCTAACACTAAAAATCTAACAAATGGATCATTAAGCCTAAATTGGGAGGGACCATTAGTAATTCACACGACAATACCCTCTTACCAACTATGTCATCCCAACGGAAATTTGGTCGCAAGAACTTGGAATGCAGAACATTTAAAGCAATACTTTCTTACTAAAGAAACAGAAAAAGTAGGGGAAACAATTCTCTATGAAGTTTAAAGTAAATGGACCTCATGAAAAGTGAAAGGAAAATAAGATCAAAGGTTTAGAAATTTGTCTACAAGGACAAAGGAATGAAAGAATAACTTTCAAAAAAGAAGTCTTCTACTTGACTAAGGGAGAAGCTCCTATCTTGAAATGGATTAGTTTAGAAATTCCTAGGTATATCCCAGGTATTTCCCCCAAAAAGGGATGGGGTAAGCCTAGGAAATCACATGCCTATCCCCATGCCTAGGGTATATCCCTAAAGCCTCCTAAAAGTAGGAAGGTAAGCCGTCATCTACGCTCAAAGGCAGAGGTGATGCACTAGAGCCCTTAACCGCGTCCAAGGACCAAGCTAAGGCGCCTTCTAGATGAGGGATAGGTAAGCCAAGGGACATGCTCCTGGCTTAAAAGGGAGCATGCTCTGCCTTTGAACGTTACATGATACGGCCCTGCCTCTGCTTCTGGCATAAGTACGCACTTCCTCTGTTTATGTCCTATCCCGGGAAGGTAACAAAAGCTCAAAAGAATTAAAGCATGTTAAAGCCTCTGCTTTATAAAATGCCTATAACGGCCCAAAGTAAATTAAAACCAAAAGCTCTATCGTAACCAAACTGGAAGAGGACATTCCAGGTTCTCCTTAATATGCCTGAAATGACAGCATCAAAATAGGAAGAGGACATTCAAAGTATTTTTAAGCTGAAAGAGGCTTCGCCATTCTTTTTGCCAAAATTTGGGTCTATGAAGCCAAAAGAGACTTTATTCTTCCTTATTGCCGAATCTAGGTCTATAAACCCGAAAGAGCCTTCGTTCTTCCTTATTGCCCAAATCTGGGTCTATTAAGCTGAAAGAGGCTTCGCACTTCCTTATTACCCGAATTCGGGTCTATTAAACCGAAAGAGGCCTCACTCTTCCACAATACCCAAATTTGGGTTTGTACAATCCGAATCATTCATATATCTTTTACCTGAATTTGGATTTCTTGAGCTAAGATGCTTCATATTTTTATTATACGAGTTTGGGTTCACCAGGCTCGGAAAGGTTTTGCATTTCTGTTGTTCGAATCTAAGTTTCCAAAGCCATAAAAGGGGTCCACCTTTTTAGAAAATGATTCTCGAGCCCCTATCAACTTATTATCCAAATTTGGGTTTCAGGCTAATAATATAGCATGAGGAAGAGTTACTTCCATTACTTTAAAAAAGAAAATGGTCTCAAACAACAATTAATACCTGAATATGGATTCTGGACTCCAAGAAATATTTGCACCGACGCTTCACTCCAACAGGTCTTCACTGAACTATCTCCAAAATATGAATTTCTTTATTTACATCTAGGACTTTCTCGAAGAATGACTTTATATCCTCCGAACTAAGGTTCTCTATAAATTTTATGTAAACATGAGTAATATTCGCTGCATAAGCTCAAATCAAGGTTTCGAGCTCAACATGTCAAAAAGAAAAACTTATATATGATTTCCTTATGATCACGATGGCTATCAATGCATAAATTTTGGACAAAACCAAAAGAGAAATTATGAATTACTAATTGGATCCGATAGCTAATTAAACCTCCTAGGATCCCGACAGGATTCCTTTCCCAGGTGTATCTATAGAGAAAGGCACTTTTTTGATAAATTATTAAATTAATTAACAACTAACATAAGAAGGTTTGCAGAGGGTGATGAATCCAGTGGAATTTATTAAAGTTTGACCTAAAGGATAAAAAAACTACTTTCACACTAAAATGGGCTAAATGTTAACTCAAAGTTCATTCGACCTAGGTGAATGAAGACAGGAGCATAAGGAATGGGTCTCCAAAAGTATTCGAAAATGAAGAAAAGAAAAGAGAAATTTTCTATGACATCATAAAGCACAATTGTACACTCCCGCCTTGGCTTCAGGGAAGCTTAGTTCAGCCATCAACAGAGCCTCTCTGAAGAGATAAAGCTAGGCTTCCAATACTTATCTTCGAATCTTACGGAAGTGAGTCGCGACTGACATAATGCGAAAGGGCTACGAATATTGGGACAAAACCTATAAATAATGAAAGCTTGAAAAAGCCGCAAATTGTTGTACGACCATCTCTTCCGTATCCGGCTAGGAGGTCCCTTCGTTGAGGGGCTCGAAAGCATCTACATGAACCTTCTCTTGCAAAGGAAAAGGGAAAAAGAAGAGGAAAGGCCTGCTAAAAGGGAAAATGTCAGAAAAAGAGACCATGGACCCTACTAGTCCAAAGAAAGCAACAATTCGAAGGGTGACGCTGCAATAAGCTGAGAGCATGCATATGCTTATACCTCTCGCAACCATTCGCAATGAAACTGAAGAGGCTAATTCTGAAGGGAACTAATAAGGAAGCGAGGTCGATGTATGGAAAGATTTCACACGACTTTAGGAAGATCCGCCGAAGAGATGATTGACAAAAGGCATTTAAGACGAAGGGGAAGCCTTCACGTGACTTTTGAAATATCCAGCTAAGCGATGATTGACCGAAATCATTTAAAACGAAGGGAAACCAATCCATTCCTATTAATATGATCTAGAAGGCCGCAATTGGGTCCTTTTCTCGGTTAAAAAAATATAGTCTATACTGATGGGGTGAAACCCTAATTTCAAGATTAAATTAGGGGACTTTTCCAATTCCTTGTAATCTCGCTATTTCAATCGACAATAAAGTGGATTCTAGTAGTTTATCTATTGGTTTTTAATTTTAAGAAGAATGAATTATAATTATCATAGATGTTAACCTTCTTAACAAATAGGTCACACAAGATTTATCTTATAATTTCTTATTTGTATTTACCTGAATCTACAATGTAAAATCCAAAAGGAGGAATTACACCGAAGGCAATAGTGATTTCTCCTGAATAAATAAGTTAATTACTATTTGTAATAGAATTAGCTCTGTAAAGGAAGTTTATAAAGAGTATAATTCCTTTTTATGGGATTTTCCTTAGTAGATTACCTTTTTCTCAAATCGGTGTCAATCATTACCAGAGTGACAGACACTATAATGTAGGTTGAGAATCAAAAGAACATGTGTCAGGATCCTTTAGAGGAACGGTACATGAATCTCAACTCTATAGAAGGAATAAGTTCTAAAGTGTTATCCAATTTCTATGGTAGCAGCTTACTTGCTCGAAGCCAATTTTGGATGTTAGCCATTTTTATGGCTAACAAAGTAATTATTGAGATTTCAGTCAAATTGTTTGAATTTATATGATATTTCTTATGCTGTCATTTAGAAAGATTTCGATTTTATATTCCTAATATGAATATATTAGGTTATTATTATTTATTAAGAAATAATAATGTTGTTTTATGAAATAACTCATATGTTTACATAATTAAAACTCCTAATGTATGATATATAAGTTATGTCTACTTATGCTAAAATAACTTTTGTAATGAAACCTCAAATTTTGTTTTGGTGAATAATACACTTGCATGTTTCAAATTACTAAGGAATTCTAGACTGAGATATCTTAAAGATAGAAAATACTTTATTGATATTCCAAGCAACTTTAAAGGTATAATTTTATGAACCCATATTATAGAAAAGTTTAATGATGAGAAATGATCAGTTTCTTGAGGATGTTGAAACTTCGGGGTAGAAATAAATTATAATCATTGTCTTTAAAGACAATCATCATTTCTGATTCAACTGCAGTTACTTCTTTAGATAATGTATATGATTTTTTTCATTTCATTAACAAGAAATGAATTAAGAACACTAATTAAACAATGTTCGATGGACTTTTCAATAAAGTATGGAACATTGTTTTTCAAAGAGAATCATTTTTTCATTCAAATATAGTTACTTCTCCCTATAATGTATAGAGTTTGTATCCTTTAGTTAACAAGAGGTAAATTAGAAATAATAATAATAATAAGACAATGATAAAGAAATTTTTCATAAAGTTAAAGTTTACCGTTTTAAGAAAACAGACTCAACAACTTCAAAATGTAAGATCACTAAGAAATTCCACTTAAAAGGGAAGAAATGCTATTCTAGATGATTATGTAGTATTTCTCTATAAGGATAAATAATGGATTGGTAAATATGATTACATCAATCCATGTAAGCTACTAATCTAAAGCGTGGATTTAAGAAACGAACATATAATATAAATCTATATGGATAATAAAGTTTGATATTTCCCTCTAACTTAAGTCATAAGATCATTGGTTATGAATAATTTTTCAAAACTAGAAGGGATCAAGTGTGTAATATGGAATTTTATAAGGTACTTTTATTCAAAACACTATTCTTAAAAGCAAATTTTGTTTTCTTTAAAGAATGTTTCTTTATGGACTTAGTAAACGACTCTTTAGAATCACTTTGGTGGTTATGCCATCATATACAGTTGAGCATTATCTGATAAAGATTAAAGTCATGTTTCTCAATAGGGACATTGATGAAACTACTTAAGAAACTCATTTGTGGATTAGTTTTTTATATTTGGGATTCGAGTAACCATTATTTTTCATGGGATGATATTTGGATTATTACAAAAGAATTAGGATGATAAATGCTTAAAAAGTTTGGAATGTAAACTGCTTCAGTAGATTCACTTTTACCAGATAAATGAATGCTACCATCTTTGAAACTAAAGAAATGCAAAAGATTACTCATGCATTTGTAGTGAGAAATTAAATGCATACTAAAGTACACACATATGGATATTAGTGTATTATTTGGTAGATATCATATTGATATTGAAAGTGGATCACCAGTTAGTAACCAAAATGTTTATAAGGTATCTTTAAGGAACAAAATAAAAGGTTACATTCTCATAGTTAAAAAGATCGGATCGATTAGAGATTGTTACTACCAGATTTTGATACTGAAGCCAAGTTGATATGAAGGGGCACTGCAATAAAGTCGGTACCGAAGGCAACTAGGAGAGTTAAGCCAACACTAAAAGCAAAAGATAGTGAAGCAACAACAATAAGGTCGATACGGACACCAATCATGAAGAAGGGCAAAACCAAAGTAAAATTTTGGCATACATGCTATCGGCACCAACAAGAAGGGAAATAGCTTGGTGCCGATACTAAAGAAATGACAACAAATGCACGATGCCGACATCATCTTACAACAAGAAATGGCTTGGTATCGGTACTGGACAAAGGAGATCGGAGATCGGAGCACGAAGGCAACAAGGGGGGAACCGTGTGTCAAAGTCCAGTATCGTATGGAGACAATAACCGACGGACAAGCTTAATGAAGTAAAACCGAAACCATATGCATATAAGGGTAAATCATGAGATCAATATGGGAGAGACAAAGTGTTATCAATACCAATGGGCTTGGCGTTGGTACTAATGCTAAAAACAGTACCAAAATCACAGAAGAAAAACATTAGATTGATACTCGGGCGTTATGCGGAGGTTGGAAACCGATACCAAAACAGGCTGACACCTAGGAACACAAACATCAGAGAACCAAGATCGCAACCGAAGATAAAGACCCTTCCAACATGCCGATACCCGGCATATGAGGTGGAACCTAGTTTCCTACCGGGCTTCTACCGAAGAGGGGCCAAATTATCTATAAATAAGACCCCAGGGGTCTCATTTTGGGGGGACTTTTTCTCCTTCTAAAAATATTGTTTCCATTTCTTAGAGAGAAAACCCTAATTTCTAAATCGATTTAGGGATTTCACTTTTAATCATCTACGTACTCATGCAAATGATAAATAAAAGAGAGATTTAACACTCATTTCCAATTCCACTTATTTCCTTGCAGCTATTTCACGACAAAAACTTCTACTTTGACATAATTACCAAAATAACCCTCATAAGCTATCTAGCTTTCTACTTGTGTCGAGCTTATGAAACCCATATCCTAAGGTAACCGTTGATCCTTGAGTCTTGTAAGCGTGATACTCTCCTCTTTTGAAGGATGAGTAATTAGTCTTCGGGCTTAAGACCTAGATTTCAAGGAAACCGCGAATTAAGTCGAACTTGAAGGAACTAGATAATCCCTAGGTTCCCCTTGGTCTACAGTGATTTCCAGTATTTCAGCGTTGAAAAAAAATAATGTTAACACTTTGGCACTAGAAGGAGGGCCTGAACCTCCGAACCTTTGGATAACCAACCTCATCCCTAGATGTTTCAACCTATTGGTTAAATCTTAAAGAAATAGATCATGGATAAAGGGTCTCGACTAGGATCTTAAGAATCTTGAATGGCTACTTCAGGCATCAGTTATCCAAGGATCATTGAAGAACAAAGGTTAAGAGTGGAAGCTTTGCGAATTATGCGTAGGAAAAGGGAAGTAGAACGATACGACCCTAACTATTGGAGCATTAATCCTTTCCATATAGGGCCAATCCCAATCTTTGCTTCAAGTGGTTCTACAACAAAGGAATATAACCTATTTTCTAACATAAAAGAAGCTATCCATGCACAGGCTAAGGGAACTATATTCAAGCAAAGAATAATGAAAGATTTTAGTCGATTTACATCAAAGCGGCCCAAGAAAATCTCACTTCCGTCTTTAGACACGTTGAAAAGAAGATTTGAAGAAATAGATGAAGCAAAAAGGCAGAGTAAGATTAAAACAATAAAGTTCCAACATCGAAAGAAAAACTTTGAATCAAGGTTACCTAAGGAATGCAACCGTACCACATCAGTTGAAAATATCTACTTCCGAACCAAACACGAACTCAACTTTTGGCCATCAACAAAGAAGAAACCCAAGTATGAAAGGAAATCAGGAGAGCCATACTGCCATTATCACATAATGAATGGACATGAAACCAACCACTATCGGGTTCTCGAAGGAATGATCATAAAATTCTTTAATCAAGGCCAATTACGTAGATTTGTAAAAGGATCAAGTTAGTCCTAATAAAGGATTTCTTGAAGAAAGAATTCCCACATGGATAGGAGTATGAAAATACCTTAAAATTTGGAACCATTTGAAATGAGTGAAGCTACCTATGATGGTACAAACCCTTTGTCCACACCAAGATGGCTAGGGAAAGGCGATGTGCAAGCCTTTAGCTACATCCAATTCAGAAAGGGCCATGCTAAAGCATCAAAAGTGTAAGCCTCCATCTCCGGGGTAGAGCAACTAAAACCCTTACTCGCCTACAATGGCCTAGGTAAGGCACCCCTTGGAGGGGGTGAGTGTAAGCCTTTTCCGTGTCTAAATCAGACAGGGTCAGGGTAAAGCATCAAGAATCCTTTCCATGCCTACGATGGATAGGTTAAGGCACCCCTTGAAAAGGGGATATGGAAGCCTCTATCACCACCTATAATGGCCAGGGTAGAGCATCAAAAGAGTAAGCCTTTATCTGTGTCAACAATTGCCAGGGGAAAGCATCTAAGCCCTTATCACCGCCTACGATGGCTAGGGTAAGCCACCTCCTGGTGGAAGATCGGGTAAGTCCTTGGGACCTTCTAAGAATAATCTAGCCGACCGCACTACACGCACAAAGCTTAGAGAGTGGCTTACAAGGCTGAAATGGCCAAAGCCCAACAGTGGCTCACAAATCAAATCGAAACCCGTAGAGTGGCTCACAAAGCACGTACATCCTATGCTTTGAAAAACAAACCCGAATTGGGTAACAAAACTATTAAATACTCGAATATGGGTTTCGGTTCGGGACTTCTATTATTACAAGATGAGGATTTCTGGTCTTCGATTATAAATACCTGAATCTGGGTTTCAGAATTTCTATTATTTGCCTGAGATGGATTTCTAGTCTTCCATTATGAATGCCTGAATATGGGCTATATAACTTCTATCTATACTTCCAAAAGAGGATTTCTGGATTTCTATTCTAAATACCCTAATTTGGGTCTCGAGACTGCAATTCTCATTTCCAAAAAAGTTGTAAAACAATACTCAAGTTAGTACCTCAGGTCTTCTACATTGAAACCTTTTGATGAAAGGACATGGTTTCTCACATCTTACACAAGAAGACTCCCTAAGCCTATATTATGTAAAAATTTGTTATTCCTTATTCTGACAAAGTATATAACATTATTAGTCATGTTAGTCTATCACAAAGTTCATTTACTACTTGATTATGACACAGATGGCGTCACATATAAGTTAAATAAGTAGCTGTATGCATTCAACTCTAGGCAAAAAAGCTAACACGAGAATACTATGTGTTGAGATTTATGCAAAAGGATGCTGAAAGAGATCCTAAATAAGGATATCCAAAACGCAAACAAGGATATACGTCAGTTGATACCTACACCATCTGCAAAGTTACTTACAAATTGTTAGCTTGTTTTGTGACCAAGCCACACAATACCCAGTAGATTAGGGTTACATAGTTAGAGGTTAAAGCTCTTATACGTTATAAAACCAGAGCTCAGATCGAATGGAGAGCTCTGGTTGGATGGAAGGAGAGAGGAAGTAAAAAACTTAGTATTGGAAAAAGCTGGGCATCGGATCGGATCGGATACATCAGATCAGATTGGTTCGAGGAAATTCTGCCTCTCCTTCAATAGCAAAGAAGTCAGATCGGATGGCGACAATAGTACCAGTTCGGATCAGATCTAAGCCCCCTACCCGAACCGCTTGAAGCTGTAACTGTTCCACAGCTTGACCTATTTTCTAGCCTGCAAAAGCGGAGGTACCATCTCCACTTCTCCCCACGTTCTCCACTCTCTCATAACCAACTCTGAAGTCTTGCTGATGCTGCGACGTGTACCTCTAACTGCTCACCAATTCAAGCTTATAAATACATCACAATGCAACAAATTAATGGGACTTTTAGGCCCTATGGAAGCCCTATGTATTTCAGAAATGGCTGCCAATAATTGAGAACCACCTTCTACTCAATAAAAGTGATGAATTCCGAGAGAGTTATTCATTGAATTTGAGTGTTTATGGGCAATATTCATTGTAATTGTAATCTATGAATGAAATGAGAAAATATGAAGTGGACGTAGGCTCGTTAATACCGAACCACTATAAATCTCGTGTGCTGATTGATTTTTCATGCTTTTAGTTTATGATTCCTCATTATTCTCTGCAAAACATAATCAATTGGGTGTTAGGACCATTTTTTGTTCTAACATTTTGGTGCTTTCACTGAGAAATGAAGATTCTCAACATATAAGGAATCTCCAGTCTACTATTGGATCGCCTAATTCAATGAGGAAATCCTGTAAATTCTACATTTCGTATTGACTTTGCAATCGCCAAAATCCAGGATTCAAGAGTGAGATCGAATGTGTCTCCAGTTCAGATGAAGTTTCAGAATTGGATGCAGATAAAGCCATCAGCTTGGATGTAGGTGGAGCCTTCAGATCGGATACAGTAGAAGACTTCGGGTAGAATGGATAGTAGCTAATCGAATCGGGGGTTCTGGTATTTGACCCCAAGATTAGGTACAGGCAGCATGGCAAACTTCGACCTGCTCGATTCGTAAAGACATGACCGACGCGCTCAGCCCCTGAAGCAATATCAACCCATTCGAGCAAATAACTTATCTGACCCGCAACCTGAAGGTGTAGTCCGACCCGACCCAGAGCCAGTGCTACTACCCGATCCAAGGACCCAGATTCAACCTCGGCCCGAACTAAAGGACAGTACCGAACTGAAGACACATTGAAACAACGAACCAATGATATATGTGAACCGCTAGTCATTTCTAAAGTCCTGCACCCAAACCTATGTCGCAACGCAGTGGCCAACATTAATTGTCAAGGCTTAACAACCAAGACTCAGCACTTAATCCGAGAAAATCAATAGCTAAATGGAAACGATTGGAATTCTCCCTAAAGACATGACCCCTATTCGCTGATGTTAAATGAAGGGAGTTCCTGTTCGCAGCTATAGCTCAGCTGGTAAGGACATGCGGCACTCACCCAAGAGATCGAGGGTTCGATTCTCACCAACTACGGTTATAGCTGAGATTTACTTGGAGAATGTTGAGGGGGCATTTGCATACTTCCTCGGAGTTTACAAGCGAAGCTTGTTTCTTTGGGTATTCAAAAATTAAAAAAATAATCAATAAAAAAATGAGGGGAGTTCCTGAACAAGATTCGGCATCTTAACCATGACACGTGTGAAAAAGACTACTTCTTGACAGCCTCCTTTTTAAGGTTCCAATGGTGTATAGACCTCACCAATGCAATTGATGTTCCTGAATGAGTAGTGACCATCTGGTTTACATGACTTAAACCTGGCGGAGGATCGAATGACATTGATATGGAGTAGCCTAGACACTATTCCGAAGATGACTCGGATGATCTTAGCGACGATGAATCTCAATGATGGGATACCAGAAAGCGACTAAGGATCCTAACACTTCAAAGCTACACTTCACTTGTATGACGTGGTGAAAGGCATATATATTGCGGTTCACTCCCTGAGGAACTTAGCAAACCTACCTACTATCAACCGCATTGATGACGATTGATCTCTGCCTGATAAGGATTCAATCAAATTACATTGGTGCCAAGAGTCACATACCAGTTGAACCACCATTAGCCATAACTTGAGGTGTTGGCATAGCAAATGAAGGAAACACCGCAGAAGGAGTCGCCCGACAATCTACCTGATGACATAAACCCCAGAGAGGATGATGATTCGGAATGCAGAAGGGAGATATCTAATGAAGCAACTGCAGATATTCTGATTGAAGATGACGACCTGACAAAGGTCTTAAAAATTAGATCTCATTTATACGCTCTCCGAACGAGGGAGCTGACGGACTTCCTACGGGAGAACCTGGATGCGTTCGCCTGGACCCATGCCAATATGTGCGGGCTTTCACCATCAATAATGAGTCATTCGCTGAGCATAAACCAAAAATATCCTCCTATAAAGTGAAAGAGGCATATTCTGGGCCTGGAGAGGTCGGCTGCCTTGAAAGAAGAAGTAGAGAAATTAAGAGATAATGTATTTACCAGAGATGTTGTATATTCCGACTGGATATCGAACCCTGTCCTTGTCAAGAAAGCAAATGGAAGGATGTTGGCATTGAGTGGATTTATTTCCAGAGCTACTGACAAATGCATCCCCTTCTTCGATTTGATAAAGTGAGGGAAGCACAACTTCGATTAGACCCTAGATTGCATTGAAGCTTTTCAAAATTGCTGAGTCATTTAGAGAGGCCCTTGATATTATCTAAATCAGTAGATCATGAAGATCTATTCGTGTACTTGGCAATATCGTCACATGCAATCAGCCTAACACTTGTTCGTAAATATAATAAAGTTCAGAGAACAGTGTATTATGTGAGCAAAAGTTAGCAGCAGTGGAGCGCAACTGCCCAAAGACTAAAAAAGTTTGCCTACAGCTTATTCATTAATTCGAGAAAACTCTGCCACTATTCAAGCTCATCCGATTGTGATATATGCTGACCAACCGCAGCGACGATTCTTATAATGACCTGAGACATCTGGAAAATAGCTCAAATGGAACATCGAGCTTAGCCAATCTGGTCTCAATTTCCTTCCAACAAGGTTCCTACGGGGGGAAGCCCTAGAAGACTTCATCGTTGAGTTCACCATTCTCGAAGAGGATGTATTAGATGAAGAAGATGGCCCTTCAGAATAAGAGATTAAATCAAGCACATGGAAGCTGTACACAGACGGTGCTCGAAATGATCGACGGTCCGGCGCCGGAGTCGTGAGGATAACTCCTAAAGGACGATCAATTTACTATGCCTTGACACTGGATTTTTCTGCTATCAACAACGATTCTGAGTTCGAAAGGAGCTTCAAGCAAAGGGACCACGACTTGCTACTTACCTAGAAAGGGTCAAAGAGATATTGGACGACTTAGCATTACAGCATATCTCATATTCCACATATAGAAAATCGGAAGGTGGACAAGCTGGCCAAATTAGCAAGCTCTGATATTCCAAGGGAGAAGGAAATAGTCCCAATCGAAACACTAGAAATTCCGAGCATGGATCAATTGAAAGTTGATCCAGTGTTGGAGACCGAGCTCGAGAAGGATTCATGGATGACCGCCATAAAGAACTTCCTGTAACATGGAACGTTCCCGACAAGAAAAAGTGAAAGGCGTACCTTCGTTCGTAAAGCTCCAAGATACGACTTGCAAGGCGGCATTGCTTATTTCCCTTGGAAGGTCACCCCGAGTTATATGTCAACGAATCTCGTTGTTGAATTCACCACCCTGAAAGGTTCGGCAAGAGCACTTGCCGACTACCCGCTTGATGGAAAATGTACACAAATGGGACTTCTAGTGGTTATGTAACGACCCGCATTCTAAGCATCGAAAGATCGTAGAATATTTATTTCATTCACATACAAAGTCATGGTCGTGTAACTTTGGGAAACGACTATTGGGGTCATTTCCCATGTTCACGGTTTTTGCCGAATTTTAAATGACCGTTTTGCCCCTAGCGAATCTTGTTCGCTATAACTTTGAATTGGTAAAGAGTTTTGTCTTGAAACCACTTCCATTGGATTCGGATGATAGTTTAACTTTCCATAGAGTGGTCACACTAATCAAACGGACTTACCGTTTGGGAGATATGGCTGAAATAAGGTTTGAAGATGGAAAAAACAGCTTAACCGGGCTTAATAAGGTAATTAGCAGCTAGGCCCATAACCCATTTGGGGATTAGGGTTATGGGAGGGCTGAACGATTCTGGAAAACATTTCATTTCAGTTTTCTAGCCGCCACTAACCTCTCTTGAACCCAAGAAATGGCCTCCATCTTCGAAATCAATCTCAAATCACCTTTTAATAACCAATTAAGCAAAACTACGTCAAATCAAGGCAGAATAGCATCAAATCAGAGATAGGGCTGCTGCTACGCATAGGAATCCGTGCAATAACAGTAAAGCTTCAGATCTAAGATTTCATTTGTGGCTAAGGTGAGTGATTAGTATGTTTTTACACTAATTACGACTGATTAGGGGTGATAGTGATAATTAGCGAAATTATGCATCATAAAAATCTGGAAAAATATGTAAAAATTCTAAAATATTATTTTATGCTTCTGATAAAAATTTGGGTTAATTTGGATTAAGTTTGCTAATCCTATAGTTAAATACGGTTAAGTGATTAAGGGGAAAATCATGCTTTTTGGGTATATTTGATCTAAAATGACCTATATGCTGATGTTTTGATCTTTTTGATTGAACCTATATGTTTTTACTGTTGTTTAGGATGCTTCACGATTGTCCAGTAAAGTCATAATGGTTGAAAACTCTGTCGTATGGCGAGAATGGACAATACAAGCTTGTTGGAAATTCTGCAAGGATCCAGATTGGATCGGCTAGGGGATCGGATCGGCTAAGGGATCGTATTGGATGAGACGAACCGAACTGGATTGGAACATGGCAAAAAGGAAGGCCACTTGCATGGAGTTGGAGTAGGAGACCAAAACGAACCGAAGAATGGGCACCGAACCGAACCGAAGCGTGGGAACCGGACCGAACCAAAACATGGGGTACTGAACCGAACCGATTTGGAGTTGAGCGTTGAGCCGAACGGGAAACCTGGGGACGATGCATTCGAACCGGAACGAGGGAAACAGACCAAACCGAACCGGATTTGCTTATACTTTTATGCGATGAATCTTCTGAAGACCAACTCCAATTTGGTCAAAATCCGAGATGCAAAGGAAGTCGAAATGGGAAGTTAGAACTTAGGATCCAGATGGGAACTAACGAGTCAACTTCATGATTGGGTTTTGCTGCGGGACGTGTGCAAAGGGGTTATCGATATCTATAACTTTGATTCACTATTGATGGGGGGAACTGACAATGGACCAGTGTGGTGGGGCCAAAGTTGTATGGAGTCGAACTCCATCAGGGCCCCCAAGGGCAAAGTGGTCGTAGTGAGATTTGGACGGGGCTGGGCTCCGTTATGGCCCCAATGGTTCTGGTGATCAAAGCAGTGGATATCATATACTTTACGCATTGAGTGAGAGATGTGAGAATGATTGCTATGTTTGATGTTTGTTATCACCATGACACGCACACTCCCATTTTCACACCATATGTTAGTGTCACCTTAGAGTACTGTACATCTTGTTGTGCTAACTCTTTGGTTGTAGGTTCAGGTATGATTATTTATACATGTTATTGTTTTATTTTGCTGCTATCGCTCATACCAGACTTTTGTCTGACCTAGAGTTTTATGTCTTTTCTTATTACTTTGGGTGCTCCTAAACGAGTAGACTAGAGACAGGTTAGTTGGTTATGTGCGAGGAGCTACCCGAAAACGAGCATGAGGCTTCCACGTACTATTTACATATATCCTCCCTATGTTATTGCTGGTCACTACTTTGGGCATTAGTAGTGTACCTTTTCTATTTTGCTTTAGAGGCAGTATTTGAAGTTATAATAATGGTTTGGATCGTAAGCTGTATTTTGAATTCCACTACTCTGATGGACATAGTTTAGTTTTTAGCTTATGCACTGTCTTGCCTATTTTATGTCAAGTTATGTTACTATTATATTTTAGTCCATGCACTGTGAGATATACTATAGGTTTTTTGGTGATCCATAGTTTCAAATCCCTTTCTTTTGACGACCATCTCATGCTAGTTGGACATTGGCACAGCGCATTCTGAGGGAAATGCCGGCTGGTGTGGGGTGGGCCTTCATACTTGGTATCAGAGCCTAGGTTGCGTAGTTAACGTAGGGAAAGACACTAGGGAGAGATAGTGTACGTAGATAAGAGTGTGTATTTGTGATATTTTGGTTTTCAAAAATTATATATATATATATACTATTAGTATATATCTAAGGAAGAAGTCGCACTGCATGGGCACCATAAGGAGATGGTTAATCGTTTTCTCTTTATAGATTGGACGATGAGCCGAAATACGAGGAGTACGATTTCAGGGGCTAATAATTGGAATGCTCCTGATATGAGGACGATGTTTACCACCTTCATGAGAGAGATGCTTAGGGATATTCAGGGGGCAGTTCGTAATGCTGCTAATAGTGGTGGTGCAGCAGTGCAGGCGCCTAGAGCCGATTTCACCAAGCTTAACAAGGATTATACTAGTCTTGGTGGAAAGCTGTTCCATGGAACGGAATCGGCTACGGTGGTTCAAGATTGGTTGGATAGTTGTGAGTGAATCTTCGAGGATTTGGGAACCGATGATACAATGAAGAGAAAGCTAGCATTGCGTCAGCTTCAAGGACAGGCTATGAATTGGTGGAATGCTATTAAAGCAGCTACCCCCGAGGATCAAATTACTTGGAATGAGTTTAAGACTCGCTTCAGTGACAAGTTTATCACAGCTGCTAAGAAATCAGAATTGTTCAGGAAATTTTTGGAGCTTAAGCAGAATGGTAGGGCAGTCTCAGAATATATTGCGGAGTTCGATACTTTATCGAAGTATGGATTATTTCTTATCGATGCTTCCGAGAATAAAAATGAAAAGTTCATAACCAACTTAGATGAGTACTTGGGGAGAAGACTTATAAACCACATCGATGAGACTTTTGAATCTGTTGTGGGGAAAGCATTGAGATCAGAAAGCCTTTACCCTAAGTTAAAGACCGAGGTTGCTACCGCATCTGTAGAAGAGACAAAACCGCAGGCAAGCGGTGGAGGCAAGAATAATTCCTAGAATAAGAGAATACAGAATCAAACTAAGCATGGTCAAAAAAAGAGGGATAAGAAAGATGTAGAGTGTTATAGTTGTGGCATGAAGGGCCACTATGCCAAAGAATGTCGAGCAAAGCCAGCGGACAGGAAGTGCTTCAATTGCGGCCAAATGGGACTCACAAGGATAAATGTCTGCAACCTCCTAAAGAGAAGCAGATTGTGGAAGCATATGCTATCAACGTTATTCCTTCTTCGTCGAATGCCCCAACTGCGGTGGAGAAAGGAAAGGGTCTCGTTATTCAAGGTATGCTTTCCATTTATGATGTTCCTGTTCGAGTACTGTTTGATATCGGGGCTTCCCATTCCTTCATATCTAGTGACCTGGTAGATAGGTTGGGATTGGAACCCGAGATTGTCGATAGAACTTTAGTTGTGACAAACCCGATTGGTGATTCGACTCGCCTTAGTATGATTTGTTGTAATTTGATCTTATCGAGTCATGGATGTATGTTTGCTTGTGTTTGCTTTGTTTTGGGCTTTTTTGGGTTTGACATTATTTTGGGAGTCGACTAGCTCCAAAGGTATGGGGTGGTGGTGGACTGTGAGGGGTCTTCGGTGACCATTAGAGCGGATGATGGGCGGAGGGTGGAGTTTGGTAGCCTACCTAGTGATGGCTAATTTTCTAAATTCCCTCGATATCCTGCATTATGAGTTGTCAGATGTGCCTATTGCTGGCGAGTATCCGGACATCTTCGGGGAAGTGACTGGACTTCCACCACACTGAGAGATCGAGTTTTGGATTGATTTAGTGAAAGATGCCAGACCTATAGTGATGCCACTTTGTCGTATGATGCCAAGGGAACAACGAGAGCTCGAAGTTCAAGTTGGCGATCTTTTGAAGAAGGGATTTATCAGAAGAAGTGTTTCCGAGTGGGGAGCACCAGTTGTATTTGCTACTAAGGCTGATGGTTCCCTTCGCTTTGTGTGGACTACCGCGAGATGAACAAGGTGACAAGGAAGAATAAGTATCCTCTTCCGCGGATAGACGATTTGTTTGATCATTTGAATGGAGCGAGAGTGTTCTCCCAATTAGATCTCGCGACAGGTTTTCATCAGCTCCGAGTGGCAGCTGAGAGTATACCTAAAACGACATTTTAGACGCCGTCTGGATTCTATGAGTGGTTGGTCGTGCCATTCGGGTTGACCAATGCACCAGCATATTTTGTGGATCTTATGCATGGGGTATTCAGGGATCAATTGAATAAGTTTGTTCTTGTGTTCATGGACTATATCTTAGTTTATTCGACGACGGAGGAAGAACACAAGGAACATTTGAGGATAGTGATGGGGTGTTGAGAAAACACCAGTTGAAAGCGAAATTTTCTAAATGTCACTTCTGGTGGAGGGAAAGGAGGTTCTTAGGCCATGTTGTTTTAGAGAATGGTATTGCCGTGGATCCTACGAAGGTGGCTACGATACAAGATTGGTCTATGTCCAAGGATGCAATGGACGTTAGAAGTTTCTTAGGATTAGCTGGATATTATCGTAAGTTCATCCAAGACTTTTCCAAGATAGCAGCACCATTAACTCAGTTGACCAGAAAGAATCAAGCTTTCGTCTGGGACGAAAGGTGTGAAAATCGATTTAAAAGTCTAAAGGAAAAGTTGACATGTAGACCAATGTTAGTTATTCCTAAGGGGAACGAAGAGATGACGGTATACACGGATGCCTGTGGTACCTGACTAGGTGTTGTATTGATGCAAGGAGGTAGGGTTATGGCTTATGCTAGTTGACAACTGAAACCACATGAGAAAAGATATCCTACCCATGATTTGGAATTGGCAGCGATCGAATTTGCGTTAAAGATGTGGAGACATTATCTCTTGGGAGAAAGATTTGAGTTGTTTACTGATCACAAGTGGTTAAAGTATCGTTTCTCTCAGAAGGATTTAAATCTTCTTCAGCAAAGATGGTTAGAATTCTTGGCTTCATATGATTTCAATATCGCATACACACACAGGAAAGGAAATGTGGTAGCTGATGCATTGAGTAGGAGACATGCCAGTTTGGGGGCTATGTTTCTGGAATGGAAGCAACTGGAGTATATCGCGGTATATGATTTCAGACCTAAGTGTGAACTAGATCCAGAGATGTTAGCAAGTTTGACGATCAGACCGACTTTGATTTAGCGGATTGGCTCCAGTCAGAGGGACGATCATAACCTATTGGAAATCATCTCCAAGGTAGAGATGAATATCGATGGCGAGGAAATGAACAAGTATGGACTTGATCGAGATGGATGGCTTCGAAAGAATGGTAGACTGGTTGTACCCAATGTTAATGAATTGAGAGATGAAGTGCTTAGAGAGTGTCATCACTTGAAACTGACTATACATCCTGGTGGTAACAAAATGTATCGAGACATGAAGCAGACCTAGCAGATTGTATATGAAGTGGGTAGTGAGATTTCATGGACTACCTAAAGGTATTGTGAGTGATCGAGATCCATTATTTACTAGTGGGTTTTGGAAGAGCTTACAAGAGGCTTTAGGGTCGGAATTACATCTCAGTACCGCATAAGATCCTCAAACCGACGGTCAGACAAAGAGAGTGAATCGTGTATTAGAGGATCTCTTGAGAGCTTGTATATTGGATTTCGAAGGGTCATGGGATGACCATTTGCATCTAGGTGAGTTCGCATATAATAATAGTTATCAATCCAGTATTGGTATGGCTCCATTTGAAGCTTTTTACGGAAGATCGTGCAACACACCATAATGTTGGTTGGAAACAGGTCAGAAATTTGTGTTGGGCCAGATGTAATAAGAGAAACTTCAGATAAGATTAAGGTTATTCAATAGCGGATGAAGGATGCTCAAGATAGGCAGAAGAGTTATGCTGATAAAAGACGAAGAGATTTGAAATTCTTCGTTGGCTACTTAGTATTCATCAAGATTTCTCTGTTGAAGAATGTGGTTAGATTTGGTAGGAGAGGCAAATTAGCAACAAGATTTGTTGGTCTATTTCCTATTCTTAAACAAATTGAGAATTTGGCATATAAAGTTGGATTACCTGACAAGTTGGCGGGAGTTCACGTCGTATTCCTTGTTTCCCAGTTAAGGAAGTTCGTGCACGATTTTGATATGACTATTTCACCAGATCAGTTGGATGATATCGAAGTGGAATCTGAGGCAGTTGCGAGCCACAGAACGATTCGTATTGTCGGCATGATACGAAGCAACTTCGAAGGAAGATGGTGAAACTGGTTAAGATCCAGTGGGGTGATATTGTGAATGACTGTACTTGGGAAACAGAGGAGAGCATAAGGAAGTCGTATCCAGAACTCTTTGCCTGGAAAGATTTTAATCGCGATATAGTTATTCCCTTTTTAGTAAACCGCATGTTAGGATAAACTTGTTGTATTATTGTATATTTTTAATTGTTTGTAAATGGTTGATAGGCATGCGGGACACCTTTGTATGTTTTCTTAGTTAAGGAATTTCGGGGGCGAAATTTCTTAAGGGGTAGAGAGTGTAACGACCCGCATTCTACGCATCGGAGGATCATAGAATATTTATTTCGTTCACATACGAAGTCATATGGTCGTGTAACTTTGGGAAACGACTATTGGGGTCATTTCCCATGTTCATGATTTTTGCTGAATTGTAAATGACCGTTTTGCCCCTAGCGAATCTTGTTTCGCCTATAACTTTTGATTGGTAAGGAGTTTTGACTTAAAACCACTTCCATTGGATTCGGATGAAGATTTAAATTTTCGTAGAGTGGTCATATTAATCAAACGGACTTACCATTTGGGAGATATAGCTGAAATAAGGTTTGAAGATGGAAAAAACAGGTTAACCGGGCTTAATAGGGTAATTAGCAGCTAGGCCCTTAACCCATTTTGGGATTAGGGTTATGAGAGGGCTGAAATGGTTTTAGAAAACATTTCATTTCATTTTTCTAGCCGCCACTAACCTCTCTTGAACCCTAGAAATGGCCTTCGTCTTCTAAATCACTCCCAAATCACCTTTTAATCACCAATTAAGCAAAACTACGTCAAATCAAGGTGGATTAGAATCAAATCAGAGATAGGGCTGCTGCTATGCATAGGAATTTGTGCCATAACAATAAAGCTTCATATCTAAGATTTTATTTGTGGCTAAGGTGAGTGATTAGTATGTTTTTACACTAATTACGGCTGATTAGGGTTAATTAGTAATAATTAGCGAAATTATGCATCATAAATATCTGGAAAAATAAGTAAAAATTCTAAAATTTTATTTTATGCCTCTGATAAAAATTTGGGATAATCTGGATTAAGTTTGTTATCCTATAGTTAAACATGGTTAAGGTGATTAAGGGGAAAATCATGCTTTTCGGGTATGTTTGATCTAAAATGACCTATATGCTTGATGTTTTGATCTTTTTGATTGAACCTATATGTTGTTACTATTATTTGGGATGTTTCATGATTGTTTAGTAAAATTAGAATGGTTGAAAATGCCATCTATGGCGAGAATGGACAATACAAGCTTGTTGGAAATTCTACAGGGATCCAGATCGGATCGGCTAGGGGGATCGGATCGGCTAGGGGATCGGATCGGATGAGAGGATCAAACCGGATTGGAACATGGCAAAAAAGAAGGCCACTTGCATGGAGTTGGAGTACGAGACAGAACCTAACCGAAGCATGAGCATCGAACCGAACCGAAGCGTGGGCACTGGACCGAACCGAAACATGGCGTACTGAACCGAACCGACTTGGAGTGGAGCGCCGAACCAAACGGGAAGCCTGGGGATGATGCATTCGCACTGGAATGAGGGAAACGGACCAAACCAAACCGGATTTGCTTATACTTCTACGTGACGACTCTTCTGAAGACCAACTCCAATTCGGTCAAAACCCGAGATGCAAAAGAAGTAGAAATGGGAAGTTAGAACTCGGGATCCAGATGGGAACCAACGAGTCAACTTCATGATTGGGTTTTGCTGCGGGACGTGTGCAAAGGGGTTATCGACATCTATAACTTTGATTCACTATTGATGGGGGGCACTAACTATGGACCAGTGTGGTGGGGCCAAAATTGTATGGAGTCGAACTCCATCAGGGACCCCGAGTGCAAAGTGGTCGTAGTGAGATTTGGACGGGGCTAGGCTCCGTCATGGCCCCAATGGTTCTGGTGATCAAAACGGTGGATATCATATACTTTAAGCACTGAGTGAGAGATGTGAGGATGATTGCTATGTTTGATGTTTGCTATCACCATGACACACACGCTCCCATTTTCACACCATATGTTAGTGTCACCTTAGAGTACTGTACATGTTGCTGTGCTAACTCTTTGGTTGCAGGTCCAGGTTCATGTATGATTATTTATACCTGTTATTGTTTTATTTTGCTGCTATCGCTCATACCAGACTTTTGTCTGACCCAGAGTTTTATGTCTCTTCTTATTACTCTGGGTGCTCATAAACGAGCAGACTAGAGACATGTTAGGTGGTTTTGCACCAGTAGCTGTCCGGAGACGAGCATGAGGCTTCCACGTACAATTTACATATATCCTCCTTGTGTTGTTGCTGGTCACTACTTTGGGCATTAGTAGTGTACCTTTTCTATTTTGCTTTAGAGACAGTATTTTGAAGTTGTAATAATGGTTTGTATCGTAAGCTGTATTTTGAATTCCGCTACTCTGATGGACATAGTTTAGTTTTCAGCTTATGCACTGTATCGCCTGTTTTATGTCAAGTTATGTTACTATTATATTTTAGTCCATGCGTTGTGAGATATACTACAGGTTCTTTTGGTGATCCATAGTTTCAAATCCCTTTCTTTTGACGACCGTCCCGTGCTAGTTGGACATAGGCACAGCGCATTCCGAGGGTAATGTCGGCTGGTGTAGCGGCGGGCCGTCACAGTTAACCTTTTAACAATAGAAGGTGAAGATTCGCAAATTGAATACCTTCATTGACCATACATTGGTTGATTCGTGCCCCAAACGCAGGGGGAAAATCATACATCTTAACATGAATTGCTCATGATTCCACTATCCAGTCCAAAGCTGACGCAACATTACCTTGCATGATCGATAGCCTCAGTCTTTCCCGAAAATTGGCGAGTTAAAGATTTGGAACACTTAGGCTTGGATGTTGATTGATTGTCCACACATCATCTATTATTCCCGGCATGGGATCGATGATACATGCGGATAGACGAAGCATGTCTATTTTCATAGCCCCCGCATCCACTTCCTGACATGGGAAGGGCTAAGCTTCTGCAAGCATAGATTCATTTTCAGCCATATCTTACTTCCTAGCATGGAAAGTGCGAAGTTTCTATGAGCATGTGGTCCTTACTTCCCTGCCAATTTCCATTATAGCATCAACAAGATGAGATGCTACCATTAGCAGTTTTGATCTGATTACCTGACCCTCATTCCTTGTCCTTGACATTGGGGCAAGAAGGCAATTCAAAGGAGACGCGATCTCATCGTCCGCTCATGGAATACTGTTAACCGTCTTTGTCATTCCAAGACCTCGATCAAGGTCTATTTACTCTTGGGACTCCTACCCCGAGATGGTTTGAAAAGATATCCTTCGTCAGCTAAAGACATATGCAGTCACCCCTGGTAGAGACAGGACGAGGAAAAATGGACCTGCAAAGAGCATGCAACGCCATTTTTGCTTAGAATGATATTCATTCCTTTAACATGATTATTCTTAACCATGAATCTTATATTTGCATACTTAATGAATTATTGATGTAATTAACTCAGATGAATCAATATGTGGATGGTGTTGGTACCTAGGATTTGATACCAATCAGACTTCTAACACATGCATATAAGGTTATGGAGCAACACCATAACGAGCCTGGCTGAATTGCTCATTTATAAAGCCACGCCCTCCGCCTGAGAGAGGTTGTATAGCTCAAGGTGGATCCAAGATGACCATCCACTCCTTGACTCACACATGGCAGACCTCAAGATAATTGTGCATTGGCTTTTTCATTTCAAAGTCGGAATCTGATTCTAGATGGACACTATTCGACCATCTACATGGCTCGTCCTATACTTGATGCCACCAGATTACATGAATCTAAATAAAGGAGGCAACACTACGCCTTGATATGCTTACTTTTCAATCATGCAATTTACTTTTACATGCTTCTAGAGTTATTGACATGACTAACTTATGCGATATGAATGATGCAGGTACCTGAATTTCGGTGCCAATCACTCCTCTCATAGATTGATCGGAGGAATGAAAATCCTTGGCAAACGTGATCCGACTATTTGCCCGACTAACTCTAGTCCTTAGAGCTTGGATAGAAGTATATACCTAGGACGAGTGTGATGGACGCGCCAAGATTAAAGACTAATCGATCCGTGATAACTCTCGTGAATTGAGAGAGAGTATAAAGAACGCTAAGATGACGTCCACAACTCTAACTCTCATGATTCGAGAGAGAGAGTATAAAGGACGGGAAGATGACGTCCACCACTCTAACTCTCATGATCTAAAAGAGAGTATGAAGGACGAGAAGACGACGTCCACAGGGTGTGATGGTGTACCACGATTAAAGAACGCCTTGACCACACTCTAACCTAGGCATACGACAGGAGAGTGTAAAGGCGTTGAGAACAAGTGCCGATGAAAATGGGTTCCTACCCTACTGAAGGATTGGGGGCAAGATTGAAAGCAGAGCCCGTACTTCCGACTGAAGGATTGGGGGTAATATAATGTCGATCCTAATCAATCCCGAACTAGCCCTAGCCAGGCACTTTATTCAAGATTGATTGGAACATATACATACACATCACACCCTCATGTTGTTTACTACGTAGTTTAGTAATAATTTTTTATTGCAAGAATTATTGTTTGTAGGGATGTTGGATTGAAACCCTTACTTGATTTTGATGTGGTTTATTATCTATTACTTAGTTTAGTAATAGTTAGATTACGAGTACGTTTGACTGAAATATGTAATAAACATGCAAGTTTGTGACAATACAGGAACATGGCTTCAATTATAGAATGCAGGCTTGTACAAGATAACAGGATAAGAACGTGAGGGACACACTCGCAACAACCACAGCAGGCCAGTGGAGGACAAGCAAAGGTCCCCGTCCAGAAGGCTGGCGTTGATAGCTAATACTAGACTTCCCATGTGACTCAAGGCGACGATCGGAAAGAGGCCTTGAGAGTAGATCTTTCAACAACATATTATATGACCTAAGGCAACGACCGAAAGGATGCCTTGGGAGTGATATCTCAAGTGCAACAACGAGTACCACCATCACTGAATGGACAATGCAATGATACAAGCACTTGGATAACTCAATCGCTTAAGCTTTGAAAGCAATGTCTTTTTCCATGCATCAATGTCTAAATTTGCAAGGGATGTGATACGAGTACCGATCTTTTGCAATTACCCCTGGATTGGGGGAATAACTATTGAAAGTGCTTACAAACGCATAACTTATCTGTCTGTATCTAACTTATGTTTTGATCCTGACAGGCCGCTTGAGAACAACAAAGCGGACGCAGAGTGAACGTCCATTTGCTAAGTCGCGACCGAATTCCTGATTGAAAGGCTTTGGACAAGGGGGCACACCATTGCTTCGACTTCTAGCTTGCAAGGAAATAAATTCCTTGATACTCCGACTTAAGGGTTAAGAAGAAGGAAGATAGAACCTTCTTCCATGCTGAGGATGTTGGCGTAGGAGGTGCTACGAATGAAGGAAGTCAGAAGATTTCCTCTTGCGGTGATTCCTCAGCATATCAGACTAAATATGAAATGGATGGTGCCCTTGCTGAATTGAGAACTCAAATGGTTCAGCAAAATGAACTTCTTCGGAAGCGATAGAAAATAATGGATAACTTCTTTACTCAGATAGATGGATGGCCGAGCAGCTATGACTTACTACCTGGAGCGAGCACCATGGGAATTCAATTGACAATGAACTTGGCTCAATCACTCACTGTTCTGCTCTTTAGATCACATGAGACCCTAGGACGAGCTGGCAACGTCGCCTTGGATAAAACAAGATGCAATCAACCTCCTCCCAACCATGTGCAACATGCAACTTCTGACCGTAACATTTTGGATGAAGACGACGGCAATGCAAGAGTCAATGGAAACTTAAACGGAGTCTGATCGATCCCTGCTCCAATTCAGATGAATGCTTCAAATCTAACTCAACTTCAACATGAAGTTCCTCATTCCTTAATGCAAGGGGCAAGTGGAAGCATTCGAAGTGACTATAATTTGACCTTATCGCCACCCGACTCCGATTCTCAGAGCTTGGATGGGAGACCAAAGACTGAATGAGCTGGACACGAACAAATTATTTTGTATCAAACTCTAACTCATGACTTGGTGAGGAAGTATGAATTCAGAGAAGAAATGGATTTGATGCTCACCGCATAGCAAAACCCCCATAGATGGGGGGCATGGGATACAAGTTTCGAGTAAAGTAATTAGATTATCCACCGACTTTATGTGCATTTATTATCATTGGAGTTCTAGAAGGTCGAAGACTATAAATAAAAGAATGGCTTCTATAGACTTACCCACATACAACCGAGCAACAGATCACCATCCAGAATTAAAGGACATAAGCCTGATTGACGGCTATTAAATATGCAGAACCAACAAGCCAGAGATCGACTTTCACCCACTTCAAGACTTCATGCTAGGGACGCCAACCCTAAATTGGAAAATTGGCAAAAACTTCTCAAAGGCGAAGGCCAGAATGCCGACGTTAATGGATTCTTTGCCAGAGATGGCACACCTCAAAGGCGGCGTGAGCAACGTCAATCAAAACTCTTTCACATGAGACATCAGAGACATCAGCAACCCCCCACTTCAAGCCACCATTAATAAATCTTGACTTACATTGTTGCTAAACAATTTTTGTGGCATGCATCTGAATCGATCAACCACTAGAATGCTTTGGTTACTAACTTCATTGAGCAGTCAAAGGTCCACATTTATCGACTCAAGAATGTCATGTTACTCATTTCAGTTAAACAGAGGCCCGACTAGACCCTGCATTCATTCCTGGAAAGATTCAATGTCGTAGTGGCATTGAAAGAATGACATGAACCGTCTTTGATGATGATGGAAGTAGTATCTGGTATTCTGGATAACTATGACTTCAAAGTCTCTTTGTATCACGACTCACCAGGAGGCCTTGGCGAATTCACCTCTGAAACAAACAGATTCCTACAGCCAAAGGATACTAACATTGAGATGGATGGTCTCAATGTTATCATTACAAAGGATGTAGTACCATTCGACTCTTGAAATGATGAAGACAAAGGAAAAGCCCAGAAACAGAATGATAAATGTATGTGTTTCCGGAGAGAATCTATTCCACTGATCGAGTCCACGGTCTTGTTTTTCAGGCTCAATGGAACCGAACATGAGAAGGAATGACACCAAAGAGAACGTGATTCGACCATCTGCGTATGGAACTTGTACTCTTGTTGTCTCGGGAAATAATTCACAACATCTTGGGTCAATTAAGACTATTAAACCCACAACTCTAACCCTAATCAACGATGGAAAGTATAAAGGCAAAAAGACTGGATGTTCGGTTGACTTAGCACGACTCCCACCGACGCTGGGAGCATGAGCACTAACTTTGTTTTTCCTCTGATGGAATTAAGAGCACGAGAGTCAATTCGTAGATTGGCTTTAAAGATTCAATTCCAGATTAATATACAGATGTCGAGATACTTCAAAGCAAAGTGCAATTGCCAAATCCATGTGCCATTCTGAGGTGTTCTATCCAGATGCTAACTCAGAGCCTGACGATGTACTATCTCATGACTTGAATAACTTTACCATGCATTAACTCTTATGTAAAAGAAGGACCGATACATCCATGCGCTTGATTTGAGTTGGATGTCGATGTCGTTTTGCAAAGACCTGTGCGTGTAGAATCGCATTCGGGAGCCAACGATCTAGCATGACTTTTGATGAAAGAATTAAAACTCTTGATTCAACAAGGTTTAAATTGTTACTTGATCATTTCTACTACTCCTTTCATAGAATTTTTTCTGTCTAGCACTCATGGAAGCAATGCAACAATTTGATAAAGCCTTCTCAAGGACGGCTTACTTTCCAAAAATATTCATCTCGGCATATTCAAAGCATGCCTCATCTTCGATAAGACGTACTTTGGGGGGGCAAAATGTTAGCATGTTTTGTGACCAGGCCACCTAAAACCCAATCGACTGGGGTTACATATGTTAGAGGTTAAAGCTCTAATACCTTCTAAAACCCGAGCTCGGATCGAATGGAGAGCTCGGGTCAGATGCAAGGAGAGAGAAAGTAAAAAACTTAGCATTGGTAAAAGCTGGGCATCGGATCAGATTGGATACAGCGGATCAGATCAGTTCAAGGCAATTCTGCCTCTCCTTCAATAGCAAAGAAGTCGGATCGGATGGGGACAATAGCACCGGTTCGGATCGGATCTAAGCCCCCTACCTGAACCGCCTGAAGCTAGGGCTGTCAATGGGTCGTGTCGGGTCGGGTTCAGGTCGGGTCAATTCGAGTTCGGGTTGATTTATAAACGGGTCGGGTTAACCCGTTTATTAAATGTGTCATTTTTACCCAACCCTAACTCGACCCGTGTAACCCGTTTAACTAAACGGGTCGTGTTGGGTCGAGTTTACCCATTTGACCCATTAGAAAATATTGGCCACTAATATAAATAGCAAAAGCACCAAATCACTAACAAAAAGCTTTATTATATAACCACCAACAGGTAACAAGTTACAAAATCACCAATAGGAAAATAGTAATAAAATCACCAATAGGAAGCACATATATAGGAGCATGAAATCACCATATCCAAAAAGCATTCTCCATGCATAAGAACACATAAGCACATTGCATACATAAAAGACTAATAATATGGAAGAGATACAGTTGTTATAAGTAAAATAAAAGTAACAGCGTATAAAAATAAATTAGTAAAATATAACAGCTTACACATGAATATATGAGCATACTAATTACTGCATATATAAAAGACTAACACTAACAGCATATAAAAGATCAAATGTATGAAAGAGATACAATATGTAATCGGGTTTGGCGGGTCAAAATCGGGTTAGCGAGTCAACCTAAAGCCGCCCGGCTATAAACGGGTCAAATTCGGGTTAACCCGAAAATGACCTGCCAAATAAATAGGTTGGTTAACTTGCTAATTTCCGTGCGGGTTTTGGGCCATGTAGGAAATTAACAGTCCCACCTGAAGCTGTAACTGCTCCACAGCGTGACCTATTTTCTAGCCTGCTAAAGCGGAGGTACCATCTCCACTTCTCCCCACGTTTTCCACTCTCTCATAACCAACTCCGAAGTCTTCCTGATGCTGCCACGTGTACCTCTAACCGCTCACCGATTCCAGCCTATAAATACATCACAATGCAACAAATTAAGGGGACTTTTGGGCCCTATGGAAGCCCTATGTATTTTGTCCATGGCTGCCAATAATTGAGAACCACCTTCAATAAAATCAATGAATTCGGAGAGAATTATTCATTGAATTCGAGCATTTGAGGGCAATATTCATTATAATTTTAATCTATGAATGAAATGAGAAAATATGAAGTGGACGTGGGCTCGTTAACGCCGAGCCACTATAAATCTTGTGTATTGATTGATTTTTCCTGCTCTTAGTTTATGATTCCTCATTATTCTCTGCAAAACATAATCAACTGGGTGTTAGGACCATTTTTTGGTCTAACAAAAATTTGTTTACAAAGTCATTTCATCGGTTATCAAAATGCAAAAGTTGGGTATTAATATTACAACCACATCAAGTATCTTACACTTTCTACTTTATGTCATCATCAGTTAAAGGAGGGTTAATAGCATGACGAATTTCAACACACAAAATCTCTTTGAGCTTTTGCTCCTTCCTTATGATCTCATTAGGACCGTCTGTGAATTTAACTTGAAATTTTAGATCCCTGTTGTAAGCTCTACTCATGGCTCTAAGATTCTTGTTTTGTTTCTCTCAATCAGAGACACTCTTACGCAAATCATGTCTCTCTTCCTATAATTGCTTAATTTTGGACACGTAATGATTAATGTGTCAAAGCATATCTTTATTACGTTTTATGTCATAAAAACTCTTTATTTTAGCTTTGACCTTTCTGCACCACCTATTGACAATGATTCATCTAACCCACGAGAGGAAGTTATGAAATGGAAATATTTTTCAAACACGGAGGCTTTGGACTTAGTTGTGGCCCTGGAAAGCTTAAGCACAGATATGTTAGTTGCATATCTAAAAGTGAATTCCAAAGCTTTACAGCTTGCTTTCGTGTTCTGTCGCGTAGTTTCTAAGTCAGCAATCTGTTGGTGCAATCTACTTTTCTCTTCATCAAAGTCAATGAAGGGTTTGGCTTTTATCTCTCTCTTTATCTCAAGGATAGTTTTATCCTTCTCTTTCAATCGACCCTCCATAATAGTTACTTATTCATTCAAATGCTTAATGGTCAACATCTGAAGTAAAAAATTTCTTTCTCGAGCAGTAGCGGAAACATCTTTAAGAATATCCCTCTGCTCTGCAACTATTAAGGATTCATCCCTGGATTGGAAGGGAGAAGTGTTTTAGATTGGTTTCCCTATTTACAAAATGATATACAAATATACACAAACCTTATTTTCAAAGGTGATACAGATAACATCATACTTTTTAGAAAGGTTTACTGCATAAACTCTTAGATCCATCCAAACAAGTTTTAAATTGTTTTTGTAACACACATATTGAAATTTACAAGCTTTGATTCGGTTTGTCATAACACCTACTGTTTATATTATATATCAATTTAGCATGGCGGGTTCTTAGTCTCCTTAAAATTATTTCTTGACCATCACCCAAAAAGTTAAAAGGAAGCTAAGGGTATTTCATATAAATGCACTGAAGTTAGAAAATGAGCATAAAGAACATTTTGGTATAACATCTTGTAAGAATGAGATTCTTCCATAACATGAAATAAAATCAGATATCATGGATATAAGAAGTTATCATCAGAAGAAAACATTCATGAGTATAAAGTTTTACAAATATTCTTCTTATTTGTACAATTTTGAACTTTAAAAACTCGGAGATGAATCTTTTCTTATTATACTTAAGCTTTTCTGGGGGCAAGTCCCCGGAGATTGAATAAACCCTAGGTAGGTTCCAGCAAGCCCCGGGGTGAAGGTCAGTTCCCCATTCTTCTAAGCATCATTAATGAAGACGTCGAAGTAAACCGCCACTAAACTCCCCAAGGAAAGAAAAGTCTATTTTTTTGAATCGACTATAGATTTTATGCAAGAAATCTACTAAAATGTCCCTATCTTCTATTAACATCCAAAATAGAGTCATCAATTCCTTATTCTCCTTAAGAATTATCTCTCTTCGAAGTCGTGCCGCTTTTAGTCTCGGTCCAGCTTCATGTTCTTTATAAGACATAAATTTTGAAGCACTTTTGTCAAGAGCATAATGTTTATGAGATAAAGCATTATAATCTTTCAGTAGCTTGTCTTGCTCTACACGGGATTTAATTACTTCCCTCTGTTTCTTATCTAACTCAGTCTTATAGTGTGAAGCAATGTTTTTCTTTGTCTATATATGATGACATGGAATCAATAATCATAAATTCAAGGAGGAAGAAAACACTTAAAAGTGAAAGCCTTAACTAAAAACACGGTTTTATGGTTGGGCAGACTATTCTTTTCGTTTATGCCCTTTATCAGAAGAATCGTTGTCCTTAGTAGGAGCATTCGTTGGATCTTAAGTAACAGGAGCACCTAAAAGATCAGGATTTGCTTCCCCAGAACTCCGAGTATCACCAATAGAAGAGGGAGGGTTGTTGTCTCCTCCGTCAAAGTCATCGCAATGGCTATCATCCCTAGGACCAAAATCGTCGCCATCATCATTATCATCTTCATCATCAGCAGCATCATCGTCTTCCTCCTCTCCATCATAAGGGTCAAAATCATTCGGAAGGTCCTCAATGTACAGAAGTTCTTTAGGCTTCACTATGACTTTCTCAAGAACTTCAATCCTCTGCTTGAGTTGCTCGATTTTGCTCATAACTCTGCCCGAAATAGAAGGGTCGACGAAGGGAAATTCAATTACAGGACACTATTGGAAATTATCGGAGTATGCGAAGAAAATAGCATTTTCGTAAGAGCTCAGCATTGCCTCCGAAAAATAGGATTTTAGCAATGAAGAGATTCTATTCTTGGCATCATAAATTATCCACTTGGCATTGGAGAATGCATCTTCGACCTTAGAAAGACGATCGTCTTTCTCTTTCAACTTGTCAGCATGGTCAACCACCATCCTCTCCTTTTCGTCCTCGAGCTTCTGTTTGGATAATTCAAGAGCCAAAAATCTATCATTCAAAAGAGTCTTAGCTTTTCTCTCCTCTTCGAGCTCCGACTCTGCCTTTTCAAGAGATGTTTTCAGCTCCACACACTCCTAATGCTCCTCCGTTAGAGCATTGACTTTGGATTCCAAGGCAGCCTTCTCTTCTTTTAGTGTTGTAATTTCATCAGAAAGTGGGGTAGAAATCTCCTGGAAGGAGAACCAGTTTTTGGTTATCTAAATAAAATAAAGAAAAATCGGTGTTTATATAAGAGCAAAAGAACGAGAGAAATAGGAGAAGCAAGACTATACCAAAAGTTATTGCTTGACCATAGATTGTCGAAAATTCATCAAGTTTGAAAATGGGGAGGGCGGCGAAATGATGGTAATATCTTCGGAAGGAAAGGCAAATCTAACGATCTCATCAAAGTCTTGAGTTTGTGAAGAAAGTCTTAAAGGACTAGAATGTTGAGGGGATGTGAGAGGAGTTAGCTCATGTCCCATCAAATCCAGAGCTCCCGAAGAGTTAGATACCAGAAAACCATTAACAAAATCACTCCCCATGGTTGTTGTTCAGAAACAACTAATGTTAGGGGAAATGCTAGCAGAAAGGGAAGTAGAATTAGGAGTATGTTACCCAACTGGCACAATAGCAAGATCTTTGCAAAGAAAGGAAGGAGTTTAAGTTTCATTCTTTTACCTCTTGGAAGTCGATTCATCAGCAGTTATTTTAAGCTTTCTTTCAGCTACGGCATTAGATCGAGCTAGAGCATCCATGGTAGATGTCCCCGTAGAAGCCTCGATAGCTAATCAAAGCAATAACATAAAAAAGTAAGGTCAGATAACTTGATTGTGATTTTGAGATCACTATAGAAGAGCAATCTTACTTAAAGCACCTGGAAACAAAGGGGTCAAGGGAGTGAACAGGTCAGAACCCAGCGTTAAGTGCTTAGCACCAGAAAAGTGCAGGGGAGGTTGCCCCAAAATCTTTTGTCCTGGAGGGTGAAGGGGGTACCTCTGGAGATTGTCCAGAGTCAACAATTAGGATCAATTTCCCAATATCTTGGAAGCTTCATAAATTGCATCAACAAACATGGATTCCTCCTCATTCAAACTCTTCCTTGTGGGAGTAGAGGTTGAAAAGAAATGAAGATTAGACAAAGCATAGAAGTTGCACAATAAATCAAGAAGAAGTGGATAGCTCACCAGGACTGGCAAAAGTGCCTGAAATACCAGACAGACATCTAATATTGAAAAATTATATATCCTGGTCTTTGAATATATTGATGTTATCGCTGATCAGTTTCTTTGTAGGATTTGCGCAAAGGATACACGATTCCGCTCCTTTAGCTACGAACAGTGGTAGAAAATGATGGAGTCGGGAATTGAGGGAAGCTTGACCCGACTCAAGAGCCAGCAATTCAAGACATAGAAGATAGGTATACATACTTGGAGTCAGTTGGATTGGGGCTACCTGCAAGTGTTGCAACAACCTAGAGATAAGATACAGGAAAGGGAAGAAGCCGCCATGCCAAATGTGGAAGGCCTAGTATGCAAAGAACCCTTCTGGTGGATTCTGAATGACGTCATTCTTAGTGGAGGGGATGGCATCTATTCCAGTCATACCAAAGCTTTTGAGAATCACATTCACTTCATCTTGAGTCCGGATGAAAGAATGTTGTGGAACGATTTCTTTCTTTTGCTGAGGAGTAGAAGAACTTGTTGGGTTTGATTCGTCAACACTTTGCTTCTTAGACATGATTCTGTCGGGTGGTATTATTCCATAAAACACATTAGCATCATGATTTAATTTTTCTTAAAGTTAATATTGACCATTAACAAGTTTAAGGCCATCATGAAAACCCATTCACATTAGTTATCTAATATTCACAGAAGAGATTGGGACATATCATTACTCATTAGAGATTGGATTTCCAACAGAATTCATGTAAAAGTTATGTACTATACATATGCTAAAAATGGTTAAGTAGTTGGTATCGTTTACATCAACTGTAACGACATTAAAACCAGAGATCATGCATATCTTAAGTATTGATGGAGTCGAAATCAGAGCAGTCCAAATACTTGGTATCGGAAAAACCAAAGCTAAACAACTTGTTATCGATACCAAAAAACTTATTTGACACCAAGGATGTGTTGAACTCGATACTAATGAATTCAAAGTCAAGAATAACTTAGTATTGGTAACGGTCAAACCAACATGAAAGTTTAGAGTTTAAGCGATGCCAAAATGAAATAAAATGTGGCTTTTGGTGTTGATTATGCACTATTTCAATACCTATTAAGCCAGGACCAAAAGTCAACACTAACCTCAGCATCGGTAAAACTGAGACTAAAAGGGACCGATAATGGTTGATCCTGACTTCATTGGTACCAAAAAGGAAAAACTCCATCTTCATGACAGAAGTTAGGATTCATCGTAGGTGAATTTCGCATTTAAACCTCAAAAAGCGTGTTGGCAATGGCAGATGGTAAATCACCATTAATGTTTATTCAGGGTTACTGCAGTTTACTTGATTTCCTTCTAATAAGAAATCAAAGCTAATTCAACCTCGATTAAACTCTTAATCAAGCTTAGGAGATAAAAAATTTATAGACCTTAACTTAAATCGGTTCATGAAATGATTAAAAACTTACAGAGAAAGGATTGGATTTATAGTTCCGAGGAGTTTGCCGGATTTCGAAGAATGATGACTGTGTTTGAGTATGATTTCTTGCAAGAGAAGAAATAAAGGAAGAAGAAGAAATTTTATAATAAAATCACCTCTTACCCTGACTACAAAAATAATCACAGGTTAATGGCCAAGATTAATCGTGGAAGGCCAAAAAGTGGGAAAATTGTGTACTTTCAAGACTGTACAGAGCAAAGGCTGAAGTTATTGACTTGAAAACTCGAAAATACCCCTTCACTAGGGGTAAATATTACTACCAGATTTCTATACCAAGGCCAAGTTAACATGAAGGGGCATCGCAATAAAGTCGGTACCGAAGGCAACAACAACTAGAATAGTTAAGCCAACACTGAAAGTAAAAGGAAGTGAAGTAACAATAATAAGGTCGATACCGACACCAATGATGGAGAAGGGAAAACCCAAAATAAACGTCTGTAATACATGTTATCGGCACCAACAAAAAGGGAAATAACTTGGTGCCGATAATAAAGAAATGACAACAAAACCACGATGCTGATACCAACTTATAACAAGCAATTGGCTTGGTATCGGTACCGGACAAAAGAGACCGAAGCACGAAGGCAGCAAGGGCAGAACCATGTGTTAAAGTTCAGTATCATATGAAGAAAATACCAAACAGGCAAGCTCAATGAAGTAGGACTGAAACTAGATGCATATAAGGGGAATGCATGAAATCAGTGTGGGAGCAAACTAAGTGTTATCAATACTAATGGGCTTGGTATCAATACCAATGGGCTTGGTATCAATACCAATGGGCTTGGTATCGATACCAATGCTAAAAGCAACACCAAAATCATAGAAGAAAAGCATCAGAGTGATACCCAGGCGCTATGCGGAGGTATGAAAGCCATATCAAAAATAGGCCGACACACAGGAACACAAACGATATAGAACCAAGACTGCATCCAAAGCTAGAGACCCTTCCAACTTGTCAAAACCAGGCAAATGAGGCGGAACCACGTTTCCTACCGGGCTGCTATTGAAGGAGGCCCAAAATGTCTATAAATAAGACACCAAGGGCCTCATTTTGGGGGGTCTTTTCCTCATTCTAAAATCTTGTATCCATTTCTTAGAGAGAAAACCCTAACTTGTAAATCAGTTTGGGGATTTTACTTGTAATCATCTATGTACTCATGCAAATGATCAATAAAAGAGAGATTTAACACTCACTGCCAATTCCACTTATTTCCTTGCAGTTATTTCATGAAAAAGTCTTCTACGTGCACCTAATTACCAAAGTAACCCTCGTAAGCCATCTATCTTTCTACTTGTATCGAGCTTATGAAACCCTTACCCCAAGGTAACTATTAGTCCTTAAGTCTCGTAAGTATGATACTCTTCTACTTTGAAGGATGAGTAACTAATCTTCGGGCTTAAAACCTTGATATCTAGGAAACATTGTATTAAGTCGAACTTGAAGGAACTAGATAATACCAAGGTTCCCCTAGGTCTACAACCATTTCCTATATTTCGGTGTTGACGAAAAATAACGTTAATATTTTGGCACTAGAAGGAGGGCTTGAACCTCCAAACCTTTGGATAAACTACCACATCCCTAGGTGTTCCAACCTATTGGTCAAATCTTGAAGAAATAGATCATGGATAAAGGGTCTCAACAAAGATCTTCTGAATCTCAAGTGGCTACGTCAGGCATCAACGATCCAAGGACTATTGAAGAACAAAAGTTAAGAATGGAAGCTTTGCGAATTATGCGTAGGAAAAGGGAAGTATGATAATACGACCCTGACCATTGGAGCATTAATCCTTTCCATATAGGACCAACCCTCATCTTTGCTTTAAGTGATTCTACAACAAAGGAATATAACTTATTTTCTCACATAAAAGAAGACATCTATGCACAGGCTAAGGGAACTATGTTCGAGCAAGGAATAATGAAGGATTTTAGTTGATTTACATCAAAGTGGCCGAAGAAAATCTCACATCAGTCTCAAGATATGTTGAAAAGAAGATTTGAAGAAGTAGATGAAGCAACAAGGCAGAGTAACAAAAGAGAAAAATTCCAATGTTGAAAGGGAAAGTTTGAACCTAGGTTACCTATGGAATTTGTAACACCCCACCTCCGCCAGGGTGGCTCTTGCAAGCACTCTGACTTTGGAGGGGCGTTTGAATCAGGTAAACATGCATAATGATATATCAAGGCAGAACAAGAACATGTGTATATATGTAAACAGAGTAAATAACATAGATAAAACAGCGGAAGATTTCAAACCATTTCAAAACAAGTCTGGTACAACATAATGTCAACTTTCCAAAAACACAAGTCTAGATAAAACAACATTGCTGAAAAACTGAAATACATAAGTACTATCCCCAAAATAAGTGATAACCATAGCTAGCTTCATGCCAAGACCGTACATGAGCTAAAATCCCACAAGCAAGCGATCAGAAATCCAAGCTAAGCTCCAATATTCCCACCCTGAGAACCTGGGGGGGGGGAAACGGAAGAAAAGAGGCGAAAGGAAAACAGGTCAGTCAAAAAGACTGAGTAAGCCCTACTACAATCAATGTAAACTGATAAAGTTAACTGGCATGAGAAGCAGGGATGAACATAAGGATAACAACATACTAGCATGATGATTAACTAACAAGGTAGATAAAGGTGTCATCGCATAATTAGGATTAAGGTTTTGCACCACGGGTGTACTAGCAAACTAACATGACTTGAATAGACAAGTATTGATCCCTTGGCCCAAGCTTTGGCCCAATAACATGAAGTGCCCCTAACACGAGGTCCAATAACATGAAGCGACCCTAATATGAGGTCCAATAACATGGCTTGACCCTAATACGAGGTCCAACCAAACGGTCTAATCGATCGGCTCCCTAAGCCTAACTCGTCACGTGTTGGTGTCAATGCGGCCCAAACATAATTGTAGTCAGACTGTGCAGGGTCTCCCGTCGGGTGTATCAAGCCCTAGGGTGTCAACCCCTGGACACCATAAACATAAGTGCACAGTCTCGATCTACTGGTACCCGTGCATGCTTTCCCCGGCTTCGGACTATGTGCACGACCATAGTCCGCCCGGAACTACACCGGCGTACCCTCTGCCGTCGCTTTTGGTCACTTACCTCAAGTCCAGTAATCGTGCCCCCACCCTAGCCTAGACCCTAGGGTCATAATGATACAAACTTGGGATTACTGCTGGAGTGGACCCCCATTGCTAGGATTTTCTAGTGGGTTAAGTACGGTTTAACCCTCTTGCTAATCATGGATTAACTTGGTTAAGTGTAACGATGAGTTCACGATTTAACCCTGATTAATCTACCAAGCCCAAATTGGTTAAGTATTAAGTGGACCATGACTTAACCCTAATCATGAGGCATTAATTAATTAATGCGCCTTAACCTCTCACATTAGACTTTGTTGCGGTTACTAGTTAAGCCGGTCGGTTCCGGGTAGCTTTATACCACAACTTGGTCTAACCTCGGGTTCAAGGTACAACATGACCAACTTCTCACATTGGGTCCTATTGTTTGTAGCAACTAGTTAGGCCGGTCGGTTCCGGGTAGGTTTACGCTACAAACTCAACCCAACGTTGAGTTGGTTACACTTATATTTTCTAAGTGTCATGTCCATCATGTTTCCAAAACACATTACAAGTTTTCAAGCATTTAGGTAGACCTAACTTAATAGGTAAATTCCCAATGGGTAGACCTAACTTAATAGGTAAATTCCCAATCTTATGTTTTTATGTCTTTTAAGTTTACCCAACCCCAAACGCAATCCCATCGCTCACATATCGCAATAGCGCATAAAGGATAGAAAGAGGGAACTTGGCATAATCATGACATAAAGGTGTTGAAGCCACAAGTTTAACATGGTGGCATATGAAATGTACACATGTTCATATACTTGCATATTACATTTTTAGGCCTCAAAAACATGCATAAAACCAAACTTAGCATATTGGTAATACATGGTGATAAATGACATGTAGAAATGGCCATAAGTTCGCATTTAGCCTCACATGCAAGTTATCATAAGGGATATGATAACTTACATGTTGCCAAAATGCAACCTTTAGCGTAAAGCTTGAAGCTTTAAGCTCATAAGCCCAAGATAAGCTTGCATAACATGATAACATGAACAAAAGGATCAACCCAAACTTGCATAACATAACTTGCATATCATATGACAAACTTGCATATCAAACTTGCATAACATAACTTGCATATCATATGACAAACTTGCATATCAAACTTGCATAACATAACTTGCATATCATGTGACAAACTTGCATATCAAACTTGCATAACATAACATGATAAACTTGCATAACACATCATAGTAAACTTGCATAACACATCATAGCAAACTTGCATAACACATCATAATGATCAAACACAACTTGCATCATTCATTAACTTTAGAGTTTAAATATGAAAGTAGAAAAGGGCTTACAATGCTTATGAAGACTCAAATATATATATATATAGATTGAGACTAAGCCCTTATGCAATCAAATAAACCCAAAATGCAAGCTCCAAATCAATAAAAACCCTTGCTTTATGATGTAAATATGGAAACTTGACTTGAATGCAAGCTAATGACACTCATACAAGCTTGAAACACTTGTATGCATGGAAAATCTCTCATAGAAATATCTTAGGAATTTTATGAAGAGAGTGGAGGCCATGAGAGGATTGATTTTGCCATAGTTTAGTTACTAGAATGAATAATGATGATTTAGGGTTAGGTTAGGGGCTTATTTATAGAGATTAGGATTAGTTTTGGCCTTAGGATTAAACCCTAGTTCCAATCTCAATCTTCAAAACCAAATCTGGCCCCCAAACTCAACACAACCCCAAAATGGTACACCAGGCAAAACTGCCCGGCTGAGCCAAGTCGACAGCCAAGTCGACAGGGCTGTCGACTTGGGTCCAACCAAGTCGACTCCCAAGTCGACAGGGCTGTCAACTTGGGTGCTCTGGCGGGAATTTTCCCGCCTGGCCCAATCTGCCCTAATTTTCCAAATTCAAACTTGAATTTGAAATCTGTTTTTACTTTGAATTTTTCTGAAAACTTCGTTGGGCCTGAATCGGATCATACGGACTCCGATTTTCGAAAACTCGGACTCTATTTCGCGTATTTTTCCGAGGCGAACGCAATGGCATAGCCCGTTTCCCTTGATTCAGATTTATAAAGTAAATTCTGCCTCGATTTACGTTATAACAGGTTATTGAAAATACGGGTTGTTACATTCTCCCCTCCTTAAAGGATTTCATCCCCGAAATCTTCAAGTTAGGAAGAACGTATCCTACCATCCAACATCCATCTACTCAAAACATCATCCACGAGCAATCATTGTCCTTACAAGATTCTAAATGTTGTATGAACATATGCAAAGGTGTGTGTATATGTACTTATCTAATGCAAATATCATCAATGCAAATTATGTTAGTGAAATGAATCCATATGTATGCAATTCCTAACATAATGTATAACATCTATATGTGTGCACATAACATACATCCATATGCAACATCCATGTGATAACACACCAAAAAAAAATCATCCATGAATAAGCATAAACACTCATGCATATGCAATATGAGGAGTGTGTGAGCCGATCTAGTGCCTAACGTGTATAATGCATCCACGAGTAACCACTTGCAAACACTTGCAACCACTTGCAACCATCAAGCATAACATGTTTCAAACACATGTTTCATCCAAAGGGTTTCTACCTAAGGTTCTCATGACAAGATTAACATGATAAACTAGATAATCAAGACAAACATGGATAGCAAAAGATATGCTACAAAGAGATCGGGAAGATAAGCAGGATATACCCCTTTCGGATTACAAGAAATCCCTTCCTAACCCAACCCATATTCTATAAAAGCCCAAAAGGTTTAGTCAACCTAACGGACCCCTTCAAACCCTGACATGTATTACTAGCCAATAAGTCATACCTCCCGACAGAAATAGGACCGAAAATGGGACCGAGAGGATATACATAAAAAGATAATATGCGAGTAAGTTCCACAGGAAAACAAGGATCAAGGATATGCTCTTAAAAAGAGATATGATGCGCGTATCTAGCCTTCAGTCTTCTAAGTCACATTTCCTTGAGCTTAACTCCACTGTGCTTTGACCGTCTTTTACCTCATGATTTCTTGGCTTCTTAACTCCTATTTCCCAATATGAGTTGGAACCCATTTCATTATCGCCTCTCGTCTTCCTTTTTCACTTACTCTTCTATCATTCTTGGCTTAAACATAACTATGACCCCATGGTTTCATGCAAGCTCTCCAAAATTCACTAGTGAATCCTGGATCTCGTTTACTTACTATAAAGTATTCCACTCAGCAGAACTTTTCTCGAAAATACCAATCCACGTTGCCAATGAACCATCCGCCTGCGAATGATAGGCCGTGCTTAGATTCAGTTGCTTGCCCATGACTTCCCGTAGACTATCCCAAAACTGGCTAGTGAAGATTAAGTCATGGTTACTAACTATACTTTAGGGAACCTCGTGCAACTGCTTTATTTCTTGAAAGTAAACTGTCGCTAGCTATGATGCAATCCTTTCGCTCTTTACCGGAGTGAAATGAGCACTCTTCGTGAGTCTACCTACTATGACCCACATGCTCGTATTCCCTTTTCTTGATCTAGGCAGTCCATCCACGAAATCCTTCGTGACGCTTTTCCCCCTTCCATTGCGGGGACCTCCAATGGATATAACAGCCCACCGGGCTTCTATGACTCGGCCTTTAATCTGTTGGCACAACATGCACCTTGGGACAAACTCGGCCACCTCCTCGAGTGATGTGCATCTTCAAGAACCTTCTTTCTCTCATCGCGTCTTACCCATCCCTTGTCATCTATAGCGAGGTGTCTCAACATCTCACCTCAACTTGTCCATGATCTCGACTAACCGCGGGTCTTCTTTCTGTGAAGTCCCTACTTGATCCAGAAGGGTAGGTCTAAGCTCAAGGGATGCTAACTAACTAATCAAACTGAGAGAACTTCTCACTTCAATTGTCCTCGTCGGAGCTTTTCGGTTTTGAACCGCGACCACTTTAGCGGGATCCACCACTAAGCCTTGCTTAGATACTATGTGCCCAAGAAATCTAACTCCTTTTTCTCCAAAATGCCATTTGGAGGACTTGGCTTTCAACTGATGCGCTCTAAGCGTATCCATCACCTCCTTGAGATGTCTTGCATGCTCTTCCTCATCCTTAGAGAAGATCAGAATATCATCTACGAAGACCACGACAAACTTGTTCAAGAACTCCCTGAACACCCTACTCATCATGTCCACGAAGTAGGCGGGTGCATTAGTCAAACCGAATGGCATGACCAGCCATTCTAAGAATCCATCTGGAGTTCTGAACGCAGTCTTGTCTATACTATCTCCAGCTACTCTGAGCTGATGGAATCCAGTAGCAAGATCAAGAGAAAACAGATGTTCCTACAAGCTGGTGAAACAAATCATCGATCCTTGGCAATGGTTGTCTATTCTCTTTGTTTAACTCACGATAATCAACACAAAGTCGAAGAGAACCATCTGCCTTGGTAGTAAATACTCCAGGCGCTCCCCATTCAGATATACTTCATCTAATGAAGTTCTTCTCAAGCAACTCCTTGACTTGCTTTCTTAACTCTCATCTTGCGGGGCCATGTGCCTAACCGGCCACGAAACTATCTTGGCATTATCAACCAGATAAATGTGGAAATCTATCTCTCATTTAGGGGTAACCCCCCCTTCACTTCACCCAAGATATCAGGATATTCTCGGACCACCCTCACCGATTGCAAACTATCGATAGACGAGTTGAGGGATTCAAGATAACACAACATGACGGGACTCATAGGGTTACTAGAAATTTTTAGGGTATTACCGAGGCGAGTCATGAGCCTCACAACCCTATGCTCAAAAATCAAGGATGGCTCCAAAACTGGACAACCCATCCATGCCCAAAAATCAACCCATATCCATGAAACCGAGAATATAAGCATCACGCGAGAATTCTATACTCAAGATAGAGATTTTCAAATCCACGTAGATAATAGACAAATGGGCGGAACCCCCAATTGGATTTGAAACACACATGGGATCATTAACTAGACTAGTACTTAGGTGCAAACTTTCAACTAGATCAGACGAGATAAACTATGCGATGCACCACAATCAAACAAGGTACGAACTGAAAAATCAGAAATATATACAAGGCTTTCAACAGAAATACTACCTCGATCGGGAACTGGAGCGGCATTGAGAGCATGAACTTGCCCTCCCGAAGGTCCAGCACGCTGAGTCTGACCCTGGCCTTGCCCTCGCTTCTTCGGGCATTCCCTAGTGAAGTGTCCCATTTCTCCACAGTTAAAGCAAGTGCCCTTCCTTTTCTTGCAATCCTTGTTTAGATGAGTCGAGCTTCCACAAGTAAAGCACCTCTTTTCCTTCTTATCTTTAGACTTCTCCTCCTTCTTGTCACTCCTATTCTCTTCATTGAGTAGGGCCATATTCACCAAACTCTCAAAAGTTGCCCCCAAGGGTATATGAGACATGGCTAAACCATGTAATGGCTCGTTTAATCCTAGAGCAAAGTATAGGGCCTTCTTCTGAGCTGTGTTAACCAAGTCTAAACCGACCCGAGCCAGTTGATTAAACTTATCTATGTATTCCCTAATAGTCATGTCCCCTTGCTTCAGTGATAGGAACCTTAGTCCAAACTTTCCCCGAAAGTCATCCCAAGTCTCAATTGGCCTAGTAGCGGTGGTGACCACCCACCAACGTGCAGCTTCTTCCTTTAGCAACCATACTGCCAATAAAACCTTCCTACGGTCGTCTAACCCAAAGATAGCAAATAAATCCTCGGTCTCTTTCAACCAATTTCTGGCCTCTACAAAAGTCTCAGTGCCTTGAAAGTTCTTGCCACCCATTGCTTTGAAATCTTTGCAAGTCTTTGCGAAGTTAGCTTGAGGATGCTGAGGGGGAGGAAGAAGAGGAACCTCAGCGACAGGAGGAGGAGGAACATTAACTACCGGAGGAGGAGGAACATCGGCGGGGCCGGCTTCGGTCGCCCTAGCCTCCAAAAGTCTCCTATACCAAACAGGTACGTGTACTCCCTCCGGAATGGCAAAGTTATTGGCCATACAGAAAACGAAGAAAAAGACAGATTCAGAATGGAGAAAAACGAAGGAATTTTGCTAATGGCTTTTTGGGGAATAGCCTTTAAAATAAACTAGACTTTTCTTTGGAAAATACTTTATACTTGGTTTTGAAAATAGTTTTCCAAAAGTTTTCTAAAAACCTTTTTTTTGTTCCCTTCTCGTAAACCTCGCTCTGATACCAAATGTAACACCCCACCTCCGCCAGGGTGGCTCTTGCAAGCACTCTGACTTTGGAGGGGCGTTTGAATCAGGTAAACATGCATAATGATATATCAAGGCAGAACAAGAACATGTGTATATATGTAAACAGAGTAAATAACATAGATAAAACAGCGGAAGATTTCAAACCATTTCAAAACAAGTCTGGTACAACATAATGTCAACTTTCCAAATACACAAGTCTAGATAAAACAACATTGCTGAAAAACTGAAATACATAAGTACTATCCCCAAAATAAGTGATAACCATAGCTAGCTTCATGCCAAGACCGTACATGAGCTAAAATCCCACAAGCAAGCGATCAGAAATCCAAGCTAAGCTCCAATATTCCCACCCTGAGAACCTGGGGGGGGAACGGAAGAAAAGAGGCGAAAGGAAAACAGGTCAGTCAAAAAGACTGAGTAAGCCCTACTACAATCAATGTAAACTGATAAAGTTAACTGGCATGAGAAGCAGGTATGAACATAAGGATAACAACATACTAGCATGATGATTAACTAACAAGGTAGATAAAGGTGTCATCGCATAATTAGGATTAAGGTTTTGCACCACGGGTGTACTAGCAAACTAACATGACTTGAATAGACAAGTATTGATCCCTTGGCCCAAGCTTTGGCCCAATAACATGAAGTGCCCCTAACACGAGGTCCAATAACATGAAGCGACCCTAATATGAGGTCCAATAACATGGCTTGACCCTAATACGAGGTCCAACCAAACGGTCTAATCGATCGGCTCCCTAAGCCTAACTCGTCACGTGTTGGTGTCAATGCGGCCCAAACATAATTGTAGTCAGACTGTGCAGGGTCTCCCGTCGGGTGTATCAAGCCCTAGGGTGTCAACCCCTGGACACCATAAACATAAGTGCACAGTCTCGATCTACTGGTACACGTGCATGCTTTCCCCGGCTTCGGACTATGTGCACGACCATAGTCCGCCCGGAACTACACCGGCGTACCCTCTGCCGTCGCTTTTGGTCACTTACCTCAAGTCCAGTAATCGTGCCCCCACCCTAGCCTAGACCCTAGGGTCATAATGATACAAACTTGGGATTACTTCTGGAGTGGACCCCCATTGCTAGGATTTTCTAGTGGGTTAAGTACGGTTTAACCCTCTTGCTAATCATGGATTAACTTGGTTAAGTGTAACGATGAGTTCACGACTTAACCCTGATTAATCTACCAAGCCCAAATTGGTTAAGTATTAAGTGGACCATGACTTAACCCTAATCATGAGGCATTAATTAATTAATGCACCTTAACCTCTCACATTAGACTTTGTTGCGGTTACTAGTTAAGCCGGTCCGTTCCGGGTAGCTTTATACCACAACTTGGTCTAACCTCGGGTTCAAGGTACAACATGACCAACTTCTCACATTGGGTCCTATTGTTTGTAGCAACTAGTTAGGTCGGTTCCGGGTAGGTTTACGCTACAAACTCAACCCAACCTCGAGTTGGTTACACTTATATTTTCTAAGTGTCATGTCCATCATGTTTCCAAAACACATTACAAGTTTTCAAGCATTTGGGTAGACCTAACTTAATAGGTAAATTCCCAATGGGTAGACCTAACTTAATAGGTAAATTCCCAATCTTATGTTTTTATGTCTTTTAAGTTTACCCAACCCCAAACGCAATCCCATCGCTTACATATCGCAATAGCGCATAAAGGATAGAAAGAGGGAACTTGGCATAATCATGACATAAAGGTGTTGAAGCCACAAGTTTAACATGGTGGCATATGAAATGTACACATGTTCATATACTTGCATATTACATTTTTAGGCCTCAAAAACATGCATAAAACCAAACTTAGCATATTGGTAATACATGGTGATAAATGACATGTAGAAATGGCCATAAGTTCGCATTTAGCCTCACATGCAAGTTATCATAAGGGATATGATAACTTACATGTTGCCAAAATGCAACCTTTAGCGTAAAGCTTGAAGCTTTAAGCTCATAAGCCCAAGATAAGCTTGCATAACATGATAACATGAACAAAAGGATCAACCCAAACTTGCATAACATAACTTGCATATCATATGACAAACTTGCATATCAAACTTGCATAACATAACTTGCATATCATATGACAAACTTGCATATCAAACTTGCATAACATAACTTGCATATCATGTGACAAACTTGCATATCAAACTTGCATAACATAACATGATAAACTTGCATAACACATCATAGTAAACTTGCATAACACATCATAGCAAACTTGCATAACACATCATAATGATCAAACACAACTTGCATCATTCATTAACTTTAGAGTTTAAATATGAAAGTAGAAAAGGGCTTACAATGCTTATGAAGACTCAAATATATATATATAGATTGAGACTAAGCCCTTATGCAATCAAATAAACCCAAAATGCAAGCTCCAAATCAATAAAAACCCTTGCTTTATGATGTAAATATGGAAACTTTACTTGAATGCAAGCTAATGACACTCATACAAGCTTGAAAACACTTGTATGCATGGAAAAACTCTCATAGAAATATCTTAGGAATTTTATGAAGAGAGTGGAGGCCATGAGAGGATTGATTTTGCCATAGTTTAGTTACTAGAATGAATAATGATGATTTAGGGTTAGGTTAGGGGCTTATTTATAGAGATTAGGAATAGTTTTGGCCTTAGGATTAAACCCTAGTTCCAATCTCAGCCCTCAAAACCGAATCTGGCCCCCAAACTCAACACAACCCCAAAATGGTGCACCAGGCAAAACTGCCCGGCTGAGCCAAGTCGACAGGGCTGTCGACTTGGGTCCAACCAAGTCGACACCCAAGTCGACAGGGCTGTCGACTTGGGTGCTCTGGCGGGAATTTTCCCGCCTGGCCCAATCTGCCCTAATTTTCCAAATTCAAACTTGAATTTGAAATCTGTTTTTACTTTGAATTTTTCTGAAAACTTCGTTGGGCCTTAATCGGGTCATACGGACTCCGATTTTCGAAAACTCGGACTCTATTTCGCGTATTTTTCTGAGACGAACGCAATGGCATAGCCCGTTTCCCTTGATTCAGATTTATAAATTAAATTCTGCCTCGATTTACGTTATAACAGGTTATTGAAAATACGGGTTGTTACAGAATTCCACCTTACTACATCAATTGAAAATATTTACTTCCTAACCAAACATGAACTCAACTTTTGGCCGTCAACAAAGAAGAAACCCAAGTATGGAAGGAATTTCAAAGGGGCCATACTACCATTACCACATAATGAATGGACATGAAACCAACCACTGTCGGGTTCTCGAAGGATTGACCATCAAATTCTTTAATCAAGGCCAACTACGCTGATTTGTAAAAGGATCAAGTTAGTTCTAACAAAGGATTTCTTGAAGAAAGAATGTCTACATGGACAAGAGTATGAAAACACCTTAAAATTTGGAACCACCTGAAATAGGTGAAGTTACCTATGATGGTAGAAAACCCTTGTTCACGCTAAGATGGGCAAGGCATCTCCTGGAGGAAGGCGATGTGTAAGCCTTTAGCCGCCTTCAATTCAGAAAGGGCCAGGCTAAAGCATCGAAAGGGTAAGCCTTCGTCCAACTTAGAAATAGACTAGGCTCTTACATTAATTGATTTGCAAACCTGCACATTCTATTAGTTTTCTGAAGATCTTTAATGGTATATGCGCTTTGCACTTGTACTTTTTAAATAAGAATAAATTACAAGTACATATAGATTATGGGTATTACTCTGTTTCATTGGTTTCAAAGTTCTTAAGATATCATAATTTAAATCCTCATTCATTTTTGATCTGATTTATATTTTGACTCAAACTTAATTAGAATCATAATTAATCAAAATATTCAACATGGAAAAGCATATTTAACTTATAATTTGGACCCTCAATGCCAAATATAACATTTTCAAAATACAATGAAAATGGATTGGCAGAAAAAAATTGAGTTTTAAGTTTATCTGTATAAGTGCAAACATCAGAATCAACTACAAATCGTGTACCATCCTTGAATATCGATAGTGTGAATCTATGATTTACATTTTGAATCCTTTTTCAATATAAGGTTCGAAATTTATGATTTACGATTTAAATCACGTCATGAAAACCTTGCTTGATTTAGTTCTATTTGTAGGTTTTGCATTTTCATTGAATTACTTATCTTCCATTTGCAAAGGAAAACAACTTCATTGCAATAGTGAACATGATAATGGGTCTTCTTGTGCAATTCATCTATTTTTATTTGCAAAACCACTAGAAGTTGCATTAGTAAGTATTGAGTATTGTTAACTCTCCTTTTTGTCAAGGCAATCACACGATGGATTTATGGTTTCCAAAATGCTCAGGACTCAAGTACGAACTCATAGAAAATTCATGGAAGCACTCAAACTCTTAGAAATATGGTTTAATTTTCGGATCGGTGAAGCCTGATTCGATATGCACCCACAAACTCCTCATTCTAGTTCGATGTGGCCTGGATCGGTGAAGTTGGATTGATGTATCATCCTGGTTCAACTACTACAAGTTGATATTTCTCGGTTTAGCCTTCTTGGATTTGTAACCGCCCGCATTTTACCAATCAGAGGATCATAAAACATTTTTATTTTATTCCCTGAGGGTTGGATCATTCTCATATTTTGATATGTTGGTTATGGAGATGTGAGACATATCCATAATTTTTACTAATTTTATTCATGAACATTTTTCCCCTGTTAGTCTTTTACAGGGGATAGCTCTTGATTGGGATCGAATTAGGTGCTGCGATCAGTTTCATTGGAAAGGAAATGGTGTTGCTAATTTCATAGAGTGGTCACTTAAAGATTTAGTTTAGTGATTTAGGAGGAATTGCTGTTTTAGTGTTTTACAATTTCAATTCACGTTTTTCAGCCATTTGTGGGATGATTTGAGGAGGCCCATTAGTGGGCTGGTAGGAGGCTATAAATAGGGGGTCAGAGGCATGGAGAATATTTTACTTTCTTCGTTCTCTCATTTGGTTGAGCTCGTGATCCTCCTTGATCAATCAAATACACTTTCCACCATTCAAATTCTAGATCTACATAGGAGAAACGAAGATCTACATCGTTTGAAGCAAGATCTACGCAAAGTTAAGAGAGATCTCATCAAATTGGAAGTTTCGAAGAGTGTTCTTCGCTGTTCGAATTCGTGATTCGTTGATTTTGTGTCGTTTTGGAGAATTGGTGAGTGATATGCATCCCTCACGCGGATTCGATCATGTGTATGAGTTGTTTGATCATAATTTCATCATTTTCAAGTCGTTTTCACCTAGATCTACATCATGGTAAGTACCTTTTCATTTGAACAACATAGGATCTAACTTGGCAACTTAAACCGGTAATTCTTACGTTAATTCATAAGTTCATGCAAGTTAGATCCATCATTTTAGTTTATTCATCGTTTTATCATGATTTTGTGAAGTTCATATGATTATTGATGATAATTGTCATTTTGATGTTGTTTTGATTTCATGAAGTGTTCATGGTTGATTTGGATGGGTTGTTTGAATGAATGTTGTTGTTTGGCCAAGATTTGGTCAAGTTTGGAGCTATTTTGGTCAGATCTGGAGTCGGATCATTTCTCATAGGTCGGGTCATTTTTCTTGTTCTCCAAGAAATAGAGTCAGATTGTAAAAAGGAAGGACATGTCATTGGAAGTCTTTAAGGCATGGCAAAAGCTTGGGTCTTGCTTACCTTAGATCGCAGGTCGTTGGGGTGATGTGGAAAAGTTGGATCGCCCAGAAGTGTTAGGACGTGGAACTCAAAGGAACCTAGGTCGTTTAAACGACCTAGGATATTGGAACACTGGTGCTTCTGGAGGAGCTTCAAGCCATAGGGCATAGGTCGTCGGCGACCTAGAAGGTCAGGTCGTGGAGATGGTCAGGACGACCTAGGGTGTCAGGTCGTGGGTGTCCAACAGTTGAAGTTAGGTTGGTCAAGCCGATGGCTTGTGGCATGTGGTAGGTCGTGGGTGCAACCTAGGTTAGTTAGGTCATTAAAATGACCTAAGGAGGATAGACAGCGTTTATAAATATGTGGAATGGAGATTAAGTGATGTGATGTGTTCGTTGATCATCGTAATGCAACAAATGTGGAGACGACTCAAGGGTGTTTTGAGTTCGTAGATAATGGTTATATGGTTGCCGACGATGACGACTAGAGATACTGAAGGCCGAGGAATTATCGTTGTCGTAGGTTCTAGCAGACTCAAAGCAGGGGTCACACGATTTTGTTGTATGGTCGAGTAACCTGGGCAGCTCGAACGGGCCTAGATATGTTTCGTTGTATGGCGTATCGAGTTTTCGCTAGAACCGGGGTTTACCGTTATCCCTTGACAGTTGATGGCAAAGTGTTTAGCTGGTCATACGATTAACGATGGTTTCGAAGTAGGATTGGCAGTGATAGCTAGAGTCGGTCATGAATTTTAGTTGTTTGCTTGTACCGTCTCACGTAAATTATTAGATGTCGAAGGAGATGTTTCTTGGGTGCTTGTCTGATATTGGTTTAGGCCTCTGGGGCTTGTGCTTGGGGGATGCCGATCTCGATTAGGATGGATTACGAAAGATATAACTAGTTTCTTTGTTTGTTATTGCTTTGCTACTTCTGATTGCAACGAATGAATGGTTGTTCTAATTGCCATGGATGTATGGTTGAAATGCTTGGTTGTAAAGGCTATCACTGTCCGATGTAGGGAAGCTAGGGTTGAGTTCGTCTCTGGTGTAGTGGTAGTTTGGTTTGTTAATCTACCTATTCTCATATACTTTGTTGATCATGTTAGACAGTTATTTTATCGCTCACTAAGGCTGTTATCTGACTCAAGGTTTTGTGTTTCCCTCTTATTATATTGGGTTGTTCATCCGGTTTTGGATGGGGAGACTGAGTAGAAGGTAACAGGTGATATCTTGGTGATGACGATGCCGCTGTGCAGTGGCGAGCAGAAGGATGGCATACTATTTTCTACTATCTAGTATCTGTTATTTCCGTTGTTTGATATTTGACTCTGAAGCTGTAGTGAGGCAAATTTGTATGGACATTTATGTTGTAATCAGGGATGTATGGATATTCTTTCTAGTTGTTATGGAAGTTGGAGTTTTTGCCCAAATATGCTTCACTATTATTTCCTGTTGTATATATTCTATTATATTTTATCCTTGTGTTGTAGTTATACGACATGTTCCGCTTGTGTTATCTTACCTTGATGATCGTCCATAGATGCCTGACGCGTCTTTCAACGCATCATTTCCCTTGTATGTATGGGGGTTGTGGGCGGTCATCAGATTTGGTATTAGAGCTCTGGTTAACGATTTTAGCCAAAGTTCGAAGATGTAATAACGTATGAGAGGCGTATTTGCATTTTTTGATGGATGCTTACGGAATAGTGTATATAGTATATTAGCGTTTGAACTCCATTAGCGGTTTCCTTGTAAGTGGTTAATCATTCTATATTGCAAATTTAGAATGAATCGTAGACCATCAAGACATGCTGCTAGGTAGGAAGCTGCTCCTGGAGGGGGAAATAGCGGTGTACCAGACTACCCAGCTATATTCGAGGCCATGATTGCAACGATCGTGAGGAGGGTACCCGCTCAGAAGGCAGCAACAGTAGGTGTTCAAGTCTAGGTACCGAGGGTTGTGGACTCCGCGTAGCTATGCAAAGACTTCATTTCTCTCGGAGGAAAGCTATCCAAAGGGACAGAGCCGACAGAAGAGGTTCAAAGGTGGTTGGAAGCTTGTTTACGGATTTTCGAAGATTTGGGTATAGATAATGCAATGAAGAGGAAGTTTGCATCGAGGAAATTATAGGGCAGAGCCATGGAGTGGTGGAACTCTGTTACGCTAGAAACTCTAGAAGAAGAGATAACTTGGGAGCAATTCAAAGTTAAGTTTGATACGAAGTTTATCTCTACTACTCAGAAGTATGTTCTGTTCAAGAAATTTGTGGAGCTAAACAGGTAGACATGTACTTGATTATGTGTCTAGTTTTGAGGGCTTGTCCAGATATGCTCGTGCATACATTGACATACCATGCCAAAAGAATGAGAAGTTTGTTATGGGTTTGGATACTTACAATGGGAGACCATTGCTGGAACATCTTGATGATCCATATGAGAAGATTGTAGAAAAAGCTGTAAGACATGAAAGCTTGTTTCCAAAAGAAGAAACTGTTGTGGTTGCAACTACGGAAGCTCCAAAACCACACCAAGGTGGTAATAACGACAAGAAGAGAAAGCAACAACAGCAGAAAGAAAGAATGGCCGGAAAAGGCAGAAAGGTGAAGTGATTTGCTATAACTACTGGCAGAAGGTCCATTACTCCAAGGATTGTAAGAATACCAAAGCCGAGAGGAAGTATTTCAAGTGTGGAAAGCCTGGGCATGATAAGAAGGATTGTCCGGAGCTAGCAAAAGGGAAGCAAAATATGAAGGCTTATGCTTTGGAGGTTGTGTCATCTTCTTCACGAGCTCCTACTGTAGAGGAGAAATGAATGGGTGTCATCGTTCAAGGTACTCTTTTAGTTAGAGGTGTTTCAGTTCGAGTGTTGTTTGATACTGGAGCATCACATTCATTCATTTGTAATGAGCTTATGAGCCGCTTGTGTTTAGAACCTGAGATTTATGATAGACCTTTGATTGTAACTAATTCAGTTGGGGGTTCGTCCAGCCTTTGTATGCTTTTTTGTGGTCTTGTGTTATCGAGTCATGGTTGCTCCTTTGTGTGTGATTGCTTTTTTTTGAACATCGTTGGGTTTGGGATCATTTGGGCATGGATTAGATCAAGAGGTATGCCGCAAGAGTGAACTGCGAGAAGCTTGAGGTGAGAGTCGGGGATGTGGAAGGGCTGAAGGTTTTGATTCGATGTAAGCCCAAAGATGGTGTCTTCGTGAGCTATTTATGTTCCCTTGTGATTCCACAGGAAGACTTGTCGTCTGTGCTGATCACTAATGAGTTTGATGATGTCTTTGAAGAAGTCAAAGGTTTGTCGACACATCGTGAGATTGAGTTTAGAATCAATTTGGTCAAGGGAGCAAGACTTATCGTTATGCCTCTTAGGCGGATGGCACCTAAGGAACAACGAGAGTTAGAGGTGCAAATTTGTGACCTTTTAGGAAAAGGATTCATTCAGAAAAGTGTATCCGAATGGGGTGCACTAGTTGTGTTTATAACCAAGGCCGATGACTCGTTAAGATTGTGTGTCGACAATCGTGAGCTAAACAAGATGACCAAGAAGAACAAGTATCCGTTGCCGAGAATCGATGACTTGTTCGATCAGCTTCATGAAGCCAAAGTGTTTTCTTAAATGGATTTGGCAACGGGATTTCACCAGTTGAGAGTGGCAAAGGATAGTGTGTCGAAGACTGCTTTTAGGACACCATCCGATTTCTTTTATGCTATTTGGTTTGACTAACGCGCCAGCATATTTCGTGGATCTTATGAATCGGGTTTTCAAAGATCAGTTGAACATGTTTGTGCTTGTGTTCGTAGATGATATTCTGGTTTACTCCCGGAACGAGGAAGAACATAAGAAACACTTGCGAGTCGTTTTTGAAATCTTGCGAAAGCATCAGCTGAAGGCTAAGTTTTCGAAATGTCACTTCTAGAAGAGCGAAGTGAAGTTCTTAGAACATGTTGTTTCTTGAAATGGAATAGCGGTTGACCCCGCTAAGGTGGCAGCAATCCAGAACTGGGATAGTCCTAAGAATGCAATGGACGTAAGGAGTTTCTTTGGGTTATCGGGATGTTATCGCTGTTTTATAAAGGATTTCTCCAAGATAGCTACACCATTAATAGGATTAACGAAGAAGAACCAAGTGTTCGCATTGGATGCAAAGTGTGAGCAAGCTTTTGGAATCCTGAAAGAGAGACTCACGAGTGCTCTTGTTTTGACGATTCCAAGTGGTAATGAGGAAATGATGGTATACATTGATGCATGTGGTACTGGACTTGGAGCAGTGCTGATGCAGAAGGATAAGGTTGTGACCTACGTGAGTCAACATCTAAAGCCACACGAAAGGAATTATCCAACTCATGATTTAGAGTTGGAAGCGATTGTGTTTTCTCTGAAGAGATGGAGACTTTACCTGTTGGGAGTTTGATTCGAGTTGTTTACGCATCACAAGTCGTTAAAGTATCTTTTCTCCCAAAAGGATTTGAATCCTCCCCAGTAGTGGTGGTTAGAATTTTTGGCGTCACATGATTTTGGTATAGCCTATACTCCTGGTAAAGGTAACACAGTTGCAGATGCGTTAAGTCGAAGACACTCAAGTTTGGGAGCAATGTTTTCAGAATGGAAGAGCCTCGAGTACTTGGCAGGATTTGATTTCAGACCACAAGTGTGAGTTGGTACCTGAAATGTTAGCAAGCTTATCGATAATACTTACTCTAATCGAAAGGATTGGCAAGAGCCAAAAGAGAGATGCAAAGCTTGTCGAGATTATCTAGAAGTTGGAACCAAAGAATAAAGAATTCAAGGTCGATCGAGAAGGTCGGCTTCGAAATCAAGGACGATTGGTTATTCCTCATTTCGACGGATTGAGAGATGGGGTTCTGAGGGGATGTCATCACTCGAATTTTACGATTCATTCGGTGGTAATAAGATGTATCAGGACATGAAGAGGGCCTCGTACAGGAAGGTAAGAAAAGGGATGTTGGATTCATTTCCAGGTGCATGAGATGTCAGTTGGTGAAAGATGAACAGAAAAAGCCAAGTGGATTGCTTCATCCATTGGAAGTTCCTACATGGAAGTGGGAGCAGATATCGATGGACTAGAACCAGGGCAGGAAACGAAGGAATTTGGGTCATCGTGGATCGCTTGACCAAAAGTGCAAGGTTTATTCCTATCAAATCAACTAGGACAGCATCGAAGTGGGTTGAGCTTTATATAAAATGGATAGTTCTATTCCATGGTATCCAAAAGAACATAGTAAGTGATCGAGATCCATTGTTCACAAGTGGATTTTGGACGAATTTGCAAGAGACTTTGGGAACAGAGTTGTGTTTGAGTACGGCTTATCATCTCCAAACCAATGGTCAAACCGAAAGGGTTAACCTAGTTTTGGAAGATCTCCTATCATCTTATGTATTGGACTTTGGAGGGTTATTGGAAGACCATCTACATCTAGTTGAGTTTGCGTACAACAACAATTACCAGTCGAGCATTAGGATGGCACCACAAGAGGCTTTGTATGGTAGACCATATAATTCTCCGGCATGCTGGTCAGAATCTGGAGATAAGTTGATACTTGGGCCAGAGATGATCAGAGAGACATCAGATTGTATCTAGATCGTTCGATAATGAATGAAGGCAGCCCAAGATCATCAGAAGAGTTACGTTGATAAGCATCGGAAAGATTTGGAATTCGACGTTAGCGATATGGTTTTCATGAAGATTACGTCGTTGAAGCACGTTGTTCAGTTCGGAAGCAAAGGGAAGTTAGCTCCAAGGTTTGTTGGAGTGTTTCCGATAATCGAGCGAATTGGAAGGATCATGTATAGGTTGGAGTTACCTAAGAAGATGTCGAGTGTGCATAATGTTTCCATGTATCGTTTCTACCAAAGTATGTGCATGATTCGAATATGGTGGTATCCCCGGAGTAGTACGAAGACCTAGAAGTCGAGTGCATAGTTACGAAACCTTGTAAGCCGGTTCGTGTAATGGGGAATGACACGAAATAGCTTATAAGAAATTCGGTTAAGTTGTTCAAGGTACAATGGAGTGAGGATGATGGTAATTGTACATGGGAGACGGAAGAGAATATGAAGGCGACCCATCCTGAACTCTTCGTCGACATGATTTACAAGTGTCATGTCATTCTTACCTCGTTGTAACCTGCACTATTGTTGTTGTTGTTATTAGAATTTTGCATGCTAGGATAAGGCTATGGACGCATGGCTTGATGGATGTTAATTTTGATGGTAAATTGGCTGCTCTTGGACGGTAGGCATGTGGAATTGTTTAGTTTCTTGTGTTTGCTTGGAATTTCGGGGGCGAAATTCCGAGGGGGGGTAGAATGTAACAGCCCACATTTTATGTATTTTATTCCCTGAGGGTTGGTTCATTTTCATATTTTGATATGTTGGTTATGGAGATATGAGACATGTTCATACTCTTTACCAATTTTATTTGTGACAATTTTCCCTTGTCAGGCTTGTACTTGGCATAACTTTTGAGTAGGATCGAATCAGGTGCTAAGATCAGTTTCATTGGAAAGGAAATGATGTTGCTACTTCTGTAGAGTGGTCACTTAAAGATTTGGTTCTTTGGTTTAGGAGGAATTGTTGTTTTAGTGTTTCACAATTTTAGTTCACGTTTTTAAGCCATTTGTGGGATGATTTGAGGAGGCCCATTAGTGGGCTGGTAGGAGGCTATAAATGGGGGGTCAAAGGCATGGAGAATATTTTACTTTCTTCATTCACTCTTTTGGTTGAGCTCGTGATCCTCCTTGCTCAATCAAAATACACTTTCCACCATTAAAATTCTAGATCTACATAGGAGAATCGAAGATCTACATCGTCTGAAGCTAGATCTAAGCAAAGTTAAGAGAGATCTCATCAAATTGGAAGGTTTTAAGAGTGTTCTTCATTGTTTGAATTCATGATTCGTTCATTTTGTGTTGTTTTGGAGAATTGGTGAGTGAAATGCATCCCTCACGCGGATTCAATCAAGTATATGAGTTGTTTGATCATATTTCATCATTTTCAAGTCGTTTTCACCTAGATCTACATCATGGCAAGTACCTTTTCATTTGAACAACATAGGATGTAACCTAACAACTTAAACTGGTAATTCTTATGTTAATTCATATGTTTATGCAAGTTAGATCCATCATTTTAGTTTATTCATCGTTATATCATGATTTTGTGAAGTTCATATGATTATTAATGATAATTGTCATTTTGATGTTGTTGTTGGTTTCATGAAGTGTTCATGGTTGACTTGGATGAGTAGTTTGAATCGATGTTGTCGTTTGGCCAAGATTTGTTCAAGTTTGGAGTATTTTGGTCAAATCTAGAGTCGGGTCATTTCTCATAGGTCAGGTCATTTTTCTTGTTCTCCAAGAAATAAAGCCAGATTGTACAAAGGAAGGACAAGTCATTGGAAGTCTTCAAGGCATGGCAAAAGCATGGGTCGTGCTTTCCTTAAATCGTAGGTCGTTAGGGGTGATGTGTCAATGTTGGATCGCCCAGAAGTGTCAGGACGTGGAACTTGAAGGAATTTAGGTTGTTTAAACGACCTAGGGTATTGGAACACCGGTGCTTCTGGAGGAGCCTCAAGCCACATGGCATAGGTCATTGGCGACTTGGAAGGTCAGGTCGTGGAGATGGTCAGGACGACATACGGTGTTAAATCGTGGCTGTCCAAAAGTAGGAGTTAAGTTGGTTAAGCCGATGGGTCGTGACGTGTGGTAGATCGTGGGTGAAACCTAGGTTAGTTAGGTCGTTAAAACAACCTAAAGAGGATAGACAGTGTTTATAAACATTATGGAATGGAGATTAAGTGATGTGATATGTTCGTTGATCATCGTAATGCAACGAATGTGGACACGAGTCAAGGGTGTTTTGCGTTCGTAGATAATGGTTGTATGGTCGATGATGACGACGACTAGAGATATTGAAGGCCGAGGAATTATCGTTGTCGTAGGTTCTAGCAGACTCAAAGCAGGGGTCACACAATTTCGTTATACGATCGAGTACCCTGGTAGCTCGAACGGGCCTAGATACCTTTTGTTGTATGGCGTATGGATTTTTTGCTAGAATTGGGGTTTACCATTAGCCCTTGACAGTTGATGGAAATTTTTTTAGCCGGTCATACGATTAACGATGGTTTCGAAGCAGGATTGACAGTGATAGCCTGAGTCAGTCATGAATGTTGGTTGTTTGCTTATACCATCTCACATAGATTATCTGACGTCAAAGGAGATGTTTCTTGGGTGCTTGTCTGATATTGATTTAGGCCTCTAGGGCTTATGCTTGGGGAATGTCGATCTCGATTAGGATGGTTTACGTGAGATATAAGCAGTTGCTTTGTTTGTTATTGCTTTGTTACTTCCGATTGCCATGAATGAATGGTTGTTCTGATTGCCATGGATGTATGGTTGAAATGCTTGGTTGTAAAGGCTATCACTATTCGATGTGGGGAAGATGGGGTTGAGTTCTTCTCTAGTGTTTTAATAAATTGGTTTGTTAATTTACCTATTCTCATATACTTTGTTGATGATATTAGATAGCTGTTTTATCGCTCACTAAGACTGTTGTCTGACTCAAGGTTTTTGGTTTCCCTCTTATTACCTTGTGCTGTTCATCCGGTTTGGGGTGGGCAGACTGAGTAGCAAGTAACATGTGATATCTTGGTGATCACGATGCTGCTATGCAGTGGCAAGCAAGAGGCTGACGTATTATTTTCTACTGTATAGTATCTGTTATTTCCGCTGTCAGATATTTGACTCTGAGTGCTGTAGTGAGGCAAATTTGTATAGACATTTATGTTGTAATCCGGGATGTATGGATATTCTTTCTAGTTGTTGCGAAAGTTGGAGTTTCTACCCAAATATGCTTCACTATTATTTCCTATGGTATAGGTTTTATTATAATTTATCCTTGCGTTTCGAGTTATACGATAGGTTCCGTGTAACACCCCACCTCCGCTAGGGTCACTCTTTCGGGGGCACTAGCTTCTGGGGAGTGTTAGAACTGGGTAAGCATGCATAATGATATATCAAGGCAGAACAGGAACATAAATATATATATAAAACAGAGTAAACAACGGAATATCTCAAACCATCTCAAAACAAGTTTAGTACATCATAAAGTCAACTGCCAAAATAAACATGTCTAGTACATCATAACAGAAATACTGAAATACATAGTGCTATCCCCAAAAAATAAAGATGATAAACCATAGCGAGCTCAATGTCCAGGCATACATGAGCTATCCAGCAAACAAGCAAGCGATCCAAGCTAAGCACCACTATTCCCTCCCTGAGAACCTGGGGGGGAAATGGAAGAAAAGAAGCGAAAGAAAACAGGTCAGTCAAAAAGACTGGTAAGCCCTACTACGATCAGTCTATAAACTAATAAAGCTAACATCATGATGGAAACTGAGATGAACATACTGGTAATAGATAAAGGTGTCATCACATAGAGAAGATTAAACCTTGCACCATAGTGTACTAGCAACTAACATAACAGGTATTGATCCCTCAGCCCAAAACTTTGGCCCAATAACATGAGGTGGCCTTAATACAAGGCCCAGCCCAACGGTCTAGTCGATCGGCTCCCTATAAACCTAACACGTCAAGTGTTGGTGTCCATATGGCCCACATATGGTTGTAGTTAGCCTGTGCTGGGTCCACCTTTGGGGTGTATCAAGCCCTCGGGTGTCAACCCCGGACACTTAAGCAATAATGCACAGCCCTAACCTACTGGTACACGTGCCTCGAGTTTGTCCAACACCGGACTACGTGCACGTCCGTAGCCCGCCTGGACCCGCACCGCTGTACCACTCAGCCATCGCCTTTTTGGTCGCTTACATCTGTCAAGTAATCGTGCCCCGCCCTAGCCTAGCTTCTAGG